>CM062810.1:80823688-81423688 GCA_031772625.1 Pinus tabuliformis | reverse complement strand
CACATGGAAACAAGGGTTTCCTATGCAAAATGGGGGAAGTGCAGGAAGCACCAAGGACTTTAGACCTGGTCTAAGGGGAAAATATCAGCATAATAATCTTGCTCTCATTTCTCTCTCCCTTTGGCCTTCCCTTTGATGTCTTTTTATACCCTCTCCAAAGTAGTTTTTTAGTTAGGAGTTGGTTGGGAACAGTTGGGCAACGGGCACTAACAGGTGATCCAGCAGGTAAAACCCGCGATCTCCACCCGAAAAAGAGGAATTTATTATTTTTTTAAGTGTTTTAATAGATACACGCGGGTTGGGTATGACAGACCTGCGTGTACACGCGTTTAACTCAGGGCAATGTCGCGTATAGGGAATAAAACACTGTTTTTTAAATTTTTGGACCAGGTCTAGAAGGAGGGGTTGCCCTAGGCCATAAGTGCAGCATCACAAACCATAAGAGTGAGATTTGGAGCTATAACAGATGCCCCCTAATGTATGAGGTCAGAAGGGGAACATGATGGCCGAAATATATTAAGTAAGTACAAGGAAAGGAACTCTGCCGAAAAACCGAGGAGGACTTCACCAGAATTCAGCCTGCCAAGCCACCGAAAGGAGATCAGAAAGAAACACTGTCTGAGGTGGGCATACCCATACTCAGGAAAAGTAAAGCATGTCCGCATATCAAGTACAAGCGGATCCACTAAGTATACAAGTATAAATGACTGGAAAATACATAATGGATCATCTGATCATAATGAGTAAGTACATGTCTGAATATCACATATAAGACTGTCAATGATGCTGAAAGATGCAACGGATCACTGATATCAAAGACTGATCCCAAAAAGGTACGAACTGAACATCATGGAATAGGATGGTACTACACTGCAAACTCAGGTGCCAACATATAGAATGTCGCCGTGACTGACTGCAACATATAAGGTGGAGTGCTATCAACTAGCAGCAACAGGAGCAACGGTCAAGTGAACCAATGAATGCTGATACAACCTGAGGTCTTCACCGACCGCCGTGGTACATTTCTACACCATGGGAATAAATGATCTGAAGTCGACCATGTGAGAAATCGTTTGATTACCGGTCATTGATGTATACCGTTAACAAACGTGAGACTACTCACCGATAATGATAATGAGCGTCAAGGTACCCAGTACAATCTAACAAGTGTGAATAGATGAGCTGAAGTCGAACACCTGTAAGAATCTATCAATCAGGAGACAATGATGGTTTCCCACTGTCGATAGCGAGGAATCTGCCACTAATGACTGCAAACCCCAAGGTACTGCCAAATGGACTCTAGATCTTTGCCCCAGAGCAATGAGTCGGAGTCGATAGGGAAAGATCCGCTAGAAGGAAGGCATTAAGGCATCCTCCATCAATCTAGCGCGAGTGTAACCCGTAGGCCAATAATGTGGAAGGAATCGGACGAAAAAGATGTAGTAACCCAACCGAAGTACGTTTCCGGCGTACACAAGATGTGGCTAGCGCACGGCAGAAACCCTCTGAACCAACCAATAATGAAAGCTGACACAGAGGCGAGGTATCCACCAATAGGGTCAAATGGAAACCAAGGTACTGCACGAATCCCAATGTGTGATAATGTATGCTGATGTCGAACACAAGGGAAACCACTCAGTCAAAGACCCATGATACTGATCGATGCTGAGCACAAGGTGACCTATCAATAATGAAAATAGGGCCAGGGTGCGGCTCTAGGCCTGTCCTCAGAGCAAGATGTCATCGTCGATAAGGACAAGACCCGCCAGCAAGAAGTCAATGGGGACCTTCTCAAACCGGCACGAGTAAAGGACCAATATAACTGATGTGATGATAGACATGACACTGACAACCAGGGATGGCCGACTGAAAAATGAGTCAAGAGACACCGCAGAAAGGCCGACTCAGGCTAACTTCCCTTGAACAAAAGAACGACTCAATGTGACTATGTGGCAGCATATGATGAATCTGTATAAGTTCGTCATGCAGGAGGCACGAACGAACCCTCCATATGATTGGAAGAGATAACCAATCGGGGGAGAACTGACTCGATAACAAGGTTATGACGTACCTAAGTCAAACTAAATCCCACCCATGCGGAGGAGACTTTGTTTTGAGTGCTTTGTTCAAGGGCGACACGACTGACTCTCGCTGCCAACAATAAATGGAAATAATGTCCCTGTTCCCGCTCTTTTTTGGAATATTTAATTTTTTTGTCTTTTTCTGATAAGCTGGAAAAAGAATAAAAGAATGCTATGGTACAGTGGAAAGAACGAGTGTCGGTGAAATAGATGATCTAGTTCCTGGGAAAGGAACGTTCCTATGCTCAATGCAGGGAGGTGACAAACTGGTCAGTGACACTCAGAGGTAAGTTCCTTCCACGGATCTGTGTATGTCAAGCTGCAGAAGTCAAGGGTACGCAAGGTTGATTTTGCAGACGTCATGGTCAAAAGTTGGCTTAAACACGAGTCCAAGTGAAGCCGGCTATAGGCCAAAAGGTGCAAATGGTCAACATGCAATGCAGAAGTACAACTCAACACACATAGGAGCCTCTAGGGTATAAGGCCAGAACGAAGCGGAGAAGCAAAGAGGAATGAGTCTTCAACGCATAAGTCATGGCGGGACTACAGAGGACTCCCGAGCCTACTCAAAACGAAGTAGCATGGGCAACAAATGTCAGTGAGGTGCTAACTAGGATGCCCATGTAAAAGGATGGCTCTACCATCATGTCATGATTTAAAGAATCGGCGAGTGAAAATGGCTTACGAACCATAACATGATGGGGTCGACCCTACGGCAGATGTATCGGTCAAATGGAGGCTAGCATGCATAATGCAACGAAAAAATGGTGTCCCTAACCTATATGCCAGTGAGAACTCGATACCTGCCATGACGGGTCAGCAGTCATGGAACCGTCTCGAACCGTCGAAAAATGTCCAAAATGTCCTGAAAAGCAACCCAATCTCGACATTCCAAGCTCCCAAGTTAAAAGTGACATGAAACCAAACAAAATAAAATTTTGAAAAAAATTTGCATTTTCAAAACCTATAAAAGGAAATTTTGGACTTACCATTTTCACTGTTTGACTTGGAGAGCAAAAATTGTGGAGCAAAAGGAGCAAACTTCCCCGTGACTTATTCAACCGTTCAAACTTGCCGAAAACTTCCAGGTAAGCACTAAACTTGTCTTGCAATTAATTGTGATAGTTTTTAGGAAGTTCAATTAATGTTTCACCGTTAGACTTTTGCAAAAAAATGCTCTGCGGCGTACACGCGGGTTGGCTGTATAGAACTCGCGTATACGACGGCCCTACACGCGACTGTCTACAAGGGAACCCTCGTGTGCGCAGCAAACAAATTTTATACACAAAACTAACGGATGAAAATGATTTTTTCTTCCAGGATGACTGTCACATGGCATGAAAGAGAGCACTCAGCCGTAGATAATGAAGTTATAAACAATGATGAGGCATTAGACGCCCTACGGGGATGCGGATTGTTAAAATTCTTCAAGTTGCCAAATATGAAAGCAAACGTGCGTCTGCTCGAGAGACTCATTGATTATTGGGATGTCGAGGAGGAAGCTTTTGTGATTGATCAGATGCCACTCAGGGTAGAAGTGGAAGATATATATTTTATCACGGGCCTTTCCTGAAGGGGAGAGGTAGTACACTCCCGGGGTAGGACCCGGAATAGTCTCAGTGTAGACGACTATGTTCAAATTTACTGCCCAGGTCATCGGAAGGTCGGGAGCCAGATCTCTATCCCACACGTGGCGAGTTTGTCACTGCGGATAATCTTGTTCACCATAGCTCGAGTGAACGGATCATCCTCGCTACATCAGGCATCATGGGTAAACATGAGCGTAGCAGTGGACTGTCTCACCACGGTGTTTGACTGGTGTACTCCTCTTCTTGCCAACATGAAGGAACAACTTGCTTCTATCAAGAGGGGACAGACCAAGAACTTTGGGTATGGAACCATTTTATGCACTTTCTTCTTCGAGAAGGTTCCCGTAGGGTAGCAGTTCCCATCAGTAGTCCACGTGATCCACGCATGGGCCGGTGGGCTGACTTGATGAAACGTCTGGGGGGTGGGAAGTGCCTAGGAATGCATTCGACGATGACTTTTTTGCTTGGTGGGAGCAACAGATCATCGCCATAGATGACTATCCCTATGCTGGGCTGGATTTCTGAGGAGATCCTGATCTAGTGTTACCACCGGATGCAGCATGGGGCGAGATTGGTAAGATTTTTGATTTTTATGATTTTATGATTTTTTGGATTTTTCAAATATAATGATAAATTTTGAAAAATATTTTTTGATGAGATTCAAATGACTAATATGATCATCATGTTCCAGACATTGGGCCCGTGCGACCAGATGGATTCCCGCGGCATGGACGGCGTGGCCGAGGAGCCGAAGAGGCGGCTGCAGATGCGGAAAGGACCCTCAACAACGTCCAGCGACACTTGGCGAGACTGAGCTGCCAAGTACCGATGGCCAAGATAGAGGACCTTCCTCCAGATATGCAGCGTCATGTGGTTGGGATGCCACATGACTGGGTTCGCGTCTTTCGGCGCGTGGCCAATGCTATAGTTACTTATTTAGCTGCTCATCCAGAGCCGAGGCATTAGATATGCCTGACATGATTATGGGCATTTCAGTCCCAATTTTGTATATTTTTGGACACACATATGTACACTGGAGACGCTTTGCGATATATATATATATATATTTTGACTTTTTGATGCGTGATTTTATGATGATGAATGATTGATATGCCAGTCTAATGCTTGATTAGCGATAGAATTAGCTAACCAATTTTGAGATCTTGGAATGTGCAAATAATTAATGTAAATAAATGATCTTTGCAACAACCTCACCCTTAAATATTGGCGATATAATAATGGATCTCTAACCCGATAAATGTTATTTAACTGAGACACTATCAATTGAGAATCAAGATATACTACCAACGAGTCGATCCCATAAGAGATTGCCTCAGATAATAAATTGATAACAGTTGTATACTCGGCCATATTATTTGAAGCAGGACCGATACACACGCCTCTCGATATCATCAACTGACCAGTTGGGTAATAAAGTACCCAAGCTGCGGAAGCAAGATTCCGAGTGTGCCGACTAGCACCATCGGCGAATCCAAAATACACCAAATCATCCATCAACACCTGCCAAAGCAGACCGAAAAGTGCTGATATCAGAAAACGCTCGACAATATATGTACAAATATACATAAAATACAAAGAAGTCATTGCCTGGTAAAACTAAGCAAAATACTTCTTTAAATAGAGCCCATTTCAGGGCTCCGCCATCTTGTTTCCTTCGAAATCAATTAACTCATACGATCCTTTTTCTAAGATTCGTTTGATAATGAAAGGACCGTACCACATAGGCTTGAATTTGCCTGCCCCCAAGGTGTCCTTATCTTGGTCATAGACCAAGACAAGGTCACCTTCAGAAAAGACACGAGGACGGACAGACTTATCATACTGAGTTTTGACCCTTTTCTTATGGGCTTCATTCATCGTGGCGGCATCTCGACGCTGCTCATCGAGATGTTCCAGGTGAACTAGGCGCTCCTCGAGACTCGAAGTCTCAGGAAGAAGCTCGACAGCCAATTTCAGAGATGGAATTTCACATTCGACCGGAAAGATAGATTCCATCCCGTAAACCAACTGAAAAGGAGTAAAACCAGTAGCCTTTTTGATGGAGGTTCAGTATGCCCAAAGAGCCGGATACAACATAATGTGCCAATTGGACCTATTTTTATCGATTGTCCGTTGGAGTATCGTCTTAAGAGTTTTATTGATCGCCTCGACCTGTCCATTGGCCTGAGGATAGTAAGGAGACGAATGCTCCTGACGGAAACCTAATTTAAGAGCCAATTCGGACATTAGCTGATTTTGGAAATGACTGCCATGGTCAGTGACAATCTCTCTTGGGATACCGAATCTTGAGATAACCTGATTGAAAAGAAACAAAGCTGTCGTGTCACTGTCGTTCTTATAAGTAGGCATGGCCTTAGCCCACTTCGTGAAGTAGTCTACAGCCACGATAATGTACTTGTGATTCGCCGCTGAAGGCGGATTACAAGTCGTAAAATCAATACCCCACTTAGTGAAGGGACCGACGGTGACAACGGGAAAAAGGGGAGCTGGATGCGCGCGCATCTTGCGAGTAAAAATTTGACACGGGTGACAGCGTTTGACTGCTTCCACACAGTCCTTAAAGAGTGAAGGCCAAAAGTAGCCGGCACGTAAGATGCGCTGGGCTGTAGCAAGCCCGGATAGATGACCACCACAAGCTCCACTGTGGCAATCATTAAGCACAGACTCTGCTTCCTCTAAGGTTAAACAGCATCGAAGAATTGAATCAACCCCTCGACGATATAATGTGTCACCAATGATAACATAGTTTTTAGCCAAGTGACGTAACTTGCGACGTTCATCCTTGGAGAAAGTAGAGGGAAACTTCGAAGTCTGGATATAAACAATGATATCTCCATACCAAGGGTCTTGTGAAGAGATGAGGAATATATGTTCGTCGGGTAAACTTTCCTCATAAACAATATCCTCTCCACAAGGAAGCTCAGAAATTAGCTCCGCGAAGACCATAGATTTCTTAGACTTGGCTGACAAGAACTCGAGATCGAATTCTTGTAAAATGACTATCCATCTATTATATTTGCCCCCAATCACTCACCTACTGAGGACAAATTGGAATGGATTGACCGCCGCAAAGACAAAAGTTTTGCGTAGCAAAATATAATGACGGAGCCTCTGGACAGCATGGACAGCTGCCAAGGCCAACTTCTCAACCGGAGAATAGCGGAGTTCAGGGCCTATTAAGCCTCGGCTCAAATAATAAATCACGTGCTCGACAAGAGCATCATCTTCCTGAACTAGAACCATACCAATGGTAGATTCTGCTGCAGCGAGATATAAAAGGAAGTCTCTACCATAATCCGGTGGACTCAAAAGCGGGGCAGAGACTAATGCCTTTTTCAAAGCATCAAACGACCGCTGCGCAAAGTCGTCCCACACAAATGGAACTCCTTTCTGTAGCAAACGCATGAACCCTTTAGTGATCTCGGCGTAGTTTGCTATAAACCTTCTTAAGAAATTAGCCTTCCCTTGAAGACTTTGAAGTTGACGGATTGAGGACGGGGGAGGCAACTGAACTATTGCCTCAACCTTGAAGGGATCAACCCGAATCCCTTCATTGGACACTATAAACCCTAACAACCGACCGGATGTAACCGCGAAAACGCACTTATTGGGATTCAACCGGATTTTATAGAAACGACATCGCTCAAAGACTAATCGAAGATGACTAGGGTGTTCTGTTCTCTTTCGAGAACGAGCAGCGAGATCATCTAAGTATGCTTCGATGACATGTTTGATGTCGTGGAAAGCGTAGGACATGGCCCGCTGAAACGTGGCTCCAGCGTTTTCAAGACCAAAGGGCATCTTTCGATATGCAAAGGTACCCCAGGGACATATGAAGGCAGTCTTATGCTGATCCTCAGGACGAATAGAGATTTGATTATAACCTGAGAAACCATCCATAAAGGAGAAAATCTCATTACCCGCACACTCGTCGATAATCTGATCAATGAATGGCGTGGGGTAATTGTCTTTTGGACAAGCCTTGCTTAAGTCCCTAAAATCGATGCATACGCGGATTGTTCCTTGCTTTTTGTCCACAGGGACTGGATTCGAAACCCAATCTGTAAGAGGAACAGGGTATATAAAACCCGCCCTTAGCAGCTTCTCAACCTCAGCTTTGATAGCCGTTGCTTTCCTAGGGTTAACCGGCCGAAGCCTTTGACGAATCGGTTTTGCGTTTTCGTACGTCTTGATCTCACGTTGGACTATAGAAGGATCAATGCCAGGCATTTCCTCATAAGACCAAGCAAATACATCACGATATTCCTTGAATAGGTCGGTATAAATTTGAATTTCTTCAGGGGAACACTCAATTCCGTTGAAGATATTCTCGATGATGTTAGGATCTTTAGAGATGTTTATAGGTATCGTTTTTGAAATTACCGACATATTACCTTCGGCACGTGTGTGTGTTGGAGCCAAAGGGTTCGACACCGTACAAACATCACTACCAACGAGCTCGGAGAATCTAGATTCCACTTCCTGCAATGGAGGAAGAAAATATGAACGATGGTGTAAGTCTTCCCAAGGTCGATCTATACCCATCATTACTTCGAGGATTGCTTCTTCAGAAGGTAGAACCGAATCCAAGCAGTCCAAGGCAGAGTTAGAATCAAAGCTCCAAGCGGGGGCCACATGACCATCTAACTCCTCTTCGGAAAAAGGAGTAGAATGGTTGTCTGCAGAGTCTACGATAGACTGATATCTAAGCTCAGCTGCAGATATAGGAAACGCCATTCCATTCACTTGTCCTTCAACTAATGTGGTCGTAGGTGAAGGCAAGGTCCAAGGGTCGGAAAAATAATGAGTTCGAAAGAACTCTTCTCGAGAAGACTCCTTGGATGATGAAATCGCATTGATTCTTGCAAAAGGAGAGGGAAGATCAAACGTATCCATCAATGAGGAATACATCCCTACTCCTAAATTCTCAGTCGGTGGGCGAGGGTTATCCACCAAAGGAACAGTAGAGTCGGAGGTTGCTTGAGGATCGATTGGAGCATAGTCCAATTGATCAACCTTAACGATTTTCCCCTCATGAGGAAAGCAAATGACACGAAACAGAGTCGATACGACGGCTTCCATCTCGTACACCCAGTTCCTTCCTAATAGGAGATTATAGTCTAGGTTAGCATCTACGACTTCAACTTCGATATTAACGACCTTCCCTCCAACACATATAGGAAAG
This sequence comes from Pinus tabuliformis, assembly GCA_031772625.1. Taxonomy (NCBI): domain Eukaryota; kingdom Viridiplantae; phylum Streptophyta; class Pinopsida; order Pinales; family Pinaceae; genus Pinus; species Pinus tabuliformis. The sequence goes on along the minus strand of CM062810.1, from coordinate 81,414,812 downwards.
GTCGGGATAATCCCATGCGGCTTGTGAGAATGGCCATCAAATGCAGTTAAGACGGTTGGTGAAGGAACGGCTGAAGGTGAACCAATAGCCTTCCAACATGACATGGACATGACGCATGTGGAAGCTCCTTCATCTATAACGGTGCGAAAAATATTGATTTTCCGGTATGTTGACTTTACCTGAAAAGCCATATGATGAGGGAGTCTCTTTTTTACATTTGACATGTCAAAAGAGAGCACTAAAGAGTTAGCTGGATCGACTGCTCCAATGGCGGAGAGTAAAGCACTTCTTTGAGACGGACATGATTGGAGAACTTCCAAAGCGGACATAGCACACGGGCTTTGAGCCAAATCCTCCACAATGGAGTAATTTTGGGCGGCCCTAGCATTAGGGTTAATCATCGCGCGTTTGGCGGAACCTTTTGGTATCCTAGGCATAGTCTCAACAAGAGGTCGCTCAATATGAAGGTCATTACTTCCGGGAACCGTTTTATCCTTAGATGTTTCGGCTTCACCATAATCACGTGACCGAGTAGTCACGTTAACGTTTGAACCCATCATAAAAACATTTGATGCTTTTTCCCCTTCCTGGTTGCCCCCTGAGGAGGTCCCAGGATTCGAATTCGCGCCAGCAAGAAGTTGCTGCCCTTGGGGAAACGGGTTAGTTAACACAGCTTGCGAACTAGAAGTCCCTTGTTGTCCTAACAAGCGCTGAGCGTCTTCAATTCTAGGGCAAAGATGAGTTAGATGGTCCCCACTGCATAACTTGCAAGGGAACTTAACTTTCTTTCTCGACTCACTTTTACCACCACCAGCGTTGTTGCCGGATTTATTTGCATCGGGCTTCCCATCCGAGTTCTTCTTCTTACCACGTCCTTTCTTTTTCCCATTGGAATTTTGATTTCCTTTGGGGTTATCGGATTGGACGGTGTTAATGGAAGAATTTTGGGAGGCTTGAGGATTAGACATTGTGACTTGGTTGTTAGGAGCAGTTTGTAATGACAACTGCTGCAATTGATTCAACAAGTTCACTGTAGTCGAGTCTACTGACCCTACGATACCATCCGCGTGCGGACCTGGCTTTGGCTTAGCTAAATCAACCTTAGATCCAGGAGCATCTGGCAAGTACTTTTGGAGGATCCCAGACTGAGAGTAAATCAGTTCTAACTGCTGGGCCCTGAAAATGGCTTGCTCCTCAGAATAGACCCCAGACATGGAGACATCCTTGGAGATCTCGGGTTGCAAAGACTTCAAAAACCACTCTAGACGGTACTCCGGAGGGATTTCGGCTTTAATGAGCCTTTTTCTCCGTCTCCATTCCTGAATGTGATCAGAAATGTGGGTTGCCTTATCCTGACGAAAGGTAGCCAGAAGTTCAGTTCCGGCATCATAGCGGACAGGCAACTAAAAGTGATTCAAGAAGATATTGGCTAAGTCTGCGAACGATGTAAAGCTGCCCCCCGACAACTCTATATACCATTTAGCCGCATTACCAGTCAAGGTGCGCTGAAAGAGTCTCAACCTAACCGAATCTTCAATGAGGGAGTTGGATGAGCACCACAAATGGAATGTGGTTACATGATCGCCCGGATCTTCACCACTCTTCCCTTCGAATTTTGGAATGTCCGAAGGGAGTTTGGTTGGGACCGGAGGCCAGGCTAGATTGTATCTGATAGGGTCGTTCGTTAGCTTAGTGAGATCTGGCAAGTTTAACATTGCCAGAAACGGAAGCCTAGGAGGACCTAGGGGATTCAACCCAGACTGGGCAGAACTCCCAAAGTTCTGAAAAGATTGTCCTGGGATTTGGGAGGCACCAGGCTGCCCGAAGTGACCAGTAGAACCGACTGAACCAAAAGGCAAGCCTTGTGGTCCAGCAAAATTCGGAGTTTGACCAACTCCTGCCGTATAACCTCCATAGCCTGCAAAGTTTCCTCCTGAAGAATGGTAAGGAGTTGATAACCCCTGATATGGGTTCCAAGCCGAAGCAAGGGGAGGAATACTTTGAAACATGCTAACCGTGGAATACGGCCTACTTCCTTGTTGGCCGATAAATGGATTCGCAGTTCCTGCGCTACTAACCCCAGGGTTATTCCAACCTTGGAAAGGATTGCTGCTTTGTCCTATTGAAGAAAAAGGCATGGATCCTACCATTGGGTTGGAATGTGGGATATGACCACTTCCGAAAGGAAAACCCTGGAATGAAGCCGATCCGCCCATCATGGACGTAGCGGCACTGAACGGAACCGATGGAATACCCTGTGATTGGGTGCCAAAAAGGAAGGAACCAGTACTAAAAGCATTGGTTTGGGCATTTCCACTCGTGGACGGAATGGAGGTAGACCCCACCAAAGATGTGCTAGCAAACGATCCGAACAAGGAAGCGGAGGGGATGGAAATGGTTCCTCCCCCTTGCACCGATGTCGGGGTTTGCATAGTCGCAGCACTTGTAGAAGCCATGCTTCCAGTAGTGATCATAAATGGTAAGCGCGTAGCGTAACCTGGACTCGCTGGTCTATGTGACGGAGTCCCAACGTATTGCAATACGTCCGGATAACTAGATGGTAGTGGAGAATTTGGAATCACTAGAGATTCTGAAAGTTCTTCTACCTCTACGTTATTCTCCGCTTGAAAGCGAACTCGAGAAAGGACTGGAGTGTCCCTCTCTTTCTCAGAAGTGCCAGGCCTTGCTTGGCCGCTAATATCCCCGAGAGGAGGATCAATCCCCGATGCGTCAACCGGCGTGGGACGGGCCCCATCGGTAGTATCCCCTCTGCGCCTTCTAGGAGAAGGCTCTAAACTAGGTGGCGAGAGACCACGAAGTCTTCGAGGCCGTCTTGGAGACCGGTCAGCCACTTTGAATTTTTTGTTATGATCTAACTAAAGACTCAAAAAATTAAAAGCTAAGCCGACTAGGAGCACAGAGCACACACTATAAAGTTCCTAAAGATACAGCCAGTCAAACAACTTCCAAGTATTTCCGCTCCGGGTGATTAGGACCGGACACCAAAATACGAGAAAGTGAATCAAAGGGCCTTCCGAAGATAGTCTGGGATGATGAGGGCCCAGTCCTATCAGCGAAGGTATCAGAGGAAGTTACGCTGACCTCCTAACAACAGCCTGCGCCGGTGCAAGCCCCCAAGCTTCGCAAGGGTGCCCTCCAGTAGTACTATCGAGAGTGATACAACGTCGACCTCAGGTGCCACGGGATTCCCCTCCGCAGCCACCTATGCAGATCCCTAGGAGAGGCAACTATGGGTACCAACTCGTCGCAGAAGCCAGGCAGAACAGTCGTGAGGTAAGTTCGGACAAGTAGGAGAGGGGGTATCTCTCTTCCCTGTCTTCACAGACCCTCGTGCTTAACTCCCAGATCCAGAGCTTTCCTGGTCTTCCTAACGCTATTGGATTTACTCTCGTTAATCAGACTCTTATGTTTGACGTTTTACGTGGCCTTGGAGAGTTAACTCTCCACTCGCCTAATCCAAGGCCCTAAAATCCTAGACTTGTTGGTGTAATAACTAAAACAAAAAGTTCTAGTGGATTTTAATTAAGCGCTTGATTTTATTAGGCTGTTCTTTAAGTCACCAGGTAATGGAGATGAAACTTGTGGTGTTTTTATGGACGCAAAAGAAATTAATAAAACTTAGCTACATGCACATGCACTTTTGTTTTCGATGAAGAGCAATTTCTATGAGGTTCAGAGGTACTTTTAATATAAACAAATTTTCTTTTTCTTTTCAGACTCCACACTCACAAAAACTAACAAAACTAAATATGCCTAAAAAGAGATGCAAATCTTACCCTAATGCAAGAACTATATGCGGATGCAACATTCAAAGACTACTCTAAAAACAAAGAAGGAAAGTTGCTGCTTTACCAAATTTTGTCTTGCCACTAAAATGCTTAGATAGAAGATGATGTGTTACCAATCATTTCGTCCAAACAATAAAAACAAGTTCTAAGATAAAAACAAAGCACTTTCACTTCGCAAAAAAGGAAATCAAATGAGAAGCAAGTTTAAGAAAGCGAAACTCAAAAACTTTCAAAAGATTTTCTTTCAATCAAACCAAAAAGTCTTTTTCAAAGGAAAGCTCTCAAAAAATACTGACACCAATGATTGATAAATGGGCAACCAAACACTTTTGTGAATCGACACCTTTCAAATGATGAAAACTCAACAAAAATAAATGTGTTTGAAATCGCTTTTGACAATCAAAAGCAGCAATGAAAGTCCAAAAGATCAAAAGACAAGTTTCAAGAAAATGGTAACAAACAACTTTCTCGAAACGAAGGAGCAAGTGGTCACAAAAATGATTTCGTTAAGCAAACAAAAAGTGTCATGAAAGCAAAAATGGACACAAAGATTGAACCCAATCTTCCTACTCTGCCGAAACAGAGCAATCAAGATTCTTAAACAGAAATCTTGTGTGTCAAAAATCAATGACGCTTGCAATCAACGAAAACAAGACTAATACTCCTTATGACTAGAGAGAGTTCAGAACAAGATGCCCCCTGTCAAACAGAGAACTGTTACTGGAAAAGTGACTGCTTGACACTGACCCAAACCACCAGACAAACATTCAGCAAAAAGAAAATTTATAAATCTTGAAATTTATGTAATATACGCGCCTGCAATTAAGTGCAGAATGCGTGTACACGTGACTGTAACTAAGGAAACCTACGTATACGCGGGTTCACTTAGTGCAACTTGCGTATATACGCCTCTGTAATCAAGGAAAAGAGCGTATCTGAAGTCTTTCAAGAAAAATAAAAAAACACAGACTGAAAAACTGGAAAAGCTTGGAGTTCAAGAAAAGATCAGACAGTCAGAGCCAACAAACAGAGGGGCTGAGCCTTGATTGGCTTGAAGACTACCCAAACTAGGAACAACAAGAGTGTTGTCCCCAGCAGAGTCGCCAATTCTGGTTGAAGGGAAAGTACCCCTAGGGTCCTTTGGGCTAAGACTCTACCAGACTGAAAATTGCTTACTCAAAGAAACACACACACACAGCCATCATTTTTACTTTTAAGCAAATTCTAACGTTAAGGGTACGTACCTAAGGTCCTACATTCGAGAAGGCCTTTAGGGTCCAAACCCTTCTTGGAGTTCCCTTCTTCTTCCTTCGACCTGCAAGACAAACAAATCAAAGAACACAACAGCACATGTACAGATACTTATGTATAAATCATCTTTATGCTATAAAGTTAGTTATAAAAATCTTTAAGTAACCACTTGCATAAGAGTTCAAAACAAGAATCTCATAAGCATAAAGAAAGATTATTTCGGGAACAAAGACGTGTTTCTTTATATATAAAGGCAAATAAAGTACATATAACGGAAAGATATCACCTGAACACCTTCAGCAGGCTCCAAGCAAAGCTTCCTCCCGGATTCGTTCCAGCCTCAAGCCTCCAACAAGAGCTCCTTCCAAGTCTTACTCAATGATGATACCAAGGATGAATGATCACCAATACACATGGAAACAAGGGTTTCCTATGCAAAATGGGGGAAGTGCAGGAAGCACCAAGGACTTCAGACCTGGTCTAAGTGGAAAATCTCAGCATAATAATCTTTCTCTCATTTCTCTCTCCCTTTGGCCTTCCCTTTGATGTCTTTTTATACCCTCTCCAAAGTAGTTTTTTAGTTAGGAGTTGGTTGGGAACAGTTGGGCCACGGGCACTAACAGGTGATCCAGCAGGTAAAACCCGCGATCTCCGCCTGAAAAAGAGGAATTTATTATTTTTTTAAGTGTTTTAATAGATACACGCGGGTTGGGTATGACAGACCCGCGTGTACACGCGTTTAACTCAGGGCAATGTCGCGTATAGGGAATAAAACACTGTTTTTTAAATTTTTGGACCAGGTCTGGAAGGAGGGGTTGCCCTAGGCCATAAGTGCAACATCACAAACCATAAGAGTGAGATTTGGAGCTATAACAAATATCCTTGAAATTCATCATTTTCCCACAAACCCTAGCTTCTTGCTACAATTTGACAATTTTCTAGGCTAGGCCTGTGTTTTTCCCTTTTGGACCCCTTCCCCTTACTCAATATTTGAAATTCCACTTTACCTTGCTTCCTAACATCCCTCCCTATTTTCCAAAATCTTCTCAATAATTTAGCAGCCCCTTATCCCCTTAATTTCCCTTCATTTCTACAAATCCCTTGTCCCACACATCGGGATAGGTTTCACTCAAATGATATTTTTGAGAAATAGAATATGAATTTGACAAATGTGAGAGAGGTTTTTGTCCATAATGGGCCAAGGAAAAAAATCCTCCTTCACATTTTACACAAGTGTCATGGTTTCATAGAAATATCAATACTGCAGTTGCCTCAGGAGGGTTGCTGCACCTTTAGAGTGACCTTGGTAAAATCACAATTTCTCCTAGCCTGGTTGACCAAATGACTTGCTTGATGAGTCAAATGATAGCTAGACAAAAATAGTTTTCCAATTAGCTATCATAAGCTCAATGTGGAGTTGAAGAAGACCTTCCAAAGTTGACTGCAACAACACTCTGCATTTAGGCAGCCTCGTTTTGCACATTTTAACTAGTCTTGGGATATTTGACTTTTGACAGGGAAAATGAACTCCAAATTGAAAAATTCAAGATGTTCTGGAAAGTAGACTCGACAAGCTTTTGAATGAGCTATCTTTCACCCAATTGGGACACTAGGAAGGCCTCCACAACTCGTTCTGAAAGCGGTGTTGTGCATAGAATGATTGGGGCACTTGTTCGAAGAATGGGTTGCATATTTGGATTCAGCATAAAAAATAATTAAACCCAAAATGTTTCGGCAAATTTGGAGAAAATCTAGCTCATCTAAAGGTCATAAAACCATCAAAAAATTCATTCTCTGCCACTTTTTGGACACACAGGAAGCAGCCTTGGGAGATTCCACTTTTGAGGGGGCGAATGACCTCCAAATGCAAAAATTCAAGATGTTCAAAAAAATAGACAAGAATACCTTTCCAACAAGCTATCATGGGCTCAATTGGTCAAGGGGAAGGCCTCCAAAACTAGGTCTGAAAAGGCACTGCGCATAGGAACAATGGCACTACGCATAGGATGAATTAGGCCACTTTTTCTTAAAAAATCAACATTTCGCCTAGTTTTTCTACAACTTGACTTTTTCTTTCATCTTGGATGAATTTATGAATGTAAATGATGCAATGTTATTTAAGTGTAATTTTAAAATGACTCTAGAGGGTAGATTCATCATTTTGAGGTGGTTTGGGGTTGAATGAATCAGTTTCCGTGGTTTAGAGGCAAGTTGTTCCACTGCCTATGCTCCTATTCTTAGTTTAGAAATGGTTGAAACCACCCCTTTTCTCAGAGATTCAACCCCTGATGGTTAGCATAGGTGGTTTTATGTCTATATTATGTATTTTTTCAATCATTAGCAGGGATCGGACTCTCTTGGATGCTTTGAGCTACATTATACATCTCTACAGCAGTTTGGCAAGGAAATAATCCAGGATTTGCAACTATTTTTGTGTGATTCTTGTGGTAATTTGTTTTTGCATTGTTTCTCCTTCTGTCATTAGTCTTTCTCATGTGTTGTGTGTGCCAAAATGTAATTCATTCTTCTCAGCTAAATGAAATCAAGATAGATAGGTAGACTACATTGATAATAATGCTCTGCCTTGGGAATACATTTATTTTTATGTTTTCCGCTATTTGAAGAGGACTCATGAGCTTTGCATGCCCTCCTCAGCTCCTCACCAGTATTATACCTACCATTTCACTCAATTCCAAGTGCTAAAACACCTACCTACCTTGCCACACAGAACGCCCTGCAATTCTGACTTGATTTCCCGGACCCAAAGTTGCCTGCTCCATTTGATCCAGCAACCAACTCATCAAAATCAACCAAAAACCATAGAGCTACTATACCTAGCCTAAAATCAATATTAATTTTAGTCATCTCAACTAAGATCGATAAGGAGAGAGCCCTCTCCCGACCTAGTAGGGCTAGCTACCAGGTTAAGCGTTGTTTTTAGTTACCCTAGAATTGCCTACCTTTAGCCTAAGATCAATCTAGGCTCTAATAGGGTAGATACCTATAATATTTGGATCAAATGGGATTATGTATATAGGTCCGTTCTTTCACAGCTAGGATATACATATGTGCATTATTATAAGATTTGAGAAGAAATGTTCCTAGTTTTTTTTGGAGAAAGGAGGTTTCATAGATCTTAACCTTTTTTCATTTGATGAACCCATAAATTACATTGTTTACTTGATAAATTATTTCACTGTTAATGTTGCATCAGAAAAGAATTCATATTAGCTTGTTGCAGGGGATATATAGATTATGCAGAGATCAACAACATGATAAATGCATAGATATATGAGATAGAGAATGGTATGGAAAAGGTTGTAAGAAAATGATAAATGATCACACTTGGTATCCATAATAAATATATATTTTCTTAGATAGAGACTCTAGAATTTGAGGTATATAATTCTGATGCTTTTCGTTTGAAATTGTTCTCTAAGGTTGCATTAAAGTTCAAAATCATTGTGAAATAATTGATACTTTATGTCTATAAGTGATTATGATGATATTACCTTGAGATTTTTTTTGATAATGTTATGCACATATGTGGTTTTCATAGGTATGGTTATTTTAGGAAGGCCTTCAATCATTCAAAGTCATGAGGGTTTGGAAGAAATTTAGATATTGATTTATGTATTTGTTATAAACTACTTTGGTTAAAGTAATGATGATGGTTATGAAGTATTGTTACTATAATATTGATGTATGATGAGTGAATCTACCCTTTGAATATTGAGTCATGTTATTAGCATTTTGGGTTGATTGAGTAAGAGGGCTTCCTGTGGTCATTTGTTGTTAATGGTTCATGAGCATGGTATGAGTAGAAAATTGTATTGATTACCAATATATGTAGCTACTTCTTACCAATAGTTAATTTGGTTACTATTGGGAGAATTTTTTTTTGATAGATGGATCTATATGACACAGTGAATTCGATGGATGATTGATATGTATGAAAATTAAGAACAAAATTGTATTTTTGTAGATTTTCAATGATATTTTGATGAGTATGTTGATTGTTGATGAAAATTTGGCTCGGCATTTGACATTGCTGATGAGTTGGGATTTGATGACTTATTGAGCTTATCTATTTTTTGATCAATGATTTATTACAATGAGATTGAGTTCGATGGTCCATTGAGTAGATTCATTGCAGAAATTTTATTAGTATCTTATTTTTTAGATTGACCATATTCTTATTTGTGGATCTAGTTTGAAAATTCGATGAAACATGGCCTGCAAGATCTAAGTTGTGTTTGAGTTAGGTAGATCCAATGTAAAGTATTTTGAAACATGGACCACAGAGTGACTAATGGCTCGATCCTTTAATTAAGGAGTGGCAACATCCTTCCAGTGGTGGCTGGTAAATTTGATCAAGTATTAACTTCCTTCTAGTGGTAACTAGAGAAACAAGAGGAGGTGGTAGCATCCAATAGGGAGAAGCCCACACACTAATAAGATTCAGTTCCAGTGGAATATGTAAAGATATTTGTCTTTATAATAAGAGGAAGACAGAGACAACAATAATGGTGGTTTTTCTGGGCAAAGAGATTGACTCTGATGAGCATCACCGAATCTAGGCTCTAAGTTTTTAGGAGAGATAATGGATGGTTTTTGTGATAGTGGAACTATCAAGGATGGCAGGTATAAGAGAAGTCGAAAGGATATAGAATTTGACAAATATCTCAATGTTGATCAAAGGATATTTGTCACTCGATATTTAAGAGATGAAGGTTTTTGCTTGCAAAAGAAGATTATAGCATGGGTGTGTGGATATTTGCAAGGCATGCTCTCTATTGCATGAGCTCTTGGAGGTGAGGGACTTATCATGAAAAAGAGGTTTGTAGGATGGTGCAGTGGCAATCTGTATGTATCGTTCATGAAGTAAATGGAGTTTCCATCTAGAAAATCTATGGTAAGGGAAATACTTGGTAATTTTCTCTATTACCCAAGATTTCTAAGAGGCATATCTAGCCTTATGTCCATATATAAGCTGATGAAAGTATTTTATGTGGTAGATATGCTAAGCCTTTCAAAGGATCTGAAAAAAATCATTAGTGCAAGTCCAAATCTAAGTATCCTCAATCATCCCTTAGTAGAAATCGATGAAGACAAATCATTAGATCTAAATGAATGGATAGTTTTTCCATCAGATTTGTGTAAGAATTTATAAAATCCTTAACTAAGTGCGAGTTGGAAAATGACATCAAAAGTGAAGGTGGATCTTTGATGGGTGGAACCCAAATCTACATGTGGAAGCTTTTATCCATATTTTTTTTAAATCCTTGGATGGGAAATCATATCCTATGGGAGTTTGGGTTGGAGATCAGGTCCAAAATCTCAAGCAAAAGACTCAAAATCAAATGGGTATTCTAAAAAATCTTGAGAGCCTAATTTACACAGGGAAATCATTACCATACGACATCAAAGTGTAGGACTATGGAAATAAATGTGATTCAACTATTATCCTTAATAGGACATTACTTCAAGGATGTCCTCGGTCTAGTTCCAAACGTCCAGTTTCTTTGAAGGATGCATTAAGGGAATTCTTGATCCACAAAATAAAACATATCCCCTCCTGAACATCTCAGGTCCCTATATTGTGGAATAGATGAGCAAAGTGTTAATCTAGATTGGACCATTATATTTTTTTTCATCCATATTGATGCATTTGGAGTGGAAAAAGTGGAGCAATCATCTCATGTGTCTGTTTTTACTCGAGGGACTTAGTTTGGAAAAATGGGGTTTGAAAGCTTCTGAGAGAATTTTGAGGCATCAAAAGACGTTATTTGGGGGTACATATTTGTTTCTTTAGCACCACATATTTTCATGTTATTCTACATAAAGATACCTCTCTAACGATGCAAGAATCACATCATTCGGAGTCTATATGCAAAATTTATGCCACTCAAAAGTTGACCTTCCTATTTTTACCACCATGGTTCGATAGGATGCCATTTTATCCCCCACTATTCATGGAAAATGGGATAGCCATGTGGTTGTGATGTAAAATACGCTAGAAGATTCTATATTGTAACACAGGTTAAGAGTTCAGGGAGTTAAACTCAACCAATAGTAGGCTATCGGGATAAAATATAGAGATATTGAAATTTAATATAATTGTAATAGTGTAAGAATTGCATATTTCTAATATAATATTATCAGACATATTGTGATGAAATTTGTATTGGAATGTCCATAGTAATTTATGAATCATATTGGTATCAAAGTATATTTTTTGGCTATTTTGAGGAGGTTTGTAGGGGATCTAGGTTGGGGGGGTCAAAAATCATAAAACCCTCATCATGACCAATGGATCAAGAAATTACCCTCATGATCTCACAGAGGTGGGGTTTTCACAGCTAGAACAACAAGTCACAGACATAAATTACAGTGTAAGCCTCCTCATGGTGGCATTGACTAACAACCTTGGGATATTTGGAGAAGATGAGTGTTCGAATGTAGAGGACAAACCAAAAGGGTGATCGAGAACTTGGGAAGAAACAAAGAACCAGCTGAAGAAAGAACCCAGAAAATATCAATCGAGTATAAGTGTCATGAGCCAATCATATTACTTATTTAAAATGGAAGTAAAATTTTATATCAAGACTTACAATGGAGAGATAGATGCTCTGAAGTTGAACCACTAGTTGCAGAAACTAGAATTTTATTTCAATGTCCATCAGATCAAGGAAAGACAAAAGATTCATTCACGCAGTTGAAATTAGAGGGTCATGCATTGAATTGGTGGGAGAGCCACGCGGAAACTTTGAGGTGGGAAGGAGAACCTCTAGTGACTAACTAGAAGGACTTTAAAACCCTCATTAAGTAATAGTTTTACCCCATTGGGTATGTCGATGACCAATGGATCCAATGGAATTACTTTAGGAAAAACCTAGGCCAAAGCATTCAAGAATACACCACAAAGTTTAGAAACATGGCTATAATGTTGAGTATCTCTCTGAAGAACCCAGATGTAATCCTCAAGTATTTGGGTGATCTACACTGCTAGTTACGTGGGCAAGTGATGTTGTTAAATCCTGAATTGGTGGATGAGGCTTGTGTATAGGTACAGTACCTGGAGAACATAGACTCGAAGTGAGTGTAATCAAGTGGATCAAAGTAGAAGGAGCATCATGATACTTCTAAGGAGGGAAAGAAGAAGTAAAATAGAGGAAAATATAAAAGGACAACTGCACGCACTACAACCACTGCAACATTGATGGCCATATAGAGGAGAAGTGTTGGAAGTTGCATCGAGATCTAAACTCTAAGAACAAGAAGAAAGATAATAATAAGAAGAAAATCATTGGCACTGATTTAAACAACCAAGTTGAAAGAAACTCGAATGTGGGTGACAATATCATCTATAAATAAGTGAAAAAGGAGGTGAATCTGAGTATCCTTCAACAACATGAAGAGAAAGAAATTACCAAACTCTTCCATATAAAGACACATGTCACGAAGACAAAGATTGATGCTCTATTTGCCTTAGTATCGCAGGCAAATCTCATTGCAACAGAGATGGTCAAGAAGCTAGGGTTGGAAGTTTGTGATCATCCAAACCCATATCCACTGAGATGGGTAAATAAGGATGCAGAGATGAAGGTAACAAGTCAATCCAAATTATATTTGTTATCAGTGCTAATTTTATTGATGAAGTAGATCTAGATGTGCTTCCCCTTGATTTGTGTGGAGTCGTTTTTTGGAGTCCATACATGTACATGCGAGATGCACTATTCATGATAAGAACCAAACGGTACTGGATCGTCAAGGATAGAAAATCGTTCATCATCAACATGCATAAAGGAAAGTCAAGACTTTCATTGGTAAGTGGCAACCAAGCTGAGAAATTTATTAGTTGTAGAAAGAAGTATGTTTATTGTTTTTAAGAGAAAGTGAGTATGTAGAATAGTCATTAAGAGGAAAGGAATTCATGGATGGGTGTACTAAGAAACAAAAAAAACAATTAAAGGATTTATTATAGACATACAGGGATGTGTTATGAGAGCCTAAAGGGTTACCACTTAATGGAGAAGTGGTGCACGAGATCCATCTACTGTTAGGCTCCCCATTACCATTTATTGGGTTGTACAGGTAGTCTATTATAGCAAAAAGTGAGGTGAAGAAATAGTTGCATCGGTTTCTGGAACAAGATGTCAATCGATTGAGTACATCACCATGTGGGTCACCCATCATAATTGTTTGAAAGAAGTGTGGGACTTGGCAGAATTGTATATATTACAAGGCATTGAAAAAAATAACACTCAAGAATAAATACCCCATGCCAAGGATAAATTATTTTCTCGATTAGTTACAATAAGACAAATATTTCACTAAGCTAGACTAGAAGTATAGATATCACGAGTTTCAAGTAAAAGTAGAATATACCTTGAATACCGCCTTTAAAACTAGTAAAGGTTAGTATGAGTGGTTAGTCATGCCATTTGGCCTATGTAATGCATGAACTAAATTTATGAGATTAATGAATTAGTACTACATTGTTTTACAAAATCATTCATTATTATCTATTTCGTTCATATATAGGTATATAGTGATACTTGGGAGGAGCACATTTCACATTTGACACAGCTACTATAAACATTGAAGAAGCATCAACTTCTAACAAAACTCAAGAAGTGTGAGTTTGTGTAGTAGTCTTTGGTGTATATCAATAAGTACTTATTAATGGAAATCAAGGGAAAATATTTAACCATAAGAGAGTAAGGGAAAATTCACCAAGTTCCAATAAGAAACAATAGATACCCAAAATATTAAAAAATTATAGGATGTGCCCAAATCCCGTAATAACTTATCATTGAGGCACTAGGGCTTAACAAGATACCAATGATTATTATCACAAGATTATCAATGCTCTTAGCTCATGACAATTCCAAAACGAAACAATTAGAGATCTCCCAATATATTTCAACAAGATAAATGAAAATGTTATTAAATCATTCAAGATATGATCAATGTTACTTAATCACTAATTTAGATTAGAAACCTTTAAACTAAAAATGCTTAGATGTCAAGATATTGAAAGAATTTCTTAATGAAAATTTTAAATAAGATAGTCCAATGCTTAAATCAAGGACACTTCGATATTTAAAATCATTTCACTTAGGCAACCAAGATCATTAGATTATGTGCTTTAGGGAGTGAGTCAATTAGTGCAAAATTGGAAAGATTATAAGTAAGCTCAAAAAGAACAAATAGGAGTTATTTTTCTTATCCAATACTACCAATATCAACAAGCACATTAAATAATGAAAAAAAAATCTTGCTGACAACAAGGGATGAACCATTGGGAACACTTTGAGTTACTTATGTTCCAACTACTTTCCAATGAGTAGTAAATAAGTGTATGACAGAAGTAAGTAAAATCACTTTATCTCTTCTTTCAATTAAAAAAAGATAAGTATGTATTTAGCAGAAAATGAGGAACAAGGACCCAAATGAAATTGTGATATTTTTTTTTTATAGTGGGCAAGGACAAGGTGAGAGAGCTAGGGTTCAGAGTAGAAAACAGCAGGAGGAGCGAGATGAGAACCACGGAGGTGCCAGAAGGAGGGAGTTCCACTCCCTCCTACAGCAACATTGTTTCGAATAAAAGTAGAGAAACAAGTTCGAACGGATTCAGGAGACCCTGGGAGAAAGGAAAAAAAATATAGACTCAACAAAATAGGAAAGTAGCAAAGATGATGTTTAGGAAGAAACTCACTGGGATGGTCAAAAGGGAGAAGATTCCAGAGGACAGCAGTTAGAAGAAAAAATGGTACAACTTGGCAGAGAGATCCTGTAAACCCAAGACTGCCACCAAACCTAGGGTGGTTCTGAATGATCCTGCACTGCAGGAGCATAGAGATCACATGAGGACTTATGCTATTATCTGTATGTTTATGGGCTTACGGCCCACAGAGAAGAATTTGTATACTTGGATCAGGAACAACTGGAAACCAAAGGGGGATATAACTCTTCATCTAGGGTCCAAGGGCTTCTTCACAGTGGTTTTCAACAGCCTAGAGGGCTTACACCAACTTTTCCTCTGGTGATCTCAAATAAAAACCTCAGGAAACAAAAGAAGCCAGGAAAGATAGGACCAGGAAGGGGTCAAATCAATGGAGGAATATCAGGACACTCGACTAGGAACCCAGGCAGGAAAAGAGGCAGAAAGAGTCAAAATGAATTGCTAATAGAGTGTGGAAAGCTCATGATCGACTCAGGTAAGATGAAATATCTTACCAGTTACTCATTCAAAAACCCATAATCATGAAGCTCACAACTTGGAATATCAGGGGTCTAGGAAGTAAAAGACAGCAGAGGAATCTCAGCAGCAAAATAAAAGAAGAAAACCCAAATATGGTGTTCATACAAGAAGCAAAATGTTCAATAGATAAAGTCTGGAAGATACATAGTCAATGGCTCAGTAAGTATGACTACCTAGAAGCAAAATCCAATAAGACAGCAGGAGGGATTCTCACTCTCTGGAATCCATAGAAATTTGACATTTTGGATGCGGAAGCATCTAGGAACTCTCTTTCAATGGTTATCCAACCTTTGGGTGACAAGGATATTTATATGGTTACTAATGTCTCTGGTCCTCAAAATCCTGACGATAAACTCAAGATTCTCACCTCACTGGAGGAGCTTAGATAGAGACACCCAGCAATACCCTGGATTCTGGGTGGAGATTTCAACATGATCAAATCTCTTACAGAAAAAAATAGGAGACACTAGACTAATAAGAAAGGATTCTATTGCCTTTCAGAACTTCCTCATCAATTTGAAGCTAGTGGACTTAGAAACAGCAAATGGGATCTTCACCTGGAACAATAAGAGGAGAGGAGCATCACAGGTTGCTTCAAAACTAGATAGATTTATAATCTCAGAGAAGCTCCTCCTCTTAGGGCCTAACTTGAATGCTTTTATCCTAACTTTTGGAGGGTAGGACCACTGGCCAATTCAACTAGAAGCTTCTTTTATTGGCACTCAAAGGAATAGACCCTTCAGGTTTGAAAATGTTTGGCTCATGCACCTTAATTTCATATCCAACATTGATAAGTGGTGGAAGGAAGATTTACCAATTCAAGGCACAAAAATGTTCATGCTGCAACAGAGACTCAATCACATCAAGACTAAACTCAAAGATTGGAACAAAAGTGAGTTTGGAAATACTTTTAAAGACAAAATAAAAGTGGAACAAAAGCTTCAGAATATTAACCAAGCTCTTATCAATGAAGGCTTCACTGAAGATAGGAAATTGCAATCAGAATCACTACAACAGGAATGGGACACCAGATGTCAGCAGGAGGAAATCTTCTGGAAGTAGAAATCAAGAGTACAATGACTCAAAGAAGGAGAAAGAAACACAAGGTTTTTTCACAAATCTACCATGGAACACTGGGCCCATAATTGGATCACAAAGTTCATAGATCCGCTAGGAAGAGAGCTCAACACACACAAATATATGGAGTCCGTTCTGGTACAACATTTTTGAAAAAAAGCAGAGGATCCTATCTCAAATATATCTCTAGCTATCAAAAAATTTACAAAGCATATTCCAAAACTGGTGTCTAGGGAAGACAATTTCAATCTCAATAGACCAATATCAGAAGAAGAGGTAAAAGAAGTAATAAATGAGATGCACAATGGGAAAGCGCCTAGACTGGATGGTTTTAACCTAGAGTTCTTCAAAGCAAGCTAGGAAATAGTCAAAAAGGATATTCTGGAAGTGGTGGAGGACTCAAGGATTTCAAAAACAATCCTAAAATCTCTAAATACCTCTTTCATTGCCCTCATTCCTAAACAGGATAAGGCAATGACTCCAGATCGGTTCAGGCCCATAGCCCTTTATAATGTGATATACAAAATCATCTCCAAAGTTATTTTAAACAGACTAAAGCCCCTCCTACCAACACCCATGTTGGAGGAGAAAAATGGTTATGTGGAAGGAAGGCAAATTCTTAACAACATCATTCAAGCTCATGAAATAGTCCACTCTCTCAAGAATAATAAGCAAGCAGGGATGATCATTCAATTAGACCTAGTGAAATCTTATGACAAACTGAGCTGGTTATATATCAAAGAAGTTCTAATTGCTTATGGATTTGACCAGAATTGGATAAGATGTGTTATGGCTTTGGTTACTTCAGCCAGCTTTTCCATCCTCCTCAACGGCTCTCCTTCCAAATCCTTTCAGCCCTCGAGAGGCCTCAGGTAGGGAGATCCGCTCTCACCATTTCTTTTTATTCTCATGATGGAAGGATTAGGAAAATCAATCACTTCTTCCAAAAGGGAGGGTACAATCTAGGGTCTCAAGCTTACCCAGGAAGGGAACATGTTAACTCATCAGCAATTTTTTGATGACACTATGTTATAGGGCATACTAATGGTCAAAGAAGCCAAAGCCTACAAACAAATCTTGCAGGATTTTGCTTTAGTGGCTGGTATAGAGGTAAGTCTCTCAAAATCTAAAGTGTTTTTTTTCAATACAAATATTGGAACTCAGAGAAACCTCTCTAGAATTCTTGGATTTTAGAGAGATCAACTCCCCTCCAAATATCTAGGAATACCTCTCACTGATAAACCTCAGAGCAAGGAGTTTTGGGAAACTTTGATCAATAAACTAAAGGACAAAATCTACAAGTGGACAAGTATATCTTTAAACCTTGCCGACAAGCTCATTCTCATAATGGCAGTCCTGCAGTCTCTTCCAATTTATATGTTTTTGGCTCTTCCTATCCTTGGTGGAGTTGCCTAGCAATTAGAAACATGCAAAGAGACCTTCTATGGGGAAAATGTGAGAAAGAGAAGAAATGGGCGTTGGTAGCTTGGGACAAACTTTGCATGCCCAAACCCCATGGGTGTCTTGGTCTCCATGACCTGGAAACTCTTAAAAAAGTTTTGGGGGCCAAACTTTGGTGAATATGTCTAAAGGAATCCAGAAACCCATGGGCCAAGCTCTAGAAGGAGAAATATCCAAAAAATTGGAGAGATGGGGACTTAATCAGAATGGCAGGGCACATCAAGGGTTCCCACATCTGGAATAATGCTTGGGAGAATAGAGCCTTAGCTCAAAATCTTAGCTTCTAGGAGATTGGGAATGGAAACCTTTCCTGGTTTTGGAGGATAACTAACAGTAGGAGTCCAACTTAAGTAGAGAAGGACTGGACATTCTCAGATAGGAAAATGTCAAAAAAGGAATAAAAAAGGTTAGCGACTTTTGGGATAAAACTAAAAACAATGGCAAGTGGAGAACTTGGAAAGTACCAATTAATAGTGAAGAATCTCCTCTGAAGACCCAAGCAAAAACTCTTGCCAAAATCCTGGAAAAAAGGAAAATTTTGATCTTGTCATCCCCAGATCAACTTAGATGGGGAAGAAGCAATGAGGGCAATTTCAACCTCAAAGAAGCCAAATATGTGGTCACTGGATACAATTTTTCAAACCTAGATAACACATGGAAGGACCAATGGAAGCACTCTCAATGGATGAAAATCAAGTTGTTTAAGTATATGGTTCATCACAAAAAGATTTTGACTTGGGAAAATCTCAGAAAGAAAGGTTTTGCATGACCTTCCAGATGTTAGTTATGTGGTATCTAGGAAAAAATGAGGGTTCACCTTCTCAGCCTCTGCACTTTCACCTCTACCCTATGGAACCGGGTAGCCGGTATCTTTAGAAAAACTGACAGAGATGAAAACAAAATCTCCAAAACCTTAAAGAATTGGAGAAAAGAATCTCAAAGAATGAGACTGTCAACTCAGCCTGGACCCTAATCCCTGACTTCCTTATTTGGAATGTTTGGAAAGAACGCAATAACAAATTTTCAAGGAAAAATATAGCCCGCCCCAAATCATCATAAATCAGCTCCTCATATAGCTCAAAGAGACTATTAATACTTTTCAGAAGCACCCTACCGAAAATCAGCCTTCTCATCAGCACGCTCGAATTCTTCTTCTTTTGGGCCTACAAAATATGGTCCCTTAGGCATCTATCTAGATTCCATCTTGCGCTACTATGAGGCAGGACTTCTGGCATCCCCCCCTGGGTACTTAAAATTAAATATAGGTGGAGCCTTGAAAGGTAACCTAGGGGAAGCAGGGTATGGAGGTGTCATCAGAGATGACGATGGGAATTTAATAGTCATCTTCCAAAGCTACTTAGGGACTGCTACCAACAACATTGCGGAACTAATTACCATAGAACAGGGCTTAGAGATTCTAATAAATCTCAACATGAAGAACTCCATAATAGAAGCTGATTCTGAATTAACAATAAATTCTATAAAAAGAATAGCTAATGGCTCAGACCCTGAGAAAATCTTGCACCACTCGAGACTGTTGCAGGTTTATCGGTGCATTCAATCACATCTGAGAATCCTGAGAACCCTAAGTTTTTCTCATGTGTGCAGAAACGCCAACAGAGTAGCGGACCAACTATCAAATGAAGGGGCGCTCTGCACGAATGGATACATCTTTTACAAATGGGAAATGATGCCTGTAGGGAATTTAAGAGAAGAATGCTATTGTCTCGCTCGCGCTGACAATGATCTTTTTCTCAAGTCGAGCAGGGAAGAGGATGGCAGACTAGGGTTCATCTAGCTTCTTCTCCCATTTGCGTTGTCTTGAAGGCTCTCCTTTGGATGGTGGGCGACGAAGTAAAAGTGGTTTTCCTTCACAAAGGAATTAGAGGCTAAGTGGTTTTGTGTTTTATTGCATGCATCCGAACCCTAAAGTGGTTTTACAAGGTTTTCCTCTGATGCCATTCATCAGTCACCATGTGGCAGTGGGCAGAGAGAGAATACTGCCCATATCGCACGGATTATACTCATGCTTATTCTCTGTGCTATATTCTCCTCAGCCGTCAAATTAGGGGAGGGAAAATCAACAGCTCTAGTATGTCAAGCTAGTTCGAGGAGTTATCCTTCATGCTTTTCGAGTTCTATGTGTTGGCTCCTGAATGGCGGATCTCTTAGTTGCACGGGTTTTAACCCCCAGGGCAAACCCGATTTATTCTATGCTTTGAGTCTATTCTCCTTTTGTGTATTGGAGTTTGTTTTTTAGTGGGTTGTTTGTTATAAGGATTGCAGCCCATTGTTTAGGGTTTGGTGGTCCCTGACTGTGCCCGTTGACTATGTCCAGGACTCGTAACATAGTTTTGTAATTTTTTACACCTTTGAATGAGAAATGAAAAACACTATTGCTTTAGCAAAAAAAAGAAATTGTGATATTTTTCCCCTCTTAAGATGTGTTTTATCATGGTTATATCAAATATGATTACTCTTATGATAGTCAACACTATGATACAAAACAAGCCTAAGGAATGATGCCTAAGTTTAGCAATTAACTCCTTAGTATGTTAGACAATTCATGAATTGACTTTAGGCACTAAAATTAGAATTTAGTCGCTGTTATGAAGTATTTGAGACTAATGTAGTAAAGCAGTGAAGCGATAAGGGTTAGGAGATCAAACCCTTAGGCCTTATGGATTTGAAGAAACTTTCCCACTTCCCCAAAAATTTTATAATGGCTATGGCACTTGAAAACACAATTTTTACTAAATTCTCCTGCAAAACCCACCAAGGATCAACTTTAAAACATTTCAAAGATTTATTGCAGTGATAAATGAGGGTAAAACGGCTAAGTAATAAGGCTAGAAGGCCTAGTTAGGCCTGTGGATAAGGTCTAGAGGCGAAACAGAACTAACGACAAGGAAGAAAAGGCCCCATAGGGCCTACGATAAGGGAGGGGATCCCGCAAGGGGCTATCGTAGCCCCTGGAAGGGCTATGATGAAGGATTAAGGCATTAATGAGGCTTGCAAAAAATGGTTTACGGGAGGTTGAGGCCTAAATTATGCCACTAGCTAGGCCACTAGGCCAAAAGGAGGTGGCCGAAGAGGATGAGAGGCTTAGGAAGGAGGACAAAAGGGAAGAGGAGTTAGACGAAGGGGGAAAGGAGGGACACCGGAGGGATGGAAGGATAATAGATGAAAAATGAGGGTGGATTAAGGGTTGAAGGGGCCACGACATGTCTAAGGAAGGGAGTTGAGGCCCTCTAAGGGCTAGACGACTACCCTAAAATGGAGTCACAAACCTTAAGAGGCTACGACCAGCCTAGGAAAGGCTATGACCAAGAAAAAGGAAGGGGCCAAAAAGCCAGAAAGGTGATGGCTAGGAAAGGAGGGCTTAACGTTGGGCCTGAAGGCCCTAGAAAATATGAAACCCCACCCAAAATTTGAATTTGCTTCAGATATTGAATGTTAATGCAAAATTCTTTAGTAGCTATACCTTCAAAAAATTTAGAGGTTATATGTTACCCTTAAGGGCCTAGATCTAGCTCTAATCCAACAAATTTTATTTTATCTCACCTACCCAATTAAATTTACAATTACCCAAAAGGTCAACATAGGTGGCTGGTTGGTAAAGTCAGACTCGTAAAGACAGAGAGGTCTTGTGCTCAAACTTGAGCAAGCGCATTGACTAGTCGTGAGAAAAAGCTAAACCTGGGCCAAGCCCGCTCACCTTTGAAGGTCAGTGGAGGTGGCTAGTTGGTAAAGTCAGACTCGTAAAGACGGTGAGGTCTTGTGCTCAAACCTGAGCGAGGGTGTTGACTAGTTGCGAGAAAAAGTTGAACGTGGGCCAAGCCTACTCACCTTTTGACGCAAGGGGTGGTAGAGGAGATAGTCTAGAGCTCTAATGGAAATGAGGGTTTGGAGCTCATGGATTCAACAACAACCGAGGTACTAACTTTGGAGAAGAACAAGGCCAAAGCGGCAGAGCTCCACAAAAGGGGGCAAACTCTGACCCAACAGATGGAAAATTTGGGGTCCACTGGGACCCCATCATACAAACAAATAATGATGAACATGAAGACAACACAGGATGGGGTGCAGATAGTAGGTATGAAAATTCAAATCAGGAAAATCCAACCAGTAAGGGGAAGAGGAACAATGAAGGTAATAATACTAAAAAAATAAAGGAAAAGGATGAAAGAAAATGTATAGAGAGTAAAGACAACAAGAATCCAACCCAAGGACAGTTCTCTCATGGAAACAAACTGGAGAAGGAACAGGCAGGAGAAGAGGAGGAGGTTCTAAATCAGGAGAAATAGGAACAGGGGGGAACAATGTCAACACCCAACAGAAAAATGAACCAGGGTCCATGCAAGCCTAAAGCCACAGAAACCCTAGGGGTTATGATATCTGATCTGGAGATTCAGTCATACCAGGATCACATGGTCAAACATGTAGTGATATGCAGGTTCATGGGGTTCTTGCCAACAAAATGAGCTCTGTGTCAGTGGATAAAGCAACAATGGAAACCCAGAGGTGATGTAAGACTGCACTTGGGAGCTAAGGCTTTCTTTACTGTTGTTTTTCCAATCTAGAAGACAAGGATCGAATATTCAATGGAGGGCCTTATTTCTTTGCCTCCGCGGGTCTTTACATAAGGCCATGGAAACCCAACTTCGTACCAGAAAAGGAAACCTTCAAGAAGGTACCAATTTGGATACACATTTTTTCCTTACCGATTGATTATTGGGGACATGTAGCTCTAGAACAAATAGGCAACAAGCTAGGGACCTTCATCAAGGCCTCAGAAGCGACATTGCAAAAAGTTATACCTCTTGTGCCAGAATCTACGTGGAGGTGGATGTGTCGGGAGCTTTGCATGAGGGCCTTTGGCTGGAATACAGAGACGAGGATTATTTCCAAACCATAGACTATGAGAAAATCCCATTCCATTGTAGGAAATGTCATGAGCATGGTTATTTAATCAGAGAATGCCCACTGAACAAAGCAACAAGGGATAATAAGGATAGCAAAGGAGAGAAGAACAAGGAACTCTTGACCAGACCAAAAGCCAAACAGAGAGCAAATAGAAAACGCCAAACCAAGGCAAGCACTTCACAAGGCAATATGAGCAATGCTTTTGAAGGTTTGGAAATAGAAACGGAATTAGAGGACGACATTAAAGAACAAGAAACCACGAAAATAAGCAGAGCTACAAAAAAACCATATTTGAAAGAACCAGAGGTGAACCCTTTGAGTGTCATTCTCCAAGTTCAAGAAACAACAGAGAGGGTTGAAGAAGACTCATAGATGTTCACCAATAAAATCGAGATCGAAGACATGGAATTAAGCAATATACTAGAGCAAGAAGGTATGGATCTACCAAACATGGTTGAGAACTGGAAAAAGAAGGGAATGGAACACATATCAGAAGAGGAGGTAAAGAGAATTAATGACATATTCAGAGCACGACAAAGGGAAAAGATGGAGCTGCAAAGCAAGAGCTTGGGCACAGCTAAAGGGCTAGGGGTTCGCACACAGGGATTGCATCAAACCTCCACCAGTTCCAAGCATTGAAAAAAGAGAGGACGAAGAACCAACAATGAGGCATTACAAGGACTGGGACAAATGATCTTAAATTTAGGTAAGATGAAAGCCCTAGAGGCTTTTTCACTAACCTCCTAAACTCTGTTTAAAATGAAAGTTCTTTCTTGGAATTCTAGAGGGTTGAACAACCAAACAAAACAAAATCTATTAAAGAAGCAGGTCCAAAAGGAACAACTAGACATAGTGTTTGTGCAGGAAACCAAATGCTCAAGCATCACGGTAATCAATATTAGCAAAAAACTAGGTAAACAAATGGAATACTTGGAGACATCTAGCAATGGATCGGAAGGAGGCCTGATCATTTTGTGGAATCCAAAAGTAATTCAACTCCTTTCCTTTGAAGCAGCCAGATCCTACATAGCTATAGAAGTCCAAGTAGTAGGTAACTCGGAGACTTATCTTTGCACCAATGTCTATGGCCCCTAGAAGCTAGAGGCTAAGATTCTATTTTTAAGAACTTTGCTTAACCTAAAGCTAAGATATCCCCA
The DNA here is from genome assembly GCA_031772625.1 of Pinus tabuliformis. Taxonomy (NCBI): domain Eukaryota; kingdom Viridiplantae; phylum Streptophyta; class Pinopsida; order Pinales; family Pinaceae; genus Pinus; species Pinus tabuliformis. The sequence continues at coordinate 81,390,861 of CM062810.1, read as the reverse complement.
AGCTAAGGCGATCTTTGGAGGTGATTTCAACATGATCACCACACTCACAGAAAAGAGAGAAGGTATAAGGAAACTCAATAGAGACTTTGAAGCTTTCCTAGACTTCATTAAGTCGGCCAATCTAGTGGATGTTTTCCCCAGAAGTGGTGCTTTCATGTGGAACAACAAAAGGGGAGGTGAAAAGCAAATAGCCTCTTGTCTGGATAGATTTTTAGTAACAAAAATCATACTGCTGGAAGGAATCATTGTTGAATCAGACATTCTTCCATGTGGAGGGTCATACCACTGGCCAACATGTGGCATGGCGCAAGAGAGAGAAAATCACCTTTTCAGGCGAGTAATCTCCATGCACATAAGCCACCTGAACTGGATGTCAATCGTTGGATTGGAGATCAGGTAAATCAATGGTGTGAAATACAAAGGGGCTTGCGATAGCCATAAAATGTAGACCCGATAGGATTTTGCGCCCGATAGTGTATTTCCGGTAAATCTCTGTGTATTGGAATTTTGTTCCATTTTCAAGTTTTCGCTTGAAAGAAGGCCCCGATTCCTTTGTAATTGCCCCTGATCATTGTGCCACGCTGCGAGTGGGTGTTTTGTACCAATGATGCATTTGTAACATGTAGAGCCATAGAGCCAAAAGCTAGAGGGCCAACTCAAGAGACAGAGGAATGATTACATGTGGAGAAATAGACAGGAAGCAGTAGAGCCGGAAGGATGCCTCACAAAATCCAGAGAGCATGATTGAGAGGCAGCGCAGAGAGTTTTGGAGTCACTTGGAGGTCAAGTGAACTAGAGAGCTCAATTGACAGCAATGAAAAGTTGCTGAAGGTCAATGGAAGGTTGCTGAGAGTCACTTGGAGGTCAAGCGAACTACAGAGGCTGAGAGAAGCGCAGAGTCGAAGAGCCAGAGCGAGAGCTGAAGAGCGAGAGTGAGAACCAAGAGCCAGAGCAGAGAGCTAGAGCCAGAGCCAGAGCCAAAGCCAAAGCCAAAAAGCCTGAGAGCTTTAGAGCCAAGGATAAGATGGTGTTCTAAGCCCATGGTTTATATGTAATCGAATGGGAGTTGAGCATGGAGCTTGTAAAAGAACTTATGCCATAATCCCATAGAGCCTATTCAAGTTTACTAGAGCTCAAGGAGACATAGCCCAAGAGTTTTGGGTGAACTCCATATTAATATTGTTGTTATGTGTGTTTGTTTATTTGTTGCATTATTTATTGTCACATGTATTTTAATATCAACATAAGCAACAGAACTCAAAGCACTTAACAGTTAAAGGTAAACATAAGAATACACTTATTTTCAAGCACTTTTAATTTCGCAATTGGTTAATCAGTAGATCTTGGGAATATATATAAGCTTTGAAAGTGGGAGAGGTTCTTGTAAGTTAGACAAGAAGCCTTTAACACCCCATTTTCAGATCAGATTGAGTCTTGTTTATGATTAAGGTTGAGTTTTCATTTAATCTATTTACTCTTGTATTAAATTTATTAAATTATCTCAATTCATTACTCTCCACAGATATATCATTTTCACATATTGTGTACACCCTTGGAATAGAAAGACGTACCCAAGTTGATGATTGATGTGAGACAATTAGGAATTTCTAAAGACACCTTATAGCACCCAACACCTACATTTACTCACTCCCAATTTGAAGATCCACTGGTAGTTGATGAACTTGAGGACCGAAGGGAGAAAGATCCATATTTTTATGATTTTTTAAGGGAAGCATCCCTCTACTAAATGAGGTCACGCGTCATTCACTTTTGTATAAATAAGGAAGCCTAAAGGCTCAAGAGAATTCAAATCATTGCAGGAGGATATAGACTATTAGGAGCTAAGAACATGATGTTACCATTTCCATTTCTGATGTACTTGAGTGTTGGAATATAATCCTAACATCTACATTTATTTTTTAGCCTAAGTATCGTTGACTTAGCCACATGCACTAAAACTCATGTTCACACTTGGTTTTTGGTAAACTAGCTTAGTGGACAAACTTTCCCTTGCGTTTTTACTTTAGAAGCTTAATATTATGGAAATATTGGTCCAAACACTTTCCTAAACCATTTAGACATCAAAGTGCATGTTCACACCTAACCACACCTCATCCACTTGAGTTATTTGAGGATTGGTGCCCCACATGAAAATTTCCCCTTAAATCAAGGGATTTGGTATCCCGAACCATTTTAACATGTTTTAAAGTTTCCTTCCTTGGGAGATGCACCCCTCCTCATGCTTTCCTCATGGCTGATAGTTGGCATATGTTGTCTTGAACCATTGTTGCTATTTTAGGCCTCCCTTTAGCTTTTCTTAGCCTTTTCTAGTTTTTTACTAGTTTCTTTCCTAGTTTTCTAGATTCGACACTTTATATATAACCACCTCCCTTTGGGATTAGAGGTTTGGTTGCTTATGTATTACTATTGTTCATTAATTTAATACATTTATTTTATGGAGCAAATTCTTTCTCTCGTCTCTTTAATATCATCAAATTACTTGTGTTTAATTTAACTAGAATTCTAGATCTATCGGAGTTTCTGCAGGAATTCTACATGGTATCAGAGCTAGTTCGAATCTAGTGGATTGCACATGGTTTTATTTGCAAGTATAGATCATCAAGAGGCATAGCAAGAAGAAATGGATAATCTCTCTCATCCCACAAAACTCGTTCTAAATCCTTTCAATTACTTCAAATGGAAGACAGAGATTACTCTACTCCTCCGAAGCAAAGGGCTTTATAGGGTAACAATGGGAACGGAGACTGAAATGAATTCTTAAGTGGAGAAGATCAAGTATTTCAATAAATTAGATGATGAAATTGGGCTGATATTCCTGTCAATTTCCAAAGAACTTGTCTTTCATGTCAGCGGGGCCACTACTTCTGATGCAGTCTAGACCACATTGGAAGGAATATTCGGCAAGAAGGATGAAATGAGAGTGAATCAACTGGAGAATGAACTCATATCCCTTAGTCCAACTCATTTCAACAACCTGCAAGAATACTTCACCAATTTTAAATCCCTCCTCGTTCAGCTTGATGCATGTGGAATCAAGAAAGAGGAAGATCATCTCATCCTTTCGAATCTCTCGATATTAGGCCCTCGATATTCCGTATTTGTATCATCTTTTCAAGCATCTAAATTGACTAAGGAAAAATGGAAAATGCCTCCATTGAATGACTTCATTGTAGAATTGACTCAAGAGAAATCTAAGTTATTCCAAATGGGTGCCATCAAGCATTCAAAGAACCAAGCACTTGCGGCTACTGATGCTCTAAAGAGCAGTGGAAGGGACAAGCAAAAAGGGAAGGGTAAATTTAATGAATCGAAGAAGGAGAGACCCATACAATATTCACAGATCTCTTCTTTGCCTAAGGGTAAGAAGAATAAGGAAAGAACACTTTGCAGCTACTATTCCAAAGGTTTTCATCCCGAATAAAATTGCATGAGGAAAACAATCGATGAGATGGCTAAACAATTGTAGTAGCACAATCTCATCGTGCCTCAGAATGAAAAGAATAAGGATGATAACAGAATCGGAGATGGGAGAGGGAGAGCACGATATGGTCATTATTTAATGGCTGTCAAATCCACTCCATCATCTTGGATCCTTGATTCAGGTGCATCGAACCATATGGCTGCATCCAAAGATGAATTTTCCTCCATCAAAGAAAGCACCAAATCCCCAATTTACTTGGGAGATGCCACACATACAAAGGTATGAGGAGAAGGAATTGTAGACCTTGAATGGGGCTGCTTCACAAATTTGCTTCGTGTTCCCTCATTGTCTGCAAATATTCTCTTGATATATCAGATCACTCATTTTGGCTCTGTAAGGAAGGTGTGTTGGAAATAATACTGAGAGGGGGGGTGAATCAGTATTATCAGATCAATAAAACTTTTTCATTTCCATACTTAGATACATATACGCTACTTCATTCAAGGGAACCCGCGTGTATATGCAGCTGTGTCTAAAGCAACTAGCGTATATACAAAATACTTATGATTCAGTTAATCCATTAAATGTTGATCTTTAGTTAGTGCATCAGAACTTCATTAACCATATGAACAGTAAGAAGGTGCAGTAAAAACAGAACAAATCATCACACACAAGAAGCACACATGAACACCATGATATAAGGTGGAAACCCAATGTGGGTGAAAACCACCTGCTGCAATTCGTTTCTATCTTCCTTTATTAAGAAACTTCTTTTACAATGTACTGGTGCAGTCCTTTACCAGCACACAGGCTACAACCTGTAGAAGGCTACAACCTTCTCTCATTCTCCAGACTCTCCTGCAAGGGAGCTCCAACCCCCTTTGCTCTTGTACTAGATAAGATACTAGTACCTAGGCACCGACCTACAATCTTCTCTCCTCCGGGTATCACGTTTCATAAATTTTCAGACTGGATACTCCTGAAGCACAACAAATAATCTAAAAGGCCACGTTTCATCAAATTTTCATACTGGACCCATAACTATCATTGAAGCTCAAAACAATCACTACTAGCATCATCAAACTCTGAATCACTGAAACCCTGTTAACAACACCGTCACCAGAACACAGAGTAGACACAAAACTCTGTAATAACAATCAGACCCCAACTTCAACTTCAAATATCATACTTTACAATGTATACGCTACTACGATGAATCAAACCCACGTATATACGCGCTTATTCAAAGGCCAACCCGTGTACAGATCTAGAAATATTTTCTTATAACTTTGCAGTTGTACCAAACATCAGTCATACCCATAACATTTATAGAACATTACTTGCGTCAGTATGCAGATCTAGAATAAGCATAATCAACCATATAAAGATAGTTCATTTCAAACCATTTAATCCCGTTCTATCCTTAGATCTTGTTCTCCATCAACCGGTGAGATCCCTCCTTAGCTCAGATCAAGCAATCCATCATCAACCCATAACCTGTATACTGGATCTCATCCTTCCTCAGATATTCAAGACCTTTCGGATGCTCTTGCCTAATGATCTTCTTCTCCTTTTATAGTCTTAGGCCTTGCTCAATACCACGGTCCAAAACCATAATAATTCAATACCAAGAGCCCAATACTTGGGATCAACACACTTGTCAAGATACCATGGTCCAAAAACGTAGGTTCAAATACCGAGGACTAACTACCACGGACCAAAAGTAAGATTTCCGACATGTACGCACTTTTTTGTGCATGAAACTACATGTATACCCTACTTGGTATATAGCGAACCTGCTATTCGGGACCTGGTATATAGTGAACCTGCATGTATACCCTACTTGGTATATAGCGAACCTGCATATACGTGACTTGGTATATAGTAAACCTGCGTGTATACCCTACTTGGTATATAGTGAACCTGCGTATATATATTTTCTCTTCATACTTGTAGTCTGATCATCAATTCCTTGTTGCTATCCTTCTACACTATGATTTGTCATCAGTGTGATTTGCCATCAAGGACAACACTTGTCTCATAATGCCAACAATCTCCCCCTTTGGACTTGATGGCAAAGATAACTTGTCACACTTAGAACTCGATCTTCTTATTCCTTTGAGTTGTCCTGCATCCCATGCATTTAGTCACATCTGTAGATTGATCTAGTTATATGTAAGTGAGATGTTCGTCTATGAGAGGGTTGCCATCAAGTACAACACATGCATCATAATGCCAACAATCTCCCCCTTTGGACTTGATGGCAACAACACCAAATCACTCTCCCCCTTTGACATCAAGGGCAAAGGGTGAACCAAGATATTCTCTTTCCTTGATAAAAATTCTGCTGTCCATACTCCCCCTGAGTACCTGTTGAAATCTCCAAATGTGCTCCCCCTTTGTATATGCCAAAGTGTACCAATCTGTCCATGCTCCCCCTGAGTACATGCCAAGTCTCTGTACTGCTGAAGTGTGTTGTTCATGCTCTTCCTGACTGAAGGCAAGATTTGCAAAAAGATGTTCTTCAAGAAGAACATGACTCTATCATAAATGACCTTCCTATCACCAAGGACTCATACATACATCCATTTCCCAACTAAGTGGGGATATACTAGAATTGACTCATCCACCCAACCAAGTGGGGATACATCAAAAGTTTACAAATGATAAAACAAGAACATTACATCTTCATCCCAGTCATAGTGGGGAAACCAATATAGGCCGTTACATGACCTTGACACCATGAAAGAGATACCACAAAAGAGATATATGACATAGAGACAAAATGTCTAGAGCAAGACTTATGAAAGTCACCAATAACTGATATTGGCAGCATCTGTCAATCACCATTCAGATCAGCAACCAAGAGATCCTTCTATTCTCCTTTCGGCTTTGTTCCACTTGAAACCAACAACAAATGTGAACTAGAACCAAAAGCTTCTAAGATAATTCCAACAATGCGTCATTGAAAGTTTATCTGCTCCCCCTGAACCTGTGCCATATGGTCTTTGTCAGACCCATATCAGAATCTTCTCATTCTGAGTTTGACCCACTGATTTCCTTCAAATTATCATATACGCGACTATATCCACATAAACAAGCGTATATATGTGGATAGTTCTTATCCAACTCGCGTACAAAAATTTCCATATCAGCAACTTGTAAATGTCTTGTAATAAGGTATGTCCGAACATAGATGTCAACTCCTCCTTTTAAAACATCATCATGAAATCATTCTCATTATATGTGAAACATCAACGTCAAGATCTACATGATCCAAGTATCATTACTTGGGAACATCTGCATCAATCAACATATGTAAGTATCAACCTATCATCATATAGATAAGAACTCATCATCATGTCTCCAACAAGGCAACTTTGAGTAGTCATCCATGTATCAACACTATGTATCTTGAGCTCAAGCTCATTTGACAAAACTTCTTGATATGATCAACAACAACAATCCTTATCCACATGAGTGCCTGCATCATAACTGTATGATCTTTATGCATATGACGACAACAGCATATGAGTGACTCATCATCAAGTGAGGAAGATGTGTATTCAAGCTTTGTACTTCTCCTTATCCTTATGAAGATCACCATGTAAGCACCATATATGCATCATCAAAGAATCAACCATAAATCTGATTTGAACATCTACTATGTAACCCCAAGAATCATATGAGATTTTATCATAGACAACTCACAATCACATCATAGCAAGATATATCATTTAGCCATATAAACATCATCACCAAGGCTATTAACCATAATGTCAACAATGCATTATTAAAGGCATATGCTCCCCATCAACCTGAGCCATCTATTTACTGTTAGATCTGATCATGCATATATCAGCAATAAGCATCAAGACATCATCATCAAGTTAGGATCAAACCCTTCTAAACATCTTACAAGTATCAAGACATTTCCACACATCCTCAGCAGACTGTAATCATTATCAAACAGAGAAAATAATGGACTGAAACATAACAAATCCTTTTCCTGAACCTGTCCCTACTGCATTTCTTCAGATAAACATATACACAACTTCCCTTTATTGAACTTGCATATGAGATTCAGGACACTGAAGTTTTATACTTTCAGCTCTCTCTGAGTCTGTTATGTCTGTGTTGTGCTGTGTCTGAGTACATTGTGCTGTGCCACATCTTTTTGGCTGTACTTCCTTCTTCTTCCATATCGTCAAGTCTGATGATGTTTTCTCCTTTTGGTGTGATGTCCGTCCTTTGTTTCTGCATTCCTTTGCTATATGTCCAAGCTTGTTACATGCATAACATCTTACATGTTTCATTTTTCTCTTGTAGCAATCAGCAGCTTTGTGACCAAACATATTGCAAGCAAAGCAATATCCATTAAAGTATCTTGAATATGATGATCTTTCTGCATGATGGTCTTGAACCCTTCTTCTTCCACATCTAGCTGCAACATGTCCAAGATTATAACATTCAAATTATTCATATGAGGAGTAAAAGATTTTCTTTGAGGAATCTCTTTCCTTGATTCTTGATGGGGTTGACCTTTCATCTCCTCGTTGATCATTTTAGATTTCTCTTTAGAGTTCCTTGTCTCACCTTGTGAACTAGATTCACCTTCAATAGATTCATGGAAACCATGACCAGTCTTGATAGCAGGAGACCTTTGACTATTAAGAATCTCATCCAAGGCTTTAGTACTATCTTGAAATTGCAACAGTTTATCCTTCTCTTCTAATTTACCTTTCAAGATATTTACCTCAACTTGAAGTTGTTCTTCCTTTTCAAGATATTTCTTCTTCATGTCTTCTTCAGCTTTCCTTCCTTCTTCCAACTGATGCCTTAGTTTGAGAATCTCCTTTTCTTGTTCTTCATTTAGATCCTGCTGCATTTGACGAATTCTGAAGGCACATTCTAGCTGAGATTTTAAGTTGATAACTTCGTTTACCTGTTTTTCATTAGCTTGGAGTAGATCTTTATTCTGCTTCTTTGATTCTTCAAGATCTTCCTTTAGCGAGCGGATCGTGGCTTCAAGACTTTCATAGTAACTGGATCTATCTCTGAGTTTCTTGATGGTTGTGCTTCTTTCATTGACTTCATCTCTTAGAGATGTTACTTCATCCTGCAACTTTTGATATTTGTCCTTGAATAACTCTCGTTGAGCCTTTAGTCTAGTAACAGCTTCTTTGAGGGCACCACTCTTTATGTTCAAAAGTCTTTCTTGTTCACTAATTTTGTTTTTCAACCTGTTAAATTCTGCCTGTATTTGATATCCTTCTTCCTCGCCCATAAGAGCACATTCAGTTGTTTCGTTATCACTTCCATCCTTTCCAAATGGATAGATAGCTGGAACATCAGAGGATAGCAAATTCATACCTGATAGTTCATCTTCATTCTGAAATGATTCTGAATCTGAAGAGCTTCTTATACCTAATCCCCAATTGATTCTCCCACTGTCATAGTTCTTCTGAGATGTCTTCTTCTTCTTAGGTGCTTTCTTCTTAAGCTTCTTTCCCATAGTTCCACGGATCTCCTTCAAGCGATCAAGCTTCTACCAAAGGACCTGCTCTGATACCAATTGTTGGAAATAATACTAAGAGGGGGGGTGAATCAGTATTATCAGATCAATAAAACTTTTTCATTTCCATACTTAGATACATATACGCTACTTCATTCAAGGGAACCCACGTGTATATGCAGTTGTGTCTAAAGCAACTAGCGTATATCCAAAATACTTATGATTCAGTTAATCCATTAAATGTTGATCTTTAGTTAGTGCATCAGAACTTCATTAACCATATGAATAGTAAGCAGGTGCAGTAAAAACAGAACAGTTCATCACACACAAGAAGCACACATGAACACCATGATATAAGGTAGAAACCCAATGTGGGTGAAAACCACCTGCTGCAATTCGTTTCTATCTTCCTTTATTAAGAAACTTCTTTTACAATGTACTGGTGCAGTCCTTTACCAGCACACAGGCTACAACCTGTAGAAGGCTACAACCTTCTCTCGTTCTCCAGACTCTCCTGGAAGGGAGCTCCAACCCCCTTTGCTCTTGTACTAGCTAAGATACTAGTACGTAGGAGCCGACCTACAATCTTCTCTCCTCCGGGTATCACGTTTCATAAATTTTCAGACTGGATACTCCTGAAGCACAACACATAATCTGAAAGGCCACGTTTCATCAAATTTTCATACTGGACCCATAACTATCATTGAAGCTCAAAACAATCACTACTAGCATCATCAAACTCTTAATCACTGAAACCCTATTAACAACACCGTCACTAGAACACAGAGCAGACACAGAACTCTGTAATAACAATCAGACCCCAACTGCAACTTCAAATATCATACTTTACAATGTATACGCTACTACAATGAATCAAACCCGCGTACAGATCTAAAAATATTTTCTTATAACTTTACAGCTGTACCAGACATCAGTCATACTCATAACATTTATAGAACATTACTTGCATCAGTATGTAGATCTAGAATAAGCATAATCAACCATATAAAGATAGTTCATTTCAAACCATTTGATCCCGTTCTATCCTTAGATCTTGTTCTCCATCAACCGGTGAGATCCCTCCTTAGCTCAGATCAAGCAATGCATCATCAACCCATAACCTGTATACTAGATCTCATCCTTCCTCAGATATTCAAGACTTTTTGGATGCTCTTGCCTAATGATCTTCTTCTCCTTTTATAGTATTAGGCCTTGCTCAATACCACGGTCCAAAACCATAATAAATCAATACCAAGAGCCCAATACTTGGGATCAACACACTTGTTGAGATACCATGGTCCAAAAACTTAGGTTCAAATACTGAGGAGTAACTACCACGGACCAAAAGTAAGATTTCCGACATGTACGCACTTTTCCGTGCATGAAACTGCGTGTATACCCTACTTGGTATATAGCGAACCTGCGTATTCGTGACTTGGTATATAGTGAACCTACGTGTATACCCTACTTGGTATATAGCGAACCTGCGAATACGCTACTTGGTATATAGTGAACCTGCATGTATACCCTACTTTGTATATAGTGAACCTGCGTATATATATTTTCTCTTCATACTTGTAGGGGGGTGAATCAGTATTATCTAATCAATAAAAATTTTTCATTTTCATACTCAGATTCATATACGCTACTTGAGTTAAGTATACCCGCGTATATACGCGACTGTGTCTATTGCAACTAGCGTATAACCATTAAACTCATGATTTAGTTATGTGATCTTCAATGGGTGCATCAGAACATTATTAGCCATATTAACAGTTAACAGTAGCAGTAAAACAAATAGATCAACACACATAAGCAACACACATGAACACCATGATATAAGGTGGAAACCCAATGTGGGTGAAAACCACCTGCTGCAATTTGTTTCTATCTCCCTTTATTAAGAAACTTCTTTTACAATGTACTGGTGCAGTCCTTTACCAGTACACAGGCTACAACCTGCAGAAGGTTACAACCTTCTCTCATTCTCCAGACTCTCCTGGAAGGGAGCTCCAACCCCCTTTGCTCTTGTAGTAGCTAAGATACTAGTACGTGGCGCCGGCCTACAATCTTCTCTCCTCCAGGTACCATGTTTCATACATTTTCAGACAGGATACTCCTAAAGCACAACACATAATCTGAAGGCCACGTTTCATCCAATTTTCATACTAGACCCATAAATATCATTGAAGCACAAAACAATCAATACTAGCATCATCAATCTCTGAATCACTGAAACACTGAAACCCTGTCAACAACACAGTCACCAGAACACAGAGCAGAACTCTGCAATAACAATCAGAACCAACTGTACCATCAAAATCATGCATCAGAGTGCATACGCTACTTGGAAGTGCCGAACCTGCGTGTATACGCAACTTCATCAAGATGAACCAACGTATATGTCATTAATCACTTATTCATAACTCTGCTGCACTTCCTGACTTCAGACATAACCAGATCATGACATATACAAGGATAATATATGTGTTAGCACCCAGATCTAGTCCATCGGATCACATAAATATGAGTCATTATGATCTTGATCCATATTAGTTCTCATCCATCAATACATACTCACCCAACCAAGATATGCAGAATACTGACACCATTAAACAGACATTAGAACTCATCAACAGTCAGAACCACCTGTAACTTCAGAGATCATAGCTCAAATGATATACGCTACTATGATGAATCAAAGTCACGTACATACGTGCTTTTTCCAAGGCCAACCCGCGTACAGATCTAAAAATATTTTCATATAACTTTGCAGCTGTACCAGACATCAATCATACTATAACATTTATATTACATGCGTCAGTATGCAGATCTAGAATAAGCATAATCAACCATATAAAGATAGTTCATTTCAAACCATTTGATCCCGATCTCTCCTTAGATCTTGTTCTCCATCAACCGGTGAGATCCCACCTTAGCTCAGATCAAGCAATGCATCATCAACCCATAACCTGCATACTGGATCTCATACTTCATCAGATATTCAAGACTTTCTTGATGCTCTTGCCTAATGATCTTCTTCTCCTTTTATAGTCTTAGGCCTTGCTCAATACCACAGTCCAAAACCATAATAAATCAATACCAAGAGCCCAATACTTGGGATCAACACACTTGTTGAGATACCATGGTCAAAAACCTTAGGTTCAAATACCGAGGACTAACTACCACGGACCAAAAGTAAGCTTTCCGACATGTACGCGCTTTTCTGTGCATGAAACTGCGTGTATACCCTACTTGGTATATAGCAAACCTACGTATTCGCGACTTGGTATATAGTGAACCTGCGTGTATACCCTACTTGGTATATAGCGAACCTGCGTATACGCGACTTGGTATATAGCGAACCTGCGTGTATACCCTACTTGGTATATAGTGAACCTGCGTATATATATTTTCTCTTCATACTTGTAGTCTGATCATCAATTCCTTGCTGCTATCCTTCTGCACTATGATTTGTCATCAGTGTGATTTTCCATCAAGGACAACACTTGTCTCATAATTCCAACAAGGTGGAGATCACTCCGAACTCTATAGTGATTACCGACATTTCCAAGGGCTCACAGCTTGCAGATGGAATCACAGATCACAGTTCTCATTTGTATTTCTTCTCCCACTTTATTGCTAAATCTATTAGAATTGTATTTCTGTCACAATCTAATGATATCATCAGGTTATGGCATGAAATATTTGGCTATCTAAACTACAATTACTCGCATCAACTCAGCAAGTAAAACATGGTAGAAGGATTGCCCGCTATTAAATTCACAAGCAGTATATGTTAAGGATGCATCATTGGCAAGCATCCAGAGCAAAAGTTTGACAAAGGGAAGGCACAGAGATATTCTTCACCTCTTGGGCTGATTCACAGTGACATCATGGGCCCATTCCTGTAGCCTTCAAATAGTAAGGCTCGATATGTACTCACCTTCATAGATGATTTCTCTAGCTTTACCTGGGTATTTTATCTGAAATTAAAATTCGAAGTATTTGAATAACTTATAGAATTTAAAGCACTTGCTCAGAATGAGTCTGGGTGTAAGATTAAGATACTTCATACTGATAATGGGGGGGGAGTATGTCAACAAATATGTGCAACAACTTTGTATTGATGCAGGTATATAGCTACAACACACAGTGCCATATACACCACAACAGAATGGTGTCACAGAGAGGAAAAAATGATCGTTAAAAGAGATGGCCAATTGTATGCTACAGTCCAAACCATTAGATCCTAAGCTATGGGCTGAAGCAATTAATTGTGAAACATACATTTAGAACCACATTCCTCACAAAGCGCTCAAAGGCACCACTCCGTTTCAATGTTAGACTGTTAAGAAACCAAAAGTGTCGCACTTTCACTTTTCTGGTTCACGAGCATGGGCTCACATTCCGACAGATAAGAGGAAGGCTCTGGAGCCTCAAAGTGTTGAATCTATCTTTATTGGATATCATGATAGTGTCAAATGATATATATTGTTGGACTCTCACACTGAAAAGTTCCTTGTAGCTTGAAGTGTGAAGTTTGAAGAAGAATCACTGCATGATTTTTCAGTAGACCCTGCCAAGGAACCACTTGTTGCCACTGATGAGGAGGAGTCTGAAACTTCTTCGAGCACCTCAAAGAAGCCATCAGAGAAGCATATTAGGTCAGATTCATAGGATGAGGATTAGGCCATGGTTTCTCCAACTCAGTTGCCAACTTGGGTAGAGAAAATCCTGTAAGTTGTGGGTGAACTAGTCGGTGATCCTGCAGATGTGAGAAGGACTAGATCATAGTTTTTTGGGGCCCCTCAAGCACTGGCTACCACCAAACCATTGCTTCCAATACATTGATATATGAAACTTGGTTAGATCCATAGTCACACTCTGAGGCTGCTGGAAACCCACTTTGGGAGGCTGCCATGGATGAAGAGTACTCTGCGCTCATGGAAAACAACACATGGGACTTGTTTCCACTTTTGAAAGGAAGAAAGCTTATTTGATGCCGATGGATCTATCAAACAAATATTTCTATATATGGTGCGATCAGCAAGTAAAAAGCTAAACTTATTGCAAAATGTTACTCACAGGTACATGGCATAGACTGCACAAAGACATTTGCACTTGTTGCAAATATGGACTCCATTCAACTAGTTTTAGCCATTACTGCTTCTTGCAGATGGGAAGTTCATCACGTGGATATGAAGAGTGAATTTCTTCATGGAGATCTCAAGGACGAGATATATATGGAGCATCCATAGGGATACATTTAGAACTCTTCCCTTGTTTGCAAATGAATGAAATCTTTGTATGGCTTAAAACAGGCTCCCAGGGCCTAGTATGTAAAGATGGATTCTTTCCTACTTTCCATTGGATTCATTCGATGCAAATCTGATCTAAATTTTTATTTGCTGAAACATGATGATTCCCTTTTGGTGATATTATTTAATTTAGATGATTTTCTCATGACAGGGAACCTTACCTTAGTTATTGATTTGGCAAAATTAGCATTACACGATCAATTTTCTGTGACAGGATTGGGACTATTGCACTACTTTCTTGGTCTTGACATTTCTCATTCTACTTCAGTGATCAAGATGGAATAATCTAAATATGCATCATATCTACTTGTCCGCTTTCATATGATAGAATGCAAGCCAGCAACATTTCCCTTTCTTTCGGGGATCAGATTTGAGGATGTGGGTACTACACCTTTGGTGGACAGTACACTGTATCGACAGTTGGTTTGGATTTTGTTATATCTTACTCACACCCAACTTGATATATATTTTGTAGTAGGAGTTTGTTCCAGATATATGCAAGAGCCTCATGAGCTTCACTGGAAAGCTGCAAAGAGAATCCTTAAATATGTGAAAGGTACTTCTATTTTGGTATCTTTTATGTTGTAGATTGCCCACTTTCACTGATTGGGTACATAGATTCTGATTGGGCTAGCGATGGTATAGACCGCAAGTCCACCTTTGGTTATGTTTTCAGCTTTGGTTCAGGGCCTTTTTGCTAGTCTAGCAAGAAGTAATCCATGATTTCTTTATCTATAGCCGACACAGAGTATATAGGTGTAGTGAATGTAGCTACACAGGTTGTTTTGTTGCAGGGGCTTTTCTCCGAGTTTGGTATTCAGTATCCACTTTCGACTGTCATATTTTGTGATAATCAGGGTCCATTCAAATATCGATTGATCCAGTTCAAAGTAAGAGGACCAAACACATCGAGATTCACATGAATTACATCTGCGAGCTGATCTGTGACCGATTCATATCACTGTAGTACTGCCCCACTGAGTAGTAGGTTGTAGACATCTTGACCAAGTCTTTCACTAAAAATAAATTTTCAGAACTGAGAGCTATGCTTGGAGTGGTAGAGACAACTGAGTAGGCCCTTCTAGCCACTTAGCCCCTTTTTCCTCTTTTGGGGGGGGGGTATTCGAGGTTTTCCCTCTTTCTTCATTTTATGAGGATCTTTTATTTATTGTACCTGAGTACCTAACATGGCATCTTGGCCAAGACTTAGTTTAGATAAGTGAGTTAGGATGAAGGGGGGATGTTGGAATATAATCGTAACATCTACATTTATTTTTTAACCTAAGTATCCTTAACTTAGCCACATGCACTAAAAATCATGTTCACACTTGGTTTTTGGTAAACTAACTCAGTGGACCAACTTTCCCTTGTTTTTTGCCTTTAAAGGCTTAATATTATGAAAATATCGGTCCAACCACGTTCCTTAACCATTTAGACATCTAAGTGCATGTTCAAACCTAACCACACCTCATCCACTTGAGTTATTTGAGGATTGGTGTCCCACATGAAGATTCCCCCTTAAATCAAGAGATTTGGTCCCTAGAACCATTTTAGCATGTTTTAAAGTTGAATTCCTTGGGAAATGCACTGCTCCTAATGATTTCATCATGGCTGATAGTTGGCATAGGTTGTCTTGAGTCATTGTTGCTATTTTAGGCCTCCCTTTAGCTTTTCTTAGCCTTTTCTAGTTTTTTAGTAGTTTCTTTCCTATTTTTCTAGATTCGACAATTTCTATATAACCACCTCCATTTGGGATTAGAGGTTTGGTTGGTCATGTATTACTATTGTTCATTAATTTAATACATTGATTTTATGGAGCAAATTATTTCTCTCCTCTCTTGAATATAAGCAAATTACTTGTGTTTAATTTAACTAGAATTCTAGATCTATCAAAGTTTATGCATGAATTCTACATTGAGCACTATTTTGTATTAATGAAAATCTTGTTGTTTATCTAGATCTGAGCTTGTTTTAGAGGGTTAGTTCCCCTTGGGTTAGGGCCCAACCTAGAGGCTTTGATCTCTCTTATTTGTATGTTTCTTTCATGCACTTTCTTTCTTAGCAATATTATCCTTCTTTATCTAGCAGACTTGCTTAGGAAAATTTCTTGTGCAAGTCTTCCAATCATTTCCGTTGTTGATGCATGGCTATGTATATATTATTGGAAAGCCAAAAAATATATAGTTTCTTTCTTTTATAATAATAATGTCTCTGATTTTCCTTGTTTTACTTATTCTATTTTCTTCACATTTAGTGATTGATCCAGAAGTCTTCTTTGAACTTGGGAAGCATAATATTTTATGGATTTAGGTCTTGTGCATACTACAAGTTAGATTTATTTGAATGCAGTAGATAGAGTTCAAATAAAATTCAACTCATCCTTTCTTGGTTATTTCTATTTTTCTAAAATTTGGTTATTAGTTTAGCACTCTTTTTAAGCTATAAAACAATAATTTGTTTGGTGTGCAGGTAATAATATTTCTTTGTAGGGTTAGCATTGTCATTAAAACTCCTCTCCCTACCATCAATCCATTTCTTCTCACCTCACAACTCCCCCAAACTATTGTGTACCGAGAACACATTTATGGGTTATTGAAGACCATGGTGTGCATTGGGTTTTGTGCAAGATGGGCCCCTAAAGTGTACTAGGCTTGAAAAAGGTATCATGCAACCTTCATTTACCCTCTAATACCTTCCCATACATCCATATCATCTTTTTCACCATCATAATTTTCGTGGATCTAATCCTGTATTAAAACGGTGCAATCGTGTAGCATTTTGTAGAAATCCTATAAAAATCCTTTAGCATCCTATAACATTGTGTAAACTTGACCAAAATTTCCCTTAAAGCTTGATTTTTTCCTCCTAACTTGAATGATGTCCCCTAGGATTTGAAAACATGATTGATGGATGCAAAATACCACTTATTACTTGCCTTTCATTCACTACAATACATTTTTGCAATTAGGGTTAGTGGACATATTCATGAATTTGGTAATATAGTGATGCTTTTCTTGGTTATCTTGTTGGAGAAAAATCCCCCCATGAAATTTTTCTCAATACTAATATTTCGTAACCTTTATAGAGTAATTTTCTAACAACTAAGCATGACTGAAGGGCGGATCTGCCTTTAGCTAGGGATTAATGGTTAACCATAGCTCTCGCGCTCGCAAATCACATTTTTGATAGTTTTTATTATATTCCAATGCATTTAAAACTCTTTCAGTTTCTTGCCTGATCATCGTCAAAATTTAATCTAATAGAAAAACGAATGTGCTCGCATACGAATATGCATGTGTAATAAGTGCTTGACTCTCTCCCGATTCACATAGAATGTTGATGAATCCTACATCCAACGACTCTCAGATCCTATCACAATTGAAGTTTCCTTATTGTTAGCGCATCCCTGTGGACTTGATACCATGATCACTATTGATTGATATTAGATTGATGGTCATCGCATTTGGACTTGCATGCTAATTAGCTTATTTCTGTCATGTGATGTGTGGGTCTCACCCACCATGGTTGGTAACCCAACTTATGATAGTATCACACCTATTCGTTGCATTAATGGGCGTCTTGAAATGTCATTAAGCCAAAGAGCAGCCATACTTTTCCTATTCTGCTCATTATTTTTTCTCTCTGCATTTTATTCACTGAAGCTCAACCATGATCCTGTCAAGGCTGCAAGAGTACCATGCACATTACAAAATCTAGCATATTCACCTGTATGTCATTATTTATTTCTGCCTTTCTATTACAATTGTAATCCTGCCCCTTTGAACAGTTATGGCCAAGCTAGCGGGAAAGGAAGCCCTCGTGAATGAGCTAGCAGGAGTGTAGGACATCAAGGTGTGCCTCACTGATATCCTCACCCTCTCCTCATCAACTGCTACTTTGGATGATGAGAATTGTCTTCTCCTAACCAAAATCCTACAAGAAGCTCTTCCGCCAGTCCATTTTGACCTTGATTACATCATGTTGATAGTTGAAAGCTTTGAACCAGACCAACAAGCAGTATACTTTAGGAATATACACAATTTACTTTTAAATATTGATGAAGGAATTATTGAAGAAACGTTGGGCATCTTAGCCCAAGGAACAAACATTACAGATAGTGGGTTAGAAAACCAATTCATTACATGGGCCGAAGATAATAAGCTTGAATTACTTCAAACCCTTTTAGAAAATCATGGCCCTGAGCTAAAGCTAGTTTTTCCTATTTCAACTACTTTGCTAAATCCCTTCTATCAGACCTTGATTTCTCTCTTGTTAGTTATTTTTGGTATCGCTGATGACTCTAAGGTAGACAAATCATTCTTTTTAGAAATACGTCTTGTTACTGTTAATCTAGACCAGCAGTCCATTAACTTTCTCAAATACTTAGCTCTAGCTTCACTATGGATTTGCCCACCACCCTTCCTTTCTGCTCTGGCCAACAATGTTCTTACCTTGTTCACTTGAGTTTTTACAATTATCCTTTGTACTTCGTTCCTTCTGGTCTCTTGCTAAGCATTACAAATTTTGAAGGCAAAGAAAAAGAGGTATTTCATTAGTTCGAAAAGACAAAATAACTAAGGCTAGAGTGAATTGGATCTTAGAAGAGAAAGTCAAAGTACTAAGGCTCACTGAACAAGAATGTATTGGTAGCTAGTTTTTGTTTCCACAGTATACTATAGTACGGTTATATGCATTTGATAATCAACCGACTCGGCTCCCCAAGTATGTGACACTTTTACTATTTTCATATGAAGTGTTAAGGCAGAAAATTGCTCTTAAGGAATTTCATTTTGTGCCTAAACAGAAAGGACCATTTTTCAATTATCCTTATGCTATATCTCCTCTTATTGCTAAATAAGAATGCCATTGATTCTATGGAAAAGGAAATGTCTTCTTTTGGTTTCGTGGACGATGATTTTTGGCATTTTGATCCATTAGGTGTTACTTTACAACTTAAAAAATAGGCTGGATTATGGGCTTATATTCATGAAAGCAGACCAGAACTAGAAAAAATGGAAAATTCAGTAGTGCTTGTTACACAAAATATTGTCACCATGACTATTTGTAGTCAGTATGGGTCTATCATCATTCATACTGTCCTCCTAAGCAAGTCTCAAACCTCAGCTCTTTATGTCAAGCTTTGAAAGTGAGAGAAAGACCTTAAAAATCAATAAAGCTCTGGTTTCGCACTTTCTCTCATTGTTGCCTACGGTCCCACACCCCCTGTTCATGTTACCTGCGGACCTGCCTGCTCTGTCTCTAAAGGAGTGGGTGCAGACCCCTGTGAAATTAAAAAATGCACAAGTTTATTCTTAAAAACTCACTTTGGGTTAATTCTAAATGATTCTAGAACGAATCTTGACGTGGATGGTTCACTCCTAGGTGGTTCATGCATCCCAAAAGTAAAGGAGCTAATCCTTTGATGAGAGGAGCTTATCCCTTTGAAGGAGGGCTTTATCCCTTTGAAGGAGGACCTAATAACTTCCCTCCATTTCACTATAAATTAAGGCAGTGGGCTGGTTGCTAGGGAGATTAGAAGCTGAACATTTTTTAGGGTAAATGCTGTTGGAATTGAGACTTCCTAGTTAAGCTTGAGAGGAGAGATCACATACCTTTTGGCTTCATTTGGAAGAGAGTGAAACTTTTCAAAGTAGAGGAGACTTCTTGATGGACACTGGGAGGAGCTTGTACAGCATCAAGGCATAAGGTTGTAAAGTTCTTCCTTGATTTAAGTTAATACAATCAGATTCATTTTTCTCAACAAATTGTCTTATGTGATTTGTTTCATGAATTCCTTGATCATCATGATAAATATGCTTTATTACATTGGATTTTCAGGTGCTATTTAATTTGTGTGCTTTTTTGTGTTTGCAGATTCTCTACAAGGGAGCTCATTTGGATCAATGGAGCGAGGCTTCCACAAACTTGCATTGGACCCAAGGTAGGCCTAAAACACTTGTTTGACTTTATTTATAAATTGCATATTTAGAGAAAGATAGAATTTGTTTGGTTTTCTTGTCGCTAGATATCATTAGATACTAGGGAGGTCGGTCTTGTCTGCAAGAACGACTTATCCGGCTGATAAAATGGTGACTCCACTAGGGACTTGATTTTTTGATTTGCTTTTACTTTGACTTGACAAACTGTGTTTTTGTTTCTGTTTTTGGCTTGATGTGTTTGGAATTGGGTAGGTTTAGTAGATCTTGAATTATTTTTTGTTTTTCATACTTTTTGGAGAGGAACACACCCTCTTCTTGTAACACAGTGCGGACCTATCCACACTTTTGCTTTACACACAGAGTGGTCCCGCACCTGTGTGAACTGTGGGCCTGCGGACCCTGTCAAAATTTTGAAAAACTTAAGATTTTCTCTTTTAGTCAGCTTAGGATTTGTTTAGGTGTTTTTAGCCTCTTCCCAGATCTACACGTTACTTGTCAAGAACTTTTCTTAGGTTAATTCCATTGGCATTAGGGTTTTAGGTGAAATTCCTAGAGGTTTTGGCTGTCAGACTTGATTTTCGTTTTGGTCTTGTAGTAGCTCAGAGCTTAGAAGCCTTAGAAGCCTCAGATCACCTTGGTTTTTACTAGCCTTCTTATGAGTCTGTCTGTTTGCAAAATCTTCCTTTGTTGAGGAATCCATCTTGTGTTTCTCTTTACGAAACTTCGAAAGGACTTGTGTTAAAAGTTTTGGATTTCATTTTTAGAAAACAAAACAAAAATTGGTTGTTTTTTGACTGATTTGTGATTCTGGACAAATTAGTCCTTAGTTTGCTTATAGCTAAGTAAAACATCCTTGAAAAGAAATCTTGTAAGATTTTACTTCAAATAGTTTTAGAATTTATAGATCTCAAGATTAGATTTTTCCATAGTTTTGAGTGTTTTATAAAAATAAAAATAAATCTCTTTTGGAAAAAGTTTGTTTTTGTAGTATTTGAGTGTTTGAAAGAAAAGGGAAATTTTCGTGAGAATAACTAGTTTTCTCGTTTTTGAGTGTATTGGAAAAGGCAAAAAGCTCTTCTTTTGATTTGTTTGTTAAAGAAAGATTTGTTTTACAATCATTTACATTCTCAACTCTTTCCTAGCTAGAAATTCATTGAAGGGAAAAGATTGCTTATCATCTTAAGTGCATTTTTTAGTGATTTGGAGTTGAGTCTTCACACCATAAGTTTCATCTCCACACCTTTTGACTTAAGAAAAAACCAATAAAAATAATGCTTAAAGTAAAATATATCTAGTAATCTTTTTATTTCTAGGGCTCTATATCACCAACATAGCTTAGGCTAGTATCTTGGAGTAGGGAGTAATTAACTCTCCAAGATAGTAAAACAAACAAGTAGCTGTATCTTGTGGTAGGAGATAAAATCCAATTGTTACATCTATGCTCTCGGAAAGCTCCTCTTAAAGGAAAAGCACGAGATCATATCTGAACCAGTGTGGGAACCAATCCTTCCTCATTGGGAACGATAGAAGATATTCACATATTAAAAATGGTAAACCTTGGATTAACCATTGTCGAGGAGCCCGGGGTCACTTGTTGGTAAACCTTGGATTATGTCAAGGAGCCTTCAAGGGGATTGAGCTTGTTACTCTGTTCTTGCATGCATATCGGATCGTAGACTATTCCCCCAGCTATATTTGTTTCCGTTGGTAACCATAGTAACCATATTCTATAGGATTCTTTCCTAAGGTGATGGTGGAGGGAAGATCCCACTATACCTGGAGTAGATGTCGGTTAGACTCACTTGGATTTTCTGGGGGGTTCTCTTCACTCGAGACACTTTAGTGGAGAAACTTGTGCCAGTCTATTCATTAAGCAGGTTGCCGGGGTAACTGTTCCAACTGTCATTTCTGTATTGAACTCTGCGACGTTGGATTTCATCACCAACTAGTTTTTTCAGTACGGAAAGTTACTGTTTGTGTGTGGTTTGATCTCCTAGATTCTTTAGGCGTGTGATTCAAATTTTTTTGGTTCTTTAGAGGCTTTAGGTGGTTGTCATTGAGATTTTTCTTTTTTTGCGTGTGAAGTAGTTAAAATATTTAATCGTGGCTGAATTATAGAGGAATTCCTGTAGACTTCGGGGCCAAACTCCTGAGCTTTCACCGAGCCAGCCTGAAGGGTTATGGGCCCTTGTAACTCCTAGAGACAGTAGAGTTGGGTCACCTAAAGAAGGAGAGTCTTCTTTGGTTGTACATCCTGATTATCAAGCTCTAGTAACAGATTATAATCCACAATCTATTTCATTTTCCGAAATTACTGGTAGTTTTTCATCTACTAGTGATTTAGGTGAAGAACCTGAAATATCTGAACTTGAAACTGAATTTGCTGCTACTCCAACATCATAATCTGCCTCTCCAGCTTCTAGTGGTCCTGGTTCACCTAGGGTAGAAAGAATAATTACCCAAAATCTTCCTTCTGGACTTATAGCTATTGAAGAACTTGCTACATCGGAAGAAGGTATCCCTATCCCTGAAAATCAACCAGCTATAGAACTTAGGGAGCGTGAATCGATCTGTTACAGTCCACCTAGGAGCAACGCTTGGTATATTTCATTTTTATGAAACCAGCTCAAGAAAAGATAGAAAAGAAAGATCAACGCCTTAGAATTCAGCCTCTTCGAGTGGGCAACCTCCTTTACATTACATAAATGAACAATTCTTGGATGATACAAATGACAAAACCTCCTTTCTATATATAGGAGTCTAAGGAGTCACAATATAATCCAGCCGACCTAACAATAATAATATAAAGCCACAAAAATAACAATAGAGGGATTCTATGGGGCACAGAAATAACAATATGGGGGTAATAGGGGCACAACAATATAAATAAGGGGTATAACTACAATAGTAATGGGGTAATCACTAGTATTATAGGGACCCAACATGCCCCTCTCCTTCAAAAAAGTGTTGTCCTCAACGCTTGAGTAGTTCTGGATACTTCTGCATAAAATTCTCATCCTCCCATGTGGAATCTTCAGCGGATAAGTTCTTCCACTTGATAAGATACTCTGAAATTGATCGATTTCGTAGCTGTCGAGTTCTTGTTTCTGTGACTGCTTCTGGTTTCAATATAATTTTTCCTTCCTCGTCAAGTTCTGGCAATATTGTTTGAACTGGGAGCTTGTCGCCTATAACCTTCTTTAAACATGAAACATGGAAAACTGGGGGCAATCGAGAAGCTGCAGGAAGCTCCAATTTGTATGCCATAGTACCAATCTTTTCCAACACCTTGTACGGACCATAATACTTTGGTGATAATTTATTATCCTTCTTAGCTTGCTTTAGGGACATTTGCTTATATGGTTGTAGCCGTAGGAATACCCAATCACCTACATCAAAACTTCTTTCACTGCGATGTTGATCTGCCTGTTGTTTCATTCTATTTTGTGCCAACACGAGGTTATCCTTTAAGAGTTGGAGGACTTGTTGTTGATGTTCGATGTGATGTTCCACTGCCTGAACCTTAGAATTTTCTCTTAAATATGATGTGATTGATGGTGGTTGGTACCCATAAAGTGCCATAAATGGGGTCATTTTTGTTGCTGTATGGAAGGAAGTGTTATACCACCATTCAGCCAGAGGCAACCATTTGACCCATTGTGTCTGTTTATCAGATACAAAGCAACGAAGATATCCTTCCAAACATTTGTTTACTATCTCAGTTTTCCCATCAGATTGAGGATGATAAGATGAGCTATGAGCTAACTGAGTACCAAGACAAGAAAATAATTCTGTCCAAAAATTTTCAGTGAAAATGGGATCTCTGTCACTTACAATAATCTTTGGGTTTCCATGTAGCTTTTGAACTGTTTCCATAAATGCAGTAGAAACTGTACTGGCTTTAAATGGATGTGATAATGCACAAAAGTGTGCATACTTGGTAAGTCTGTCAACTACCACCATGATGACACTCTTTCCCTCAGACTTGGGTAAACCTGTGATAAAATCCATTGAAACCTCCTCCCAACGTTGGCTTGGAATGGATAAAGGTTGTAATAGACCCGGTGTCTTAATTGTTTCAACTTTATTTTGTTGGCAAACCAAACATTCCGCCACAAACTTTTGAATATCTGATTTAAGGCCATCCCAAAAAAATTCCTTCTTAACCCTGTGGTAAGTTTTTAAAAATCCTGAGTGCCCTCCTAAGGGAGAAGTGTGCAATTCCATAAAAATCTTTTGTTTTAGCTGGGAATTCTTACAGAGGTATAAGCGATCTTTGTACCATAACGAATCATTTTGCCAGCTAAATGTATCAGAAGTACTGGAATCTTGTTGTAGCTTTCGAATAAGTGCCCACACTTCTTCGTCATTCTTCCATTCCTCCTTTGCTTCATTTATCCAATCTGGTTGGATAATAGAAATGGCACACAACAATGCTTCCACATCCTCATCCTTTCTTGAGAGTGCATCTGCCACCACATTTTGCTTCCCTTTTTTGTAGATGATTTCAAAGTCATAACCCAACATCTTTGTGACCCACTTTTGTTGCTCTTCAGAGGATAATCTTTGTTCTAAAAAGTATTTAAGGCTATCATGATCCGTTTTTACCTTGAAGTGTCTTCCCATTAGGTAGGGTCGCCATTTCTTAAGTGCATGGAGTATTGCCAACATTTCCTTCTCATAAATAGCTTTGCTTAAAAACTTTCCCTTGATTGGACGACTTTCAAAAGCAATGGGTCTTTCATCTTGCATTAGAACAGCACCAATTCCATTTCCTGAAGCATCACATTCCACAATAAAGGTTTTTGTGAAGTCCGGTGTAGCTAAGACCGGTGCTTGGCACATTGCCTCTTTAAGATGTTTAAAGGCCTTTGTTGCTTCCGGAGTCCATGAAAATGAATCTTTCTTCAATAATGTTGTTAGAGGTGCTGCTATTCTCCCATAATTCTTAACAAACTTGCGATAATACCCTGTCAACCCAAGAAATCCTCGCAGATGCTTTATGGATGTGGGGATTTTCCATTCCTTAATGGCTTTAATTTTGCTAGGGTCTACCTTAACTCCTTCATGAGATACAATATGACCCAAATATTCCACCTCCTGGACTCCAAAGAAACATTTGGATCTTTTTGCATATAATTGTTTCTCCTCCAATAGTTGTAGCACCTTGTCAACATGTTCAACATGATCCTTCCAAGACTTGTTGTAGATTAGTATATCATCAAAAAATACTAACACAAATTTTCTAAGGAATGGTTTGAAAATTGAATTCATCAAACCTTGAAATGTTGAAGGTGCATTGGTAAGGCCAAAAGGCATGACCAAAAATTCATAATGACCCTCATGAGTTCTAAATGCCATTTTCGGAATGTCTTCAATCTTCATTCTGATTTGATGATATCCCAAACGAAGATCCAACTTGGTGAAGTAAATTGATCCATGCAATTCATCCAGTAATTCATCAATGACAGGAATGGGGAACTTATCTTTAATAGTGAGCTTGTTGAGCTCCCTATAATCTGGACACATGCGCCATGATCCATCCTTCTTGTGCACCAATACTACTGGAGCTGAGAAAGAACTTTGACTCGGTTGAATTATACCAGCCTCTAGCATTTCTGCAACCATACGTTCAATTTCACTTTTTTGGACATATGGATATCTGTACGGCCTGATGTTTGGAGGAACACTTCCTGGAATCAGATGAATAGCATGATCATGATCACGCATAGGTGGGAGACCTTTGGGAGTCTCAAATACCTTGGAATGATTGTCCAGGACTTTTTGGAGATCTGGAGAAATAGATGATTCCAATGTGGAAACATCTAGCGAACATAATTGTGCAATTACACCTCTTTGCTCCTTTTTTAGAAGCTTTGTCATGCCATTAGAGCTGATTATCTTTCCTGGTTTCCCTGCAATACCCCTTAATTCAACTTCCTTTCCTTCCACAGAAAATTTCATGAAAAGTTCTTGAAAATTAAAAGCTATTGTACCCAAGGATTGTAGCCATTGGACTCCTAGTACAACATCAGCACCTCCCATTGGAATGGAAAGCATTGGGCTAGTCAATACATATTCTCCCATGGATAGCTTGATATTATGGCACTTTCCAGAACAATTTATTGTTCCTCCATTTGCAATCATCACTTGACACTCTGGTGCTGGATATAGGAAGCAATTCAATTCTTTTGCTACCCTACAATGAATAAAATTGTGGGTGCTTCCTGAATCAATCAACACTATTACCTTTTTCTTCTTGATTTGTCCTTCTATCTTGATGGTTTGAGGAGTGGTAATTCCCGCCAATGCATTACAAGATATGGTCGGATTTATTTGTTCTTCATCTAGGCTTTGTTCCTGGAATATATCCTCTTCTTTTGACCTTTCTTGCTCCTTTTCTTCTTCCTCTTCACAATCTATGTAGAATAATTTCTTCTCAGCACACTTATGACTTTTTGTGTATTTGCTATCACAATTGTAACAAAGCCCTTTTGCTCTTTTTTCTTCCAATTGTTGTGGTGTCAACCTTGTAGGTTGTGGAAGACTATGGGCAACAACACTTCCGTCTTTATAGTTGTGAATGGTATGCTTCCTAGTTGCCATAATTTTGCTTTCCATTTTTCTTGCTAACCTGAATGCCTTCTCTAATGAATCAGGTTCCCAAAGGCGCACATCATGTTGGATATTATCCTTTAAAGACCCTATGAACACATCAATCCTATGCTCCTCTGGAATATCTTTTACCCTTATGTTCAATTTTTGGAACTCCTCAATGTGCTCCATTATTGAACCCTTTTGTTTGAGACTTATCAATTGGCTAAAAAAAGTGTTGCTTTTTGTATCCTCATAATGTGCTATCAATTCTTCCGTAAAAATTGCCCAAGTGATAAATTGTTTACGAGAACAAAGCCATTGATACCATACAAACTGATTTGGTTCCAAATATAAAGTTGCCATACGTACCTTTTGTGTGTTTTGCACATTATTGAGATCGAAGAATTGCTCCATCTGTAATATCCATGTGGCGGGATCCTTGCCATCAAACTTCCTCATATCGATTTTTGGAACATGGTGAGTCTTCGATCCAACATTAGAGTCTATGGAATCATGATTAACATTTCTTTTGTTCTCATCATGAGTTTCCTTTAGTACTCTTTCACCCTTAGTGACCATTTCTTGTAGCAACTTATTCATATTTATCTTCAATTCTTCCATCTTATCATCCATGCCATCAATTTTAGCGTCCATGCCATTCACCTTAGCTTCCATGCCATCCATCTTAGCTTCTACGCCTTTCTTTAAACATTCCATCTTAGCTTCCACACCTTTCTTTAAACCATCCATCTTAGCTTCTACATCTTTCTTTAAACCATCCATCTTAGCTTCTGTTCCTTTTTGTGCAAGGACAGTTGTTGCACTTGGTCTTGTAATTTTGATATATCATGTTGCATTTCTTCCTCTTCTTCATGAGTCATGCTAGAGCTTTCAGGTTCCTTACTAGGTGTTTGCATTTTCTTTTCTCGGGGCATCAGTTACCGATAATAATGCTCTACTATGCCCTTTGAATTCCTTCAGAATAAATTTTCAAACCAAGCTTAAGCAAAAATTTAAAAAAATCTACACACCTTTTTTCACTTTGTAGGAGCTTGATATTGCGTCTGATGTATCTCTGTACTTTCCAATCATCTAGTTCTAAAATTGTGACTTGTAGTAGCTCTCTGTGTCCTCTTTCCAATGCCACCAGTCTGATCCAAATTGGATTCTCCAAGAAAGAGTTATGCACAATCTCCCAAGATGACCTGATTATAGACCTTTCCAGAAGAGTGAACTTGTATGAAGTGCCACGTGTACATTTTTCAACCTTTGGTTCTGAAAAAGATATAAAAGAAACTATAGTCTGTCCTCTTTCTGTACCTTCTTACGAAATCTCAATCCGATCCCCAGAGAGAATATTATGACGATTTTCCCTAGGCCACCTGTTTTAAATGTAATTCAGGAGTCTCCAAAAAGACCAACTTCCTCAGAGCATATCTCCGCAAATATCGCGCGAAAAGATCTGAAATTCAGACCCAAGGTCCAGCGCGATTTCTTCTCAAATGGGTTTTTGTTTCGACTTCTGAAACGTCACAGAAAACAAGTTATAGCGAAACTTCCACAATGACTTGTTCGGAGCAGCGAAACCCTAGAATCTAAAGCTCTGATACCAAATGTTATGAAACCAGCTCAAGAAAAGATAGAAAAGAAAGATCAACACCTTAGAATTCAGCCTCTCCGAGGGGGAAACCTCCTTTACATTACATAAATGAACAATTCTTGGATGATACAAATGACAAAACCTCCTTTCTATATATAGGAGTCTAAGGAGTCACAATATAATCCAGCCGACCTAACAATAATAATATAAAGCCACAAAAATAACAATAGAGGGATTCTATGGGGCACATAAATAAAAATATGGGGGTAATAGGGGCACAAAAATATAAATAAGGGGTATAACTACAATAGTAATGGGGTAATCACTAGTATTATAGGGACCCAACATTCATTGACCAATATTTTGGAAAGCCCGGGACTAAGTTTTTCACCACCTCGCATTCCTTTTAACCCAACACCTAGGGTTATTATCCTCCATTAAATATGTCAAGACAGTCGTCTAGGTTTTCTCAATCTCCATAAACCTTTTTATACAGTGGTCCTTCTATTCCCTCTGGGTATCAGTCACTTACTGGTACTTTTTTGGGAGCATCTCCTCAACCTATTGAACAATGGTTATTAACTGGTAATAATGGAACTAAGTCGTTGAGTGTAGAAGATATTCTTATGATGTCAGGTACTATTCCTAATCCACAACCCTAAGATGTCCAGTTATCACCTAGGGGGTAGCCTCAAAGTCCTCAATTATCGCCTGGGGGGCAACCTCAAGGTACCCAATTTCCTCCTGGGGGGCAACCTCAAGGACAGTAATACCTACGGGACAGTATGTTCCTCAAGGTCAACCACAGACTCACTATGCACCTCAAGGTCAATCCCAGTATCATATGTACCTCAAGGTCAACCCCAGTATCAGTACGTGCCTCAAGGTTATCAACCTCAAGGTCACTACCCAACCCAAGGTTTCCAACCACCTTCCAGTCAATCATTTGTCCAAGGAGCTAGAAATGTACCTTTGAATTATCAACCCTACCCTCAACCCGGTGATGGTCGTCAATATTCTCATACTGCTATGGGTTTGTACCCCAGAATGAACTTAGTGTGGGATCCATCTCAATCTCAACAAATATTGCAACCAAATGTGCAGTTGTCATCTCAATCTGGACAACCCTTGGTTTATGGTTCACCCCAGCAACCTGTCCAATCTACTATTCAAACTTCTGCACCTTCTGTAGTTTCTTTGCCTGGGCCTAGTACGCCTCGTACTCCGCCTCAAACGACTGCTTCAACTGTTGCAACATCTGTTCAATCTACCCCATCTACTTCTGGAGTATCGACAGCTTCGGTTTCTACTGTTCCTGTATCAACTCCTCAGACATCTTTACCTCAGTCTGGATCCACAATTCAGACTTCGGTTCAAATGACTATAGGACAACCTAGTCCAAGTACGGTTGTCACAAGTCAACCTCAATTTACTTATCAACCATATCAGGGAAAATACCAATTCAGTCCTATTGTACAGCAACCAGTCTATCAGTATCAACCGTACCCTGGATACACATATCAGCAACCTCAACAATCCCAGTACGGTCCGGTTAATCCTGGTTTTCTGGGAGGATATAATATCCCAAATGCAATTCCAATTCCTAGTTATCCTGGATATCCTCCTCCTGGGGCTGGTCTCATGACCCAGGGTTTTAGGGACCCTAATCGTCAGTTACCATTTGTTGCAAATTTGGACTTGCCTGACTTGTCGCGCCTTACGAACGATCCAATTAACTATCTTCTGTTTTGGCCGCCAATGTCGAATAAGTTGCCTAGTGATATTCCTAAGTTTGAAGGCAAATCAGGAGAGGACTTGTCGAACCATGTGATGACTTATCACCTTTGGTGTGCGTCTAACTCCATTTCAGATGATTCAATCCATTTAAGGCTTTTCCAGCGCACTCTAATTGGTCTTGTGGCCAAGTGGTACATTGAGTTACCGCGAGCCACTTTTTATAACTTTAGTCAGTTAGCTACTTCATTTTTAACTCATTTTCAGTTTCCAGTCAAATATGACAATGGCATGGAATTATTAACTTCATTAAAGCAGTCAACATCCACTTACATTTCAGATCACATTCATGAATGGAGACGTCGATGGAGTTTAGTGAAAGCTTTTATTCCAGATCAGATCTTAGCTGAATGGTTTGTAAAATCTTTATTACCGAAGATCACTAAGGATGTAGCTAAGGCAGGAGTCATTACTGAGGAGCAAGTAATTGCTCAAGCTCAGTACCTTGACTTAGTTTATACGCAGTCAGGTACGTTACACGAGAAAATCCCCGACCTTCCTAAACAAAATCAAATAACTGCAGCTCCTTCAGGGTCTCATGCCGTTGATGGTATGATTGGTACGGTTAATACCAAAAGTAAGAAGAAATCTTCCAAGAATTCTTCTCCTATCATAACTTTGCCAGATTACCCGACAGGAGATTCTTCCGCAGAAATTTCCACTGATATTCATGCTGTAGAGTCATCTACAGCCAAATCAAAATCCAGCTATAAAAAGAAAGGGAAGAAGAAAAATAAAATAGATAAAAATTCAAAAGAGAAACCAGAAAAAACGGAATCAACTGATGAGAAATGCAAACCTCGTTATCCTTGTCTCATTTGTGATGAAGAGAATTTTACAAGAGACTACCCTCATCGTGCAGAGGTTGCGAAAATCGTCAAAGGTTCCCAAACACCTGCTGTTTTGAAGGATCCTTTTCCTAGTCAAGACAGTAAGATGATAGGTTCTTCCTCAAATGCCTCCGAAGAACCCATAATGATGATTTCCCATGTTAGGATTGCGACTCTATCGCAAGATTATGGAAGTAAAAGTCCTGTCCTGGTTCCGATCCACTACAGATCGAGAAACCTAACCCAGGCTTAGTAATCAAACCGCCTGCCAAGGGTATACTTCGAAAGTCAGCTTTCAATCCACATGCGAGAGTGGCTCAAAACTATAACATTGTTGAAGATTTGGCTATTTCACCTTCGGCAATGTCGGCTTTGGAAGTGCTGCAATCATGTCCAGCATAGTGTAAATTGCTATTGTCGGCTATAGGAGCTGTTGACGTTCAGGACTCGAACCTTGTAATTTTCGATCTAGAAAATAGTACACTGTGCTTACCTCATCAAATTGCTTTCCAGATTCCAGTGTTAGTAAAAAACAGACCTTGTTATAGGACTGTGATTGATGAGGGAGTCTCAACGTGTATTATGTCGATACAGTGTTGGAGATCGCTTGGTTCTCCTATGCTAAATCAATCCCCGATGATTCTAAAGGCCTTTGATGGCCGTGGGTTTCATCCTTTTGGCATTCTACAAGATTTACCTATAGGGGTTGAAGGCAAAACTGTTAATCTAGATGTGGAGGTGGTTGATGCCCCTCTAGATTACAACCTTCTCTTGGGTCGTAGTTGGTCTT
This sequence comes from Pinus tabuliformis, assembly GCA_031772625.1. Lineage (NCBI taxonomy): Eukaryota > Viridiplantae > Streptophyta > Pinopsida > Pinales > Pinaceae > Pinus > Pinus tabuliformis. The sequence goes on along the minus strand of CM062810.1, from coordinate 81,359,033 downwards.
ACACTATGACAGTTGTTGTTTCATCGGTCTTTCGACTTATAAAGTTCCCTCATAATGGAAAGATCGTAACTATAGACCAGCTGACTTACTTTTCATCCGACCCAGCCTCTTCTGAAAGTATTCAGCATGTCGGCAAAACAACTATCCCGTATAAGGATGTTGGAGTAGGACTAGTTAAAGATTCTCGTTTACTAGGAACTTTTCCTTTTCCTCCTATCAGCACATCATCTTCTACTGCAACCATTCATATGATTTCGTCAGACACTATGGTTTATGATGATCCTTGGATCGTACCTTTCGAGTCTGAGATAGATTCATTTGGTGATGTTATGCCTTTGAGTCCATATGAAATTGCGTATCAGGCTGTGTAGTCATTTTTCGACCCTTCTTCAACCAAAACTGACTTAATGAATGTGGTCCATGAGAAATCACTTTCAACATCAAACTCAGATTCAACAACATTTTCCGAACTTGTTCACACTGATGAGAAAATTTGTGAAATCCTATGCGTCGAGGATTTACCATGGGAAGATCTTCATCATAGATCTTCGTTTTTACCTGAGATTGATCGCTTTGAAAATGATTTTTCATCTATTTTTACGACTGAATATGTCAAGGAACCTCAGAATCCCATGAAAAATCCTGATTCCGATTTAAATTTGCGAAACATTTCTCGAACTATTCCTATTGATATTTCGGTTAAGCCTGGAATTATTGAAAACATTCATATAGGTGCCTCTTGTACCGAAGATGAAATTCAAACATATAAGGCCCTATTTCAAGAATTCTGCGATGTGTTTGCCTGGTCATATGAGGAAATGCCAGGAATTTACCCAGCAATTTTTGTTCATGAAATCAAAACTTACCTAGATGCTAAACCTGTCCGACAACGTTTGCGTCAGATTCACCTGCGAAAAGCTGCTGCCATTAAAGCAGAAGTTGAAAAATTACTCAAAGCAGGTTTCATTTATCCGATTTCGTTAACGGATTGGGTATCGAATATTGTTCCTGTTAACAAAAAGCAAGGGACAATAAGAATATGTATCGATTATAGGGATATTAATCGAGCCTGTCCAAAAGACAATTACCCAACTCCCTATATCGATCAAATCATTGATGATTGTGCCGACAGTGAAATATTCTCCTTCATGGATGGTTTTTTCGGATACAATCAAATAAATATTCTACCTGCTGATCAACCAAAAATGGCTTTCATTTGTCCATGGGGGACATTTTCTTATTGCAAATTACCTTTTGGGCTCAAGAACACCGGGGAAACTTTTCAAAGAGCCATGTCTTATGCGTTTCATGACATCAAGCACATTGTGCAACCCTATCTCGATGATTTACCTGCTCATTCATTACATTGAGCTGATCATCTCATCCATTTACGAGAAATCTTTATGAGGTGTAGGCATTATCGAATTAGGTTGAATCCACACAAGTGTGTTTTCTGTATAGAAACGGGTCAGTTACTGGGGTTTGTTGTTTTGAAAGCCGACATTCACGTCGATCACTCGAACGTTGAAGCTATTGTCAAATTGCATCATCCTTCAAGTCTTCACCAACTCCAAAGTTTGCAAGGGAAGGCAAACTTTTTATGTCGATTCATTCCTAACTACGTCGAGATCACAAAGGGTTTTACTTGGTTGTTGAAACAAAATACTCCATTCTCTTGGGATGAGATAGCTAACAAATCTTTCGATGCACTAAAACACGCATTGACCCATGCACTGTTACTGCATCCTCCCAACTACAACCAGGACTACTTCTTATATCTCGTCGCCTCGCATTCCACCATTGGAATGGTGTTAGTTCAGGAAGATGAATTCGGTAGTGAACATGTGATATATTACCTTAGTCGCACTTTAAATCCAACTGAGCTAAAATACTCACATGTGGAGAAATTGGCATTGGCAGCTGTTCAAGCTGTCCAACGTTTTCATCATTACATTTTACTATGAAAAACTACAGTAATTTCTAATTGCAACCCTATGATCTATATTTTGGCCAAACAATTGCTAGGGGGCAAGTACTCCAAATGGATTGTAATCCTGCAGGAGTTCAACTTGGAATTTGAAAAATCTAAGTCGAAGAAATCTTTAGTTTTTGCGGAGTTGATGTGTGACTTCCTGCGTGCTGACACGGAAACTGTGGTAGAAGAGCCCATTGCGAATGAATCCTTATTTCTAAGCAGCACTTTAGATCCATGGTATGGGGATATCATAGTTTATCTCCAGACCCAATCCTTTTGGCAAGAGATTTCAAGGTCAGAACGTCGAGAAATATGATTCCAGTCCCAACAATTCAAAATTATTGGAGATACACTTTATCGCTGTGGGGCAAACTCTATTTTTCGATGTTGTTTAACTCATTAGGAAGCTGAAAGGGTTCTAAATGACTGTCACTCTGGAGCGTGTGGCGGTCATATGTCTGGGTTTGCCACAGCCCAAAAGATATTGTGCGCTGGCTATTTCTGGTTGTCTTTGTTTAAAGATTGTATTAACGGGGTCCGAGAATGCCACAACTGCAAAATTTTTGATCGAAAGATGCACGGTCCACCTGCTCCTCTCCACCCTATAATTGTCGTCGGTCCTTTTGCGAAATGGGGTATCGATTTTATTACATGTAACCCTCCCTCGGCTGGGGTGCATGCGTATATCATCCTTGCGGTAGATTATTTTAGCAAGTGGGCCGAGGCGATGCCTACATTTGAGGCAGACGGAAAAACTGCTGTGATTTTCATGTTTAATCATATAATTGCTAGGGTTGGTGTTCCACAAGTGATTATCACTGATCATGGGCGTCATTTTCGAAACATTATGATGACTGAACTTACATACGAACTTGGCTTGCGTCATGACAGTTCAACTCCATATTATCCACGGGCTAATGGTCTAGTTGAAGCCATCAACAAAGTTCTAGTCATCATGATCCGACGAATCATTGGGATTCATAGGTCGAATTGGCATAACATGCTATTTTCGGCGCTTTGGGCGTATCGAACCTCAGTAAAAATGTCAACCGGGTTCACTCCTTTCCAACTAGTTTATGGTCTGGAAGCTGTGTTACCCATTGAATGCGAAATTCTATCATTTCAAATGGCCATCGAATTACTTCCAGCCACTTCCGAAGAGGAAAAACGTTTGTTATACTTGGCTCAGCTAGATGAGAATCGATGTGATGCTGCATTAACGATTGAAACTCATGCCAAACGTATTAAAGCTCAGTATGATTGAAATGTTACCCCTAGAAATTTTTCGGAAGGAGACCTAGTCTTATTGTACGATCAAGCAAATGATAAATTAGGCGCTGGAAAATTCGTACCCATGTGGCATGGTCCTTATGTTGTTAATCGAAAGCTAGCAAAAGGGGTGTATGAATTGGTAGACTTTGACGGGGTCTCTTTAGGTAAACCCAGAAATGGTCTTTACCTAAAGAGGTATTATGCTTAAATCTGGGTGTGGAGATTTTTAGTTAGGTTAGTTTTCTTTCTAGCTGGTGTGTTTTAGTTTAAAAAGTGTGCTTAGCTTAGAGAGTGTTTTTTGTCATTATTCCTACTTATCTTGATTTTGCTCTTGATATTGCAGATGTCGACGCCTCTCCAAACATACATCGGTTTTGCTGATGGTGCTTATCGTAATACATGGAACATTTCTTCCGCAGCTTGGGTTATCTATTCGCCCTCTGACGAGTTGGTATCTATGCCTGGGGTAAGCCTCGGTCAAACAACAAACAACATTGCCGAGTATAGTACAGTGATTGAGTTATTATCTGAATCTATTTCATTTGGGATTCGGAGTTTGATAGTGAGGTTAGATTCTGAACTTGTTGTATTACAACTTAATAGAGTATATGCCATTAGAAATCCAGTGTTATTGAGATTATTTTTAAGAGTTCGTCTCTTGGAACGTGAATTTGACTATATTGAATATCAGCATATTCCAAGATATTTAAATACATTAGCAGACGCAATTGCTTCTCGAATGTTAAGTAGACATTTGCAATAATCATACAAGTAAATTTAAAAACATTTCATAACATGTTTTACAAGATAAGCTGGTAATAGTGATATAGTATAGAATAGAAGTGTGTCAAATATACATCGTCTTCGATCATAGGTTGAAAAACACCTTATGATCGTCAAAAATGATAGTACAAAAAGAAAAAAAAGTCATATGTGTCTACAATAGGCGATCATCCTATCACTAGTGATGATCACGATAAGAAACCACTGTACGGGCCACCTTACAAAGGCACCTCCTGAAAGGTCCTGGGACCCCAATCACATAGCGCTGTAGCCTAAGAGGAATGTCATCTATGCTGGTCTCCGTAATGTCTACTGTCAAATGCTCTAGATGGCTCTCCAATTCGGCCAAGGTCTCTGTGGATTCATCCTGTGAGGCCAGTGCTGCTGCAGCTGGTTGTTTCCTCTCATAGGGCCGGAGAGTGGCTGGTCACCGTGGACCTAAATCTGCATTTAAAACTTTTACTATCAATTTTGGGACGAGATAAAAATAATAATAATAATAATAATAATAATAATAATAATAATAAATAAATAAATAAATAAAATAAATAAATAAATAAATAAAATTAGAAAATGTTGAAAATGATTTTACCTGAGTCATCCCATTGCTCTCCTGGTGGAAGAGCCATGTCTGGGTCACCACAATAATCTACCCCAGCATAAGGAAAGTCGTGAATAGCAAAAATTTGGTTCTCCAACCAATAAAAATACTCAGGAGTGAATCAAACGACTTCTGTCCCCTACTCAGGATGACGGGCCATAACTGCAACCCAACGCATCAGTTTGGGCTCTCGGGGAAGTCCAGCTCCAATAGTGAGATGATGTGGGACCAACATTGGGACCCTCTCCAAACCAAAGCTCATGACTAAAGCACCATATCCAAAGGTCTTCAGTTGTCCGTTCTTTGCTCTAGTCAGTTGGCCTTTTATATTAGCCAACACAGCATCGCACCAGTTGAATATGGTGCCTTGAAAGCAGTCTACTGCCATCCGCATTTGGGATCCAGTGGCTATATGTAGTGCTGCACTTCCGCATAGCCTAGTAATAGTAAACGCAATCACTTTCAGTTCAAGAAGGGATATGGTTTTGATATCTATCCTTTTGTCTCTAGTCTGGTCATTGCATAACTCTAGCTGGAGGCTATCGACAGACTGGCCACCTGGCCTAGTCCCGAATAGAGTCAAGTGTTCACCTGTCTTAGGCAAACCAGTCAAGAAGTAAATGTCTTCTGGCTCCATTTCGAGCTGGTGACCACCAATAAAGAAGCACTGGTCCTGTATGCTCCACCTGTCTACCAGCCACTGCAAAAAGTCCACCTGGGCCATCATGCTAGGTATGGCCCAGAATTTGTATAAGCCGCATGCCTTCAATGCATCAATCGAAGGTTGACGATTTATCTGGCAAGATCTACATCCTCGTGCTCCCGTTCTCACCAATCAAGCATGATGTATACCCTACATTCAATAAAAAGGTGAATTAGAATATCTAAAAGCAAAAATTTTTGGTGGAATTTGAGAAATTTAGGTTTAAAAACCCTTGTTGTGGAGACCGCACCCTCTCTGTTAGAGACAGTGCGTGGGTCCACACTTTGCCTTCACGGCAGGTGCGGACCCCTGACCTTTTTCCTTTTACGAAAAAGTCAAGGTCCGCAGGTTCCCTGTGCTATGCTTGCGGACCCTCGCGCGTGGGTTTCTAACCTAAAAATTACTTAAAAAATGAAATCAAATCCTAAAAACAAATTTGAAACAGATAAAATGAAAGAGTAGGATGATTTAGATTACCTGGAGGAGACGGCATTCGATTCCAACGGACGGATTTTCCGCGATCTTCACGCGAAGTTTCTGACCAAAAGCTCTCTTTTCTCACTATGAAGTCAAACGGTAAAAATGAATTTACAAAAGCCATTTTTATAAGCTTTTTTGAACAAATGAGTTTTAATTTGTTTATTTTTCACTTTAAAGAGGTAACTTTTGCAGCATTTTTGTCTATTTTAAGCAGGTATGAGTAATGTTTGAGTTTTTGTGCAGGATAATAGATTTTTCAAGAAAAATTGATCATTTTTGACAAAAAACATTAGAGCCACCTTTAAGCTCTTTTCTGACTCCTAAAAACATGAAAATATTGCCGAGATTTTTCTTTTTAAACTCGTTAAAACAGAACTAAAAAGACGGTCCACTTACAGCCCTTTTCTAACCGTAAAAAGATGAAAAGATTGCCGGATTTTTGTCGTTTCAAATTCGAGATTGGTTATAAAACGACGTGTCATTGATCCCTTTTTTACTTTTTCGGATCAGAGGCACTAATTATGAAAATTACTCCTTGGTCATAATGATCAAGCGGTTCTCTCAAGTATTATTTTATACTTTTTCGGGCTTGGGAGACACAAATTTACGAAAAAGGACAACCACGGAGTTTTCTTAAGTTTTTTCAAACTCTCTAAAATTGAAAAACGCCGAGTTTCTCCTATACTGGACTCATTAAAATTTAACAGTAAAGGACTTGTTCAGTTACAAACAGGAACGGGCCACTCCTTATTAGGGTTCGAATTTAAACTAATTTGGACTCATCCAAAGGATGAGCTTATAATCAAGCAAATGTTATCCTCCTCAAGCTTGTCAAAAATAAAGAGGTACTTGCCAGAAATGGTGGGGGAAAAGAGAGAAAAATGAGCCTGTTTGTCATACTTTGTAACCACTCTTGAAAACGACACTTTTATTCACATGGGTTGGGAAATCCTTTGCCTAACAGTTCATCAAACCATATTGAAAGTCTTAAGCCGGTTTCTGGGTATTAACTTTGGGTCAATTGTCACCAAACCATCTGTTGTGTCGTTATGTGTTCAAGAGGTCAGTGAAAATAAACCATTCATCTGCAAAATATCTGTCATCCATCTTGACCATCCCTGAGTCATTCCTTGCAACTAAATTTCTTCAAACTTGATCTATGATTTCGTGTTGTGGGCTTGCCTACGACGGATCGCTTTCTATCGACTTCAGCTCATTATCTAGAAAGATGATCTAGAAATCGTCAATACCTTGGGATCTGCATGCCTCAATGGTAGGTTTCTCGCCTTCAATGATAGGTTGCATCATTGACCTTCGATCAAAGGATTCCGTGACATGTTCGACATCAACACACCTATTCACATCTCATGGATTGTACTGAGTACTTTGAGAGCCATTGACATTACTGGTGGTTGCTCTCACACTTGTTAACAATTTACATCATTGACTGGTAATCAAGTGGTTTCTACCATGTTTGACTTTGACACATTCATTCACATGGTTAGGATCATACTATTTCGGGAAGTAGAAATGAAGACCCTAGATCTAGTTTCCAGCATCCAGGCTGCGAGGAATTTTGTATTCATTATACAGTGGACTATTCATAAACAGATGGATGCATCCATACTGTTTCTACATGTGTCTATACTTGTGATGTATTACAATATCATTCCTATATCAGAGCAGTAGTTAGTTTTCTAGTCAGTTTTGATCTGTGTATGGGACTGCCTACCTCAATGATGATATGATCTCATATATATATTTTTCATTGAATGTTTTTACAGGTTCCAACCGGGCTCTCCACAAGATGATCCTCGAAATGATGAAGTACTTCACTCTTCTTAGATGATAAATGAAATCCTCATCTACTACAGACTTCGCACTTTCACTCTTCTTAGATAATAAATGAAATCCTCATCTACTACAGACTTCGCACTTTAGGGGGCAATATGTTACACAAAATATTGTCACCATGACTATTTGTAGTTAGTATGGGTCTATCATCATTCATACTGTCCTCCTAAGAAAGTCTCAAACCTCAGCTCTTCATGTCAAGCTTTGAAAATGAGAGAAAGATCGTAAAAATCAATAAATCTCTGGTTCCTCACTTTCTCTCACTGTTGCCTGCAGTCCCGCACCCCCTGTTCATGTTACTTGTGGACCTGCCCGCTCTGTCTCTAAAGGAGTGGGTGTGGACCCCTGTGAAAGTAAAAAAGGCACAAGTTTATTCTTAAAAACTCACTTTGGGTTAATTCTAGATTATTCTAGAAGGAATCTTGACGTGGATGGTTCGCTCCTAGTTGGTTCATGCATCCCAAAAGTAAAGGAGCTAATCCCTTGATGAGAGGAGCTTATCCCTTTGAAGGAGGGCTTTATCCCTTTGAAGGAGGACCTAGTAACTTCCCTCCATTTCACTATAAATTAAGGCATTGGGTTGGTTGCTAGGGAGGTTAGAAGCTGAACACTTTTGAGGGTAAATGCTGTTGGAATTGCGACTTCCTAGTTAAGCTTGAGAGGAGAGATCACATACCTTTTCGCTTCATTGGGAAGAGAGTGAAACTTGTCAAAGTAGAGGAGACTTCTTGATGGACCATTGGAGGAGCTTGTTTAGCATCAAGGCATAAGGTTGTAAAGTTCTTCTTTGATTTACATTAATACAATCAGATTCATTTTTCTCAAAAAATTGTCTTATGTGATTTGTTTCATGAATTCCTTGATCATCATGATAAGTATGCTTTATTATATTGGCTTTTCAAGTGCTATTTAATTTGTGTGCTTGTTTGTGTTTGCAAATTCCCTACAAGGGATCTCATTTGGATCAATGGAGCGAGGCTTCCACAAACTTGCATTGGACCCAAGGTAGGCCTAAAACACTTGTTTGCCTTTATTTATAAATTGCATATTTAGAGAAAGATAGAATTTGTTTGGTTTGCTTGTCGCTAGATATCCTTAGATACTAGGGAGGTCAGTCTTGTCCACAAGAACGACTTATCCAGCCGACAGTGCTTCCAAAAATATATTTACAATCAACATCCTCTATAGGGGTGAGTCATGTATTCGTATAAGTTGCCTCTGGCCACTCACAAATTCAGGAACACATAGGAGAAGTTGAACCTGTAGTTTCTTGTTCTACTACCCCTACAAATAAGAAAAAGGCCATTGAATTAACTCAGTTTAAGCTAATTAGGCATGTGAGAGCGAAAGAATCTAATGTGGAGGCATATGGATTTGACCGGAAGATTAAACAGTTGGAGACAAATATCAGACAGACCTTAAGGAATATTGAACCTAAGGATTTTGGGACTCAAGCGCCGCATACCAAACACTCATTTACTAAGCAGAAGGAAGAAATGACATATGGCAATGAATTGACTGCAGCCCCTGAACAATCCCAATCAGTGGACACCTCAGTGCTGAAAGAGATGTTATCTTAAGCGGGCCCCATTTTATATCAATGATTGATTTTGAGATGAACGTCTTGAATCTTATAGTGGTGCAATGTATGATGGGGGAAAACCAACAAATAGTTGGATCTAAAACATCTTCTCTAGCTATAAATATTGGAAACGTGTTAGACATGGATGTGATTAACTTACACCAACAAGTAGTTGATATAGTGGCTTGCAGACTTCTCACCTCCACAAAAGGGAACAAGAAGATGTAAGCTATGTTGGAAAAATTTTCCGAGCAACTGAATATAACCTGTATGGACCTGTGCACCAAAACTAACTGAATCAAAGAACTGGGAGATATTGTCGTTCGACAATCTCGACACCCTAAAGACACTACCCCTGTGAAGAATCTACTCAAGGAAAAGGACAAACAGATAAATGGTCTTTAGGAAATCTTGAAAATCCTAGACCATGACCCCCATGTTCTTTTATAAGAATTTGAAAGGAAGTAAGATGTCGAGTATAGCCTTCAGGACATGGAAACTACCATGCGGCTTAAGGAAGAAGAGTGTTAAAAAAGCCCTCGAGCAGCTACGAAAAGCCAGAATAGAATCACATGAGAAAGAGGAATGACACTTGAAGACCTTGGCGGAATACAAGGTTTCAGTCGGCAAAGCTCTTAGCTCAGCACAGACAGATGAATTAGAAGATCCCAAATTATTACATATCAAAATCACCTAGCTAGAGCAGGAGTTGCAGATATCTAAAGGAGAAATTATAAGAATTGAACATATGACAAATGTGGTCATAGGGTGAAAGAACGAAGAGATTGAGAAGATCCAAGCTACCCTCAAAGATATAACTAATAAAGTAAAAATATTGAGAAAGTCGCTTGTGTCATGCTTACTAGGAAGAAAGTATGAATGCAAACTAAAGAGGAAATCTAGAAGCAAGTATGGAAAAATATCACTACAGTTGACACATACATGAGAATTCTTTCACAATGTGAAAAGGGACTAATACAAAATGCCAACCTAGAAGCAAAATCTACAGTCGAGGTCTTAGAGGAAACAATGAAAGACCTTGATGCTATTATTGATCTCATTAACACATTGGAGGATGAAAATTTAATAGAACTTGAGTTGTCGATTAGGGGTGAATGTATTTTCTCCTTATATATGTTAAAAGAGAAGCAAGCCGCCATGTAGGCCATGCAAGATGTGTTTGATAGAGAAATAAAGGAAATAAATGATTTCAGAACCAAGTGGAATTATTTGGGAAGATTTGGTGTGCCTTCATTATGGAATGAAGAAAACTGGGCAATCTCCTAGCAAAGATTCTCTAATCAATTGAAGGCAACAAAACGAGATCTAGGTTGTTTTGACATGTTAGGAGAGGAATTATTTTCCCTTGCTATCGTTGTTAATGCCCTCTGCAGAGATTTTACTATCTTGGCAGGACTAAAAAAAGTTATCTAGGATCTTCCTACCATTACGTATCAAATTAGATATTGATTGGTGGTGGTGATTACCAAGTACAAGAATGCTCCCTAGACGTATCCTGCTAATTGGGACAAACTAATCAAACTGAGAAGTCATTGTAGGCACAACATGATAGTTCAGCATATCGCCTCTTCATCTCAAGTAGTTAAGCCAGTCCCATCGATGCAATAAATCACAGATCAAATGGAGGATTGGAACATGATTCCCCTCATTACAACTTAGACTCGATTGGCAAGGCTCATGAGGCGCATATGCTATCCTCATCAGTGCTAACGAAAAATTCCAAGTCATCTAAGCCACAAAGTCTACACCACGTTTAATCATTTCATTATCATGTTCCATTTACTTTACTTATTTTATTTTTATTTTTATTTTCATTGTCAAAAATAGCTTTGAAATAGTTATCTAAAAGACTATTATTTAAAAACCCTATTTCCCGTTGTTAGCCTCCTATTGCAACAGGTTTCATATTTCATGATTGACATTTTTACATGCCAAATATGTCATCTTTCCTGCAGCAAGGTTCCATATTTCTAGAGAAGAAAACCAGAGAAGGAGTAATAAAGTATGCCAATACAAATGTTACTGTTGTTTCCAATTTTGGTGAATTGTTCCAGTTTTGAAGAAGTTCTTCAAGGGAGGTCTAGACAGTCTAATCCTGGTCTCCCTAGGTTTCAATTTCTTGTTTTAGAATATAGAGAATGACATCTGTCCAAACCATTTAATCTTGGCAGATTTGTCGATAGGTAGAGAATCAAGGGGACCCAACTGTTTAATCTGGGCCCTGGTAGAAATAAGTGTAGATCTAGATAGGAAAATTCAAAAGAAAAAACTGTGAATCTGGGTCTGCAAGTCCAAGTGCACCCTGTTAGCGCTTGAGATTTCACCCTAGGCTGAGGAAGGTAAACCTTCAAGGCAACATCAAACCATTTCACCTCGTAGCTAGCCCTACGGGGTATGAGAAGGCTCTCTCCAGTCAAACTCGGTAGATCTTTCAATAGGATGAGCTGACCCAATTAGGAACACTGATATTAGGCTAGTAAACTGATAAGGAAGTTTGATTTGGGGTTTTTAATTAAATGACGGGGTTTTTCTGGGCTGCATGGGAAAAATCACAGCTTCAAACAGAGAAATATAATGAACAACACAGGTTGACGACTGAGGCAAGGTAGGCAAGGAATTTAGCATCAAATCTAGATTTTTAAATGGGATGGCAAGACTGGTGAGGAGCTAAGGAGGGCAAATAATACTTTGAATCCTCCTTAAACAGAAGAAAACATTGAATTGAACAAATTTATAGGAGGAGCATACAATACTATGAATTCCTACCTAAACACTTCATTTGTTCATTTAGATATGATCATGTAATGAAATGGAACATAACAGATTACATATGAAACACAGGGAAAACTTATGCTAAATTAACATACCACATGAATCTCAGAAGTTAGAGCTGTGAAATTTTCATTAAAAATCCCTCTGTCAAAGACTGTACAATGAAAGCTCTGTTCCAGCACTCAACACTCAGAAAAAATCTCCCCTCTCACTCTATATTTACTCTCTCTTACAAATCAAATTTTTATAAACTATCCTATAACAAAAACAACAGATCAACCCACCATCTGGGCGCTGTTTGAACAATTACAATAAAATTAGAAAAGAGAACAACTTTCTATTCTAAAATAAGACAATGTCCCTCTAAAAATCCTCTGATTGACTAATAAAAAGACAAATAGAGCGCAGATTTCCACAGGATCAGAACTGGACATTAGTAAAGGATCGGTTGCCATATGTCATGAGCTGCTGATGTTGCCGGTGAATTTGTTCGCCGAAAGATTTCTGGAAAGAACCTGGAATAGTTTGAGATTTTATAGAGATAACTACTGCCAAATGTCCAATTCCTGCTGCCACTTCATTCTTTATCCACTGAATTTATGCCTTTGAATCTGGAATTGCTTCTATTTGCTGATTTCATGCCTAAAACATAGGAAGTTGTAGATGATCTGCCATCAGTCAAAATCATTAGGAAAGCGGCGGACACAATTACAGTCGTAACAATTTGGATCTACAATAAGCTCCCCACACAATGTCAAACAATGCCATTGCCTGAATATATACAACCATTTTTTGTTTGTCACGATGATTTGTTGATCAGAGGCATTACAACCCAGTTAAAAAAGTGCTGATGATAATGAGATATTGACCGCATGATAACATAGCTGCAATTATCACGTCCACACTTAGATTTCTTCTAAATTGATGTCTAATAATGCCGAAGGGTGACATAGACAAATACTGGAAGACATGTACAGCTAATCTTCTGTCATGGAATCTCTCTGGTTTTCACAGCCTGGAATGTATAACTCTTGGGTTTTGTTACTGTTTACTGTACGCTATTATGCTGGCGACCCTGCCAGAACTCCAACAAAACTGCTTTCATTGTGGAGGTCGCACTTTGATCACTTAAAATAGGTAGTGCTTGGACATTGACTAGATTAGCATCCGAGCATCCACGCTGCATCTATTCCATTGTATTCATGCACCTGCAACAAATATGACGAAGTCCTCACGTGATGGTTTATGGTGAACTTATTATGTAAGCATGCTATTTAATCAGCAGATGTTTCATTGCAAAGCTGCAGAAACTTTCGTAAGCGTTTTAACAAGGGAGAAGGATTGTAGGAAACAAGCCCTTATTATGAAGATTCTCAATAGCATCATGCAAAGATGACAAACATCTCTGAACATTTTCAAATCTCAAATCATTATTGATAATCGTAGACATAGGTGACAGCTACACTACTCCTTTTCTTTTGCATAATATTTGTCCTAGTTCGAACTCATCTTTGCATGGTACAGAAATGTGAGAACTGTCTGAAGCACTTGTTGATAAACTTGATATTTCCAAAATACTAGATTGATGCCATCGATTGCTCTGATGTAGATACTCTGTTTCTGCCAAATTCAGTTTCTTCCATATTGGAGTCGTCCTTGGTGGAAGCATCAAGCCTGTATAATGCCACCCACCATGCGTGTGCTTACTGCCCAAGAAGTTTGCCATACATCGCTGTCCATTTTCACGAGAAACATTTTGCCCAAGATTGTGACTATTTCCAGCTTGTAAAGCCTTGCCATCGCCCATCATTGCTTCTATGGTATAGGTGCGAAGAGCATCAGCAAATGTCTATGCTCTCGATTTGCGGCCAACTATAACAGGCATAGCTGCTTGTTCACAAGCAAATTTATGGTATACCTCAATCGTCGGCAAAGCCTCGTTCTCTGCCTCCTTCCCATGCATATACAAAGGATCCCTTTTAAAATTTTGAAACAATATGTCATTGGCAATGGAATGATGGACTCACTCATATCCTTACATTTGAAACGATCGGTGGGCAATAGAAAAGAATTTTTCCCTGCCTTCGAAGATAATGATAATCGGAAACAGCGATTCCTAGTATAGACAGCTGAGTCTAGGAAAAGTTTCACTACGGCTTTGAGGATATACAATTCTTTGAACCTTGTATCTATTTCTCGTAATTTTGCTATGTGTACAAATATCTCTCCAACCAAAGCACCCACCTGTGAATTGTCCTTCAAAGCGGCATTTGGTACATGAATGATTAAATGACAAGAAAATCTGTCGTTGAAGAATTCAAGCTCTATTATCCAGTCAGTTTCAAATTGAAGCCCATATATGTCAAGCATGCTGTCAGAGATGACAGATAACAATAGATCTACCATTGTCACTCCATTTGCGTCCACGTTTAGAGTGCGATTAAATCCCAAATCAAAATATAGATGATAAGGAGAACCGTCTCGAATGATTTCACAATGATGACGGTACTTATGGTCCATGCTTTTATACCCTTCTGAATCCCAGAGACCAGAAAGGACATTCTCCACAGTTCTTCATATGTTGTGGCAAGAAACCTGCGCTGCCCATTGACATGATCTTGATAGCAAAACAGAGAAACATTGACATGACTTTTGGCAAATTGAACCGCTTGGTCCTGTCATGGGAAAGTTGCCCACACTGCCACTCTGGGTGGAAGATCATTTTGTTCTGTTAGATCTTTACGGATCTCATGCAATAGGCGTAATAGTTGAGGGGATTTCTTTGAGGGCTTGCCATCTGGGGATCCATAGAACATTCCTGGTGAAATTTGCTTACCGTGATTCTTCTGAAGCCTCTTTGTAGGAGTTTGGTGAAGTTTCCAAATCTGTTAACTGTTTCAAGGAACTGGACGAGGTATACTGATTTTTCACTGAAAACTGCCCAGAGCTAGTACCGACTACATCCTTTTGATTGCTGATGATGCTTTAAATTGTGCTTGTGCAGGGATAGGAGCGTGAAGTCACTGCTGCCTTTTGAAGAGTTAGAGAATAAATTACACAAATTTAAACAACACATTAATGATTTCTTCTTCAAAACAGGGTTTTGAAGAAGAATCAATCTCTGACATGAGACGGAGTCTAACATCGGCTCCATTTGGGATGGCAGCTGCAGCTTCCTGGAGGTGCCAAGAACCGCAGAACTTTGGAAGAGCAGACAGTGCCTCCACCCATTGGGCAATGGAGTCATCATCAACACAACTCTTGACTAATTTACAAACTGAAACTGAACTCAAACAAACTAAAAGCCAACTGAAACAAGATGCTGCCCTTATGGCTGCTTATTTATTTACAAAGCTACCCTACTTTGCTGTACAAACACTAGATCAGGTAATACTAAAATGACAAATTAACCATTCAAGTAAACCTGACAATGAAGCCGCTTGAGAATGCTGCCACGAAGTCACAGATGCAATTGCTGGCAGCCCTTCATGCAAATAATGTCCCTGGTCACGGAAAAGATAGCCTGATTTATCAATCAAACTGAAAAATGTGCCCATGTATGCCGCAATAGGATCGCGGAAGCTGGACTCTGTTGGCTGCCCCAACTCTGCAATGCATACTTCCAGCTGCACATTGTCAATGTAAACCTTTATAGGCAAGTCTATGATTTCTTGTTTCGATGGAGGAAGGATTTCCAAAAACTTTTTAGGGTCTTGGAAATCATAAGACTGGATCTGCTCATATAAATCTTGAATCTCCTTCTCGATTCTTTCAACAAGTAACTCACAGACGCTAGGATGATAATTCGGAGATTTCAAACATTGAAGGAAAAAACTTAAAACTTCTTCATTAATTTCAATATCCACTAAGCTTTCTCTAAATTCGTTTAGAGCTTCACACAGTGCAGGGTTTGCCACATACCCTACAATTGCATGAACATATCAACAGGCACTGGAATGTCTAGATCGAGTTGGAGTCGCCAGGTGAATGATTCAACCTGCATAAGTGTCTGACTGCTGTCCACCATCAGCATCAGATCTGAATTTGATACATGTACTGGGGTAAAATGCAATCGAAGTGGTCGTATTCACAAGCTCATGGAGATTGACTGAAGCAGCGTTTATCTACTAACGCTGATGTAAAACAAGAGCGTTTTCGAAGGCTCCTGGCATAACTTCAGGCTCCGTCTAAGACTTATGAAACAAACACATCAATGAACAAAGGATTAGATGTTCTCCCCAGTATGGTCGCCAATATGTTAGCGCTTGAGATTTCACCCTAGGCTGAGGAAGGTAAACCTTCAAGGGAACATCAAACCATTTCACCTCGTAGCTAGCCCTACGGGGTATGAGAAGGCTCTCTCCGGTCAAACTCGGTAGATCTTTCAATAGGATGAGCTGACCCAATTAGGAACACTGATATTAGGCTAGTAAACTGATAAGGAAGTTTGATTTGGGGTTTTTAATTAAATGATGGGGTTTTTCTGGGCTGCATGGGCAAAATCACAGCTTCAAACAGAGAAATATAATGAACAACACAGGTTGACGACTGAGGCAAGGTAGGCAAGGAATTTAGCATCAAATCTAGATTTTTAAATGGGATGGCAAGACTGGTGAGGAGCTAAGGAGGGAAAATAATACTTTGAATCCTCCTTAAATAGAAGAAAACATTGAATTGAACAAATTTATAGGAGGAGCATACAATACTATGAATTCCTACCTAAACACTTCATTTGTTCATTTAGATATGATCATGTAATGAAATGGAACATAACAGATTACATATGAAACACAGGGAAAACTTATGCTAAATTAACATACCACATGAATCTCAGAAGTTAGAGCTGTGAAATTTTCATTAAAAATCCCTCTGTCAAAGACTGTACAATGAAAGCTCTGTTCCAGCACTCAGCACTCAGAAAAAATCTCCCCTCTCACTCTATATTTACTCTCTCTTACAAATCAAATTTTTATAAACTATCCTAAAACAAAAACAACAGATCGACCCACCATCTGGGCGTTGTTTGAACAATTACAATAAAATTAGAAAAGAGAACAGCTTTCTATTCTAAAATAAGACAATGTCCCTCTATTAATCCTCTGATTGACTAATAAAAAGACAAATAGAGCGCAGATTTCCACATGATCAGAACTGGACATTAGTAAAGGATCGGTTGCCATATGTCATGAGCTGCTGATGTTGCCGGTGAATTTGTTCGCCGAAAAATTTCTGGAAAGAACCTGGAATAGTTTGAGATTTTATAGAGATAACTACTGCCAAATGTCCAATTCCTGCTGCCACTTCATTCTTTATCCACTGAATTTATGCCTTCGAATCTGGAACTGCTTCTATTTGCTGATTTCATGCCTAAAACATAGGAAGTTGTAGATGATCTGCCATCAGTCAAAATCATTAGGAAAGCGGCGGACACAATTACAGTCGTAACAATTTGGATCTACAATAAGCTCCCCACACAATGTCAAACAATGCCATTGCCTGAATATATACAACCATTTTTTGTTTATCACGATGATTTGTTGATCAGAGGCATTACAACCCAGTTAAAAAAGTGCTGATGATAATGAGATATTGACCGCATGATAACATAGCTGCAATTATCACGTCCACACTTAGATTTCTTCTAAATTGATGTCTAATAATGTCGAAGGGTGACACAGACAAATACTGGAAGACATGTACAGCTAATCTTCTGTCATGGAATCTCTCTGGTTTTCACAGCCTGAAATGTATAACTCTTGGGTTTTGTTACTGTTTACTGTATGCTATTATGCTGGCGACCCTGCCAGAACTCCAACAAAACTGCTTTCATTGTGGAGGTCCCACTTTGATCACTTAAAATAGGTAGTGCTTGGACATTGACTAGATTAGCATCCGAGCATCCACGCTGCATCTATTCCATTGTATTCATGCACCTGCAACAAATATGACGAAGTCCTCACGTGATGGTTTATGGTGAACTTATTCTGTAAGCATGCTATTTAATCAGCAGATGTTTCATTGCAAAGCTGCAGAAACTTTCGTAAGCGTTTTAACAAGGGAGAAGGATTGTAGGAAACAAGCCCTTATTATGAAGATTCTCAATAGCATCATGCAAAGATGACAAACATCTCTGAACATTTTCAAATCTCAAATCATCATTGATAATCGTAGACATAGGTGACAGCTGCACTACTCCTTTTCTTTTGCATAATATTTGTCCTAGTTCGAACTCATCTTTGCATGGTACAGAAATGTGAGAACTGTCTGAAGCACTTGTTGATAAACTTGATATTTCCAAAATACTAGATTGATGCCATCGATTGCTCTGATGTAGATACTCTGTTTCTGCCAAATTCAGTTTCTTCCATATTGGAGTCGTCCTTGGTGGAAGCATCAAGCCTGTATAATGCCACCCACCATGCGTGTGCTTACTGCCCAAGAAGTTTGCCATACATCGCTGTCCATTTTCACGAGAAACATTTTGCCCAAGATTGTGACTATTTCCAGCTTGTAAATCCTTGCCATCGCCCATCATTGCTTCTATGGTATAGGTGCGAAGAGCATCAGAAAATGTCTCTGCTCTCGATTTGCGGCCAACTATAACAGGCATAGCTGCTTGTTCACAAGCAAATTTATGGTATACCTCAATCGTCGGCAAAGCCTCGTTCTCTGCCTCCTTCCCATGCATATACAAAGGATCCCTTTTAAAATTTTCAAACAATATGTCATTGGCAATGGAATGATGGACTCACTCATATCCTTACATTTGAAACGATCGGTGGGCAATAGAAAATAATTTTTCCCTGCCTTCGAAGATAATGATAATCGGAAATAGCGATTCCTAGTATAGACAGCTGAGTCTAGGAAAAGTTTCACTACGGCTTTGAGGATATACAATTCTTTCAACCTTGTATCTATTTCTCGTAATTTTTCTATGTGTACAAATATCTCTCCAACCAAAGCACCCACCTGTGAATTGTCCTTGAAAGCGGCATTTGGTACAAGAATGATTAAATGACAAGAAAATCTGTCGTTGAAGAATTCAAGCTCTATTATCCAGTCAGTTTCAAATTGAAGCCCATATATGTCAAGCATGCTGTCAGAGATGACAGATAACAATAGATCTACCATTGTCACTCCATTTGCGTCCACGTTTAGAGTGCGATTAAATCCCAAATCAAAATATAGATGATAAGGAGAACCGTCTCGAATGATTTCACAATGATGACGGTACTTATGGTCCATGCTTTTATACCCTTCTAAATCCCAGAGACCAGAAAGGACATTCTCCACAGTTCTTCATATGTTGTGGAAAGAAACCTACATTGCCCATTGACATGATCTTGATAGCAAAACAGAGAAACATTGACATGACTTTTGGCAAATTGAACCGGTTGGTCCTGTCGTGGGAAAGTTGCCCACACTGCCACTCTGGGTGGAAGATCATTTTGTTCTGTTAGATCTTTACGGATCTCATGCAATAGGCGTAATAGTTGAGGGGATTTCTTTGAGGGCTTGCCATCTGGGGATCCATAGAACATTCCTGGTGAAATTTGCTTACCGTGATTCTTTTGAAGCCTCTTTGTAGGAGTTTGGTGAAGTTTCCAAATCTGTTAACTGTTTCAAGGAACTGGACGAGGTATACTGATTTTTCACTGAAAACTGCCCAGAGCTAGTACCGACTACATCCTTTTGATTGTTGATGATGCTTTAAATTGTGCTTGTGCAGGGATAGCAGCGTGAAGTCACTGCTGCCTTTTGAAGAGCTAGAGAATAAATTACACAAATTTAAACAACACATTAATGATTTCTTCTTCAAAACAGGGTTTTGAAGAAGAATCAATCTCTGACATGAGACGGAGTCTAACACACCCAAAATAAAAAGAAGAAAAAATGTTAGGACAGTAGGCTGGGTAGGTAGCTTTGGTGAGGCAGAATCATGACTAGTGATCAATTTTGTATTCCACAATGTCTTATCTTTTCTAATCACAGTTATCAGGTAGTTTTTTGCAGTTTCATGAAGGTACTCAGGCTGAAGATTCATTAACATTCCATTCTCTTCATTCCCCCCAAGTCACTTACTAACATCCCCCAAGAGGTCAAGATCTGCTTGAGCCTCTGAGTCACATCATTTCCTTGACATGTGCCTTGGTGAGGATCTCCTTCACTCAAGGATTGTTCACTCATAATCTGTGAGCCTTCTTTTCCCCCAAATGGCATAAGGTCTCACACCTTAGCGCCCTCTCTTCATCTCCATATTAACTTTTAACTTTATTATGTAACTCCCTAACAATTTCCCCTTTCCCCTACTAAAAATCATATATATAACACTCCCCTATGTAAATATCCCATCCCTGGCACTATAGCCATAATTCTACTAAGTCCGGGAAATCTCAGTCCATCTGGGACTGTTTTTAGCCCATCCGAGTCATTGAGGAACTGGTTTGACATCTGGTCAGCCAATAACCTCTCCTTTAACTCCAAAAATCCCAAAAAACTCATGATTTCACCTTTCCCCCGTGAAAACTTTCACCCCACCGCTGTAAAAACCCCTTAAAACCAGTTTCCCTAAGTTCTAACCCATCTGCCGCGCACATTAAACCCAGGATATTCCTACGAATATTCCCTCCCGTTAACCCCCTATCCCGTCGCGTTCGCCGCCAGCTGTCAGATCCACAGCCCCGCAGATCAACGGCTGGCGGGCATCCTCATCCCCGACGCGCCCGGCCTTTAACGTCCGGGAGTTCGGTGGTTTCGCCGCCGTACTCCCGCCACGCGTCAAGCGCCGAGTTGTGGCGGAGCCCCTCCCTTCGAAACCGCCATCCCCCATAAGAGGTGCGCCACATACCGCTTACCGCCCGGTGACGTCACCAGCCCACGTCACCCCCCCTGTACAATCATTCGATGAGTCACCCACCTACGTGGCCTCCTGCCACATCACTGCCACGTGTCCCGCCACCGTACATGCCACATCATCGTCCGTACGTGATGATGTCATGTTGACGTCATCCCGCCACGTCGCCATGCTGACGTCATGTTGACGACACCCGTCGTACAATGCTGACATCATGCTGACGTCATCAGCCTTTTTTGGACGTAGAGGCGCAAAAATCGCACTTCGGAGCCCCAGAATCGAATTCTGAGCAAGTTTTTGATGAGCGATTTGCGCTAAGCGCAAATCACTCATCGCAGGATTTTTTGGGCCAGAATGGAGAATCTTCAGGGAATCTTTAAGGAATCTTTGCCCCATGCGGCCCCAGGAAGCCCGAAAAGGCGCAAAAATGATCAGTTTTCTTCACAGAGCATGCCGAAAGGATCAGAAAGCAATTTCAAAGGTGCAGAGGCTGAACAGCGGCCATTAATTCGTGATTAGACCCTCAGTACATCAGATCAGTGGCCAAGATTTTTTCAAAGAGTATCAGTGGAAGAAAGGACGCCAGGAAGAATCAGTCATGATTTTTTAGGGACTCGAGGCACCTGAACATTGATGAAGCCCCCAGAAAATCAAATCGATAAGCATCAGCCCATCCTTGCTTTCAAATCACCGTCAAGACATTTAAGGCACCAGGACAGCAAGGAAACAGAGACCCATACCCATTTATTGCAGAACGCACTGCAGCAAGCCACCGAGGACAACATTATTCATTCAGTTTTGACACATCGGCCCTGAGCACGGCCCGAGACATTCTTTGCATTTATTTCTAGATAGGATTAGGTCAAGTAGTCATTCTTATGACCTAATTAGGTCAAAATGTAATAAAGGAAACTCTGCAGAGAGTTTTTCCCTATATATACCACCCTCTGTATAGTTTTAAGGGTGGGTTAATTGGTAATTTTCACGAGAGACTCGCTGTGTATACCTGAATTTTTCTGTAATCAAAGATTGCTTAAAGCTTGGAGAGCGAACTGTCTGTTGTTGATGAATGTGTCTAAGAGTTGGAGATGGAATTCCTGCGCTGCGGCCTGAAGCAATAAGTGCCTCTTATCTCTGTTTACGTGTTTACCATTATCTAAATAGCAGGAAGAAAGAATAGCCTAGAATTAGTTAAATACTCTCTATGCTCAATTCCTGCTGTTTCTTGATGTTTTCTTCTGAATGAATTGGTTATGAACATTGAATTCCTTCTGGCTCATGTTTACCCCAGTTCACTTGTGCTGGCCAATTATCTAGGGATTCTTAACTGCTCCTAGGTAGCGCCTTGTTGTCTCCTCTGCTAATCTGTTGGAGAGATTCTTAACTGCCTCTCTTTCTTTAGCATTCTTGCCATCCCTTGAACCTGAAAGTTGCTTCTGCCTCAGTTATCTCGCTCCATTTTCCCCTCACTGTTATTAAAGAAAAACACCAGCAGTTCCCCTCCTCGACTCCACGCCCAATGGTTTGAAACATTCAGACTATACTCAGCCTCTCTGCCTGAAAGTGTCAGTTTTCCCGCCAAAACTCAATCAAACCCCTGTGCATCATATCTAGCCTAAAATCACCCCTTTCAACAAAGCTAAATCATAAAGAGAGAGCCCTCTCTGACTGCAGGCAGGCTAGGGCCTGCAGTCCAAAGTTGGTTTGTGGTTACCTCGGCCGTATCCCTTTAGGAGTCAAAAGGGACAACCTGAGTGATAACATAATGGCGACTCCACTGGGGAGCTTCCTCAGTTAATTTTACAAAGTTTCACGAAGAAGGTTGAAAACAGCCTGTAGAAATTGATTTTCTAATTGTTGTATATTTCCTAAAACTACAGATGAAGCCTGAATCCCAGCCAGGAAGCCTTTGAAGCTGTTTTTGTTTTACATTAACAGGTTTAGATAAAAGCTGCTTCAGTCAATCTTCATGCTAGTTTTAAGATATATACAGCCATTCCAAAATCTGATCTGGCCCTAGTAAATACAAAAATATTCCAAAAATATACCCAAAAACAAGTTTGGAAGCTGGCTCCCAAGAAAAGCCCGCGATATACAAGGTCAAACCCAGACCCAGATCCTCCAGCTGTTTTTCAAAACCCTAACATAATCCCTAAAATCCTTAGGAAGCAACAAAGACAGGAAAATTTTTCTGATTTGAGTCCTGAAACAACTTACCCTAGTTTTGTTCCAACTCCTGTCAAGGTTTTATTCCGGTCCACCCCTGCTTCCCCTAGTTCATCATCTACATCTCAAAGCCCTCCCTTCACACCTTCATTCACTGCACATATTCCCATCACAACCACTGTTGTTTCGACCGTTCCTATCACCCCTGTTGTACCAGTCGTTCCCGTTGTCCCAGTTATCCCTGTCATTCCTATAAACCCTGCAAATATGGCTAATAGATATGCACCCTTGCAGTTGCCTGCTAACGCTGCAGCTTTGCCTCAGGACTACCAATCCAAAATCACATATTTTGATTCCACTCGTGCCTTCACAGCTATTCAGCATGCCAAAAAGATGCAAGACTATTTTAAGAACTATGAAATAGATGATGACATCGTAAGAATGAGAATTTTTGTTCAGAGCCTGACAAGTGATGTAAGAACTTGGTTCAGATCACTTGCTGCAAACTCCATAACCACTCCTGATGAGCTTTACCAAACCTTTACCAACAGATGGGAGAAAAAGAAAGATCCTTTGCACATACTAGCTGAATATGATACAATCAAACGAGGTCCTCAAGAGACCGTTTTGGAATATTGTGCAAGATTCAACAATGTATATAACGCGATACCATAGAATCTAAGACCTCCACCAGATTTAGCCTTGTACAAATTTCCTGACGGTTTTGACCCTGATATGGCATATCAGTTGAAAGAAAGAGCTCCCGCTACCCTTGAAGACGCCCAAAAGGTTGCGGTAACCGTAGAAGCCAACTTGATTGCCAAAAGAAACAGAGCAAGGATGGAAAAGAGAACCACCTTTAAGGAAGAACCCTCAGCCTTTGACCAAAAACTTGAAGCTATCATTAATGGTCTGCAAAGACTAGGAGAAAGAGTAGAACATGTTGAGAGAAAAGCATCATGGGAAGGGCAGCAGGCCAACACTATAAGGAACCCGAATTTTAGAAAAACACAGAACATAAATGCTGGTAGGCCTAACCAAGACCAGGACATTAGACCCCCTTTTCAAGATAACTACGTAGAAGGATCCAAATCCAGTCAGCCTATAGAAGACGATCGCATAAATGTAATGGATCTAAAGGGTGAGCATCAAACTTTCCTGACACAAGAAGACCAGAATGAACATGATGATAATCAATTTCAAACTAAAACTGGCGAATCTTTTGATTTTAAACAAGGTTATGATACTGTTGTATATGAAGTACACAGACAGTATAAGCTCAGAACTAGGACCATCAACATCTCTGAGCCCGGGAAGACAAAGGAAGCCAAACAGCCCAACAAGATTAAAAACACAGCTGTCATAACCCAACCAGCTGACTCGACTGCCCCAAACTCAAGTCAAGTGACCGTAGAGGATATAACAGACACGCAGCCTGCTGTTGAGCAGCCTTTGACACCTCCTTTCTCAAAACAAAACTCAAACATCGTCCCAAAAATTACTCCTAAAATTGCCAAACCGCAAGCAAATACATCCCATAGCATTGATAAACAAGAGCAAGTTGCTGAGAATTCTAATGAAGAGGGAAAAATTGCCAATTCCAATACCAAGACTCCCTTGGAGAAGCCTTTTAGTTTAGAAACAGAGATTGGAAAACTCAAGATAGCCATTCCTCTTTCAGAATTGGCTAAGCACGATGTGTATAGGCAACAAATTCAAAGATCATTGCAAATGCCAGAAAATAAAGATGATGTAAATGTTTCGGATGATTCCCCTGAACTGCTATTTGGCCCAGAAGTTAATGGAAAACCTACCTATGGACCTGTCCCACCCTTTTATGTCAGTGTGCATATACATGACAGAGTCTTACACAACACTATGTTTGACTCAGGGGTATCACACAATCTTATGCCCAAAGCAGTGATGGAAAAACTGAACCTCGATATTACAAGACCTTACAAAGATTTATACTCATTTGACTCGAGTCAAGTGAAATGTTTAGGTCTCATCAAAGACCTATGTGTTTCCCTAGTCCAATATCCGAACAAGACCATTCTCATGGATGTAGTGGTCGCTGATATTCCTCCCAGGTATGGTATGCTCCTGTCAAGATCATGGGGAGCAAAGCTTCAAGGATCCCTTCAACTAGACCTTTCCTATGCTACCATTTCAGTCTTTGGGCAACCAAAGAGACTATACAGAGAAACGCTCATGAAATATGTAGTGAGTAGTGAAAACAAGCCTGAAAATTTTCCCATTTATTCAATCCATTCTGATATGGATTCCTTCATTTTATTTAATGATGATTTGGATCTGCCCACCAATAAGGAACCTTTCGCTCTAGAACAACAAGTGCCCATCAGTGAAGAAGCGCTTACCCATAATAAAAATATTGTCAAAACAGTAAATGCAACTAGCATGTTACAAGAACCTCCCCAAACAGAAATTCTAAATCTACCCAATCCTAAAACAGCTCAATTCCTTGATACTGATTACAAGCAAGAAATCACATGGTTCTTAGAGTTTGATGGTTTTGTTAACAAGTTAGGAGCAGGGGCAGGTGTCTGGATTCACAATAGACACGATAACCATGCAGAAGGACATGCCTACAGACTGAATTTCAAATGCACAAATAACATGGCAGAGTATGAAGCTCTGTTGTTAGGCCTTAAACTGCTGAAAACTCTAGGTGCTGTAAAAATATCTATCTTAGGTGACTCTGATCTAGTTATACAACAGATAATAGGTAATTTTTTTACCAATGACAATAGAATGAGAGCCTACAGAACAACTGCTATTGACATACTCCAGTCATTCACTGAATTCAAGCTTGACAAGATTTCCAGAAATCACAACATTCATGCACACAGCCTAGCCACCTTCGCGAGTACATGCAAGCTCCCTTTTGACCCAAATCATCACTTCACAGCCGAAATAAAACATAGACCCACCGTCCCAAATAATGTAAGAGATTGGCAAGTGTTCGAGAATGATGCCCAGATTAACAATTTCCTTACCCTTGCGCACGAATTCTCAAATATTTACATTGACACGGATGACATGACAGATTCTGAACAGTAGAGAAATGAAATTCAGCAAGCTTTAGAAGCTGCAACAGCCAAACTGATTCTGAAACCAACCGTTTTTGACAATGAAAACATTGAACAGCTAAGACAAACCCAAGAAGAAGAAATAGACAAAACAGAAGTAGAAATCATTGACCTAAAGGATAATCTTTTGCCCGCTGGGCTAACTCCACTAGAAGACATGTTGGACTCTAATGACGTTCCCAGAAAACCAAAATTGCAACCAATAAACATAGAAATTGAAGAACACAACATTGGGACACCAGAGAATCAAAAAATGATCAAACTGTCCACAAACTTGCCACCCGATCAAAAGCCCAAGTACATTGACTTATTCAAAGAATTTCAAGATGTATTTTCTTGGAGCTATGAGGACTTGAAGTCCTATGATACATCAGTAATTCGGCACACTATCCCATTGAAGCCCAATCAGAAGCCCTTCAAACAGAAATTGAGAAGAATCAACCCCGTGTTGCTTCCCCCGATTGAAAAAGAAGTAAAAAGGATGTGGGAAGCAGGCATTATAGCACCTATCAGATTCTCTGAGTGGGTGTCCAATCTTGTTCCTACAAGGAAAAAGACAGGTGAAATCAGACTTTGTGTAGACCTCAGAAACTTAAACCAAGTCTCCTTAAAAGACCACTACCCTTTGCCCAAAATGGACCACATATTACAGAGAGTAGTGGGATCATCTAGAATCTCTTTACTAGATGGATTTTCAGGTTTTAACCAGATACTTATTCACCCAGATGACCAAGACAAAACAGCTTTTACCACACCCTGGGGAACATTTAAGTATGTAAAAATTCCATTCGGACTTAAAAACGCTGGTGCTACTTTTCAACGAGAAATGGATATTGCTTTCGCCAAAGAAATACATGACTTCCTAGTTGTGTACCTCGATGATTTAACCCCATTTTCCAAATCTGATGAAGAACATCTCAAGCATCTTAGGCAAATTTTCATAACATGCAGAAAATATGGAATTTCCTTAAATCCTAAGAAGTCCTTATTTGGCCTTGAGGAAGGAAAATTACTTGGCCACATCATATTAAAAGACAGGATCAGGATTGATCCTGAGAGAATACAAGCCATCCTCCAAATCCCATACCCCAGAAACGTAAAAGAGTTACAAGCATTCCTTGGGAAAATCAACTTCTTGAGAAGATTCATTCCAAATCTGGCTGAATTAATAAGACTATTAAGCAACATGTTAAAGAAGGATGCCAAGGTAAGATGGTCCCTGGAAGCTAAGCAAGCATTTGAGAGTATCAAATCTGCCTTAAGTCAAACCCCTGTCCTAACTAGTCCACATTTCGATAAAGATTTCATCATATTTTCATTTTCATCCGAGCATACTATAGCTGTTGTCTTGCTGCAAAAGGATGAACAAGGAGCTGAAAAGCCAATTGCTTTTTTCAGCCGAGCCTTAAGAGACACCCCACTGAAGTACCCGATAATGGAAAAACAGGCCTACACGCTTATCAAGGCCATCAAGGATTTTAGAGTATATATAGTGTACTCACACGTGATCGCCTACGTCCCACACGCTGCTGTAAAAGACATACTGACTCAAGACGGATTAGAAGGCAAAAGAGGTAAGTGGATAGAAAGTATCCTCGAATATGACATTGAAATAAAACCAACCAAGCTGATAAAGGGACAAGGTTTAGCTAAACTGATGTCTGAAACAAACTTTCAGGTCTTAGACATTAACCAGCTGGACAATGAACCGGAGCTGGCGACTCCACAGATCAGTGAAATATTTCTGCAATGCCCTTGGTACACTGATATTTGCTTTGTATTGTTAAACCTGTGTGCTCCCCTTGGATTGTCCAGAACAAAGAAAAGATTTTTGAAGATGAAAGCTTTGAGATTTTGTGTTGTTGATGGTGCGTTATTTTGGAGAAATCATGAAGGTGTATTGTTAAATTGCTTGACCATGAATGAAACCAACAATGTCATGAAAGAATTCCATGCAGGTGACTGTGGAGGACATCTTTACTGGAAGTCCACAACAGACAAAATCCTGAGGGCTGGTTTCTGCTGGCCCACTCTTTTTGCAGATATTAAAAAATTCTCCAGAACATGTCATAAGTGCCAAATTTTTGAAGGCAAGAAAAAATTATTGCCCCTGCCCCTTAAGCCAATCTCCACCGAAAAATCTTTTCAACAATGGGGTCTTAACTTCATTGGAGAAATCCATCCCTCTTCCTTAGGCCAACACAAATGGATCCTAACAGCCACCGATTATTTCACCAAGTTGGTTGAAGCCATTCCTTGTAGACAGGCCAATGATACTATCATTATCCAATTCCTTGAATGCAACATCCTTTCTAGATTTGGCTGTCCTGAGAAAATCATCACTGATAATGCCGCTGCCTTTAATTCCAAAAAGATGATCAGTTTCTGCCATAAGTTTCATATTACCCTGGGCCACTCTACAGCATATTATCCTCAAGGCAATGGATTGGCCGAATCATCTAATAAGAGCCTCATCAACATCATAAAGAAGAAGCTAGAAGAAAACAAGAAAAACTGGCACAAAAAGCTGGTGAATGCCCTATGGGTAGACAGACTTTCAAGCAAAAGATCAATCGGAATGAGCCCCTATGAGCTGGTATATGGCATGGAGGCTAGATTTCCTTCATCCCTCGGCATTCCCACCATCAAGTTGTTACAAGAGATCCAGGCGGAACCAAATGACATTCAAAGAAGAATTAATCAGACGATCCATCTCCAGCAAACCAGAGAATAAGTATATGACAGAGCACAGATTTTGCAAGAAAAGCTCAAAAAGATGTTTGACAAGAGAGCTAAAGCTGAAGATTTCAGAATTGATGACAAAGTTCTAAAGTGGGACTCAAGAAGAGAAGACAGAGGCAAGCATGCAAAGTTTGATTTCCTGTGGAAAGGCCCATTTATTATTTCTACTGTTCAAGGAAACAACACCTATTTTCTCAAATCTATGGAGGATAACACTATTGAAGAAGGACCTGTAAATGGCAGGATGTTGAAACATTATCACGATCCTTGTTGTTAAAACAACGAAAGTCCTGTAAATATTTTTGTACAGTTATATTGTGTATATATGAACACTGTTTTTAATTCATTTTGATAAGCAGGCCAATTATTGAAGAAACAGTAGTAAATTCATGGAGGCACAGCCGGTGCTGATTGTCCAGTTTTCAAAGACCCATCTCTCTATCAATATAAACAAAGTAGCAAGAATGACAACGTCAAAACAGCAATTCGAGTAAAAAAGAAGTTGTTTTTCACTTGCAATTCTCAGGCAAGAAAAGGTTAACAGAAGAGGAAAGATTTCAGCAATTTATTTCACACCTAAGTTGAAGGAAGTACATCAAGTTGCGATCCATGTTTTCAAAGACATATTCTCATACAGCATTGTACATAATAATACAGCACGCAGAAGAAAGCAGGCGTTGTTGAGCAGTTCACAAAGATTCAATCAAGAAGAAGGTCGTTTTGTCACAAAGTTTCATATTTCTAACAGCCAGAGCAAAGAGGTTTTTTCAGTTTACAGTGGCAACAGAGATCAAGGCAGTCTGACCTGCTGTTCTTGACTTTTCACAAGGAAAAGCCATCCCCAAGTGGAGCCACTGTTAGCCTCCTGTTGCAACAGGTTTCATATTTCATGATTGACATTTTTACATGCCAAATATGTCATCTTTCCTGCAGCAAGCTTCCATATTTCCAGAGAAGAAAACCAGAGAAGGAGTAATAAAGTATGCCAATACAAATGTTACTGCTGTTTCCAATTTTGGTGAATTGTTCCAGTTTTGAAGAAGTTCTTCAAGGGAGGTCCAGACAGTCTAATCCTAGTCTCCCTAGGTTTCAATTTCCTATTTTAGAATATAGAGAATGACATCTGTCCAAACCATTTAATCTTGGCAGATTTGTAGATAGGTAGAGAATCAAGGGGACCCAACTGTTTAATCTAGGCCCTGGTAGAAATAAGTGCAGATCTAGATAGGAAAATTCAAAAGAAAAAACTGTGAATCTTGGTCTCCAAGTCCAAGTGCACCCAAAATAAAAAGAAGAAAAAATGTTAGGAAAGTAGGCTAGGTAGGTAGCTTTGGTGTGGCAGAATCATGACTAGTGATCAATTTTGTATTCCACAATGTCTTATCTTTTCTGACCACAATTATCAGGCAGTTTTTTGCAGTTTCATGAAGGTACTCAGGCTGAAGATTCATTAACATTCCCCTCTCTTCATTCCCCCCAAGTCACTTACTAACATCCCCCAAGAGGTCAAGATCTGCTTGAGCCTCTCAGTCACATCATTTCCATGACATGTGCCTTGGTGAGGATCTCCTTCACTCAAGGATTGTTCACTCATCATCTGTGAGCCTTCTTTTCCCCCAAATGGCATAAGGTCTCACACCTTAGCGCCCTCTCTTCATCTCCATATTAACTTTTAACTTTATTATGTAACTCCCTAACAATTGCCCCTTTCCCCTACTAAAAATCATATATATAACACTCCCCTATGTAAATATCCCATCCCTGGCACTATAGCCATAATTCTACTAAGTCCGGGAAATCTCAGTCCATCTGGGACTGTTTTTAGCCCATCCGAGTCATTGAGGAATAGGTTTGACATCTGGTCAGCCAATAACCTCTCCTTTAACTCCAAAAACCCCAAAAAACTCATGATTTAACCTTTCCCCCGTGAAAAATTTCACCCCACCGCTGTAAAAACCCCTTAAAACTCGTTTCCCTAAGTTCTAACCCATCCGCCGCGCACATTAAACCCAGGATATTCCTGCGAATATTCCCTCCCGTTAACCCCCTATCCCGTCGCGTTCGCCGCCAGCCGTCCGATCCACAGCCCCGCAGATCAATGGCTGGCGGGCATCCTCATCCCCGACGCGCCCGGCCTTTAACGTCCGGGAGTTCGGCGGTTTCGTCGCCATACTCCCGCCACGCGTCAAGCGCCAGGTTGTGGCAGAGCCCCTCCCTCCGAAACCACCATCCCCCATAAGCGGTGTGCCACATACTGCTTATCGCCCGGTGACGTCACCAGCCCACGTCACCCCTGCACAGTCAACAGCCCACGTCACCCCCCCTGTACAGTCATTCGATGAGTCACCCACCTGCGTGGCCTCCTGCCACGTCACTGCCACGTGTCCCGCCACCGTACCTGCCATGTCATCGTCCGTACGTGATGAGGTCATGCTGATGTCATCCTGCCACATCGCCATACTGACGTCATGCTGACTACACCCGTCGTACAAGGCTGACGTCATGCTGACGTCATCAGCCCTTTTTTGGACGCAGAGGCGCGAAAATCGCACTTCGGAGCCCCAGAATCGAATTCTGAGGCAGTTTTGATGAGCGATTTGTGCGCAGGATTTTTTGGGCCAGAATGGAGAATCTTCAGGGAATATTTAAGGAATCTTCACCCCATGCAGCCCTAGGAAGCCCGAAAAGTCGCAAAAATGATCAGTTTTCTTCGCAGAGCATGCCGAAAGGATCAGAAAGCAATTTCAAAGGTGCAGAGGCCGACAGCGGCCATTAATTCGTGATTAGACCCTCAGTACATCAGATCAGCGGCCAAGATTTTGTCAAAGAGTATCAGTGGAAGAAAGGACGCCAGAAAGAATCAGTCATGATTTTTTAGGGGCTCGAGGCACCTGAACATTGATGAAGCCCCCAGAAAATCAAATCGATAAGCATTAGCACATCCTTGCTTTCAAATCACCGTCAAGACATTTAAGGCACCAGGACAGCAAGGAAGCAGAGACCCATACCCATTTATTGTAGAACGCACTGCAGCAGGCCACCGAGGACAACATTATTCAATCAGTTTTGACACATCGGCCTTGAGCACGGCCCGAGACATTCTTTGCATTTATTTCTAGATAGGATTAGGTTAAGTAGTCATTCTTATGACCTAATTAGGTCAAAATGTAATAAAGGAAACTCTGCAGAGAGTTTTGCCCTATATATACCACCCTCTGTATAGTTTTAAGGGTGGGCTAATTGGTAATTTTCACGAGAGACTCGCTGTGTATACCTAAATTTTTCTGTAATCAAAGATTTCTTAAAGCTTGGAGAGCGAACTGTCTGTTGTTGATGAATGTGTCAAAGAGTTGGAGATGGAATTCCTGCGCTGCGGCCTGAAGAAATAAGTGCCTCTTATCTCTGTTTATGTGTTTACCATTATCTAAATAGCAGGAAGAAAGAATAACCTAGAATTAGTTAAATACTCTCTATGCTCAATTCCTGCTGTTTCTTGATGTTTTCTTCTGAATGAATTGGTTATGAACATTGAATTCCTTCTGGCTCATGTTTACCCCACTTCACTTGTGTTGGCCAATTATCTAGGGATTCTTAACTGCTCCTAGGTAGTGCCTTGTTGTCTCCTCTGCTAATCTGTTGGAGAGATTCTTAACTGCCTCTCTTTCTTTAGCATTCTTGCCATCCCTTAAACTCGAAAGTTGCTTCTACCTTAGTTATTTCGCTCCATTTTCCCCTCACTGTTATTAAAGAAAAACACCAGCAGTTCCCCTCCTCGACTCCATGCCCAATGGTTTGAAACATTCAGACTATACCCAGCCTCTCTTCCTGAAAGTGTCAGTTTTCCCGCAAAAACTCAATCAAACCCCTGTGCATCATATCTAGCCTAAAATCACCCCTTTCAACAAAGCTAAATCATAAAGAGAGAGCCCTCTCTGACTGCAGGCAGGCTAGGGCCTGCAGTCCAAAGTTGGTTTGTGGTTACCTCGGCCGTATCCCTTTAGGAGTCAAAAGGGACAACCTGAGTGATAACACCCGTTGTGGGGGGTTTTTGGCAGTGTGGAAAAACATTTGCAGATACTGAAATAGATTGTATATGATACACAATTTTTGTTACTAATTTTGAAGAATGGTCCTGGCAATTCTTTCTTGTTTATTGTATTTTGTCTGTTATTTTGAGTTGTAATTACAAAAAAATAAATCTGAGGCTTGATCTTGTTTATACATTAAATCCTTCAATGTTGTGTTCCGATATCGATACTATCAGCAGAATTACTGAATGAGTTATCTTGAGTTATTTACGATCGAAGACTTATCTTTCATTGATATAATTCATGTTTTGCAGTGATTGAAACTCTAGGTATCATGTTACTATGTTGATACATTTGTTCCATTCTAAAGTGTGTGTTCTTCTCTAAAATACTTATGTTTTACTCTTGCGTGAATCTTAGTCACGATATATACTATTATTTATTTTTTAGCATAGAGTGGAATGAATATGCTTGCACTTGCTGCACATGTTTTCATCTAACCTGAGCGTAGTTTTGTTTCAAAATCAATGTCTTTATTTTCTTTTCTTTAATTTTTCCACTTTCCTTATATTCGCTTTTTATCACCACCATATCTTGTTATTGTTGTCTTTCTCACTGGGAATATGACTTTAGAATTGTATATCGTGAAATGTTTTCCTTCCTCCTGTGAATACCACCACTATTTACTACAACGAAAATATTCACACATGGTCTTATTCTATTTTCATATTGAAAATCTAACAATTATATTACAAGGTTACCCCCTATGGTGTGCTAAGGACCAGTAGTTACACCTAGAGTGCGAGGACTATCTAGTCCTCAGTGAATGTGTGCTTAATTGTTTATATGTGGGAACACTTTGTGCACCAAAAGACTTTTGGCATCATTGCCAAGGAGTTATTAGTTTGATTTGTGGATGACTAATTCTAACCCTATTCAACCACATATTTTATTTGGTTTGTATGATCAACGCAGTGTCCTTAATGGTTTTTATGAAATTTTTTTGGAGGTTTCTCAAAGATATCAGGATTTACACCTGAATTGAGAAGTTTTAGTGCTAGAAGATGAATGTACTCAAGAAAACCCTAACACTCCCAGATGACGACCACTTTTCAGAGCCTAAATCTTGCTACGGAAGTGCACGTTCGTTGCTGCTAAGGTACTCTGTAAGTTCATGTTATACTATTCTCTTTATATCAATTTAATCACCTTTTACTTTAAGAGTGTTGTATTTACAGAAATTCTTTATTTTTCTATCCTTTCACGTAGTCACTCCTTCAAACCTAGATACCCATCGAAAGCTAACTAGATCCACCTGAGAGATTAGTTCTTATAGTTTAGAAGACCTAGAATTTCTTGTAACTATAGAAAATAGGAGAAGGCAGATTGAAAACTTTAGGCAAAACCACCCTTTACCGCCTACCCCTGGGGTAGTCGCGTCTTCCAATCCACTGTGTATTAATTCTTAGACTCAGATATCATCATCTTCCTCTCTCCTTGAGGGCTCAACCTTCCTTTATCCCTCTACTCCCCCAAATAATCCATCCACCTCACCCTATCAATATTCCTCTTCGTCACCTCCCTCTCCTCCCTCACCACCTTTACCTCCTACCTTTTCACCCATGAATGCTTGGGTGAATGTCCGATACTGCCCCCTTAATATGCGGGGGCCCTTACATGATTTTTATCTTAAATACGATAACAAACTTCCTCGATTCGATAGTGAAGGAGATCGGTCTATTGAGGAGCACATATTTAATTTTCAATATTACTGTGAAAATTTAGGGGCCAAATACGATGATATCTACATGAGATTGTTTTTGCAGACCCTCGAAGGAGAACCTTGAAAGTGGTTCATATCTTCTCCTCCCAACACCCTAAATAATATGGATAGACTTATCAAGTTGTTTACTTAACAATATGGTGTGAAGAAAATCAATCATCTTTGGATTACCGAATTCTTTGCTCTCAAGATAAAGGCTGATCAATCTATTAGTGACTTTAATAAAATATTTACCAAATGTTATAATCATTTACCTCCACAATTCATCCTTCTGACACCACAACTATCGTGGTGTACAATTCCTCCCTTGACGATGATCTTTCCTATGCCATACAGGAAAGAGAGCCTCTGACATTAGCTGATGCAAAAGCCAAGGCTTGTTCCTGTGAGGGAATCGTCATTGATAAGGGAAAGAGGGTCCCTCATGACACTAATTCTGATGGGAAGAAAAAGGTTGTTGATACTTCATATCGAATTCCTACTTCCTCTTCTTCACGGGAGAAGAATATTGAGGATATATCCAAACTTATCAAGTCTATAATGAATAGAATACAATGTTTAGAACTAGGAAATAGACCAACTCCCCCTCATCCCCCTAACCCTCAGAATCATAACCTGAATTTCCCTCATATGAATCCACCCCCCTTTTAATCATCCTCAATAGTAGCAAATGCTGCAACAAGAGAAAAGATCTGATGAACCACCCATTCAAAATCATTTGAGAAGTAATGCAAACCTAATAGATGAATATGATGATAACGCCGCTAGTCAACTTAGAAATCCTAATGAAGGTGACTATCCAAATGTTGACTCTATAAATTAGTTTAATATGCCTTCTCCAGTTTCCCCTGAATATTTGGAATAAGAGTTCTAGGACCCCCAACTACGAATATTTGCAAAGTACTTAGAGGCCCAGTTTCAGCAAAAGTATAATTTAAGGCCTATCAAGAACCACGAGCCCCCTCAGGAATCCCCCATTAAAGATCAACATATCATTACAAAAATTGTATCATTCCATCCTAATCCTTTCGAATGAGACTCTCCCCTACCAAAAACATTTAGCTTGCAAAACGAGTTGAATAAACTATGAATTAATATGCCACTAATGGAAGTCGAGAAACTCCTAAAGTATAATAAAGAGATCAAATCCTTTCTAAAAGGGTCTCTACAATATCCCGAGGAAATAGGAGACATAGATGTTATAAACATACAAGATGATACTCCTAAGATCTCCTTAGGACTTGTTGAGCCCAAAGTTGGCAATATTGTTCCTCCATTCTATATCAGCTTAAAGATTCATGATTGGAATCTCCACAACTATATTTTTGAATCTTGAGTGTCTCATAATCTCATCCCTAAGGTGATCATTGAAAATCTTGGATTGAGTATAAACTGGGAATACCACAATCTATACTCTTTTGATTCTCATAGATTCAAATGTTTAGGGGTTATTAAAGACTTAGTAGTTGTTCTGGCTTAGGTTCCTATTAAAAGTCTTGTTATGGATATAGTTGTGACCGATGTGCCTCCTAACTATGGGATGCTTCTCTCAAGGAGCTAGGGTACAAATCTTGGTAGATCACTCCAATTAGACCTTTCATATGCTACTATCCTCATGTTTGGTGGAGGTACTCATCCTCTTTATAGAGAGTCAAGAGTAACTTACATGATTAGCTCATAATAGAACACCGAAAATTCTCTTGTTTATACTGTTAAAGAAAATATGGGAAATTTTTTATTTTCCATTTTGGATAAGGAAAATATTTCTCTTTCCAAAAAATAGAGTCTCCTTACCTTCCCTTTATATACTAACGTAGTATAGAAAATGTACTTCGATGGTGCTTCCTCCAAAATAGAATTTGGAGCTGGCATTGTCTTGATCCCTTCTAAGAAAAACTCTTTGTTTTCCTTTAAGCTAAAATTTGGAAAGACAAATAATATTGTCGAGTATGAATTAATCCTCCTCGGGTTAGAAACTGTGCACAAAATAAACATAAAAAAATTATCAGTATATGGCGACTTCAAGTTGGTGATTAGACAAGTAACAAACAAGTGCCAGGCCAAACATCTCCGTTTGTGTGCTTATAGAAACTAGGTTTGGGATGTGGTCAACAATTTTTCCTCAGCCATTAACTTCATGACTATTTCTCATGAACAAAATTAGTTAGCTGATGCTTTGGATTTTACAACAACTAATGTTTCCCCTCCCACTGGACTTAAAGTTAAGTTCACAATAGATGCTCTCTCTAGACCTTCAATACTTGACAATGTCAAGAATTGGAAGGTATTTGAAGATGAGCAGGAGATTAAGAGGTTCATCCAATTGAATGGAGAATAATCAAGCCAATTTATTGATGAACAAGAGAATGTTGACTTCGCCCAAACCAGCATCCCTCCATTCAATCCAAAAATTGGTGAACATGACGTCATTCAACTAAAAAATAATAATATTCCTAGAGGGTTGGTTCCCCTTGAAAATATTTTTAATCATAATGATGTTGTGGCCACTCTAACCCTTAAATCTCCTAGTGTCAAGGTGGAGGCGGTTAACATTTCCACTACATCTGAACAAAGTTAGTTAATTTTTCCAAGTCTCTTTCACAACATTAAAAGGATCAAAACGTCTAACTCCTCTCAAAGTATGATGATGTTTTTTCCTGGTCATATAATGACCTCAAAGCTTACTACCAGAGAATCATAGAACGTTGCATCCCTTTAAATGAGGGAGTCAATCCCTTTAAGAAAAATCTCAGATGCGAAAATTAAAAAACTCTTAGATGCGAAAATAATAGTGGCCCTATGCTACTCTACCTGGGTTGCTAATTTGGCGCATGTCAGAAAGAAAAGCAGAGAGATTAGACTATGTGTGGACTTTAGAAATCTCAATAGGGCATCCTTAAAGGACAATTACCCCCTTACAGAAATGGATACCATTCTACAGTGAGTAGTTGGTGCATCTCACATCTCCATGATGGATGGGTTTTCTGGTTACAATGAGATAATCGTTGATAAATATGATATGTACAAAACCGCTTTCACTACTCCATGGGGTGCATTTATGTACAAGAAAATGCCTTTCATCCTTATCAATGTTGGGGAAACTTTCCAAAGAGCCATGGATATTACCTTTGCAATTGAAAGGATATATTTATAGTCATCTATTTAGATGACATGACTGTCTTTTCTTCGAGTGATGAACATCATCTCAAGCATTTGGAGGCTATTTTCTAAAAGTGCCAATGATTTGGTATCTGAATCCAAAGAAATATTTCTTTGTGATGATTGAAGGGAAGTTTTTGGGACACATAGTATCCTAGCATGGTGTTAGGATCAATCCCAAAAGGGTATAGGCAATTCAAGCTATCTCCCTTCCATGCACTAAGAAGTAGGTGCACGTATTCCTAGGAAAAATATTTTTTTAAAGGATATTTATCCCTAATTTTCCCGAAATAGTTAAGAATATTAATCGCATGCTTAAAAAGGGAAATGATGTTACATGGGACGACGAATCCAAATATTCCTTTGAAGTAATTAAAAAAGTTGTAATGGAAGACCTTGTCCTAATTAATCTTGATTATACGAAGGATTTTATAATTTTCCCTTTCCCTTATGAACATACCATAGTTGTAGTGTTATTGGAGAAAAAACAGGATGGGTATGAACAATCCATCGCCTTTTTAGAAAATCCCTCCAAAATTCTCAATTAAATACAATATTATAGAAAAGAAAGCTTATGGCCTAGTCAAAATGCTTAAAGCCTTTAGGTTGTACATTTTACTTGGTGAGTCAATAGTGTATATACCTCACCTCGCTACGAGAGATATACTCCTCCAGCATGATATAGAGGGGTGAACGGGGAAATGGATAGCCAAAACTCAGGACTATGATTTAGAATTGAAACCAATTAAATTCGTTAAATGGCAAGGGTTAGCTAAATTACAAACCGAAGTTAACTTTTACAAACTTGGCCTTTCCCCATCATAGACAGTTGGACGAATAATCATATTTTCCTTGATGGTGCTTTTTTATTCTTTA
Organism: Pinus tabuliformis; assembly: GCA_031772625.1. Taxonomy (NCBI): domain Eukaryota; kingdom Viridiplantae; phylum Streptophyta; class Pinopsida; order Pinales; family Pinaceae; genus Pinus; species Pinus tabuliformis. The sequence goes on along the minus strand of CM062810.1, from coordinate 81,320,272 downwards.
ATTAACCTATTTCACCTCTGCATTAATCTCTGCCTTTAATCCATTGCATCACATATATCTTCCCCCGTGTCGTATCAATACAAAGTTGTCTAGTTTAGGGATCCTCACCATCGAATGACCCCAAAACCGAACCAGAGAAGGCATCTAGCCCATGTTCTTGGCTTCCCACAAGGGAAAGCCACCCCTAGAAGGAGCCAATGTTGGGAAAAAATCCCCTCTATGATTTTTTTCTAAATACTAAGCTTTTGTAACCTTTATAGAGTGATTTAATTCTTTCTCTAACAAATGAGCATGATTGAATGGCGAATCTACCTTTAGCTAAGAATCAATAGTTAACCTTATCTCTTGCAATCTCAAATCACGTTTTGGATAGTTTCTATTGAATTTCTGACACGTTTAAAACTCTTGCAGTTTTATGCCTGATCATTGTCAAAACCTAATCTAATAGTTCAACAAAAGCGATTTCATAGGAAGGTGCGCGTATAATAAGTTCTTGACTCTCTTCTGACACATGTATACTATTGATTAATCCTACATCCAATGACTCTCGGATCCTATCGCAATTGAGGTTTCCCTCTTGTTATCGCATCCTAGCGGAGCTGATACCACGATAATCATTGATCGATATCAGATCAATGGTCATCCCATCTAGAATCGCACGCTAATTAACTTATTTCTTTCATGCAATGGCGGGTCTTTCTCGCTGCAGTTGGTAACCCAACTTATGATAGTCTCACACATGTCTACTTTATTAATGGTTGTCTTAAAATTTCATTAAAACAAAGCACTTCCATATTTTCCCTATTTTTCTCATTATTTTCTATCTCTGCGTGTTATTCGCTCAAGCTTAGCCATGATCCCATCTAGGATGCAAGACCACTGTGCACATGTAAGTCATTATTTGTAATATTTCCCCTTCGAGCCGTTATGGTCGAGTCGACAAGAAAGGAAGCCCTCTTGAATGAGTTGGTGAGAGTGAAGGACACTAAGGCATGCCTCATTGATATCCTCACTCTAAAGACCACCCTCTCCTCATCAACTGCTACATCAGTTGATGACCATTGTCTTCTCAGGACCAGAATCCTGCATGCAGCTCTTGTGCAAGTCAATTTCGACCCTAATTCCATCTTGTTGCTAGCTAAAAGATTTGAACCAGAGCAACAAGAAATATAATTTAGGAATAAACGCGCTTTAATTTTAAATATTGATGGAGGAATTATTTCAGAAATGTTGGGCATCTCAGCCCAAGGAATAGACATTATAGACAAAGGGTTAGAAAAGCAATTCATTACATGGGCTGAAGATAATAAGCTTCAATTTCCTTTGAACCCCTTCCAAAAATCCAAACCCTAAGCTAAACCTAGTTTTTCCTATTTCGACTACTTTCCTAAAGCCCTTCTATTAGACCTTAATTTTTCTCTTGTCAGTTATTTTCAGTCTCACCGATGACTTGGAGGTAGATGAATTGTTTTTTAGCAATTCATCTTGTTACAGTTCTTAAGCTAGACCAATGGACCATTAAATTTCCCAAATTCTTAGCTCTGACCCTCATTGTAGATTTGTCTACCACCCTTCGTTTCCACTCCACCGACATTTTTCTTACCTTTTTCACTTGATTTTGTACAATTATCCTTCATACTTCCTTGCTTTTGGTCTCCTCCTAAGCACTACAAATGCTGAAGGCAAAGAAAAAGAGGTATTTTGTTGGTCTGATGCAGTATATCCTTAGTGTATTCCTTTTGCTTACTCACAGTATATCGATTTCTTTTCCTACCCTTTAAAAGCCAAAATAACTAAGGCTAGAGTGAAGCAAATCTTAGAAGAGTAAGTCAAAGTACTAAGGTTGACCGAGATAGAAACTATTGGTAGCTAGTTTTTGTTTCCAAAGTATACTTTATATAGTTATATGCGTTTGATAATCAGACGACTTGGCTCCCCAATTATGTGACACCTTTACTATTTGCATATGAAGTGTTAAGGCAGAAAATTGTGCTTAATGAATTTCATTTTGTGTCTAAAAAGAAAGGAGTGTTGTTCAATTATCCTTATCCTATATCTCCTCTTATTTCTAAAACTAAGAATGCCATTGATGATTTGGAAAAGGAAATGTCTAATTTTCATTTTGTGCAGGATGATTGTTGGCGTTATGATCCATTAGGTATTATTTCACGACTTAAAACTAGGCTCGATTATTGGCTTATATTCATGAAAGCACACCAAAACTCGAAAAAATGGAAAATTCGTTAGTGCTTCCAGAAGAAAATTTACGATATTCATCCTCTACAGGGGTGACTGATGTATGCATACAAGCTGCCTCTGACCACTCACAGATTCAGGAACGCACATGAGAAGTTGAACCTGTAGTTTCTTGTTCTACTACCCTCGGAGATAATTGAAAATTCAGTGAAGTAACTTAGTTTAAGCTAGTTCACTGTGTAAGATCGAAAGAAGCTAGTGTGGAGGCAGATGACTTTCAATGGCAGATTGAGAAGTTGGACATAGATATTAGACAAACCTTAAGGAATATCAAACCTAAGGATTATGGGACTCAAGCCCTAGATATCAAACACTCATTTACTAAGCAGAAGGAAGAAATGACATCTGGTAAAGAATTGACTGCAGTCCTTGAACAGTCCCAATCAGTGGACACCTCAGCGCTCCAAGAGATCTCACCTTTAAGCCAGACCCATTTTATATTAGTGGCTAATTTCTAGATGAACGTTTTGAATCTTACAGTGGTGCAACCTGAGATGGGGAAAGCTAACAAATGGTTAGATCCAGAACATCTTCCCTGGCTATAAATATGGGAAAAATGTTAGAAATGGATGTGATTATCTTACACCAACAAGTAGGTGAGATAGTGGATCGTAGACTCCTCAACTCCAAATCAGGGAACAGGAAGATAGAGGCTATGCTGCAAAAATTTTCTGAGTAGTTTAATATAACCGGTATGGCACTGTGCGCCAAACTAACCGAATCAAAGAACTGTAAGTGATTTTCATTTAACAATCCAGGAATCCTAAAGACACTGCCCCTCTGAATAAGCTATTTGAGGAAAAGGATCAAAAGATAAAATCTCTTCAAGAAATCTTGAAAATCCTAGACCACAACCCCCATGTTCTTATACAAGTATTCGAAAGGAAAGAAGAGGTCAAGCATAACCTTCAGGAAATGGAAATTGTCATGCGGCTCAAGGAAAAAGAGCATTAAAAAACCCTCAAGCAACTACAAGTAGTTAGAATAGAATCACATGAGAAAGAGGAATGACACTTGAAGACGTTGGTGGAATACAAGGTTTGAATCAATAAAGCTCTTAACTCTTGATTTAATGGCAGAGAAAGAAAGAACACAGCAACAAAATGAGAGAGAGAGGACCAAGACAAATAAACTGAATATGAATCTGTTTTATTCGATGATCATTTTCATTACAAGGTATTCGATTTATTACGTGAACATCTACCGTTATGCTAAACTACCCGTTACATAACTAAAAAATTGGTTACAAAACTGAAGTTCGTTGTCAAACCAACAAACTCCACCTTGACAACAACTTTCCCATTCATCATCTTTCCTGCAAGCCAAGAGAAGCTAAACACCATCGCAACTTCTCCACTGTAACTGGCTTTGTGAATATGTCTGCACAATTTTCTCGTGTGTGGACCTTTTTAAGAGCTACTTTTCCACCATCGATCACATGTCTCAGAAAATGATATCTCACATCAATGTGCTTGGTTCTGCTGTGATAGGCAGGATTTGTGGCCAAGTGAATAGCACTTTGACTGTCACAAAGTACACTCACTTTCTCCTGCGCCCTTCCAATTTCATCGAGCAAACCCTTTAACCAGATTGCTTCTTTACTGGCATCTGAAGCAGTTATATATTCAGCTTCGGTAGTGGACAAAGCAACCGTATCTTGAAGCTTTGACATCCAACTAATGGCTCCACCTGCAAGAGTAAAGACGTAACCTGTAGTAGATCTTCTTTTGTCCAAATCACCTGCATAGTCAGCATCTACATATCCGCAGACTGATCCTTCACTACCATCAAAGACGATGCAATGATCTCTTGTGCCTCTTAGATATCGAAGCACCCATTTCACTGCTTGCCAATGTTCTTTACCTGGATTTGCCATGAATCTGCTGACAACTCCAACTGCATGTGAAATGTCAGGTCTTGTAGATACCATCGCATACATTAAGTTGCCTACTGCATTTGCATATGGTACATGAGACATATACTGCTTTTCTTCATCATCTCTAGGACTCAAAACCGAAGAAAGCTTAAAATGGGAAGCTAAAGGAACATTAACAGGTTTCACATTATTCATAGAGAACTTTTCAAGTACCTTCTCCACATACTTCTGCTGTGACAACCAAAGCTTACCATTTTTCCTGTCTCTGTGTATCTCCATGCCCAAGATATGTTTTGCTGCTCCAAGATCCTTCATATCAAACGCCCTAGAGAGTTGAGCCTTTAACCTGTTGATCTCTTCCATGCTTTTGCTTGCAATAAGCATATCGTCAACATACAAAGCTAAGATAATGAATATGCCATTGAAACTTCTGAAGTACACACAATGATCATACTCACTTCTTATAAAGTTCTGGCTCACCATGAAGGAATCAAACTTCTTGTACCATTGTCTGGGAGACTGCCTCAGACCATACAATGATTTCCTGAGCTTGCAAACTAATCTTCTGTTGCGACCTCGCACAAAACCTTCTGGTTGTTCCATATATATCTCTTCGTTCAAATCACCATGTAGAAAAGCTGTTTTAACATCTAACTGTTCTAACTCAAGATTAAGCAACGCAGTTAGTGCCAACACAGTACGTATAGAAACAAGTTTTACAACTGGAGAAAAAATCTCATGAAAGTCTATACCTTCAACCTGAGAATACCCTTTTGCTACCAGTCTCGCCTTATACCTCTCGATACTACCATCAACTTTCCGTTTCAGCTTGAAGACCCATTTACACCCAACAACACTTCTCCCTTCAGGAAGCTCTACAAGATCCCAGGTATTGTTCTTGGCTAGGGAGTCCATTTCTTCTTCCATAGCCTTTTTCCATTTCTCGCTATCTGTATCATCTATCGCTTCCTGATAACAAGACGGTTCCCCATCTTCAGTAACCAAAGCAAAAGATGAAGCAGCAGAATCTTCATACCTTTTGGGAGTTTTCTTCGCCCTTGTAGACCTTCTCAGAGCGACTGGTTGCTGAACTGGTTCAGAAACTTGCTCTGGTTCAGAAGCTTCAACGGCTTCCTTTGTGTCTTCAACACCTTTGTCTCCAGAAGTCTCTCCTTCCTTTCGACAGTCACCGAAAGATCTAGCCTCCAACTGAACTCGTTGACTCGGCGATACCTGTTCCTGTTCAATTCTTTCAACATTTGATTTTAACAAAGAGGATTCATCAAATGTTACATCTCTACTGATAACTATCTTCCGCAATGTAGGATCCCACAACCTATATCCTTTCACTGCATAGTCATACCCAACAAAGACATAACATTTCGACTTTGGATCTAACTTTGAACGCTGATTTTTAGGAATAAGAGAATAAGCATCACAACCAAATATCCTCAAATGAGAATAGTCACAAGACTGACCTGTCCAGACTTCTTCAGGAATTTTACACTCAATTGCTACTGAAGGTGATCTGTTAACCAAATAACAAGCAGTAGATACTGCTTCTGCCCACAACTCCTTTTGCAAGTTAGCATTGCTGATCATGCTTCTGGCTCTTTCCATAAGAGTCCGATTCATACGCTCAGCAACACCATTTTGCTGAGGAGTATAAACAGCAGTTTTGTGTCTAACAATGCCCTCATCCTTACAGTATTGTTCAAATTCAACAGAAGTGAACTCACCGCCATTGTCAGTTCTTAGACATTTAATAGATTTGCCTGTTCTTTTCTCTACCATTACTTTAAATTGTTTAAACACATTGAATACATCAGCTTTCCTTTTTAACAGATAGACCCAAACTTTACGAGAATAATCATCAATGAACGTTACAAAATACAAAGCACCTCCATATGACATAACAGGGGAAGGCCCCCACACATCAGAATGAATGTAGTCTAAAACATCTTTACTATTATGATTACCAACTTTAAATCTCTGTTTACACTGCTTCCCATACACACAATGTTTACAGAAATCTAAATTCAAGGATTTCAGACCGGGAAGAGATTTACGTTTCATCAGTATGTGAAGACCTTTCTCGCTCATATGACCCAAACGCTGATGCCACAGACGAGTACCTGCGTCTTCCTTTTCCGATGCAACCGCTGCTTCACCGACCTGAGTACTTCCTTTTAACCTGTAAAGATTCCCGACCTTCTCTGCCTTCATAACCACAAGGGCACCTTTGAAGACTTTCAAAATGCCATTCTGACCTGTAAACTTATAACCATCTGAATCCAACACTCCCAAAGAGATTAAATTTTTCTTCAAATCAGGCACATGTCTAACACTAGTTAATGTCCTAACTGTGTTATCATACATCTTAATCCTGATATCTCCCATCCCAACAGTCTGACATGACATATTGTTACCCATAAACACAGAACTACCGTTTACATTTTCATACGAAGTAAACCAGTTTCTATGTGGGCACATATGATGCGAAGCACCAGAGTCTAACAGCCAGCTATCAAAACTATGAGAGACATTACATTCAGGTGAAGTTTCATCTATCGTACACAAATCTTCAGCAGATAAAACTTCGTCTACAATACCTGAATCAGCCTGATTCGCTTCATTCTTCAGGTTTTCGGATTCCTTCCGTTTCCAACAGTCCTTCCTCAAGTGTCCAACTTTACCGCAGTTCCAACATTTTACCTTACACTTTTTGCCCTTCGATTTCGACCTGGAAGACCCTCTTGGTTTGTCTCCTCTTTCCTTTGAGCGTCCTCTAGCGACCATGGCTTCTGATGTTGTTGTATCAGTGCTGGATTTCCTTCGTACCTCTTCAGACAGAAGAGCTCCCACGACTGATTCAAACTTCAAAGAATCAGCAGAGCTGAAGCTGATCGAGGTTACGAAGTGATCCCATGATTCAGGTAGAGAACACAGCAAGGTTATGGCTTTATCTTCTTCCTGTATTTTTACTTCCATATCTGTTAATTGACAAATTAGTGTATTAAAGACATTCAAATGTTCTGCAACGCTTGAACCTTCTTTCATTCGAAGACTGTATAATTGTCGTTTCAGATAAATTCTGTTAGTTAATGATTTTGTCATATAAAGAGTTTCAAGTTTTCCCCACAAACCTGACGCCGTGGTTTCTTCAACGATGTTGAAGAGAACTTCATCCGCTAGACATAGCCGGATGGTACTTAGAGCACGGGCATCCAAGTCCTCCCACTCTGTAGTAGTCATGGTTGTGGGTTTCTTAGTAACCCCATCCAATGCCTTGTGCAACCCTTGTTGCACAAGTAGATCCTTAACCTTCAGTTTCCAAAGAGCAAAATTGCTCTTTCCGGTGAATTTCTCCACCTCGAATCTTGCATTCGACATCTTGGCCATTTTTCCTCCTTCCTAGGGTTTCAGTCTTTTTAAAAAAAAACAACTTTCCCAATTCAAAAACAGAAAGTCAGGTTTCAAATCCTTTGATTTCTTGCAAACCCTTTTGTTTTTCTAGTTTCACAACATTCGTGCAAACAACCTTTTCAATCTGCTGTTCTTCCAATAGTTAAAAAAAAACAACAATCCTTTGCAACCTCTGCTGTTTTTTTTTTTTCTTTAAATTTCCAACCCTTTTGCTGTTCTACAGTATGTGAAAAAAAAACAACCACCTTTTCTTTCTCTGCTGTCTTAAACAAAAAATAAATTTCTGAACAAACTTTTTTGCCTGCTAACTTTGCTGCCTGCTATCTTTTTTTAATTTCTGAAAAAAAAAATTTCTGGACAAACTTTGCTGGCTGCTATCTATTTTTGTTTAATTTCTGCAGACCCTTCTCCTTTTTTTTTTTAAAAAAAATTTCTGCCCCAAAAAAAAACACCCGTCCACAGAAAATTCTGCTAAAACCCAAAAAACCTGCAAACCCAAAATTCTGCAAACCCCTTTTCTTTTAAAAACAAAAAAAATTCTTCTTAAAAAAGTACCCGGATTGCAAATGCACAGGCCTCAACGTTTGGGCCGTCCTATCTGGGCAACGCCGCCAGGCCAACTGCCGTCCTCAGGGATCGCCGTCCACAGTGATTCTGCCGTCCTCAGATCTGCTACTAACCACAGAAGAATTACCGCCGTAGCTCCAGCCGATTCTGGTTTACACGCTGCACAATCCGCCTTCAACGCTTCAGGCCTCCCAACGCTCCACAGGGCACAGGCACAGGTTCTAGCTCCAGCCGTCCTCAGGAATAATTTCGTCCAGGCTCTGATACCACTTCTTGATTTAATGGCAGAGAAAGAAAGAACACAGCAACAAAATGAGAGAGAGAGGACCAAGACAAATAAACTGAATATGAATCTGTTTTATTCGATGATCATTTTCATTACAAGGTATTCGATTTATTACGTGAACATCTACCGTTATGCTAAACTACCCGTTACATAACTAAAAAATTGGTTACAAAACTGAAGTTCGTTGTCAAACCAACATTAACTCAGTGCACATAGTTGAATCAGAAGATCCCAAAATATTACATATCAAAATCGCCCAGCTAGTGCAGGAGTTGCACACAGCCAAAGGAGAAATCACAAGAGCTGAACAAAGGACAAATGTGTCCATAGGGAGAAAGAATGAAGAGATTGAGAAGATCCAAGCTACTCCCATATATACAACTAATCAGGTAAAAAAACTCGAGGAACTCACTCGTGTCATGCTTGCTGGGAAGAAAGTACTAATGCAATCTAAAATCAAAATCTGGAGGCAAGTATGGCAAAATATCACTAAAGTTGATGTATACGTGAGAATTATTTCACAATGTGAGACGGGACTAATACAAAATGCTAACCTAGAAGCAAAATCTACAGCCAAGGTCTTAGAGAAAAGGATGGAAGACCTTAATGCTATTATTGATTTGGTTAACACTTTGGAGGACGAAAATTTAACAAAACTTGAGCTGTTGATCAATGATGAATGTATTTTCTCCTTATATATGTTAAAAGAGAAGAAGGTAGCCATGCAAGACATGCGAGATGAGTTCGATAGAGAAATCAAGGAAATAAAAAATTTCATAACTAAGTGGAATTATTTGGGAAGATTTGGCGTGTCTTCATTCTGGAATCAATAAAACTCGACAATCTCTTGGAAAAGATTTTCTTATCAAATCAAGGAAACTGAATAGGATCTAGGTTGTTTGGACATGTTAGGAGATGAATAAATTTCCTCTACTACGGTTGTTAATGCTCTTTGCATAGATTTATTACCTTGGCAGGGCTAAACAAAGTTATCCAGGATCTTCCTACCACTAGGTATCAAATCATATCTCGACTGGTTGTGGCGATTACCAAGTAAAAGAATGTGACCTGGATGTCTCCTACTGATTGGGACAAACTAATCAAACTAAGAAGTTTTTGTTGGTGCAACATGATAGTTTAGTGGCTTGCCTCTTCATTTGAAGTAGTTGAGTTAGTCCCATGGATGCAATCAGTCACAAATCAACCGAAGTATTGGAACAAGATTCCCCTCATTACAACTTAAGTGCCAACTGGAATGACTCACGGGGCGCATACTCTATCCTTATCAAGGATGAAAAGAAGTCCAAGTCATCTAAGCTGTGAAGGCAGTACCACATTTAATCACTTCATTATCATGTTCCATTTACTTTACTTATTTTATTTTTATTTTTATTGTTATTGTCGAAAATAGTTATGAAGCAATTATCTAAAAAGCTATTATTTAAAAACCATGTTTACCATTATGGGGGGTTGTTGGCAGTGGGAAAAAAAAAAATTCAGATAATGAAACTAATTGTACATGATACACAATTTTCGTTACTAATTTTGAAGATTGGTCATAGTGATTCTCGTTCTCTTATTGTGTTTTGTCTATTATTTGGAATTGCAATTACAACAAATTCAATCCAAGTCTTGATCTCGTTTATACATTAAATCCTTTAGCGTTGTGTTCCAATATCGATACTATCAACAAAATTACTGAATGCGTTATCTTTCTTTATTTACAATCGAAGACTTATCTTTCATTGATATAATTTATGTTTTGCAGTGATTGCAACTCTAGGTGTTGTCTTACTATGTTGATACATTTGTTCCATCCTAAAGTGTGTGTTGTTCTCTAAAATCCACACGTTTTACTCTTGTGTGAATCATAATAATGATGTCTACTATTAATTAATTTTTAAGCATAGAGTGGAATGAATATGCTTGCACCTTCTACACATGTTTTCATCTAACCTGAGCACGATTTTGAAACCTTCTGCACATGTTTTCATCTAACCTGAGTGCAATTTTGTTTCAAAATCAATATATTTATTTTCTTTTCTCTAATTTTTCCACTTTCATTTTATCCACTTTTGATCACCACCGTATCTTGTTATTATTGTCTTGTTCGCTGGGAATCTGACTTCAGAATTGTATCTTGTCAAATTTTTTCCTTCCTCCTGTGAATACCACCACTATTTACTACAACAAAAATATTCACACGTGGTTTTATTCTATTTGCATATTGAAAATATGACAATTATATTACAGGGTTACCCCTTGTGGTGGGTTGAGGACCAACAGTTACACCTAGAGTGGGGGGGCTATCTAGTCCTCAGTGAATGTGTTCTTAATTGTTTATATGTGGGAACAATCTATGCACCAACATATCTGATGAGATGTTTAATAAAATCTATCATTAAGTCCACTCTATTTGGAACACAATTATTAAAGGTTGATTACATGCTATTTTCCTTATGCAAAGCATATGAGGATTGCTTCCTTTGATTTATGTTTCTTAATCTAGGGTTTCTATTTCAAGCACTATTATTTCCATTACATATACTAGGTTTCCTTTTCATGCAACATTTACATTGTGCAAATAGATTAATATTTACATTTCTGCAAGTAGTGTAGCCTTTGCATTCCTACACGTAGTGTAGCTTTCACATTTATTCAACTAGGGTTAGCATTTTCATTTTAGCAAGAAACATTTCCATCCCTTTTCAGATAGAGTAAAATTTTCATCTCTTCGAATAGAGTAGAACTTCCCTTTCATCCAATTTTTTCCTGTCCAATCTAGAATTAGTTGATAGAGTGGTCCTTGTATGCCTTGGTCTGTTTCATTGCTTGAAAGTGACATGAGTAGAGATTAGCCTAATTTTCATATAGCATTGTCACCTCTTAAGTTTGTATGAACCCATGGTTGATAATTAAATTTGGTGTTGGGCAATTTATTGGGCTTAAATTGCTGCATTAAATTATCAACCAGGGAAACTCGTAAGTGTGTGATGATGCCAGCAAAATATATGCAGGAGTAGGCAACTAACTCTATGTCTAGCTAAATTATTTACGATTCAATATAATATGCAAGGGAAGAGGCTCCTAACTAAGGAGGTCCTGCTTGTCCTTCCCTACAGTATCATAGAGAAATCATTGATCACATAAAACTAGAAACTTGAAATGAAAACAAGAGAATGAACTTTAATTTTTGTTCAGATTCAAAGAGAGAGAAAGACTAACTTAGTCTCTTGATTGTCCTCTCATGTACTAATCCAAACTAAACTAAGATTCATCCATAAGCATAAGAAATGAAATAACTTGAAACATAAAAGAATGAATTTCAATTATCATATGAATCAAATGGAGAGAGAGCCTAACTTCGACTCTTGGTTATCTCCTCATATGATACTTGAAACATAAAAGCAAAAGAATGAATTTCAATTATCATGCAAATCAAATGGAGAGAGAGCCTAACTTAGACACTTGGTTGTTCTCTCATATGATGATAAGATTCTAATTAAAACTCATTCATCAATCTCAAACAAATCCTCAAACATTAAACATCTAAGCAATTAAATAAAATAAGATCTAATATGAAATAACATGTTCCTTTGATCCTTCTAGAGTGAGCTCAATTCTCCTAAGAACAAAGTGACAAGCTATTCCATATACTACATTAAGGCAACTTATATCTAAAACTACATAATGGAAATATATGTACAACTTATATCTAAAACTACATAATGAAAATATATGTAAAATGAAGCTTTATTCTATTCCATCATAAGTTGGATACAATGCTCCAAGAGTCCTCCCTTTGGAATGGAGGAGGTACTCCTATTTATACAATGAGATGAGATAACAAACTCATAATTATGATCCACTAATCTCTTTTTTAGTTCCATACATTTCTCAACCATTTAGACACATAACCCTATCCTCCATGATTTCCTCCATGAGGTCCATGATCTTCTCCATGAGATCATGATCTTTTCCATGAGGCTTATCTTATCAAATTCGAATTTGATCATTCAAGGCCACATAAAGATGCCCTGGAAGCTTCCTTTGTGCCTACACATGTCAACAAACTCATTCTAATTGTTAGGTATAAGTATAAGCATCTTATTTTCTAAAGTTTAGCCATAAATCCACTTAAAAATGTTAAGAATTAATAAACTTTGGAAAAACATAGTTATGACCCAATAATGAGGTAAATGTAATGATGTGGAAGTGGAATGGAGGTGACATGAAGGTAAAATGTGAAGATATTGGTGAATAATGGAGTGAAAATAGGGACTATTTTGAGGCCCAACAGTTGGTAGACTTGGGAGTTGCAACACTCCTGTTGCAGTATTGAGGCTCATCACTTTTTGGCACCGTTTCCAGGGAATTGTCTAAATAGGTGTTGTTTCTGCTTAAAATTTTCTTTCATTTTAATCTTTATTTTTCTTTGCATCAACATTATGTGATTTGAAAAAAATTCAATAAAAAAGAGAAAAACAGAAAAACATAAATTCTTTCACGTCTCATAGGAGTAGGGGTAATAAAGGTAAATTCCTACCAAAAACCCGCACCCCTTCTAGCATTTAGCCATCACTCTTCTTTGGTTATTGTGAACTTCCTGTTCTGAACATAGAAGAGTTGGAGAATCCTTTATGTGAGCAACCAGAAATATTTGAAGAACCCCTAGGGGAGGAAGAACCCATATTACCTACCCAAAACATGGTTGAAAGCAGATAGACTGAGATATTTCTATCCGAGCAACCAATGGGTAGCCAAGATGAAGAATATAATCCACACTGCTCTCCCCCACTTCCATGACCTAGCTTATGTGTTACAGGACATTTTGTCACAATCAACCAAATGGCCTTGAGCCCAGATCAATCATCATTCATTCACACTTTGCAATCATCCCCTAAAAAGACAAAATCATCCCATTTCCAGAAGATCCAAGAATCCTATATTACGTTGGATAAAAACTATAGTTTTGTGGATCATCACACAACTTTAAGAAATATTTTCATGACGTATGTTTCACACATGGAAATTATGTTGGCCACGGCAGGTTATTTTCAGAAAAAGTGCGATGATAGTAGGAAATGAGTAAAAAATAAAAAAATATTTTGAAGTTTCTCTTTCTAGAAGCTTAGGAAGTGGTTTTAACCATTTACACTTGGATAAGATCTTGAACTCCTAATCTTGAGGCCTTATCGATTATCCCTTAGAAATTACATCCCCCTAATTTGGATCTAAGCCCTAGAATGGTAAATCCAAAACTATCTATTTTACCCTATACATTCACTACCTCCCCTGATTCTGCTCATTTGTATCTAGAGGTCCATAATCCATCCATATGTGTGAGGTATGATTGGAGGCTTATTATTGTGGCAAAGGAAGGATACGATAGCTAGGAGAGATCTACAAGGTCAAGGCCTATAAGGGTTGTAATATTCTCCTACTTTTATTAATACAAAAGTGCCTTATTTTCCTATACATTATCTCTCATTTATGAATATGGAGAAAAATGAATCCTTGGATTCTTGTTTAGATTTGTTTGTATATTGTATTTGTATGTTTTGGTTCTCTTTCTTGTTTCTGATGTTTTGCAGGTTCCAATTTTAGCATTTCGAGTTGGAGATAAAGCTTCCAAGAAGAGAGAACAAGAGAGCTTTCATTGGTTCCCATGTAATTCTTTATTCCATATTTGAAAATTCTCTAAGGAAATCATATTAGTTTTGTCTTGGCTATTTCTAGATCAAGCCAATAGGTCTAGGGAGATTGATTCTATCCGCAGAAGGAATTTATCCACAAGACGCTATGAGGACCCTCATACATTCATGTTCAAGTTTGTTATAACTTTTAGAACCTATGATTAAACTTCTGATGAATAGAATCTAAAGTAGTTTCCTTCCACCCTAAAGGATGTTGCCTTGTGCTGGTTCATGAGCTTACTTGGAGGCAACATCACTCCCTGGGCACAAATGCAATAAGCCTTTAATAAGAACTGCAAGGATTATTGTAGGTATATGGAGACAAGAGGGGGGATATTTAGGATGAACAGAGGACCATATGAGTCCTTAGAAGATTAAGATAAAAGGTTCAAACTCAACTATAGGAGGGATAATTTTAGTGTTGACCCCAATTCATTGAAGCTTGTACTCCTTTGATGGATTAGGAAGGATGTAATGGAGACCCTTAGTATGTTATCTAATGGAGATATTTACCATCTAACCTTTGAAGTAATCAATAAATTGTTCAAAAATCATTCTAGTGCTACAAGGAATAAGTAAGGCATAGTCAAGGCCTGGTTAACTCTTCTCCCTCCACCTCAACTATCAAACATGAGATAGAGAGTATGCTAGAACAATTTAAGAGTGAGATATTTCACACTTTTTTCCTTTCAGATGGATACTATGTAGATTAAAAGGAAGCAAGAGGAGGAAGAAAGGTGAGCAGCTATATTTTTCCCTGGACGCACCAAAAGGCACCCCAGAAATGAGAGTCCACTGAATGCCATAGAGATCTACTCTTTTTGTGAGGAGAACCATGCAACATAAAAATATCCCTCTCTTCCAGGTCTGAAGGTTTTATACCAATGGGTGGAGTGTGGCTTGGAGCAAATTTTCTTCAACAACCAAAGGAGGCCACAAGGCTCCCGACCATACCAACAATGCATGTAGGGTGAAAATTATGCTTATTTCAATCTAAACCAAAATACACCCTTCCAGACTTGGTATCCTCACTCTCACTCATCTTGGTACATTCCCTCTCCTTGTTCCTACTCTCCTCATTTTCTTCCTAAGCGTGTCAATCCACCCTTTCATCCATACCAATCTGAACCTCCTCAATGGGGAAACCCTTCACAAGAATGGAGGCCTCAGGTAGCCCAGCCCCTTGACTTGTTGCCTCATCCTCCACCTCATTTACATATACCCCATAGCAACCCACTTAAGAAACATCAAATTCTTTCCCAAACCAATCCAAACTCGAATAACAAGCATGCACAACAGGTCTATAGTAGGTAGACATCCTATCCTACTTATGCTACAGAAATCCAGGAGATCTCCAAGGAAAGTGTTGTAACTTGGTTATATATGGAGGAAGCATAGAGAATTTAGAATCCACTGAATTCATGGATAATTTTAGACTCAAGGGTTTTAGTCCATCCAAACCCTTATAGAGTATCATGGTTACAAAAGGGAAAATAAGTGGTTCTGAATAATTAATTCTTGGTGAATTTTGAAATAAAAAATTTTTAGGAGCAAGTACTTAGTGATATGGTTGATATGGACACCTTCCACATACTTATGGGAAGAATGTAGTTTTTTGTCAATCAAGTTCACCATGATGGCTAGGAGATTACATATGAGTTTAGGAAAGATGGATTATGGTACACTTACCCCAATGCTGAAAAATATAGTTGTAATAGCATGAAGTTATCGAACTACCAACACATGTAACAACAAGATCATGTTGTGTTCAACCAAGAAGTTTGTCCATAACGAATAAAAGGTGAAATTGTATTTAGTAGTGATTGCAAAGGTTATGCTACAGGAATTGAAAATAGGAACCATACCGGTAGAAATTAAATCCTTATTAGATGAATTCAAGGAGATTGTTTTTGATGAATTTTCAAAAGGACTAACTCCCATGAGAAGTATTTTTCATCAGGTTGTATCGATTTCTTGATCAATATTATCAAACAAGGGACCTTACAGGAACACCCCATTAGAAAAAGAGGTAATAAATAAGTAGTCACATGAGCTTCTTAATAGAGGATTGATAAGAGAAAGTTTGAAACCATGTGTTGTACCAATAGAATTGACTCCAAAGAATATAGGTGAACAGAGAATGTGTACGGATTCTACAACAATTAATAGGGTAATCATCAAGGACTGATTTCCTTTGCCAAGGATGGAGGATATAATGGACTATTTGAGTGGGGCTGCATATATTACAAAGATAGACCTAAAGAGTGGTTATCATCAAATCTATATTAAGGAAGGTGATGAGCAAAAGTCTGCCTTCAAGATCAAGGATGGATTCTTTGAATGGTAAGTTATACCATTTTGGCTAACGAATGCCCTAAGAAAATTCATGAGGCTCATGAATAAGTTCATGAAAACATTCTTACGGAATTTTTTTATAGTGTACTTGCATGAAATTTTAATTTTTGGTAAAAACAAAGAGGTGCACATGGAGAAGGTAAGGAAAGTGTTGTAGCAGTTGAAGGAAGAGAAGTCGTTGATCAACTTTAAGAAATGTATATATTCATGCAAAATGAGTTAGTCTAGTTGGGTTTTTTGATCTCCAAGGAATGAATGAAGATGGATTTTGAAAAGGTGAAGGATATCTTAGATTGGCCAACAACTTAGTCTAATTTTGAGGTGAAGAGCTTCCATGGATTAGCTAGCTTCTGTTGGAAATTTATTAGAAATTTCAACCAGATTTGTGCACCTCTTACCAAATGCATGAAGAAGGGGTATTCTAAATTGACGGTAGAAAAAAGGAAATAATTTGTGGATCTAAAGAAGAAAGTGATAGAGAAACCTGTTTTGGTGCTTCTAAACTTTGATAAAGTATTCCAAGTTGATTTTGTGTCAAGTGGGAGAGTAGTTGGAGCAATTTAAGTCAAGATGGTAAGAAAATAGCATTCTTTACAGAGAATTTAAATGAAGTTAAGTAGAAGTATTTTGTAGATGACCAAGACTTTTATGATATTGTGTAGGGCTTGAAGAAGTGGAGACATTATTTACTTCCAAAGGAATTTTTCTTCTTTACTGATCACAAGGAATTACAATATATCAACAGTCAAGGTAAGTTGAATCAAAACCATTCTAAATGGGTTGAATTATCACAAAGTTATACATTTGTTTTGAAGCAAAGGTTTGGAAAGTTGAACAAAATTGCAGATGCTTTCAGTAGGAGAGTGTTGTTACTTAACACTTTGCAAGTATAAGAGGTGGGTTTCGAAAGCATGAAGGAGTTCTATGAAAAATATGTCTATTTTTGAGAAGCTTGGACAACTTGTAAAGCACCTTGAAGTGTGGACAAAACCATGTTCTTGGATTACCATATCCAAGAAGGGTTTTTATTTAAAAATCAATAATTGTGCATTCCTCAAGGGTCAATTAGGTTGAGTAATATTATCAAGGAGCTACATGGTGGAGGTCTAGGTGGACATTCTAGCATGGATAAGACTGCGATGTTGGTAAAGGAGAGCTATTTTTGTCCTATCATGAACAAGGATGTCAAAATGTTTGTTGATTGATGTAGAATTTTCGAACTAGCCAAGGGTAGAAGTAAAAATACAAGGTTGTATACTCCATTGTCGGTACCAGAAAGGCCTTGAGAATATGTCAACATGGACTCTTCCTTGGGACTTCCAAGGACATAGGTAGTGCTACTGAATTGGTTGATTTATTATTCAAAGAAGTAGTGACACTTCATGGGTTTCGAAGAACCATTACTTCAGATAGAGATACAATATTGTTGGGTCACATTTATATGATGTTGTGGAATAACATGGGATCTAAGCTATTAAATAGTTTATCCTATCATCTATAGATATATGGAAAAACTAAAGTCATGAAAAGGAGTCTTAGGATTTTGTTGGGAAGCTTCGGTGGTGAAAATCCCAACAAGTGGGATATATTCTTGGCATAGGAAAAATTTTCATACAATGAATCGATAAATAAATCTACTACTAAGAGTCAATTTTATATTTCTTATGGGTTGTCATCGACTTTGTGGACAATGTGGCACTAATACATGAATAGGTGAAGAGGTGATTGCAACAGAGTAATAACAAGTATAAGGACAAGGAAGATTAGAAAAGAAGAACAAATGTTCTCATTAAAGGATAACAGGTAATGACACATCTGATAAAATAGAAATTTCCCACGTGTAGCGACAATAAGTTGAATTACAAAAAATAGAACCATGTATAATTCCTCAAAATTTTTCTAAAAACGCCCACAAGTTGGAGTTGTCAAGAGACTTGGATATCTCTCAAATATTAAATGTATCTAATATAAATGAGTTCCATGAAGGAAAAATTAGTGAAGAGATAGGTATGACTACTAAGTGGAAGGAATATTTACCAATCAAACTTGCCAAAGAAGTAGAAGAAATTATGGTCATCAGGGTTGGTAAGAAGATGCACTATAGGGAGTATCTGGATTGTTTGATAAAATGGAAGAATAGGGGATCCGAAGATGCATCGTGGGTAATTGAGGAAGATCTTGCATGCTAAAGGGATTTAAATATCTAAAGGAAATACAACATGAATTAGTAGCTCATATTCTCTTACGTGGGTGTCTGATGCCTGAGCATCCTTGGCCTTGGGCAATCATCATCAACCAAAAGAAAGTTTATGTTGAGTTTGTTGTAACATCATTTAGTTTTGACAAGTTAGCATATTAGTAAAAAATAAATTAAAAATTTTAAGTTAGGATATCGACGAAAATAGAAGAAAAATTAAAGTGTTAGGATAATTTTATATTATATAGGAATCCATATCAATAAAATGATAGGAGTTAGTTGCCCTAAAGAAAGAAAGTAAAAGAAAAATAAAATCTTAGGGAAGCAAAAGAAAACAAAGGCTTCATTTTCATATTAAAATGAATGCAAAGGTTTCTAGTCTAAATGCGCCACATTAGAAAAATGTTAAATTTTGTTAATTAATGATTAATTTCCTTTATCGAGATTAATTCTTGTTTATAAACCTTTGGAATTATAAATTATGTGATAAAGCACGTATATGATTAGGACAATGTCAATAGATGACAAAAGGTCTTGTCGGCTTTCAATAAATGAAGCGCATCATTTAATGGATGATCTACTCCCTGCCTGAATCAATGGCGGGGAGAAACTTCGCACCAACCTCTACCATTTATTGTTAACATGATGGGGGGGGGTCTGCAAAGCAGTTTCCATTTTGGATGCTCCTGTTAGCCTCCTGTTGCGACAGGTGTTCATGTTTCATGATTGACATTTTACATGCCAAATATGTCATACTTTGCATACTGCAATGTTCCATATTTCTAGAAGTGACCAAAGAAGAAGCCATGAAGTGTGTTAGTCCAAATGCCACTGCTAAATTCCAATTTTGATGACTTAACCATTTTTAAAAAAAGAATGTTCTATAAAAGGGAAGGCCAAACAGCTTAATCTTGGCCTCCCTAGGTTTCAATTCCCTGTTTTAGAATATAGAGAATGATATCTGTCCAAACAGCTTAATCTTGGCAGATCTGTAGATAGGTAGAGAATCAAAGGAGCCCAACTGCTTAATCTGGGCCCTTGGCAGAAATAAGTATAGACTTAGATAGGAGAACAGAAAAAAGAAAAAATTGTAAAGCTGGGTCTGCAAGTCTAAGTGCACCCACCAAAAGAAGAAAAAATGCTAGAAAAGTAGGCTGGGTAGATAGTTTTTGAGGTTGCAGGATGATGATTCATGATCAATTTTGTGTTTCTAAGTATTATATCTTTTCAGATCACAGTCATGATGCAGTTTTTCATCTGGAGGAACTCAAACTGGACATAACTAACTCCCCTTTCTTCTTATTCCCCAAATCATTTACTAATTTTCCCAAAGAGGTCAAGATCTGCTTGAGCCTCTTAGTCTCATCATGTTCCATAACATTGGCCTTGGTGAAGATCTGCCTCACTCAAGGATTTCCATTCTTCTTTTACAAAGTTCTATTCCCCCAAAATAGCCTAAGGTTCCTTACCTTAGCACTTTCTCATCATCTTCATATTAACTACTGACTCTATTATGTAAATCCCCATCTGTTTTCCCCTTCCCCTATTAAATCTATGTTAATAAACTCCCCTACGTACATATTCCACCTTGTAGCACTATAGCTATGTATTATTTCAGTCCTGGGACATAGTAGTCCACCTGGGACTATTGTGAACCCATCGGTGTCATGAAACTGGGATTGTTCTAAACCTCTGGTTAGACCAAGAACCTTTACCCACCTCGCTGTCCTCAAAACCCTATAACTTTACCCCTTCGCATTCATTTGCACAAAGGTAATGTTTAAAGTGTTATTAAACATTAAATTTTGTTCTCCCCCACTTGTATAAACCCACAAAACCAAAGTATAAACCCTCCCCGTGGCGTTTATAAAGATCTGAATATTCGCGCATATCCCCTGCATAAACCCGCCGCCAGCTCCGCGTTCCGTCCACCATCGGATCGGGCCCTCCCCATCCGATGGCTCTCGGTGATTTCGGAGGCGCCCCACTACTCGGCCGTTAGCTTCCGATGGCGAGGCGGTTTCTCCGCCGTACCAAAGAAACTTGTCCGCCTTAGATTGCATCGGAGGGGCTCTGACGGATACCGCCCCCGTACAGAAAGCGGTTCGATTAAACCACTTTCCGCTTTCTAAATACGCGTCCCATGTCACTTATCCTATTCTACGTGTCTGCCTCGTCACCATGCCACATCATCTGCACAACATCGGCCTCCTGCCGAGTCACCCCTGCCACGTCATCCACCGTACATGCTGACGTCACCCTGCTGACGTCATCCTGCCACGTCATCCGCCGTACCATGGTCCCACCCGCTGACGTCATGCTGACGTCATCATCAATTTTGAGGCGAAAGGAGAAAATCGTGCTTAGGAAGCCCGGATTCAAATTTCGAGGCAGTTTTTCATGTGTGATTAGCGCCTAGCGCTAGTCGCTCTTGGCTATGGGAAAAGGGCCAAAATGGAAAGCCCCTTGTTGCGCAGCCCCCAGCAAGCCCAAAAGGCGACGAATGACCCGTTTTTCTTCACGAGGCATGCAGAAAGGATCAAAAGATAGTTCTAAAGGAAACATAGGGCCGAGCAGTAGCCATTAAGTTTTGATTTGACCCACAGCGAAAGAGAGAACCGGCCCGATTCATTTGTCAAAGAGTATCAGAGGAAGGATGAAGCGGCAAAGAGTATCAGTTAAATTTTTAATGAAAATCTTCAGTTCCCAAAGCAGGTCAACATTGAATGGCCTCCAGCAAAGTCAAATCAGATGGTGTAAGCCCATCCCAGCTCTCAAATCACAGTTAAAGCACTTAAAGCCACCGAACTACAATGGAGAAGAAGTCCATGCACAGTTATTGCAGAAGCACTGCACCAAGCCACCAAGGACAACACATTAATTCAGTTTTGATACAACCACCCTCAGCGCAGCCCATAGATATTTTCTTGCATTTATTCCTGATAGGTTTAGGTTAAAGTAATCTTTTACTTTCAGACCTGTTTAGGTCACAGTTGTAATAAACAATTTTGGAGAATTTTTCCTATATATACCACCCTCTGTATTGTTTCAAGGGTTGGTCGATTGATAACTTTTCATTAGAGACTCGCACTGTATGTCTGATACCTTTTATTTAATCAAAGATTGCTGAAGAGATTGGAGGAATGACTGTCTGATGTGTTGTTAATGGTCCCTCGAGACTGAATGATGGAATTCTTGTGCTGCAACATGAATCAATAAGTTCCTATTACCTCTGTTTTCATTTTTCACCATCTAAATAGCAAAAAGAAAGATTAGCTTAGAACTTGTTTAACTGCACTCTAGGCTCAATTTCTGCTGTTTCTTTATGTTTTCATCTAAAATGAATTGGATATGAATATGAATTCCCCGTGGCTCATATTTACCCTAATTCACATGTGTTTGACAGTTATCTAGAGATTCTTTACTGCCCTTAGATAGAGCTCATCCACCCTTCTCTGTTAAGCTGACTGAGAGATTCTTAATTGCCTCTGCTTCCTTAGCATTCTTTCCATCCTTTAAACTTGAAAAATTGTTCCATGTGCAGCTACCTTGATCCTTATTCCTCCTGTGACCAAGAAAACGCACCAGCAGTCTTACTCCTTGACTCCATGCCCAATGGTTTGAAACTCTCACACTATACCTGCCTCTTTACCTGAAAACATCAATCTTCCCACCAAAACACAAACGAAACCCCAGAACTCAATAGCTAGCCTAAAATTATCATCAACAGAGCTAAATCAGAAAGAGAGAGCCCTCTCTGATTGCAGGTGGGCTAGAACCTGTAGTCCAAAGTTGGTTTGTGGTTACCTCGGCCGTATCCCTTTACTCCAACCTGAGGGACAACCTGAGTGATAACATAATGGCGACTCCGCTGGGCAACCTCCTCAGTTAAATTCACGAAACAAGTTGGAAGAATCCACTGAGAAATCAATTTTTGAATTGCTGTATATTCCTTAAAACTACAGATGAAGCCTGAATGTCAGCCAGGTAGCCTTTGAAACTGTTTTTGCTTTTCACTGACAGAAGTAGACAAAAGTTGCTTCAATCAATCTTCATGCTAGTTTTAAGCTATACACATCCATTCCAAAATTTGATCAGTCCCTTGCCGATTCTAAAAGCATTCCCAGAAAAATACCAAAAAAAAAAACAAATTCGGAAGCTGGCTCCTAAGAAGAATCCACGATACACAAGGTCAAATCCAGACCCAAATCCCCCAGTTGCTTTGGAAAATCCGAACTTAATCCCGAAGATTCTTACGAAGCAAGAAAGACAAGAAGATTTTGCTGAGTTGAGTCCTGAAACAGCTCTCCCAAGTTGTGTTCCAACTCCTATTAAGCTTTTATTTCGTTCAACCCCTACTTCCCCTTGTTCATCATCCACATCTCAAAGCACTCCATCCACACCTCCATTCACTGCACATACTACAAATACCACTACTGCTGTTCCAGTTACTTCTGTTATCCCTGTTGTTCCTATTATCCCAGTTGTCCCACTTATCCCTGCCAATATGGCTAAAAGATATGCACCCCTGCAACTACCTGATAATCCTGGGGCTTTACCTCAGGAGTACCAATCTAAAATTACTTATTTTGACAGTACCGGTCCTTTTACAACCCTTCAGCATACCAAAAAGATGCAAGACTATTTTGAAAACTACGAAATAGATGATGACAGCGTGAGAATGAGAATTTTTGTTCAAATTTTAACAGGTGATGTAAGAACTTGGTTCAGATCACTTGCCACAAATTCCATAACTACTCTGGATGAGCTTTACCAATCCTTTACCAACAGATGGGAGAAAAAGAAAGACCCCTTGCACATACTAGCTGAATATGATACAATTAAAAGAGGTCCTCAGGAGACTGTTTTGGAGTACTGTGCAAGGTTTAACAATGTCTATAATGCAATACCACAGAACTTAAGACCCCCACCTGACCTTGCCTTGTATAAATTCCTTGACGGATTCGACCCAGATATGGCATACCAGTTAAAAGAAAGAGCTCCTCAGACCCTTGCAGATATGCAAATGTTGCTGTTAGCGTAGAGGCCAACCTAATTTCCAAAAGAAATAGAGCTAGAATGGAAAGAAGAACCACCTTTAAGGAAGAACCCTTAGCCTTTGATCAAAAGCTTGATGCTATTATCAGTGGCCTACAAAGGCTGGGAGAAAGAGTAGAAAGTGTTGAGAGGAGATCATCATGGGAAGGGAAACAATACAAATTATACCATAAGGAACCCAAATTTTAGGAAAACGCAGAACACAAATGTTGGTAGGTCAAGCCCAGACCATGACATAAGACCCCCTTTTCAAGATAACTATGTTGAAGGATCTACATCCAACGAGCAAACAGAAGACACTCACATGAATCTGATGGATCTAAAGGGTGAGCATCAAACTTTCCTAAGCCAAGAAGACCAAGATGAGCATAACCTAAGTCAATTTCAGACTAAGTCTGGTGAGTCTTTTGATTTTAAACAAGATTATGATACTGCTGTGTATGAAGTACACAAACAATATAAGCTGAGAACTAGGACCATTGACATTTCTGAACCTAGCGAAAAAAAGGATGGCAAACAGCCCAACAAGATTAAGAGCAAGGTTGTCATAACAGAACCAGCTGATACAACTGTCCCAAACCCGCATCAAGTGACTGTAGAAGACATTACAGAAGCGCAACCTTCTGTAGATCAGCATTTTCCACCTTCTTCCTTTGAGAAAAACTCGAACAGCATTCCAAAAAGCCCTCCTGAAGTTGAAAAACCACAAGCAATCAATTCCCATAACGCTGATAAACAAGAGCAAATAGCAGATAATCCAAATGAAACAGAAAAAACTGCCATTATAAACGCCAAGATTCCATTGGAAAAGCCATTTAATTTAGAGGTAGAAATAGCTAAGTTGAAGATATCCATCCCCCTCTTAGAACTTGCCAAGCACGATGTATATAGGTAACAAATTCAAAGATCACTTCAAATACCAGAGAATAAGGATGATGTAAATGTTCTGGATGATACCCCTGAACTGTTGTTTGGCCCAGAAGTTAATGGAAAATCAACATATGGACCTATTCCACCCTTTTATGTCAGTTTGCATATACATGACAAATTTTTGCACAATGCTATGTTTGATTCAGGAGCATCACACAATCTGATGCCCAAAGCAGTTATGGAAAAGCTGAACCTTGATACTACAAGACCCTACAAAGATTTGTACTCATTTGACTCAAGTTAAGTCAAGTGTTTAGGCCTCATCAAAGACTTGTGTGTCTCCTTAGTCCAGTATCCCAATAAGACCATCCTCATGGATGTGGTAGTGGCTGACATCCCACCAAAATATGGTATGCTCCTGTCAAGATCATGGGGAGCAAAGCTCCAAGGATCCCTTCAACTAGACCTCTCCTATGCTACTATTTCAGTCTTTGGGCAACCAAAGAGATTGTACAGAGAAACACTCATGAAATATGTGGTAAGTAGTGAGAGTAAGCCTGAAAATTTTCCCATTTACTCAATCCATTCTGATATGGATTCCTTTATTTTTTTTAATGACAATAAAAATTCTCCAACTGAGGATGAGCCTTTGGCTCTAGAAAAACAAACACAAATCAATGAAGAATCGTTTGCACATACCCATGAGACTGTCACAACAATTAATGCAACCAGCATCCTAGAACAACCTCCCCAAACAGAAATTTCAAATCTGCCCACTGCAAGAATGACTGAAACTCTCAGTACTAAACACAAGCAAGAAATCACATGGTATTTAGAGTTTGATGGCTCGATCAACAAGTTACGAGCAGGGGCAGGTGTATGGATTCACAATACACATAACAATCATGCGGAAGGTCATGCCTACAGACTGAATTTCAAATGCACAAATAACATGGCAGAGTATGAGGCTCTGCTTTTAGGCCTTAAACTGCTCAAAGTTTTAGGAGCTGCAAAAGTGTCTATTTTAGGGGACTCTGACTTAATCATACAGCATGAAAGGTAATTTTGTAACCAATGACAATAGAATGAGGGCCTATAGGACTGTTGCCACTAATATACTTAATGCGTTCACAGAATTCAAGCTGGCCAAGATTTCAAGAGAGCATAACATTCATGCACACAGCCTAGCCACCTTTGCTAGTACATGTAAGCTTCCTTTTGAGCCAAGCCATCACTTTACTGCTGAAATAAAACATAGGCATGCTGTCCCAAATAACGTTAAAGATTGGCAAGTTTTTGAAAATCACACCCATATCAACAATTTCCTCAGCCTTGAGCAGGAGTTTTTGAATATCAACATTGACATGGATGCTATGAACAATGCCCAACAACAAACAAATGAAAACCAGCAGGCTGTAATAGCTGCAACAGCCAAACAAATCCTAAACCCGACTATTTTTGACAAAACAAACATAGAACAGCTAAAACAAATGTATTTGGAAGAAATTACCAAAACAGAGGCAGAGATCATTGACTTAAAGGACAATTTTCTTCCTGCGGGGCTAACCCCATTAGAAGACATGTTTGACGCTAATGATGTTCCCAGCAAGCCAAAATTACAACCATTGAACGCTGCTATAGAAGAACACAACGTTGGGACAACAGAGAATCCCAAAATGATCAAATTGTCCAAAAATTTACCACCTGATCAAAAGCCCAAGTACATTGACTTGTTTAAAGAGTTCCAAGATGTATTTGCTTGGAGTTATGAGGACTTGAAGTCCTATGACACTTCAATAATTCAACACACCATTCCCTTAAAACCAAACCAGAAACCTTTCAAACAGAAACTTAGAAGAATTAACCCTATGCTTCTTCCCATGATTGAGAAGGAAGTAAAGAGGATGTTTGAAGCAGGCATAATAGCACCCATCAGATTTTCTGAATGGGTATCCAATCTGGTTCCCACAAGAAAGAAGACAGTTGAGATTAGACTCTGTGTAGATCTGAGAAATTGGTTGAAGGGAAAGTACCCTAGGGTCCTTTGGGTTAAGACTCTACCAGACTGAAAATTGCTTATTCAAAGAAACACACACACAGCCATTATCTTCACTTTAAGCAAATTCTAATGTTTAGGGTACGTACCTAAGGTCCTACGTTCGAGAAGGCCTTTAGGGTCCAAACCCTTCTTGGAGTTCCCTTCTTCTTCTTTGACCTGTAAAACAAGCAAATCAAAGAACACAACAGTACATGGACAAATACTTATATGAAAACCATCTTCATGCTATAAAGTTAGTTATAAAAATCTTTAAGTAACTACTTTCATAAGAATTCAAGACAAGAATCTCATAAGCATAAAGAAAGATTGTTTCGGGAACCAAGGCGTGTTTCTTTATATAAAGGCAAGTAAAGTACATATAACGGAAAGATTTCACCTGAAACACCTTCATCAGGCTCCAAGCAAAGCTTCCTCCCGGATTCGTTCCAGCCTCAAGCCTCCAACAAGAGCTCCTTCCAAGTCTTACTCAATGGTGATATAAAGGATCGATGATCACCAATACACATGGAAACAAGGGTTTCCTATGCAAAATGGGGGAAGTGCAGAAGGCACCAAGGACTTCAGACCTGGTCTATGGGGAAAATCTCAGCATAATAATCTTGCTCTTCTTTTCTCTCTCCCTTAGGCCTTCCCTTTGATGTCTTTTTATACCATCTCCAAAGTAGTTTTTTAGTTAGGAGTTGGTTGGGAACAGTTGGGCCACGGGCACTAATAGGTGATCAGCAGGTAAAACCCGCGATCTCTGCCCGAAAATGAGGAATTATTTATTTTTTTAAGTGTTTTAATACATACACGCGGGTTGGGTATACACAGACCCGCGTGTACACGCGTTTAACTCAGGGCAATGTCACGTATAGGGAATAAAACACTGTTTTTTAAATTTTTGGACCAGGTCTGGAAGGAGGGGTTGCCCTAGGCCATGAGTGCAGCATCACAAACCATAAGAGTGAGATTTGGAGCTATAACAGATGCCCCCTAATGTATGAGGTCAGAAGGGGAACATGATGGCCGAAATATATTATGTAAGAACATGGAAAGGAACTTTGTCGAAAAACCGAGGAGGACTACACCAGAATTCAGCCTGCCAAGCCACCAAAAGGAGATCAGAAAGAAACACTGTCTGAGGCGGGCATACCCATGCTCAGGAAAAGTAAAGCATGTCCGCATATCAAGTACAAGCGGATCCACTAAGTATACAAGTATAAATGACTGGAAGATACATAATGGATCATCTGATCATAATGAGTAAGTACATGTCTGAATATCACTTATAAGACTGTCAATGATGCTGAAAGATGCAATGGATCACTGATATCAAAGACTGATCCCAAAAGGTACCAACTGAACATGATGGAATAGGATGGTACTACACTGCAAACTCAGGTGCCAGCATATAGAATGTCGCCATGTCTGACTGCAACATATAAGGTGGAGTGGTATCAACTAGCAGCAACAGGAGCAACTGTCAAGTGAACCAATGAATGCTGATACAACCTGAGGTCTTCACCGACCGCCATGGTACATTTCTACACCATGGGAATAAATGATCTGAAGTCGACCATGTGAGAAATCATTTGATTACCGGTCATTGATGTATACCGTTAACAAACGCGAGACTACTCACCGATAATGATAATGAGCGTCAAGGTACCGAGTACAATCTAACAAGTGTGAATAGATGAGCTGAAGTCGAACACCTGTAAGAATCTATCGATCAGGAGACAATGATGGTTTCCCACTGTCGATAGCGAAGGATCTGCCACTAATGACTGCAAACCCCAAGGTACTGCCAAATGGACTCTAAATCTTTGCCCCAGAGCAATGAGTCGGAGTCGATAGGGAAAGATCCGCTAGAAGGAAGGAATTAAGGCATCCTCCATCAATCTAGTGCGAGTGTAACCCGTAGGCCAATAATGTGGAAGGAATCGGACGAAAAAGATGTAGTAACCCAACCGAAGTACGTTTCCGGCGTACACAAGATGTGGCTAGCACACGGCAGAAACCCTCTGAACCAACCAATAATGAAAGCTGACACAGAGGCGAGGTATCCACCAATAGGGTCAAATGGAAACCAAGGTACTGCACGAATCCCAATGTGTGATAATGTATGCTGATATCGAACACAAGGGAAACCACTCAGTCAAAGACCCATGATACTGATCGATGCTG
The DNA here is from genome assembly GCA_031772625.1 of Pinus tabuliformis. NCBI lineage: Eukaryota > Viridiplantae > Streptophyta > Pinopsida > Pinales > Pinaceae > Pinus > Pinus tabuliformis. Next base: position 81,291,457 of record CM062810.1, on the reverse strand, counting down.
AGCACAAGGTGACCTATCAATAATGAAAATAGGGCCAGGGTGCGGCTCCAGGCCTGTCCTCAGAGCAAGGTGTCGTCGTCGATAAGGACAAGACCCGCCAGCAAGAAGTCAACGGGGACCTTCTCAAACAGGCACGAGTAAAGGACCAATATAACTGATGTGATGATAGGCATGACACTGACAACCAGGGATGGCCGACTGAAAAATGAGTCAAGAGACACCGCAGAAAGGCCGACTCAGGCTAACTTCCCTTGAACAAAAGCACGACTCAATGTGACTATGTGGCAGCATATTATGAATCTGTATAAGTTCGTCATGCAGGAGGCACGAACGAACCCTCCATATGATTGGAAGAGATAACCAATCGGGGGAGAACTGACTCGATAACAAGGTTATGGCGTACCTAAGTCAAACTAAATCTCACCCATGCGAAGGAGACTTTGTTTTGAGTGCTTTGTTCAAGGGCAACACGACTGACTCTAGCTGCCAACAATAAATGGAAATAATGTCCCTGTTCCCGCTCTTTTCTGGAATATTTAATTTTTTTGTTTTTTTCTGATAAGCTGGAAAAAGAATAAAAGAATACTATGGTACAGTGGAAAGAACGAGTGTCGGTGAAACAGATGATCTAGTTCCTGGGAAAGGAACGTTCCTATGCTCAATGCAGGGAGGTGAAAACTGGTCAGTGACACTCAGAGGTATGTTCCTTCCACGGATCAAGGTATGTCAAGCTGCAGAAGTCAAAGGTATGCAAGGTTGATTTTGCAGACGTCAAGGTCAAAAGTGGGCTTAAACACGAGTCCAAGTGAAGCCGGCTTTAGGCCAAAAGGTGCAAATGGTCAACATGCAATGCAGAAGTACAACTCAACACACATAGGAGCCTCTAAGGTATAAGGCCAGAACGAAGCGAAGAAGCAAAGAGGAATGAGTCTTCAACGCATAAGTCATGGCGGGACTACAGAGGATTCCCGAGCCTACTCAAAACGAAGCAACATGGGCACAAATGTCAGTGAGGCGCTAACTACGAAGCCCATGTAAAGGTATGGCTCTACCATCGTGTCATGATTTAAAGAATCGGCGAGTGAAAATGGCTTACTAACCATAACACGATGGGGTGGACCCTACGGTAAATGGATCGGTCAGATGGAGGCTAGTATGCATAATGCAACGGAAAAAATGGTGTCCCTAACCTATATGCCAGTGAAAACACGATACCTGCCATGACGGGTCAGCGGTCATGGAACCGTCTCGAACTGTCGAAAAATGTCCAAAATGTCCTGAAAACAAACCAAACTCGGCATTCCAAGCTCCCAAGTTAAAAGTGACATGAGGCCAAACAAAATAAAATTTTGAAAAAATTTTGCATTTTCAAAACTTATAAAAAGAAATTTTGGACTCACCATTTTCACCGTTTGACTTGGAGAGCAAAAATTGTGGAGCAAAAGGAGCAAACTTCCCTGTGACTTTTCCAACCGTTCAAACTTGCCGAAAACTTCCAGGTAAGCACTAAACTTGTCTTGCAATTAATTGTGATAGTTTTTAGGAATTTTAGTTGATGTTTTACCGTTGGATTTTTGCAAAAAATTCTTTCGCGGCGTACACGCGGGTTGGCAATATTGAACTCGCGTATACGATGGCCCTACACGCGACTGTGTATATATGAACCCGCGTGTGCACAGCGAACTAATTTTATAAACAAAACTAATGGATGAAAATGATTTTTTCTTCCAGGATGACTATCACATGGCGTGAAAGAGAGCACTCAGCCGTGGATAATGAAGTTATGAACAATGATGAGGCATTAGATGCCCTACGGGGATGCGGGTTGCTAAAATTCTTCAAATTGCCAAATATGAAAGCAAACACGCGTCTGCTCGAGAGACTCATTGATTATTGGGATGTCGATGAGGAAGCATTTGTGATTGATCAGATGCCACTCAGGGTAGAAGTGGAAGACATATATTTTATCACGGGCCTTTCCCGAAGGGGAGAGGTAGTACATTCCCGGGGCAGGACACGGAATAGCCTCAGTGTAGATGACTATGTACAGCTTTACTGCCCGGGTCATCGGAAGGTCAGGAGCCAGATCTCTATCCCACATGTGGAGAGTTTGTCACTCAGGATAATCTTGTTCACCATAGCTCGAGTGAACGGATCATCCTCACTACATCAGGCATCACGGGTAAACATGAGCGTGGCAGTGGACTGTCTCACTACTGTGTTTGACTGGTGTACTCCTCTCCTTGCCAACATGAAGGAACAACTCACTTCTATCAGGAGGGGACAGACCAAGAACTTTGGGTTCGGAACCATCTTGTGCACTTTCTTCTTCGAGAAGGTTCCCGCACTCCGTCCCAGGGTAGCAGTTACCATTAGTAGTCCACGTGATCCACGCATGGGCCGGTGGGCTGACTTGATGAAACATCTAGGGGGTGGGGAAGTCCCAAGGAATGCATTTGACGACGACTTCTTTGCTTGGTGGGAGCAACAGATCATCGCCGTGGATGACTACCCATATGCTGGGCTGGATTTCCGAGGAGATCCTGATCTAGTGTTACCACCAAATGCAGCATGGGGCGAGATCGGTAAGAATTTTTATTATTTTATGATTTTTTTGGATTTTTCAAATATAATGATGAATTTTGAAAAATATTTTTTGATGAGATTCAAATGACTAATATGATGATCATGTTCTAGACATTGGGCCTGTACGACCAGATGGACTCCCGCGGCATGGATGGCGTGGCCGAGGAGCCGAAGAGGCAGCTGCGGATACGGAACGGACCCTGAACAACGTCCAACGACACTTGGCGAGACTGAGCTGCCAAGTACCGATGGCCGAGATAGAGGACCTTCCTTCGGATATGCAGCGTCATGTGGTTGGCATGCCACGTGACTGGGTTCGCATCTTTCGGCGCGTGGCCCACGCTATAGTGACATACTTAGACGCTCATCCTGAGCCGAGGCGCTAGATATGCCTGACATGATTATGGGCATTTGAGTCCCAATTTTGTATATTTTTGGACACACATATGTACACTCGAGGCGTTTTATGATATATATATATATATATATATATATACAGTTTGAATTTTTGATGCATGATTTTATGATGATGAATGATTGATATGCCAGTCTAATCCTTGATTAGCGATAGAATCAGCTAACCAATTTTGAGATCTTGGAATGTGCAAATAATTAATGTAAATAAATGATCTTTGCAACAACCTCACCCTTAAATATTGGCGATATAATAATGGATCTCTAACCCGATAAATGTTATTTAACAGAGACACTATCAATTGAGAATCAAGATATACTACCAACGAGTTGATCCCATAAGAGATTGCCTCGGATAATAAATTGATAACAGCTGTATACTTGGCCATATTGTTTGAAGCAGGACCTATACACACGCCTCTCGATATCATCAACTGACTAGTTGGGTAATAAAGTACCCAAGCTACGAAAGCAAGATTCCGAGTGTGCCGACTAGCACCATCGGCGAACCCAAAATAAACCAAATCATCCATCAACACCTGCCAAAGTAGACCAAAAGTGCTGATATCAAAAAACGCTCGATAATATATGTACAAATATACATAAAATACAAAGAAGCCATTGCCTGGTAAAACTAAGCAAAATACTTCTTTAGGTAGAGCCCATTTCTGGGCTCCGCCAGCTTGTTTCCTTCGAAGTCAATTAACTCATACGATCCTTTTTCTAAAACTCGTTTGATAATGAAAGGACCGTACCACATAGGCTTAAATTTGCCTGCCCCCAAGGCGTCCTTATCTTGGTCATAGACCAAGACAAGGTCACCTTCAGAAAAGACACAAGGACGGACAGACTTATCATACTGTGTTTTGACCCTTTTCTTATGGGCCTCATTCATCGTGGCGGCATCTCGACGCTGCTCATCGAGATGTTCCAAGTGAACTAGTCGCTCCTCGAGACTTGAAGTCTCAGGAAGAAGCTCAACGGCCAACTTTAGAGATGGGATTTCACATTCAACCGGAAAGATAGATTCCATCCTGTAAACCAACTGAAAAGGAGTAAAACCAGTAGCCGTTTTGACGGAGGTTCGGTATGCCCAAAGAGCCGAATACAACATAATGTGCCAATTGGACCGATTTTTATCGATTGTCCGTTGGAGTATCGTATTAAGAGTTTTATTGACCGCCTCGATCTGTCCATTGGCCTGAGGATAATAAGGGGACGAATGCTCCTGACGGAAACCTATTTTAAGAGCCAATTCGGACATTAGCTGATTTTGGAAATGACTGCCATGGTCAGTGACAATCTCCCTTGGGATACCAAATCTTGAGATAACTTGATTGAAAAGAAACAAAGCTGCCGTGTCACTATCGTTCTTATAAGTAGGCATGGCCTCAGCCCACTTCGTGAAGTAGTCTACAGCCACGATAATGTACTTGTGATTCACTGCTGAAGGCGGATTACAAGTCATAAAATCAATACCCCACTTAGTGAAGGGACCGACGGTGACAACGGGAAAAAGGGGAGCTGGATGCGCGCGCATCTTGCGAGTAAAAATTTGACACGGGTGACAGCGTTTGACCGCTTCCACACAGTCCTTAAAGAGTGAAGGCCAAAAGTAGCCGGCACGTAAGATGAGCTGGGCTGTAGCAAGCCCTGATAGATGACCACCACAAGCTCCATTGTGGCAGTCATTAAGAACAGACTCTGCTTCCTCTAAGGTTAAACAGTGTCGAAGAATTGAATCAACCCCTCGATGATATAATGTGTCACCAATGATAACATAGTTTTTAGCCAGGTGACATAATTTGCGACGTTCATCCTTGGAGAAAGTAGAGGGAAACTTAGAAGTCTGGAGATAAACAATGATATCTCCATACCAAGGGTCTTGTGAAGAGATGAGGAATATATGTTCGTCAGGTAAACTTTCCTCATAAACAACATCCTCTCCACAAGGAAGCTCAGAAATTAGCTCCGCGAAGACCATAGATTTCTTAGACTTGGTGGACAAGAATTCGAGATCGAATTCTTGTAAAATGACTATCCATCTATTATATTTGCCCCCAATCACTCGCCTACTGAGGACAAATTGAAATGGATTGACCGCCGCTAAGACAAAAGTTTTGCGCAGCAAAATATAATGACAGAGCCTCTGGACAGCATGGACAGCTGCCAAGGCCAATTTCTCAACCGAAGAATAGCGGAGTTCGGGACCTATTAAGCCTCGGCTTAAATAATAAATCACGTGCTCGACAAGAGCATGGTCCTCCTGAACTAGAACCATACCAATGGTAGATTCTGCTGCAGCGAGATATAAAAGGAAGTATCTACCATAATCTGGTGGACTCAAAAGCGGGGCAGAGACTAATGCCTTTTTCAAAGCATCAAACGACCGCTGCGCAAAGTCGTCCCACACAAATGGAACTCCTTTTCGTAGCAAACGCATGAAACCTTTAGTGATCTCGGCATAGTTTGCTATAAACCGTCTTAAGAACTTAGCCTTCCCTTGAAGACTTTGAAGTTGACGAATTGAGGACGGGGGAGGCAACTGAACTATTGCCTCAACCTTGAAGGGATCAACCCGAATCCCTTCATTGGACACAATAAACCCTAACAGCCGACCGGATGTAACCGCGAAAACACATTTATTGGGATTCAACCGGATTTTATAGAAACGACATCGCTCAAAGACTAATCGAAGATGACTAGGATGATCAGTTCTCTTTCGAGAGCGAGCAGCGAGATCATCTAAGTATGCCTCAATGACATGTTTGATGTCGTGGAAAGCATATGACATGGCCCGCTGAAAAGTGGCTCCAGCATTTTTAAGACCAAAAGGCATCTTTCGATATGCAAAAGTACCCCAGGGACATATGAAGGTTGTCTTATGCTGGTCTTCAGGATGGATAGAGATTTGATTATAACCCGAAAAACCATCCATGAAGGAAAAAATTTCATTACCCGCACACTCGTCGATAATCTGATCAATGAATGGCGTGGGGTAATTGTCTTTCGGACAAGCCTTGTTTAGATCCCTAAAATTGATGCATACTCGGATTGTTCCTTGCTTTTTGTCCACAGGGACTGGGTTAGAAACCCAATCCGTAAGAGGAACAGGGTATATAAAACCCGCCCTTAGCAGCTTCTCAACCTCAGCTTTGATAGCCGCTGCTTTCCTAGGGTTAACCAGCTGAAGCCTTTGACGAATCGGTTTTGCATTTTCGTACGTCTTGGTCTCATGTTGGACTATAGAAGGATCAATGCCGGGCATTTCCTCATAAGACCAAGCAAACACATTGCGATATTCCTTGAATAGGTCGGTGTAAATTTGAATTTCTTCAGGGGAACACTCAATTCCGATGAAGATATTCTCTATGATGTTAGGGTCCCTAGAGATGTTGATGGGTATCATTTTTGAAATTACCGACATATTACCTTCGGCGCGAATGTGTGCTGGAGCCAAAGGGTTCGATACCATATCAACATCACTAGTACAGAGCTCGGAAAACCTAGATTCCACTTCCTGCAAAGGAGGAAGAAAGTACGAACGATGGTGTAAGTCTTCCCACGGTTGATCTATACCCATCATTGCTTCAAGGATTGCTTCTTCAGAAGGTAAAATTGAATCCAAGCAATCCAAGGTAGAGATAGAATCTAAGCTCCAAGCTGGGGCCACATGACCATCCAACTCTTCTTCAGAGAAAGGAGTGGAATGGTTATCTGCAGAGTCTACGATAGACTGATATCTAAGCTCAGCTGCAGATATAGGAAACGCCATTCCATTAACTTGTCCTTCAACTAATGTGGTCGTAGGTGAAGGCAAGGTCCAAGGGTCGGAAAAATAATGAGTTCGGAAGAACTCTTCTCGAGGAGACTCCTTGGATGATGAAATAGCATTGATTTTTGCAAAAGGAGAGGGAAGGTCAAACGTACCCATCAATGAGGAATACATCCCTACTCCTAAATTCTCAGTCAGCGGGCGAGGGTTATCCACCAAAGGAACAGTAGATTCAGAGCTTGCTTGAGGATCGATTGGAGAATAGTCCAATTGATCAACCTTAACGATTTTCCCCTCATGAGGAAAGCAAATGACACGAAACAGAGTCGATACGACGGCTTCCATTTCGTATACCCAGTTTCTTCCTAATAGGAGATTATAGTCTAGGTTAGCATCTATGACTCCAACACATATAGGAAAGGCCGGGATAATCCCATGCGGCTTGTGAGAATGACCATCAAATGCAGTTAAGACGATTGGTGAAGGAACAGCCGAAGGTGAGCCAATAGCCTTCCAACATGACATCGACATGACACATGTGGAAGCTCCTTCATCTATAACGATGCGGAAAATATTGATTTTCCGGTATGTAGACTTTATCTGAAAATCCATATGATGAGGGAGTCTCTTTTTGACATTTGACATGTCAAAAGAGAGCACTAAAGAGTTAGCTGGATCGACTGCTCCAATTGCGGAGAGTAAAGCACTTCTCTGAGACGGACACGACTGGAGAACCTCTAAAGCGGACATAGCACATGGGCTTTGAGCCAGATCCTCCACAATGGAGTAATTCTGGGCGGCCCTAGCATTAGGGTTAATCGTCGCGCGTTTGGCGGAACCTCTCGGTATCCTAGGTATAGTCTCAACAGGGGGCCGCTCAATATGAAGGTCATTACCTCCAGGAACAGTTTTATCCTTAGATGTTTCGGCTTCACCATAATCATGTGACCGAGTAGTCACATGGACATTTGAACCCATCATAAAAACATTTGATGCTTTTTCCCCTTCCTGGTTGCCCCCTGAGGAGGTCCCAGGATTCGAATTCGCGCCAGCAAGAAGTTGCTGCCCTTGGGGAAACGGGTTAGTTAACACAGCTTGCGAACTAGAAGTCCCTTGTTGTCCTAACAAGCGTTGAGTGTCTTCAATTCTAGGGCAGAGATGAGTTGGATGGTCCCCACTGCATAACTTGCAAGGAAACTTAACTTTCTTTCTCGACTCACCTTTACCACCACCAGCGTTGTTGCCGGATTTATTTGCATCGGGCTTCCCATCCGAGTTCTTTTTCTTACCACATCCTTTCTTTTTCCCATTGGAATTTTTATTTCCTTTGGGGTTATCGGATTGGATGGCATTAATTGAAGAAGTTTGGGAAGCGGGAGGATTAGACAATGTGACTTGGTTGTTAGAAGCAGTTTGCAAAGACAACTGCTGCAATTGATTCAACAAGTTCACTGTAGATGTGTCTACTGACCCAACGATACCGTCCGCATGCGGACTTGGCTTCGGCTTAGCTAAATCAACCTTAGATCCAGGAGCATCTGGCAAGTACTTTTGGAGGATCCCAGACTGAGAGTAAATCAGTTCTAACTGTTGGGCCCTGAAAATGGCTTGCTCCTCAGAATAGACCCCAGACATGGAGACATCCTTGGAAATCTCGGGTTGCAAAGACTTCAAAAACCACTCTAGACGGTACTCCGGAGGGATTTCGGCTTTAATGAGCCTCTTTCTCCGTCTCCATTCCTGAATGTGATCAGAAATGTGGGTTGCCTTATCCTGACGAAAGGTGGCCAGAAGTTCGGTTCCAGCGTCATAGTGGACAGGCAACTGGAAGTGATTTAAGAAAATATTGGCTAAGTCGGCGAACGATGTAAAGCTGCCCCCTGGCAACTCTATATACCACTTGGCCGCATTACCAGTCAAGGTGCGCTGAACGAGTCTCAACCTAATCGAATCCTCGATGAGGGAGTTGGATGAGCACCACAGATGGAATGTGGTTACATGGTCGCCCGAGTCCTCACCACTCTTCCCTTCGAATTTTGGAATGTCTGAAGGGAGTTTGGTTGGGACCAGAGGCCAGGCCGGATTATACCTGATTGGGTCGTTTGTTAACTTTGTGAGATCTGGCAAGTTTAACGTTGCCAGAAATGGAAGCCTAGGAGGACCTAGGGGATTCCACCCAGACTGGGCAGAACTCCCAAAGTTCTGAAAAGATTGTCCTGGGATTTGGGAGGCACCAGGCTGCCCGAAGTGACCAGTAGAACCGGCTGAACCAAAAGGCAAGCCTTGTGGTCCAGCAAAATTCGGAGTTTGACCAACTCCTGCCGTTTAACCTCCATAGCCCGCAAAGTTTCCTCCTAAAGAATGGTAAGGAGTTGATAACCCCTGATATGGATTCCAAGCCGAAGCAAGGGGAGGAATACTTTGAAACGAATTAACTGTGGTGTATGGCCTATTCCCTTGTTGGCCGATAAATGGATTCCCAGTTCCTGCACTACTAACCCCAGGGTTATTCCAACCTTGGAAAGGATTGCTGCTTTGTCCTATAGAAGAAAAAGGCATGGATCCTACCGTCGGGTTGGAATGTGGTATATGACCACTTCCGAAAGGAAAACCCTAGAATGAAGCTGATCCACCCATCATGGACGTAGCGGCACTAAACGGAACCGATGGAATACCCTGTGATTGGGTGCCATAAGAGAAGAGTCCAGTACTAAAAGCATTGGTTTGGGAATTTCCACTCGTGGACGGAATGGAGGTAGACCCAAGTAGAGATGTGCTCGCAAAAGATCCAAACAAGGAAGTGGAGGGGATGGAAATGGTTCCTCCCCCTTGTACCGATGTAGGGGTTTGCATAGTCGCAGCACTCATAGAAGCCATGCTTCCAGTAGTGGTCATGAATGGTAAGCGCGTAGCGTAACCTGGACTTGTTGGTCTATGTGATGGAGTCCCAACGTATTGCAATACGTCTGGATGACTAAATGGTAGAGGAGAATTTGGAACCACTAATGATTCTGAAAGTTCTTCTACCTCTACATTATTCTCCGCTTGAAAGCGAACTCGAGAAAGGACTGGAGTATCCCTCTCTTGCTCAGAAGTGCCAGGCCTTGCTTGGCCGCTAATGTCCCTGAGAGGAGGATCAATCCCCGATGCGTCAACCGGCGTGGGATGGACCCCACCGGTAGTATTGCCTCTGCGCCTTCTAGGAGAAGGCTCTAAACTAGGTGGCGAGAGACCACGAAGTCTTCGAGACCGTCTTGGAGATCGGTCAGCCACTTTGAATTTTTTGTTATGATCTAACTAAAGACTCAAAAAATTAAAAGCTAGGCCAACTAGGAGCACAGAGCACACACTATAAAGTCCCTAAAGATACAGCCAGTCAAACAAACTTCCACGTATTTCTGCTCCGGGTGATTAGGACCGGACACCAAAATACGAGAAAGTGAATCAAAGGGCCTTCCGAAGATAGTCTGGGATGATGAGGGCCCAGTCCTATCAGCGAAGGTATCAGAGGAAGTTACGCTGACCTCCTAACAACAGCCTGCGCCGGTGCAAGCCCCCAAGCTTCGCAAGGGTGCCCTCCAGTAGTACTGTTGAGAATGATGCAACGTCGACCTCAGGTGCCACGGGATTCCCCTCCGCAGCCACCTATGCAGATCCCTAGGAGAGGCAACTATGGATACCAACTCGTCGCAGAAGCCAGGCGGAACAGTCGTGAGGTAAGTTCGGACAAGTAGGAGAGGGGGTATCTCTCTTCCCTGTCTTCACAGACCCTCATGCTTAACTACCAGATCCGGAGCTTTCCTGGTCTTCCTAACGCTATTGGATTTTCTCTCGTTAATCAGACTCTTATGTTTGACGTTTTATGTGGCCTTGGAGAGTTAACTCTCCACTCGCCTAATCCAAGGCCCTAAAATCATAAACTTGTTGGTGTAACTGACTAAAACAAAAAAGTTCTAGTGGATTTTAATTTAGCGCTTGATTTTATTAGGCTCTTCTTTAAGTCACAGGGTAATGGAGATGAAACTTGTGGTGTTTTTATGGACGCAAAAGAAATTAATAAAACTTAGCTACATGCACATGCACTTGTTGTTTTCGATGAAGAGCAATTTCTATGAGGTTCAGAGGTACTTCTAATATAAACAAATTTTTCTTTTCTTTTCAGAATCCACACTCACAAAAACTAACAAAACTATATATGCCTAAAAAGAGATGCAAATCTATCCTAATGCAAGAACTATATGTGGATGCAAGATTTAAAGACTACTCTAAAAATAAAGAAGGAAAGTTGCTGCTTTACGAAATTGTGTCTTGCCACTAAAATGCCTAGATAGAAGATGATGTGTTACCAATCATTTCGTCCAAACAATAAAAACAAGTTCTAAGATAAAAACAAAGCACTTTCACTTCACAAAAAAGGAAATCAAATGAAAAGCAAGTTTAAGAAAGCGAAACTCAAAACTTTCAAAAGATTTTCTTTCAATCAAACCAAAAAGTCTTTTTCAAAGGAAAGCTCTCAAAAATACTGACACCAATGATTGATAAATAGGCAACCAAACACTTTTGTGAATTGACACCTTTCAAATGATGAAAACTCAACAAAAATAAATGTGTTTGAAATCGCTTTTTTGACAATCAAAAGCAGCAATGGAAGTCCAAAAGATCAAAAGACAAGTTTCAAGAAAATGGTAACAAACAACTTTCCCGAAACGAAGGAGCAAATGGTCACAAAAATGGTTTCCTTAAGCAAAAAAAAGGGTCATCAAAACAAAAGTGAACACAAAGCTTGAAATCCAATCTTCCTACTCTGCCAAAACGGAGCAGTCAAGATTCTTAACCAGAAATCTTGTGTGTCAAAAATCAATGACGCTTGCAATCAACGAAAACAAGACTAATACTCCTTATAACTAGAGAGAGTTCAGAACAAGATGCCCCCTGTGAAACAGAGGACTGTTACTGGAAAATGACTGCTTGAAACTGACCCAAACCACCAGACAAACATTCAGCAAAAAGAAAATTTATAAATCTTGAAAATTATATAGTATACGCGCCTGCAGTGATGTGCAGAGTGCGTGTACACGCTACTGTAACTGAGGAAACCTGCGTATACGTGGGTCCACTTAGTACAACTTGCATATATACGCTTCTGTAATCCAGAAAAACAGCGTATATGAAGACTTCCAAGAAAAATAAAAAAACACAGACTGAAAAAACTGGAAAAGCTTAGAGTTCAAGAACAGATCAGACAGTCAGAACCAGCAAACAGAGAGGCTGAGCCTTGATTGGCTTGAAGGCTACCCAAACTAGGAACAACAAGAGTGTTGTTCCCCAGCGGAGTCGCCAATTCTGGTTGAAGGGAAAGTACCCCTAGGGTCCTTTGGGTTAAGACTCTACCAGACTGAAAATTGCTTATTCAAAGAAACACACACACAACCATTATCTTCACTTTAAGAAAATTCTAATGTTTAGGGTACGTACCTAAGGTCCTACGTTCGAGAAGGCCTTTAGGGTCCAAACCCTTCTTGGAGTTCCCTTCTTCTTCTTTGACCTGTAAAACAAGCAAATCAAAGAACACAATAGTACATGGACAAATACTTATATGAAAACCATCTTCATGCTATAAAGTTAGTTATAAAAATCTTTAAGTAACTACTTGCATAAGAATTCAAGACAAGAATCTCATAAGCATAAAGAAAGATTGTTTCGGGAACCAAGACGTGTTTCTTTATATAAAGGCAAGTAATGTACATATAACAGAAAGATTTCACCTGAAACACCTTCATCAGGCTCCAAGCAAAGCTTCCTCCCGGATTCGTTCCAGCCTCAAGCCTCCAACAAGAGCTCCTTCCAAGTCTTACTCAATGGTGATATAAAGGATGGATGATCACCAATACACATGGAAACAAGGGTTTCCTATGCAAAATGGGGGAAGTGCAGAAGGCACCAAGGACTTTAGACCTGGTCTATGGGGAAAATCTCAGCATAATAATCTTGCTCTTCTTTTCTCTCTCCCTTAGGCCTTCCCTTTGATGTCTTTTTATACCATCTCCAAAGTAGTTTTTTAGTTAGGAGTTGGTTGGGAACAGTTGGGCCACGGGCACTAACAAGTGATCAGTAGGTAAAACCCGCGATCTCCGCCCTAAAATGAAGAATTATTTATTTTTTTAAGTGTTTTAATACATACACGCGGGTTGGGTATACACAGACCCGCGTGTACACGCGTTTAACTCAGGGCAATGTCGCGTATAGGCAATAAAACACTGTTTTTTAAATTTTTGGACCAGGTCTGGAAGGAGGGGTTGCCCTAGGCCATGAGTGCAGCATCACAAACCATAAGAGTGAGATTTGGAGCTATAACATAAATTTAAACCAAGTCTCCCTAAAAGACCACTATCCTTTGCCCAAGATGGAACACATCCTACAAAGAGTAGTGGGGTCATCTAGAATCTGTTTGCTAGATGGCTTTTCAAGTTTTAATCAAATACTTGTTCACTCGGATGACCAAGACAAGACAACCTTTACCACACCATGGGGAACATTTAAGTATTTTAAGATGCCATTCGGACTTAAAAATGCTGGTGCTACCTTTCAAAGAGCAATGGATATTGCTTTTGCCAAAGAAATACATGACTTCCTAGTTGTCTATCTGGATGATCTCACCCCATTTTCCAAATCTGATGAAGAGCACCTCAAGCACTTGAGGCAAATATTCATGACATGTAGGAAATATGGAATTTCCTTAAATCCCAAGAAGTCCCTGTTTGGCCTTGAAGAAGGCAAACTACTTGGCCACATCATATCAAAAGATGGGATTAGAATAGATCCTGAAAGAATCCAAGCCATCCTCCAAATCCCATATCCAAGAAACATAAAAGAGTTGCAAGAATTCCTTGGAAAAATCAACTTCTTAAGGAGATTTATCCCAAATCTAGCTGAATTGATACGACTATTAAACAATATGTTAAAAAAGGATGCCAAGGTAAAATGGTCTCTTGAAACCAAGCAAGCATTTGAGAGTATCAAAATGGCCTTAACCCAAACCCCTGTCCTCACCAGCCCACAATTTGACAAAGATTTTATCATTTTTTCTTTTGCATTTGATCATACTATAGCTGTTGTCCTTTTGCAAAAGGATGAACAAGGAGCTGAAAAGCCAATTGCATTTTTCAGTCGAGCCTTAAGAGACGCCCCTTTAAAGTACCCAATCATGGAAAAGCAGGCCTATGCACTCGTTAAGGCCATCAAGGATTTCAGAGTGTACATTTTATATTCACATGTGGTTGCCTATGTCCCAAATTCTGTTGTAAAAGACATACTAACCCAAGAGGGATTAGAAGGCAAAAGAGGCAAGTGGATAGCAAACATCCTTGAGTATGACATAGAAATAAAACCAACCAAGCTGATAAAGGGACAAGGTTTAGCCAAACTGATGTCCGAAACAAACCTTGAAGCCTTAGACATTAACCAACTGGAGAATGAACAGGAGCTGGCGACTCCAGAGATCAGTGAGACCCTTTTGCAATCTCCATGGTATGCTGATATATTTTTTGTACTGTTAAACCTGTTTGCTCCCCCAGGATTGTCCAGAACCAAGAAAAGATTTCTGAAAATGAAGACTTTAAAGTTTTGTGTAATAAATGGTGCATTATTTTGGAGAAATCATGAAGGTATATTGCTTAATTGTTTAACCATGAGTGAAACTAACAATGTCATGAAAGAATTCCATGCAGGTGACTGTGGAGGACATCTATATTGGAAGTCCACTACTAATAAAATCTTAAGGGTTGGTTTCTATTGGCCCTCTCTTTTTGCAGATGTAAAGAAGTTTGCCATGTCATGCCACAAATACCAAATCTTTGAGGGCAGAAGAAAGTTGTTACCCTTGCCCTTGAAACCCATCTCAAACGAGAAGCCTTTTCAACAATGGGGTCTTGACTTTATTGGAGAAATCCATCCTTCTTCCTCTGGCCAGCACAAATGGATCCTAACAGCCACTGACTATTTCACTAAGTGGGTTGAAGCCATTCCCTGTAGGCAAGCAAATGACACCATCATTATCCAATTCCTTGAGTGCAATATCCTTTCTAGATTCGGCTGCCCTGAGAAAATCATCACTGACAATGCCGTTGCCTTCAAATCCAAAAAGATGATCAATTTTTTCCACCAATTTCATATTACCTTGGGCCACTCTACAGCCTATTACCCTCAAGGTAATGGCTTGGCCGAATCATCTAACAAAAGCCTCATCAACATCATAAAGAAAGTGCTAGAAGAGAACAAGAAGAATTGGCACAAAAGGCTGGTAAATTCCCTATGGGCAGACAGACTTTCAACAAACAGGTCCATTGGGATGAGCCATTATGAGCTAGTATATGGGATGGAGGCTAGATTTCCTTCATCCTTGGGCATTCCTACTATTAAGTTGTTACAGGAAATTCAGGCTGAACCAAGTGATATTCAAAGAAGGAATAATCAGACCATTCATCTTCAGCAAACCAGAGAGCAAGTTTATGACAGAGCTCAAATTCTGCAAGAAAAGCTCAAAAAGATGTTTGATAAGAGAGTTAAAGCTGAGGATTTCTACATTGGGGACAAAGTTCTAACGTGGGACTCAAGAAGAGAAAACAAGGGCAAACATGCAAATTTTGATTTTTTATGAGGGGTCATTCGTTATTTCTGCTGTTCGGGAAAATAACACTTATTTTCTCAAATCTGTAGAGGATAGTTCTGCTGAAGAAGGCCCTGTCAATGGCCGTATGCTGAAACATTACCATGATCCCTTTTAAGGGATACAGTGCAGCTTTGTATATATCTTTTGTACAATAATATTTGTATATATCAACGTTTTGTTTTATTTTTCTGAATGTAAGAGGAGCGGCAATAAAACTTGCAAAGACACAGCCAATACAAGTGTTCCAGTTTTAAAAGCTTTGTCTCTGCACCAATTTCAGCAAAACAGCAAGGGTAGTGATGTCACATCACAAGCAAATCATGGCAAAAGGGAGTTGTTTACAGTCTTCAGTCAAAAATATCAAAACAGAGGAGTATTTTAGTTTCATATCAGCACCCTTGGTCAAAGCAAAAGCAAAGCAAACACATCAGTTTTGATCCATGTTTTGAGAATGTTTCAAAGGCAATGCTCAAACAACATTCTACATAATAGCAAGCATGCAGAAGAAAGCAGGCAGTGCTATGCATTTCACAATATTTCAGTTGAAGAGAAGGTTGTTCATATTACAAAGTTTCAATTATCTAACAGCCAACATAAAGAAGTTCCTTCAATCCACATCAACCACAGAAGATCAAGGCAGTCTGACCTGTTGTTCTTGGCTTTTCACAAGGAAAAGCCATCCCCAAGTGGATCCAGTGTTAGCCTCCTGTTGCGACAGGTGTTCATGTTTCATGATTGACATTTTACATGCCAAATATGTCATACTTTGCATACTGCAATGTTCCATATTTCCAGAAGAGACCAAAGAAGAAGCCATGAAGTGTGCTAGTCCAAATGCCACTGCTGAATTCCAATTTTGATGACTTAACCATTTAAAAAAAAAGAATGTTCTATAAAAGGGAAGGCCAAACAGCTTAATCTTGGCCTCCCTAGGCTTCAATTCCCTATTTTAGAATATAGAGAATGATATCTGTCCAAACAACTTAATCTTGGCAGATCGGTAGATAGGTAGAGAATCAAAGGAGCCCAACTGCTTAATCTGGGCCCTTGGCAGAAATAAGTATAGACTTAGATAGGAGAACAGAAAAAAGAAAATCTTTTAAAGCTAGGTCTGCAAGTCTAAGTGCACCCACCAAGAGAAGAAAAAATGCTAGAAAAGTAGGCTGGGTAGATAGTTTTTGAGGTCGCAGGATGATGATTCATGATCAATTTTGTGTTTCTAAGTATTACATCTTTTCAGATCACAGTCATGATGCAGTTTTTCATCTGGAGGAACTCAAACTGGACATAACTAACTCCCCTTTCTTCTTATTCCCCAAATCATTTACTAATTTTCCCAAAGAGGTCAAGATTTGCTTGAGCCTCTTAGTCTCATCACGTTCCATAACATTGGCCTTGGTGAAGATCTGCCTTACTCAAGGATTTCCATTCTTCTTTTGCAAAGTTATATTCCCCCAAAATAGCCTAAGGTTCTTTATCTTAGCACTTTCTCATCATCTTCATATTAACTACTGACTCTATTATGTAAATCCCCATTTGTTTTCCCCTTCCCCTATTAAATCTATGTTAATAAACTCCCCTATGTACATATTCCACCTTGTAGCACTATAGCTATGTATTTTTCAGTCCTGGGACATAGTAGTCCACCTGGGACTATTGTGAACCCATCGGTGTCATGAAACTGGGATTGGTCTAAACCTCTGGTTAGACCAAGAACCTTTACCCACCTCGCTGTCCTCAAAACCCTATAACTTTACCCCTCTGCATTCATTTGCACAAAGGTAATGTTTAAAGTGTTATTAAACATTAAATTTTGTTCTCCCCCACTTGTATAAACCCACAAAACCAAAGTATAAACCCTCCCCACGGCGTTTATAAAGATCCGAATATTCGCGCAAATCCCCCGCATAAACCGACCGCCAGCTCCACATTCCGTCCACCGTCGGATCGGGCCCTCCCCATCCGACGGCTCTCGGCGATTTCGGAGGCGCCCTGCTGTTCGACCATTAGCTTCCAATGGTGAGGCAGTTTCTTCGCCATACCAAAGACACATGTCCGCCTTCTATTGCATCGGAGAGGCCTTGACGGATACCACCCCCGTACAGAAAGTGGTCCGATCAAACCGCTTTCCGCTTTCTGTATACGCATCCCATGTCACTTATCCTATTCTACGTGTCTGCCTCGTCACCATGCCACATCATCTGCACAACATCGGCCTCCTGCCGAGTCACCCCTGCCACATCATCCACCGTACATGCTGACGTCACCCTAGTGACGTCATCCTACCACATCATCCGCCGTACCATAGTCCCACCCGCTGACGTCATGCTGACGCCATCATCAATTTTGAGGCGAAAGGCGAAAGTGTGCTTACGAAGCCCGGATTCAAATTCCGAGGCATTTTTTCATGCACGATTAGCACCTAGTGCTAATCGCGCATGGCTATGGGAAAAGGGCTGAAATGGAAAGCCCCTCGTTGTGCAACCCCCAGCAAGCCCAAAAGGCGCCGAATGACCCGTTTTTCTTCACGAGGCATGCAGAAAGGATCAAAAGATAGTTCTAAAGGAAATAGAGGGCTGAGCAGCGGCCATTAAGTTTTGATTTGACCCACAGCAAAAGAGAGAACCGGCCCGATTCATTTGTCAAAGAGTATCAGAGGAAGGATGAAGTGGCAAAGAGTATCAGTTAAATTTTTAATGAAAATCTTCAGTTCCCAAAGCAGGTCAACATTGAATGGCCTCCAGCAAAGTCAAATCAGATGGTGTAAGCCCATCCCAACTCTCAAATCACAGTTAAAGCACTTAAAGCCACCGAACTACAATGGAGCAGAAGTCCATGCACAGTTATTGCAGAAGCACTGCACCAAGCCACCAAGGACAACAAATTAATTCAGTTTTGATACAGTCGCCCTCAGTGCAGCCCATAGATATTTTCTTGCATTTATTCCTGATAGCTTTAGGTTAAAGTAATCTTTTACTTTCATACCTGTTTAGGTCACAGCTGTAATAAACAATTCTGGAGAATTTTTCCTATATATACCACCCTCTGTATTGTTTCAAGGGTTGGTCGATTGATAACTTTTCATTAGAGACTCGCACTGTACGTCTGATACCTTTTCTTTAATCGAAGATTACTGAAGAGATTGGAGGAATGACTGTCTGATGTGTTGTTAATGGTCCCTGGAGACTGAATGATGGAATTCTTGTGTTGCAACATGAATCAATAAGTACCTCTTACCTCTGTTTTCATTTTTCACCATCTAAATAGCAAAAAGAAAGATTAGCTTAGAACTTGTTTAACTGCACTCTAGGCTCAATTTCTGCTGTTTCTTTATGTTTTCATCTAAAATGAATTGGACATGAATATGAATTCCCCGTGGCTCATATTTACCCTAATTCACATGTGTTTGACAGTTATCTAGGGATTCTTTACTGCCCTTAGATAGAGCTCATCCACCCTTCTCTGTTAAGCTGACTGAGAGATTCTTAATTGCCTCTCCTTCCTTAGCATTCTTTCCATCCTTTAAACTTGAAAAATTGTTCCATGTGCAGCTACCTTGCTCCTTATTCCTCCTGTGACCAAGAAAACGCACTAGCAGTCTTACTCCTTGACTCCATGCCCAATGGTTTGAAACTTTCACACTATACCTGCCTCTTTACCTGAAAAGATCAATCTTCCCACCAAAACACAGATGAAACCCCAGAACTCAATAGCTAGCCTAAAATTATCATCAACGGAGCTAAATTAGAAAGAGAGAGCCCTCTCTGATTGTAGGTGGGCTAGAACCTGCAGTCCACAGTTGGTTTGTGGTTACCTCGGCCGTATCCCTTTACTCCAACTTGAGGGACAACCTGAGTGATAACAGCTCCAAACTTACGTGTTGCCACCATATCACTCCGCAACCACCCCCTGTTCAAAACCACAAACCACTCGTTACTCACCCCCCCGGCCCCCCACAAACAGCTCATGGTTTCCCTCGGCCAACAACTCTTCCATCCCGTGCCTTAACCGTTATCCCTCAACCAATCCTAAGCCACCACATCATGTTACCGCCTATCACATTCATTGCCCTCCTATCACGTCCATTATACCCACTCGTTGTAACTCCACTCCTAAGCATTCAAGCAACTACGATTATGAATGAAACTATTATTCCTTCGTGAAATCTTATAAATAAAACTAAACCCGCCTCTTTTTCACTTTCCTCTGACTCTTTTAAATTATTTGTATGTTTACAGTTTTTGCAGGACTTCTTCCCATTCGCTTAGTTTGTTACTTATAACCACTCTTCCTACTCTCTGCCAAGATGGCTCCAAAAGGAAAAGCTAAAACGCAGAGTGCAAAGGAAAGCATTGCTTCTCCAACCCAACTTTACCTTGACCATATTCTGCTTGTGGATTGACGATTTAAAATTGTAGAAGCAAAGTGTGAGTTCAATTTTTATGAATTGCATCTATGGCTCAAACAGAGTTACCTTGACAAACAAGACCCAATCAGATTTTGGGAATCCCTATTACCTTTCTTTAGCTTCCAAAAAACACATGGTTTTCCTAATCTTATTACCTAGTGTCAACCTAAATATGACCCTCTGAAAAGAGCAGTCATGGCCTAGGATGGAAAAATTATGATCACCATCTCTACTGAAACCATAAACCAGATGCTCCTAATCCCCCAATTTGACTCTCTCACTCATTTCTCACCAGCAGCACTTATGGATCTGTACAATAAGTTAACTTTCCCACAGAGAGCCCAAAGTTTTGAATTTTTTTACCTGAGGGTGCAGAATTTCTTAAAATAAATCCACCTTACTCATCTGCAATGTTTCCTGAAGCCTCCAAACATTGCATTTCCTTGCTTTCCTATTTATTAGGATTTCCACATGACGAGTCTATTGATGAGGCTATCCTTGGTTTCCTTTCCATATTTAATAAACATAAACAACCAACATTCATGTATAATTACATCCATTTCTTGGCTGATAATATACATGAACAGTTCATGAACATTATTGTACAAGGAGTGTTCAATTACAGCTTTGTAATTGGCCACATGCTTCTTTTTCAACACAGTGATCTTTTCCCTAACAAACTAATCAAGCAGGATGAACCAGAAGTGAATCAATAAGTAATTCAATGGACATAAATATTCAGGAAAAATTCTACCACCTCCTCTTTTTCAGAATTTGTAGATGCATTCTTACATCCAGTGGCACATCTACTCAATAGCTAGACAAAGCCAAGGATTGGAGATGAAATTAAAAGGATTCTACATTTAAATGAGTAGACTAAAACTGGTGACTGATATCTATACCAGAAATATACTGAGATAAGAGTATATGGTTGTGAATTTGCACCATATAAGCTACCTAAATATGTTCCTATGAGAATATTTTCTCTAGAATATATTAGGTGGATGATCCACACGGATGACCTACACTTTGTGTCAGGCAAAAGAAAGTATCAGTTCAAGAATAAAGCACAGATTGGATCATTTATTTGCAACACGAAATAAGTTGGTGTTGAGGCAGATGCATTGTTAAGGAAGATGATTTTTCAGCCCAGCGTCACGTAGTCCTATGATCCTTTTGGCATCATCTCCACCTTGAGAGTTAATTTCAAGATGACTCCTTATAATCATACTCCAAGGCTAGAAATAGAAACCTTTATGAATCAAGAAACATCGGTTTGATGGGACTCTTCAAGAGGCAAATGAGTAGGTTGTATCTACCCCCAATGAACAGACTCTAATTTCTTAGAATAAGAAAGAGAAAAGGCTAAGAGAGAAAAATTCATCTACCGAAGATATTATGAAAGGATTCATTTTTCAGAAAAGGAAGCCTAAGGTTAGCTTGGTCACATTAGCAGAAGAAAGTCCACCAATGATAATTGATCTTGGAGATCTAGAAGTGTCTACATTAGCGGGGATCACTGCTTCAACAACTCCTACAACATCACCTTCTAGAGAACCTCTAGAATTTATTCAGTCCTCGGGAACTAGTTCTTTGGATGATCAAAATATATTTTCAAGGCTCCTTGAAATCAAATAGAAAAATAAGACTTTAAAGTCCAATGTGTATAGCAAGTTCTAGAAGAAAACTTCAACCTCCCAGCATAGGCTTCTTTACAGGCCCAAATTCCATTTCCTAAATCACCATCAGATTACAAAAAGATTTTGTTTTCATTTGATAGCAATCAAATTCATCCATTTGACTAGATGGATATGCACAGATAGACTGGTGAGATGTTGTTTTCTACCATTACAACTACAACCATGTCTCTTTCTAAACTTAGGATTGCCTTAGCCAATGTTCAGTCCCAACTTAAGTTAGAAAAAATTTCTTCCTTAGCCAAAGACAACAGAATAAAATGATTAGAGTATTTTGTGATTAAAGTGGGATATGACCCCAAAGATGTAAAATCTATAGAGTTTCTCCTTAAAAAGAAAGATGTAGGCATTGCTGCATTGAAGAAACAGTTAAAGTTTCCTTCAATAGAAGATCCTCTGGCCAATGATATAGCATAAAATGAACATCAAAAGGAGAATATGATCAAGCTTATCATTGAGAATAATATACAATTGAAGAAAATGGAAGAGCAGATTGAAGAGTTATTAAAAGAGAAGGAAGAAGCACAACTTGCCATGGTTCCACTCACAGCAGTCCCAATAGGAGTTGTAGGTACAAAACCTAGTTCATCATCAATATCCATTGAGCCTACATCAACAGTAGCTAATCCAGCCAGATTATCGTAGGAGTTTTCCATACAAAAACATGAAAACGAGAAATTACTGCAGAAATTCCAAAATCTAGAGTTGCAGAAAGTACAAAATGATACTTTGTATCTACAAGAAATATAGAAGACCCACAAATTGTAACTTAAAATAAAGAAGCTAGAAAGTGAGTCCTTGATGGTATACACTTTGGCTCATGCCAAGGAAAATATTTGGGCAAAAATCATCCAATCCATGACATAGGTATGGCCATCCATACATATTATCTTTTAGCAGCAAGAACTCATTACTAGATGCAGAGGAGTGATAGAAGAATAGAAAGTAGCCTTGAAGACCAAGCCAACAAAAGCCACATATATGATCAAGGTTTTAAATTCAAAGAGGAGAGAAGAATTATAAGAAATAAACATCTTTGATAAGACAACTACCATCTTAGAGATCAAGAAGGTATTACATAAAAGGAATTTAATCAAACAATTAGAAAGTAAATGTCAAACATAAGATATTTCTATCAAAAGATTTCATTCAAAGTTTAATGTCTTCAATCAGAAAGGGATTCCTGGATTAGTAGGTTTGAATGATAAATTGATTAGATTAGATTATTATTGCAAGGAGTTATATGTTATTGCAGTAGACAGAGCCAAATTTGTAGGATTTAAAGGACAAATAACAGGGAGGGATTTTCTGGAAGATTTGGAGTTTGATTTAACCATCTTGCATGAAATTAAACATTTATTTCTCACCGAGCCTAATTTCAAGAGATACAAAAAGGTGGATGAAACATTTACAAAGATGGTGAATGTAGAAATCCCAAGTGAAGATAGATGGGATAAATTATGTGAGACAATTGAGTAATTGTTCATTCTAAGAACATCACAGCTCACGAGTGTTTTCAGGCCAGATCATCAATAGATTCCCAAAGGATAGAGCCACCTCTTCAGCAGTTATTCGGTTCCTATTATATGATTCTAATTTTGTAATTTTGTACTATTTTGGTATTCCATTCCAAATTGATTGTATCTTTTACAAATTTTGTATAAATCACTCCTCCTTTGAGTTATCATAGTTTGAACACTTGAACAAGCTATCGAGGAGATTTGCACTAAGTTGGACCATTTTTTGAATAATAAAAGATTCTGGATTTAACTCATATGTTCTGTTTATTAGTGAGTTTTATTGCATCTTGTTTATTCATTATGTTTTATTCATATAAATTAAGTCCTTTACAGTTATCTAATTTAAAATTTAACTGAGTTTCAGTCTCGTTTTGAATCCTCTGTGAAGTTGTGATTTTAAATAAGACAATAATTTACAGAATTGTTTGTTATTGTAAGTTCCTCTTTAAATATAAATTACACTAGAATTCTGAAACAATTTGATTATATTTTGTTGATTAGGAAAGAATTGTTCCCTTAATTTCTTTTTATAAATGGTTGAATATTCAGTCTCTACTTCTCCGTCCAATTAAAATCAAATTAGCCATGTGTAATTAAAGAACAACATTTTATTTTACTTGAGAATCTATTTAAGATTAAAGCACCTATTTATAAAATAGTTCACTCATCACCCAATCATTTAAAACAAAAAAACATTATAGATGCTTTGGCATAACTAATTTACCTTAAGTTATCGCAAACGACAACATCAGATTGGCGCCATTTTCGGGGAGCAAAGGATTTAAAGTTACATTTTCCTTGGGGAAACAATTTTCCCTTTTCCTTTAAGGTGAATAAAGGATAGGTTATAGGTCAAAAAATTTCACCTGGTGATTCCACTGTTTCAAGCTTACTCCTTTTAAGCATACTAGATCATGCTGTGATTCTAAATTTTTAACCCTCTTCCAGATCCAGAGAGAATTATTAGGGAAGCCTCTTTAAGGAGAAGGCATCAAATCTATTGTTCTTCTTCAGCTTTATACCTTGAAGATATATCATCTGTAGATCCTTTTTCATTTGTTCCATCTAATCCTGATTGGACTAAACTACCTCCTAGGGTTTCTAAACTCCATTCAAAAGGAGTAGATCTTCCATCAGCCTTTTTAATACAATCACTTGAGTCATATAATGTGCCATCTATTCCTATAAAATGAACTTCATTTGAGGAAGAATTAGGTTTACATTTACCTTAATTCAAACCTACATATTTCATCTCTCCAACTCCCTATTTTGTTCCATCAACTTCTACTAATCTTGAAGAGACATCCTCTATCTATTCGAATCCTTTGTTTCATAACAAGGAAGACTTTCCTTTAGGAGTTCAGAAGTTTGTTATTAAAACCCCTTCGAAATCCTCAATGAGATCTCCTCCTTTCTCTCCTCCACATACTAATACCCCTAACGACTCTTCTTCATCACCTTCATCTTCATCATCTTCCTCTTCCTCTTCATCATCCACTTAGTCACCCCAGTCTCCTCCTGCTATCATGGCTTTTCAACCCATTGTATAAGAAAGGTATGCTTTTTCAGTTCTTCCTCAAAACTTCACAAACTTTCCTGATGGATATCTGAATCATTTACCTAGATTCAATGGTGAAACTAGGTCTTAAGTAGAATATCATGTAGTTTCTTTCCTAGATTTTTCTGATGATATGAACATAGAACATGAACATGTTTATATGAGATTATTTGTGTAATCCTTAGAAGGAAATGTTAGGATATGGTTTAGGAAACTTAGACCTAACTCTATTAGAACATGGAATGAGCTCATAACTATCATTAAAAATCATTGGAGGGTAAAGAAGGATCTTGTCTACTTTCTCACCGAATCTAAAGAATTGAAGAGAAACCCTGGTGAACCAGTGGCTGAATTTATTAAAAGATTTAATAAACTCTATCATAAAATGCCTGCTTATTGTAAGCCACTGGTAGTAGCTGCAAAATTTAGATTTTCAAAGGCATTTGAGGATGAATTTGCAGTCGTATTAAGAGAAAGAGTGTCCAATACATTAGAAGATATGCAGACAAATGCGTAGAAGTTGAAGCTAATAGGTTTGCTTCTAGGAAACTTAAAGCTAAAGCAGAGAAAGAAGAAAGAAAATTAAAATCTAGGGTTGATGATTCATCTTCTTCCAAAACTAAACTTGCAGATCAGAAAATTGATGAAATTACATATTTACTTAGAAACATTTCCAATACGATTTGTAAAATTGAAGCACAACCTAGAACTACTCAAGAAATTTCTATTATGCCTCAAGCTCAAACTCATTTATGAAGAGCACCTCAAATGCAAATTCTTCAGAGACCAGGTTTTGACCAAAACATTCAACCACCATTGTTGATTGATGATCAACAACCTCAAGTTTTAGGTCCTTTAATTACTGAAGATATCAATAATCAGGACTCGTGAGAAATACAAATGGCCATAGTTCCTTCGTCTTCTGCTTAGCCATTTGAAGAAGAACAAGGAGATACTCAACTTTCCAAATATCAAGCATTTTTTGAATTTTTGATTGCATAATAAATTAAGAGATATGATCTAAGACCCAGATCAAGCCCAAGCATACCTTCAAAATCTACCACTATAATTGAACCTGCAATAAAATCTATTCAAACACAAACTCCAACACCTCAAACTACAGAGTCATATACTCAAACCTTTTCATCTGATAAGACTATTTTGACAACTTTTAATATTGAAAAGGAATTGGAAAGGGTCAAGATTCCTATCCCTTTAGCTGAACTCTCCAAGAACCCTGGTTACAAAAATCAAGTATCTAAATGGATACAAGCCTCTAGTGTAGATACTGAGGGAGATATTATCAGTCTACAAGATGAAAAACCATCAGTAGTTTTTGGCCCCAGTTCTGATATGATTGATGAGATTGTTCCACCCTTTTATGTAACTTTAAAGGTACGTGACTTTCTTTTGTATAACCACATGTTGGACTTTGGAGCCTCTCATAACCTTGTCCCAAAGTTAATTATGGATCAGCTCCAGTTACAAGGTACTCATTCTTATCATGACCTCTACAACTTTGATTCAAAGAAATTACCTTGCTTATGACTGATCAAAGACCTCGTTGTGACCTTAGCCCAAATGCCTGTCAAGAGTATATTTTTAGACATAGTTGTCACTGATATTCCTGCCAAGTTTGGCATGCTTCTATCTAGATCATGTTGTGCTAAACATGGAGGATCACTTCAGATGGACATGTCTTTTGCTACTATTCCAGTCTACAGAGGTGAACATTTAAGGTTATATAGGGAAGTCAGATTCCTCCATACTATCTGTAGGTCTGATGAAGCAAAAAATAACCCCATCTATGCAGTAGATCAAGATTTTGGTTGCTTTCAGTTATCATTGCAAAATTCATCAAATTTTGAACTTTCCATCAAGAATACAGTTTCCAAACCAAAAATTATAGAATTAGATATCTGGAAACTTTATTTTGATGGCTGTTGCTCAAAAGAAGGAGCAGGGGAAGGAATTGTTTTAATTTCACCAAATAAATAAAATATAACTCAATCATGTAAACTTGAATTTGAAGTCACCAATAGTGTGGCTGAGTATGAGGCATTTCTTCTTGGTCATGAACTAGCTAAGAGTCTAAAGGTTCAAAATTTGAGTGTCTTTTCTGATTTTGAGCTAATAGTGAAGCATGTTAGAAACCTATGTCAAACAAATAACCCAAGACTTAGGTCATATAGAAATGAAGTTTGGGATACAATTGGAAATTTCTTCCAAGGATTCAACATAACTATTATACCCAGAGATGAAAATATGCATTTTGATTCACTTGTTGTTTTAGCAAGCTCTTTCAAAATCTCTGAGCCAATATTGTTGGAATACCATATTCAAGTCAAGTATGGACAATCAATTCCTGAAAACCTTAAACACTGGCAAATTTTTAAGGATGATGAACAATTATAATCTTTTCTTCAAGTCATTAATGAATTCTCAAATATGCAAATTGAAGAAGATCAAAAAGATGTTCAAGAATCAAATCAACAAAGCCCAGAAACTTCATTCAATCCTAAAATTCTTGGTCATGAGATCATTAAATTATCTATTTATATTATTCCCAAAGGATTTATTCCATTGGAAAAACTATTTGATAATTATGATGTCTCCAAAAACCCCTTGTTTAACTCACCTGAAGAAGAAATCGAAGAATGAAATATTGGGACTTTAAATGAAGTGAAAAATGTTAAATTTTCATCACATTTTCCTTTGGATGTTAAAATCAAATACTTGAATCTTCTTAAAAATTACAAAGATGTTTTTGCATGGTCTTATAATGAATTGAAAGCTTATGATATATCTTTAATTGAGCATAAGATTCCTTTAAAACCAAAAGCAAAACCCTTCCAAAAAAATAAGAAGAATCAATCCAATACTTCTTCCAACTATTCAAAAAGAACTTAAAAGGTTTCTTCATGCTCATATCATAGTCCCTCTGAGGTATTCTGACTAGGTAGCTAACCTAGTTCCTGCTAGAAATAAAAATGGTGAAATCAGGCTACGTGTAGACTTCGAAAATCTGAACAAACCATCTTTAAAGGATAACTATGCATTGCAAAAAATGGATCATCTACTTCAAAATTTTTAAGTGCAAATAGGATTTCTATGCTAGATGGATTTTTGGGTTACAACTAGATTATGGTAAGTCAAGCTGATGAAGACAAAACTTCTTTTACCACCCCCTCTGGTACATTCAGGTATGCTAGGATGCCATTTGGACTGATAAATGCTAGAGCCACCTTCTAGAGAGTCATGGATCTAGAATTTGTAGGTAAAACATCCTAATTTACTGTTATTTATATAGATGGTATAAATGTTTACTTTAATTTGGATGAAAATCATTGTTATGAAACCAGCTCAAGAAGAGATAGAAAAGATAGATCAACGCCTTAGAATTCAGCCTCTTCGAGGGGGCAACCTCCTTTACATTACATAAATGAACAATTCTTGGATGATTCAAATGACAAAACCTCCTTTCTATATATAGGAGTCTAAGGAGTCACAATATAATCCAGCCGACCTAACAATAATAATATAAAGCCACAAAAATAACAATAGAGGGATTCTATGGGGCACAGTAATAACAATATGGGGGCAATAGGGGCACAACAATATTAATAAGGGGTATAACTACAATAGTAATGGGGTAATCACTAGTATTATAGGGACCCAACGTGCCCCTCTCCTTCAAAAAAGTGTTGTCCTCAACGCTTGAGTAGTTCTGGATACTTCTGCATAAGATTATCATACTCCCATGTGGAATCTTCAGTGGATAAGTTCTTCCACTTGATAAGATACTCTGAAATTGATCGATTTCGTAGCTATCGAGTTCTTGCTTCTGTGACTGCTTCAGGTTCCAATATAATTTTTCCTTCCTCGTCAAGTTCTGGCAATATTGTTTGAACTGGGAGCTTGTCGCCTATAACCTTCTTTAAACATGAAACATGGAAAACTGGGTGCAATCGAGAAGCTGCAGGAAGCTCCAATTTGTATGCCATAGTACCAATCTTTTGCAACACCTTGTACGGACCATAATACTTTGGTGATAATTTATTATCCTTCTTAGCTTGCTTGAGGGACATTTGCTTATATGGTTGTAGCCGTAGGAATACCCAATCACCTACATCAAAACTTCTTTCACTGCGATGTTCATCTGCCTGTTGTTTCATTCTATTCTGTGCCAACACGAGGTTATCCTTTAAGAGTTGGAGGACTTGTTGTTGATGTTCGATGTGATGTTCCACTGCCTGAACCTTAGAATTTTCTCTTAAATATGATGTGATGGATGGTGGTTGATATCCATAAAGTGCCATAAATGGGGTCATTTTTGTTGCTGTATGTAAGGAAGTGTTATACCACCATTCAGCCAGAGGCAACCATTTGACCCACTGTGTCTGTTTATCCGATACAAAGCAACGAAGATATCCTTCCAAACATTTGTTGACTATCTCAGTTTGCCCATCAGATTGAGGATGATAAGATGAGCTATGAGCTAACTAAGTACCAAGACAAGAAAATAATTATGTCCAAAAATTTCCAGTGAAAATGGGATCTCTCTCACTTACAATAATCTTTGGGTTTCCATGTAGCTTTCGAATTGTTTCCATAAATGCAGTAGAAACTGTACTGGCTTTAAATGGATGTGATAATGCACAAAAGTGTGCATACTTGGTAAGTCTGTCAACTACCGCCATGATGACACTCTTTCCCTCAGACTTGGGTAAACCTATGATAAAATCCATTGAAACCTCCTCCCAACGTTGGCTTGGAATGGATAAAGGTTGTAATAGACCCGATGTCTTAATTGTTTCAACTTTATTTTGTTGGCAAACCAAACATTCTGCCACAAACTTTTGAATATCTGATTTAAAGCTATCCAAAAAAAATTCCTTCTTAACCCTGTGGTAAGTTTTTAAAAATCCTGAGTGCCCTCCTAAGGGGGAAGTGTGCAATTCCATAAGAATCTTTTGTTTTAGCTGGGAATTCTTACAGAGGTATAAGCGATCTTTGTACCATAATGAATCATTTTTCCAGCTAAATGTATCAGACGTACTGGAATCTTGTTGTAACTTTCGAATAAGTGCCCACACTTCTTCGTCATTCTTCCATTCCTCCCTTGCTTCATTTATCCAAATTGGTTGGATAATAGAAATGGCGCACAACAATGCTTCCATATCCTCGTCCTTTCTTGAGAGTGCATCTGCCACCACATTTTGCTTCCCTTTTTTGTAGATGATTTCAAAGTCATAACCCAACATCTTTGTGACCCACTTTTGTTGCTCTTCAGAGGATAATCTTTGTTCTAAAACGTATTTAAGGCTATCATGATCCGTTTTTACCTTGAAGTGTCTTCCCATTAGGTAGGGTCGCCATTTCTTAAGTGCATGGAGTATTGCCAACATTTCCTTCTCATAAATAGCTTTGCTTAAAAACTTTCCCTTGATTGGACGACTTTCAAAAGAAATGGGTCTTTCATCTTGCATTAGAACAGCACCAATTCCATTTCCTGAAGCATCACATTCCACAATAAAGGTTTTTGTGAAGTCCGGTGTAGCTAAGACCGGTGCATGGCACATTGCCTCTTTAAGATGTTCAAAGGCCTTTGTTGCTTTTGGAGTCCATGAAAATGCATCTTTCTTCAATAATGTTGTTAGAGGTGCTGCTATTCTCCCATAATTCTTAACAAACTTGCGATAATACCCTGTCAACCCGAGAAATCCTCGTAGATGCTTTATGGATGTGGGGATTTTCCATTCCTTAATGGCTTTAATTTTGCTAGGGTCTACCTTAACTCCTTCATGAGATACAATATGACCCAGATATTCCACCTCCTAGACTCCAAAGAAACATTTGGATCTATTTCAATATAATTGTTTCTCCTCCAATAGTTGTAGCACCCTGTCAACATGTTTAACATGATCCTTCCAAGACTTGCTGTAGATTACTATATCATCAAAAAATACTAACACAAATTTTCTAAGGAATGGTTTGAAAATTGAATTCATCAAACCTTGAAATGTTGAAGGTGCATTGGTAAGGCCAAAAGGCATGACCAAAAATTCATAATGACCCTCTTGAGTTCTAAATACTTTTTTCGGAATGTCTTCAGTCTGCATTCTGATTTGATGATATCCTGAACGAAGATCCAACTTGATGAAGTAAATTGATCCATGCAATTCATCCAGTAATTCATCAATGACAAGAATGGGAACTTATCTTTAATAGTGAGCTTGTTGAGCTCCCTATAATCTGGACACATGCGCCATGATCCATCCTTCTTGTGCACCAATACAACTGGAGCAGAGAAAGAACTTTGACTCGGTTGAATTATACCAGCCTCTAGCATTTCTACAACCATACGTTCAATTTCACTCTTTTGGACATAGGGATATCTGTACGGCCTGATGTTTGGAGGAACACTTCCTGGAATCAGGTGAATAGCATGATCATGATCACGCATAGGTGGGAGACCTTTGGGAGTCTCAAATACCTTAGAATGATTTTCCAGGAATTTTTGGAGATCTGGAGAAATAGATGATTCCGATGTGGAAAAATCTAGTGAACATAATTGTGCAATTACACCTCTTTGCTCCTTTTTTAGAAGCTTTGTCATACCATTAGAGCTTATTATCTTTCCTGGTTTCCCTGCAATACCCCTTAATTCAATTTCCTTTCCTTCCGTAGAAAATTTGATGAAAAGTTCTTGAAAATTAAAAGCTATTGTACCCAAGGATTGTAGCCATTGGACTCCTAGTACAACATCAGCACCTCCCATTGGAATGGAAAGCATTGGGCTAGTCAATACATATTCTCCCATGGATAGCTTGATATTATGGCACTTTCCAGAGCAACTTATTGTTCCTCCATTTGCAATCATCACTTGACACTTTGGTACTGGATATAGGAAGCAATTTAATTCTTTTGCTACCTTACAATGAATAAAATTATGGGTGCTTCCTGAATCAATCAACACTATTACCTTTTTCTTCTTGATTTGTCCTTGTATTTTGATGGTTTGAGGAGTGGTAATTCCTGCCAATGCATTACAAGATATGGTCGGATTTATTTGTTCTTCATCTAGGCTTTGTTCCTGATGCAGGAGCATCAACCAAAAGGGGAAATTATTGTAAATAATAGAAATAGGGGTCATGCATTAGTTAATTAGATATTCTCAAATAAAACTAGGAGAGCTTTTAGGCATAAAGGAGTGGATGTGGACATTAAAGGGATAAGGATAGCTTTTCTATTTTAGAATAGGAAAAAGATGGAATAAAGCTGAAAAGATGCTTTTCCATGTGTATGCATTGCATGTAGAGTTAGAGCTTTTAGTTGAGTGATTTTTGGATTTTTTATCATGCTAAGTTTAATAAATTATGGAGCCTCATAGGCATTGAAGGCAGGGAAGAGAAGGAGGATGGAGTGAGTGGGAGAACGGGTTCTCCTTGGAAGCCTTCAGGCAGCTTGTAAAAGGGCCATAGATTGTATATCTGGCCATGAATCTAAAGCTCTTGTGAATGTTTGTTTTTATGTATATATGAGAGTGATGAATTTGATTCTGTATGCACATTTGCTGTGTAATAATCATTGAAATAGTTGCCTGATACATACTGGCTTAAGGTTCTGGTTAAATAAGTCGTATATGCATAATGGTTAATCCTTGAAGCGCTGCCAAGTAAAGATAGATCGCGTACTGGCGATATATACAAGAACACATATAAGCGTATCGGTCCGGATATTGTTTGCGATTGGGATTTATGTGCATGTTGAGTTTGAAGCCATGTAACGCTGAACTAAATCCAAGCAGCGTAACAAAGTTCTGGAGGAGAGCGAATATGGAAATGGAACGACGACTCATCAAAGACTGTGTGAAAGGGTATTGACTGGTGGTTGTTGAGCACTTGCATAAAGATATACACATCGACAATGTGGGTTGAGTTCCCCAAACAGCGGAGCTGAATAAGAGCCAAGCGGCGATATCAGAATGGAAGGAAGAACTTATAGCGCATGGCGTAAGTGAATATATGCATTCTCTGCGTGTTATATGTTAAAATCATTTTGACTATTCGTTGGTTACATGATTGTTGTATGTTTGCTTGCGGTAGAAGCTAGAATGGCGTAATAAGGTTCCTTAAAAATGTTATGCATCTGCGTTGACCGAACTATATGAAGGAGCAGAGGTATGTATGCAGAGAATGGTAAGCCGATGCATGTGGCCATACCGTTGGCGTAAGTAGATGATGCGCCCGTTTAAAACCAAATTGAAAGTTCGTTATTTACACTTGTTATGCCGGCGCTTGACCATAAAGCAGAACTGGTATATATATATAACCTGCGTAATTGTGGTTAATTTGTTTATGTGCTCGATTACAAAGCGTGTAGTGACATTTGACTCAGTTGCATAAATGGGAGGCCGAGGTATATATGGGGTATATGCATATCTTTGTGATGTTGTATGAGACCAAAGTCCACATATTGTATGCCTCTTTTGAATAAATTTACCGAGTGTTAAATATGGGTTTTATAGCATTGTATGATGAACAAGCTGTTATATGCATGGTGGGAGAAGGATCCTGGTAGGAGTGGCCTGCGAGTGGCCTGGGCTGCATCAGGTGGTATCAGAGCTAGAATGCTCAACTGAAGATGTTTGTTTTTTTTTTAGAACTGAAGTGGGATGAATGATTTTTAATCTGATATGCAAACTACAAAAGTGAACAGGATTGCAGAAGAGGAAGGATGACAAGATCTTGTAAGATCTTAAGAGGTGAGATTGTTTTTCTGACTTGAAATTTGTAATTGAAGTTTATGGTTTGAAAGAAGTGGCAGTGAACCTGAAGAATCCAATAAGGAATTGGATAGAGAAGACGACTGAAGTGTTTTTAGGAGAAGATTGCAGAAGCCTAGAGGGAGCAAAGGTGTTGCTCAGGAGAAGGTTCTAGACAAAGGACCGTGCTTACTAAGGAGAGCTTAGTGAGGTAAGATTGCAGCCAGGAGGACTAGTTGTTGCAGAGGCTTGTTGCAGAGGAGAATCGACAGAGGTTGAAGAAAGTTGCAGATAAGAGAAGCCTGAAAGAGCAGTGGAGGATGCTCGAAAGGTTCCAGCAGAGGACCAATGATTACCAAAAGACCAGATCCGGAGGGAAGGATTGGTGAGGTAAGTGGCAGCAAGAGAGTTTGCTGTGGTAGAGGCTTCATGCAACGCATAGGTGAGGAACTCATGACGAAGGAGAAGATGACTACTAATAGTCATGGCAGAGGTTCAGGAAAAAGCCACGGTAGAAGACATAAGAAAGAGGATGCCAAGGTAAATGGCAAGAGTATAAGTCCAGAGGAAGTTGAAATTGAAGAATACATTTGTGAACCAGAACAAGGAGAATTTCTGGGGGATAGTGAAGATGAAGGCTTGAAGACTGAAACTTCAAGTAAGACCAATTTTAAATCTGACGATTTGTGGATGTTTGTAGGTGAAAGAAAATTAGCTGATGGGATGACTGCAGGAGTTTGAGAAAGAGAGATTGCAGTAATGAAGGTACAATTGCAGGTACTGGAAGAATGGCTACAAGAGCAGAAAAGGAAATGGATCTTTCCACTGAAGGGAAAGAGAGTGATTTGGCGACAGTTGCAGAGGAGGTTGAAGCAAATTATGATTGCCTTGTTGAAAAAGGGACTTAGAGTTCTTGCGCCAGAGTTGGAGTTTGAAATTCCCACATGCAGATATATTAAAAGGGAAATGTTGAAGGAAGCAGTCAAGACTAAAAAGTCTTGTGGTTTTAAAACTAATGAGTTGTGCATGTTTGCAGGTATAGAACAGGAAGATAAACAAGCTTTAGAGTTTGTGCAAGAAGAGTTGAACCTGAAAGCTGTTCAGATCGATAATGAGTTAGCAAGATCTTAGAAGCAGATGGAGAAGGAGCTTTCCTTGTATGTTGATGCAGAAAGAGAAGGACCAACTGATGATTGGTCAAAAACTAGTGGAGGTATAGAAAATCATGTGAAATTTCCAAGGTCTACTCCTAATGAAGTTGTTGAATTGTATAGGAAACTAGATCTCCAAAGAAGAGAGTTGGAGAGACAGAGGACTTATTGGATGGAGAAACAAGGGAAGAGACTCTTTATGAATGACAATCATAAAGCTGAAGATGGTAAGAAGGAAGGACTAGCTAACAGTATCATGGTGAAGGCAAATCAACATACTGATGTGCTGATTGGGATGAAACAACATACTGAGATACTGGCAGAGGGAAGTAAGGCACTGATGCCTTGTGATTTTTATATTAACATGTGTTTTGTGAATGCAGGTGTGGTCGCCAGTGCTGAGAAACATTTGACTCAGCTGAATAGTCAATTAAAGGGGAAAGAAGTTCTCTGTTCCAGAAGACAAGAGAGGGTGGATGATCGGGTGGCAGTCAGAACAGAGACGAGCATAGAAGCAAGAAATCAGCAGCCTGAAGATTTATTGGACAAGGAAATTGAATTAATCAGAAGAATCATGCTGAAAGTGTCTCAGAAAAAGACATCAGCAAAGAAGAGAAGTAGCAAAAGCAGCAAGAGGAAGACAGAAGAAGATTGCAAGAGTGCGGCTAGTGGAGCAAAGTAGCATAAAGTGTGGAGACCTGGAGAGGAACAACAGACAGAAGCAGCGGCAAATCCAAAGTTACAGTACAAGATATGGGATCCAGGCAAACATGGAGCTGAACACATGATCGGGAGATCATGAAATTTTTCTACCTTGGGAGTATGATGTGGGAGAATCAACCCAAAAGGGGAAATTATTGTAAATAATAGAAATAGGGGTCATGCATTAGTTAATTAGATATTCTCAAATAAAACTAGGAGAGCTTTTAGGCATAAAGGAGTGGATGTGGACATTAAAAGGATAAGGATAGATTTTCTATTTTAGAATAGGAAAAAGATGGAATAAAGCTGAAAAGATGCTTTTCCATGTGTATGCATTGCATATAGAGTTAGAGCTTTTAGTTGAGTGATTTTGGGATTTTTTATCATGCTAAGTTTAATAAATTATGGAGCCTCATAGGCATTGAAGGCAGGGAAGAGAAGGAGGATGGAGTGAGTGGGAGAACGGGTTCTCCTTGGAAGCCTTCAGGTAGCTTGTAAAAGGGCCATAGATTGTATATCTGGCCATGAATGTAAAGCTCTTGTGAATGTTTGTTTTTATGTATATATGAGAGTGATGAATTCGATTCTGTATACGCATTTGCTGTGTAATAATCATTGAAATAGTTGCCTGATACATACTGGCTTAAGGTTCTGGTTAAATAAGTCGTATATGCATAATGGTTAATCCTTGGAGCGCTGCCAAGTAAAGATAGATTGCGTACTGGCGATATATACAAGAACACATATAAGCGTATCGGTCCGGATATTGTTTGCGATTGGGGTTTATGTGCATGTTGAGTTTGAAGCCATGTAACGCTGAACTAAATCCAAGCAGCGTAACAAAGTTTTGGAGGAGAGTGAATATAGAAATGGAACGGTGACTCATCAAAGACTGTGTGAAAGGGTATTGACTGGTGGTTGTTGAGCACTTGCATAAAGATATACACAACGACAGCGTGGGTTGAGTTCCCCGAATAGCGGAACTGAATAAGATCCAAGCGGCGATATCAGAATGGAAGGAAGAACTTATAGCGCATGGCGTAAGTGAATATATGCATTCTCTGCGTGTTATATGTTAAAATCCTTTTGAATATTCGTTGGTTACATGATTGTTGTATGTTTGCTTGCGGTAGAAGCTAGAATGGCGTAATAAGGTTCCTTAAAAATGTTATGCATCTGCGTTGACCGAACTATATGAAGGAGCAGAGGTATGTATGCAGAGAATGGTAAGCCGATGCATGTGGCCATACCGTTGGCGTAAGTAGATGATGCGCCCATTTAAAACCAAATTGAAAGTTCGTTATTTACACTTGTTATGCCGGCGCTTGACCATAAAGCAGGACTGGTATATATATATAACCTGCGTAATTGTGGTTAATTTGTTTATGTGCTCGATTACAAAGCGTGCAGTGACATTTGACTCATTTGCATAAATGGGAGGCCGAGGTATATATGGGGTATATGCATATCTTTTTGATGTTGTATGAGACCAAAGTCCACATATTGTATGCCTCTTTTGAATAAATTTACCGAGTGTTAAATATGGGTTTTATAGCATTGTATGATGAACAAGTTGTTATATGCATGGTGGGAGAAGGATCCTGGTAGGAGTGGCCTGGGAGTGGCCTAGGCTGCATCAGTTCCTGGAGTATATCCTCTTCTTTTGACCTTTCTTGCTCCTTTTCTTCTTCCTCTTCACAATCTATGTAGAATAATTTTTCTCAGCACACTTATGACCTTTAGTGTACTTGCTATCACAACTGTAACAAAGCCCTTTTGCTCTTTTTTCTTCCAATCGTTGTGGTCTCAACCTTATAGGTTGTCGAAGACTAGGGGAAACAACACTTCCGTCTTTATAGATGTGAGTGGTATGCTTCCTAGTTGCCATAATTTTGCTTTCCATTTTTCTTGCTAACTTGAATGCCTTCTCTAATGAATCAGGTTCCCAAAGGCGAACATCATGTTGGATATTATCCTTTAAAGTCCCTATGAACACTTCAATCCTATGCTTCTCTGGAATATCTTTTACCCTTATGTTCAATTTTTGGAACTCCTCAATGTGCTCCATTATTGAACCCTTTTGTTTGAGACTTATCAGTTGGCTAAAAAAAGTGTTGCTTTTTGTATCCTCATAATGTGCTATCAATTCTTCCGTAAAAATTGCACAAGTGATAAATTTTTTACGAGAGCAAAGCCATTGATACCATACAAACTGATTTGGTTCCAAATATAAAGTTTCCATACGTACCTTTTGTGTGTTTTGCACATTATTGAGATCGAAGAATTGCTCCATCTGTAATATCCATGTGGCGGGATCCTTGCCATCAAACTTCCTCATATCGATTTTTGGAACATGGCGAGTCTTTGATCCAACATTAGAGTCTATGGAATCATGATTAACATTTCTTTTGTTGTCATCATGAGTTTCCTTTAGTACCCTTTCACCCTTAGTGACCATTTCTTGTAGCAACTTATTCATATTTATCTTCAATTCTTCCATCTTATCATCCATGCCATCAATTTTAGCGTCCATGCCATTCACCTTAGCTTCCATGCCATCCATATTAGCTTCTACAACTTTCTTTAAACCATCCATCTTAGCTTCTACATCTTTCCTTAAACCATCCATTTTAGATTCTATTGCTTTTTGTGCAAGTGACACTTGTTGCACTTGTTCTTGTAATTTTGATATATCATATAGCATTTCTTCTTCTTCTTCATGAGTCATGCTAGAGATTTCAGGTTCCTTACTAGGTGTTTGAATTTTCTTTCCTCTGGGCATCAGTTACCGATAATAATTCTCTATTATGCCCTTTGAATTCCTTCAAAATAAATTTTCAAACCAAGCTTAAGCAAAAATTTAAGAAAATCTACACACCTCTTTTCACTTTGTAGGAGCTCGATATTGCCTCTGATGTATCTCTGTAATTTTCGATCATCTAATTCTGAATTTGTGACCTATAGTAGCCCTATGTGTCCTCTTTCCAATGCCACAAGTCTGACCCAAATTGGATTCACCAAGGAAGAGTTATGTGAAATCTCCCACAGTGACTTGATTATAGACTAGTTCCGTAGAGCGAACTTGTACGACGTGCCCCGAGTCACTGTTTCGACCATTTGATATGAAAAATGCATACAATAAACTACAGTCCGTTCTCTTTCTGTACCTTCTTACGAAATTTCAATCCGATCCCCAGAGAGAAAGTTATGACGATTTTCCCCAGGTCACCTGTTTTGAATGTAATTTAGGAGTCTGCGAAAAGACCAACTTCCTCAGATCATATCTCCGCAACTATCACGCGAAAAGCTCTGCAATTCGGACCCAAGGTTCAGCACGATTTCTTCTCAAATGGGTTTTATTTTCGACTTCTGAAATGTCACAGAAAAAAAAGTTATAGCGAAAATTCCACGATGACCTATTTGGAGCAGCGAAACCCTAGAATCCAAAGCTCTGATACCAAATGTTATGAAACCAGCTCAAGAAAAGATAGAAAAGATAGATCAACGCCTTAGAATTCAGCCTCTTCGAGGGAGAAACCTCCTTTACATTACATAAATGAACAATTCTTGGATGATTCAAATGACAAAACCTCCTTTCTATATATAGGAGTCTAAGGAGTCACAATATAATCCAGCCGACCTAACAATAATAATATAAAGCCACAAAAATAACAATAGAGGGATTCTATGGGGCACAATAATAACAATATGGGGGAAATAGGGGCACAACAATATTAATAAGGGGTATAACTACAATAGTAATGGGGTAATCACTAGTATTATAGGGACCCAACAATCATTTGAAACACTTGAGCAAGGTTTTTGACAGGTGCAGAAACTTTGGCATTTCCGTCAATTCAAAGAAATATTTATTCGCTATAAAGGAAGGGAAATTACTAGGGCATATAATTTCTAAAGAGGGAGTTACAATCGACCCAACAACAGTTTCATCTATTCAGACCCTAT
This sequence comes from Pinus tabuliformis, assembly GCA_031772625.1. Taxonomy (NCBI): domain Eukaryota; kingdom Viridiplantae; phylum Streptophyta; class Pinopsida; order Pinales; family Pinaceae; genus Pinus; species Pinus tabuliformis. Next base: position 81,252,245 of record CM062810.1, on the reverse strand, counting down.
CTCTATCAAGGAACAAGAAAGAGATACAAACCTTCCTTGGGAAAAAAAAAATTCTCAGAAGATTTATCCCTAATTATGCAGAGATAGTAAAGGATATAACTGATATGCTAAAGAAGAACAATGAAGTGAAATGGACAGTTTCTTCTAGATATGCTTTTGATTAGATCAAAAAGGTTATATATGAAGCCCCTACAATAGCCAGTCCTGATTATTCATCATCTTTTAGCATATTTTATTTTGAATTAGAGACAACCTTAATAGCTATACTTTTATAGAAGAATAAAAATCGTGGTGACCAACCCATAGCCTTCTTTTCCAAAGTCATGAGGGATGCTAAGCTTAGGTATCACATTATTGAAAACAGTCTTATGCCTTAACCCAAGCCCTCAAAGCCTTTAGAACCTACGTCTTGCATTCACACATTACAACTTATGTCCCTAATCATGCTAATAAAATTATTTTGACCCAACCTGATATTGATGGAAGAAGAGGGGGTTGGATTGCTAAAATTATTGAATTTAACCATGAGATTAAGACCATAAAGCTAGTAAAGGGTCAAGGTCTGGCCGAATTTTTAGCTAAATCCAATTGCAAAGTATTGGGGATAAATCTGGTTTCTGAAATTTCATCTGGGGAGAATCCACAAGAACCTTCCTCAATTCCATCTGAGGATAATCCACAAGAACCTTCCTCAATTTCATCTGGGGAGAATCCATAAGAACCTGTTTCTTTAGATCAAGCCATTCTTGTTCATATAGATCAGAAATATCTACTTTCTGATTGGTACTCTAATATTGTGCAGTTTCTTAGAAATTTTCAATGTCCATCTAAACATGACTTGAAGGAGTGTAAATCCCTGAAGCTTAAAGCAGCAAAATACTGCATTACCAATGCTAATCTATACTGGAAAGACCCTCTTAATATTCTTCTTGTTTGTTTCACTGAACATGAAATAGAGGGAATTATAGATCAGTTCCATGCAGGATTTTGTGTTGGACACTATGCCTGGAGAGCAACAACCTACAAAATTTTAAAGGCAGGTTTCTACTGGCCCACACTTTTTAAATAAGTTTTAGAAAGAGTGAAGTTGCACACAATGTCAAGTATTTGCAAGGAAACATAAACTATAAGTACTTCCTCTTGTTCCAGTATTGGTTCAGGCTCCTTTTTTACAATGGGGGTTGGACTTTATAGGGGAAATTCATCCCCAATCAAGTAATCAACATAGATGGATTCTAACTGCTACAGACTATTTTAACAAATGGGTAGATGTTATCCCTGTTAAAAATGCAACTGATACTGTTGTTATTGAATTCCTTGAGGAAAATATTTTATCAAGATTTGGATGTCCTCAATAGATTTTTACAGATAATGCTGCAACTTTTAGCTGTGTTAAAATGATTGAGTTCTGTCAAAAGTATTCAATTCTTTTACACCATTCTACAAGATACTATCCACAAGGTAATGGGCTAGTAGAGTCTTCCAACAAGAGCTTAGTCAAGGTCATTGAGAATACTCTCGAAGATGATAAAAAGAGTTGGGACAGTCAGCTAATCCATGCAATTTGGGCAAACAAAGTTTCCCCTAAGAGGTCCATAGGAAAGTCTCCTTTCAAATTAGTCTATGGTAAGGAAGCAATTTTTCCCACTCATTTAGCTTTACCTATTATGATATTCCTTCAAGAATCTTATGAAGAAAAAGATGATTTCTCAAGAATTATAAATCAAAGCATTGAGTTGAATGAGGACCGGGATGAAATTCAGTACAAGCTAAGGAAATATCAAAACAAGATGGAGTTGTTTGACAGAATGAACAAACAAAGGAATTTCAAGAAAGATGGCATGGTGCTTAGATGGGACACAAGGAGGAAGGATAAAGACAAGCATGCAAAATTTGACAACCTCTGGTTTGGTCCATTTAATATTGCAGAAGTCAAAGGGAATAATACATGCATCCTATAGAATTTGGAAGGAGAGTATTCCTCATTTTCAACCAATGGGAAATACTTAAAACATTATATCCAGTACTAAATTTTCATCCATCCATTCATCATCTGTAAATATCTAGGGAGTTCATTTTATTTTGAAAAAAATTGCAAGTGTGTAGCTCTTTTAGCAAATACTCCATAGCCCGAGGAGAAGGCACTTGGACCTGCTTGTTCTCTACATCCCAAAGGGGGAAGAATTCCTCAGCCAGAGCTAATGTTCTAAAATTATTTGGTTTTGATAAGTTAGCATATTAGACAAAAGTAAATTCAAAATGTTAAGTTAGGATATGGATGAAAAAGGAAGAAAAATTAAAATGTTAGCATAATTTTATATTTTATAAGCATCCATATAAATAAAATGATAGGAGTTAGCTACCCTAAAGAAATAAAGAAAACGAAAAATAAAATGTTAGGTAAGCAAAAGAAAACAAAGACTTCATTTTCATATAAAAATAAATGCAAAGGCTGCTAGTCTGAATGCGGCACATTAAATTTTTTTAATTAGTGATTAATTTCCTTAATCGAGATTAATTTTTGGTTATAAACCTTTGGCATTACAAACTATGTGATAAAGCGAATATATGATTAGGCCAAATTTAGTAAAGGACAAAAGGTCTTGTCGACTTTCGATAAATGAAGCGCATCATTTAATGGTTGATCTACTCCCCGCACAAACCAATGGTGGGAAGAGACTTCACACCCCCCTAGACCATTTCTCATTAACACAACTAGGGGGCCTGAAAATCGGTTTCCATGGTAGGCGCCCCAACCTTATGTGTCTCCACCATATCACTTTGCCCCCCCCCCCCCCCCACACAAAATGATCGTGGTTTCCCTCCGCCAACGTCTCTTCCATCCTGTGCCTTAACTGTTATCCCTCAACCAATCCTAAGCCACCACCTCACATACCTGTTGCCTATTCATCCCATTTGTTACCGCCTCACATGCTCACTGCCCTGTTGTCATGTTTGTTACACCCACCCATTGTAACTCCGCTCCTAAGCAATAAAGTAGCTATGCTTATGAATGAAACCGTTATTCCTTCCTGAAATCTTATAAATAAAACTAAACCCTCCTCTTTCTCACTTTCCTCTGAGGCTTTTCAATTATTTGCAGGTTTACATTTTTTGCAATACTTCTTCCCATTCGCTCAATCTATTACTTATAATTTCTCTTCCTCCTCTCTACCAACATGGATCCAAAACGAAAAACTAAGATGCAGAGTGTAGAGGAAAGCACTATTACTCCAACCCAGCTTGACCTTGACTATATTCTGCTTGAGGATTCACTATTTAAAATTTCAAAAGCCAAGTGTGAGTTTGCTTTTTATGAACTGCACCTATGGCTCAAACAGAATTACCTTGACAAACAAGACCCAATCAGATTTTTGGAATCCCTATTACCTTTCTTTAGCTTCCCAAAAACACATGAGTTTCCTGATATTGTTACCTGTTGTTAGGCTAAATATGACCCTACGAAAAGAGAAGTCATAGCCCAAAATGGAGACATTCTGATCATCATCTCTACTGAAATCATAAGCTAGATGCTCCTAATCCCCCAATTTGACTCTCTCACTCATTTCTCACCACCAACACTTATGGATCTGTACGATAAGTTAACTTTCCCACAGAGGGCCCAAATTTTTGAAATCAAGTTTTTACTTGAGGATGCACAATTGCCTAAAAGAAATCCACCTTACTCATCTGCCATGTTTCCTGAAGCCTCTAGACATTGCATTTCCTTGCTTTCCTATTTATTAGGATATCCAAATGACCAGTATGTTGATGAGACTATCCTTGGTTTCCTATCCATATTTAATAAAGATCAACAACCAACATTCATGTATAATCAAAGCCAATTCTTGGCTGATAATATACATGAATAGTTCATGAAATTTACTGTTCATGGAGTGTTCAATTACAGCTCTGTAATTGTCCACATGTTTATTTTTCAATAGGGTGATAGTTTTCCTATCAAACTCAGCAAGCAGGATGAAAAAGGAGTGAATGAATCAGTGATTCACTGGACAGAAATAGTTAGGACAAATTCTACCACCTCTTATTTTTTAGAAATTATAGATGCATGCATACATCCAGTGGCACATCTCCTCGACAGTCAGACAGAGCGAAGGATTGGAGATGAAATTAAAAGGATTTTACATTTAAATGAGCAGACTAAAACTGGTGATTGGTATCTATACTAGAACTCTACTAAGATAAGAGTATATGGTTGTGAGATTGAACCATATAAGCTGCCCATATATGTTCCTATGAGAATATTTTCTCTTGAATATATTAGGCAGATGATCCACATGGATTACCTACACTTTGTGTCAGGAAAATGAAAGTCTTAGTTCAAGATTAAAGCACAGATTGGATCATTTATTTGCAACACCAGATCAACTAGTGTTGAGGTAGATACATTGTCGAGGAAGATGAATTTGTAGCCTAGCTTCACCTGGTCCTATGATCCTTTTGGCATCACCTTTGCCTTGAGAGTTAATTTCAAGATGAATCCTTATAATCATACTCCATGACCAAAAATAGAAAAAATTATGAATCAAGAAACATGGGTTTATGGGAATCTTCAAGAGGCAGATGAGCAAGTTGTATCTACCCCCACTGAATAGACTCTAGTTGCTTAGAGCAAGCAATGAAAATGATGAGAGAGGAAACTTCATCTACCAAAGATATTATGAAAGTCCACCAATGATCATTGATCTTGGAGATCGAGAAGTGTCTACATAAACATGTATTAGTGCTTCAGCCACTCCTCCCACAACCATTGTTTCAACTACTCCTCCTACAATCTCACCTTCTAGAGAACCTCTAGAAATTATTCATTCCTCAGGAACTAGTTCTTTGGATGATCATAATATATTTTCAAGGTTCCTTGAAATCAAACAGAAAAATGAGACTTTAAAGTCCAATGTGTATAGCCAGTTCTGGAAGCAAACTTCAACTTCCCAGCATAGGCTTCTTTACAACCCCAGATTCCATTTCCTAAGTCACCATCAGATTACAAAAAAGGTTGTGTTTTCATTTGATACCAGTCAAATTCATCCAATTGACCATATAAATATGCACAAACAGACTCCAGAGATGTTGTTTTCTACCATGACAACTACATCCATGTCTCTTTCTAAACTTAGGACTACCCTATCCAATGTCCAATCCAAACTTAAGTTCGAAAAAAATTCTTCTTTAGCCAAAGACAATAGAATAAAATTATTGGAGGATTTTGTGATCAAAGCGGGATATGATCCCAAATATGTAAAAGTTGCAGAGTCGTTCCTTAAAAAGAAAGATGCAGACATTGTCACACTGAAGAAACAGTTAAATTTGCCTTCAACATAAGATCCTATGACCAAGGATATAGCATAGAATGAACAACAAAAGGAGGATATGCTCAAGCTTATCATTGAGCAGAATATACAGTTGAAGAAAATGGAAGAGCAGATTGAAGAGTTATTAAAAGAGAAGGAAGCAACACAACTTTCCATGGTTCCACTCACAACAGTCCCAATAGTAGTTGCAGGTATAGAACCTAGTTCATCAATAATAGCCCTTGAGTGTACATCAACAACATCTGATCCGACCATATTGTCATAGGAATTGTCCATACAAAAGAAGGAAAATGAGAAATTACTGCAGAGATTCCAAAATCTAGAGTTGCAGAAAGTACAAAATGATACTTTGTATCTGCAAGAAATGCAAAAGACCCACAAATTGGAACTTAAAATCAAGAAGTTAGCGAGTGAGTCCCTTATGGAAGACACTTTAGCTCATGCCAAAGGAAATATTTGGACAAAAATTAGAAAATCCATGACAGAGGTATGTCCATCCATACATATTAGTTTTTAGCAGAAAGAACTTATTACTACATGCAAAGAAGTGATAAAAGAATAGAAAGCAGCCTTGAAGACCAAGCCAGTAGAAGCCACAGATATGATCAAGGTTTTAAATTCAGATATAAGAGAAGAATTAGAAGAAATAAACATCTCTGACAGAGCAACTACCTTCTTAGAGATCAAGAAGGTATTACAAAAAAGGGATTTGATCAATCAATTAGAAACTAAATGTCAAATTATGGATATTTCTATCAAAAGATTTCATTCAAAGTTTAATCTCTTAAATCAGAAAGGGTTTCCAGGATTAGTAGGCTTGAATGATAAATTGATTAGATTTGATGATTATTGCACAGAGTTATATGCTATTACAGTAGACAAAACCAAATTTGCAGGAGTTAAAGGATAGATAACAGGGAGGGATTTTATGGAAGATTTGGAGTTTGATTTAACCATCCTGCATGAACTTAAACATTTATTTCTTACCAAGCCTAATTTCGAGAGATACCCAGAGGTGGCTGAAACATTTAGAAAGGTGGTGAATGTAGAAATCGCAAGTGAAGAAAGTTGGGATAAATTGTGTGAGACTATTGAGTAATTGTTCATCCTAACAACATCACAGCTCACCAGTGTTTCCAGGCCAAATCATCAATAGATTCCCAAAGGACAGATCCACCTCTTCAACAGCTATTTGGTTCCTATTATATGGTTCTATTTTTGTAATTTTGTACTATTTCGGTATTCAATTCCAAACATATTGTAGATCTTTTGCAAATTTTGTATAAGTAACTCCTCCTTTGAGTTATCATAGGTTGAACACTTTGAACAAGATATGAAGTAGATTTGTACTAAGTTGGAGCATTTTTTGAATAATAAAAGATTCTAGATTTACCTCATATGGTCTGTTTATTAGTGAGTTGTATTTCACCTTGTTTATTCATTATTCTTTCTTCATATAAATTAAGTATTTTACAGTTATCCGATTTAAAACTTTACTGAGTTTCAGTCCCATTTTGAATCCTTTTTGATGTTGTGATTTTAAATAAGAGAATAATGTACAGAACTATTTTTTATTGTAAGTTCCTATTAAATATAAATTACACTAGATTTTTTTAACAATTTGATTATATTTGTTGATTACGAAAGCATTGTTTTCTCAATTTCTTCTTATAAATGGTTGAATATTCAGTTTGAATATCAAATCAATTATACCTCTCCATGCTCTAATTCTCCATCCCATTAAAATAAAATTAACCATGTGTAGTTAAAGAACAACATTTTATTTTACTTGAGGATATATCTAAGCTTAAAGTACCTATTTATAAAATAGTTCACTGGTCATCCAATCATTTAAAGCAACAAAACATTATAGATGCTTTGGCATAACTAATTGAACTAAAGTTATCTCAAAGGACAACATAGTTCATAATAAGTACTATTACTCCCATGTGTTTTAATTTGTTGATACACTTATTATATAGTTGTTATTAAACCAAAATGTTAACTAATTATACTATTGTAGCTACATTTTATCGAAATGAAAACTAATTTTGAAGTGGTCGATACTCTAAGGATAGTGTTTTGATACTCCTATTGTGTAGAGTACTTGACACATCCAAAGATGATAGTTATTTATTTGCTCTTCTATAGGAAATCCATTATTGGAAGCACTATGAAGATGAGACATAGGTTATGAAATTTGGTTTGTTCACACACTAAGAGAAAGTGAATCGACTCAGTTCTAGAAGGTGAAGTTTTAAAGTAATAGAGGAAGTGATTCATTTCAGTGGAATATAGAGAGGTCAAGATCATGAGGATAAATTGCACACAAAAAAGGGGTCTTTTGCTTTCGGTTTTTGCTATTGGTTTTTTGTTGGTTCATTCAGGCTCTTAGCTCGTAGGCTATTGGCGTTGGTTTGGCTGACGCATGATTTTCAGAGAGTGTGATAGGCTATTGTACGAGTTAGTGACGGTGTTTGGTTGTTGTGCATGGTATTGTTGCATAATAGCATGGGAATTTCAAGTACTTTGAGGCCTCCACTCTTAGATTTGTATTATTTTATGTACAAACAAATTTTGAATAAATAAAATTATTTGAATCATTTTTGCATTCTCATAACTAGACTCAAATTACTCTATGTTTGTGTTCTATGATTTAGTCCTTGAATTATTTAAATTAATAGCCAAAATCCAATGGATTAGGTTGTGCGCTCTATGAAAATGATCCATATTCTATAGGTGTTGTGAGAGCTACAAAATATGGTTGCATCACAAAAGATAATTGTATGCATGAACTAAGAAAAACTAAATTTTTTGTGTTTGGTTATCAATGTTTTTATACAAAAATGGATGGATTTTTTTGTATTTTCTAGTGTTTCTTGGAAATAATAAAGAGGGAAACTACTATTAGTTTCAACAATTAGGCGTCCTAAAATTTATCCAGAAATAAAAACTAATTTAACTTCTTTCCCATAACTGTCATAGTTTGTCCTGAAGTGGGTGAGACAAATAGGAGTTTTGTGCAAGAAAATAAATTGTAAATGACAATGGAAAAGTAAAATAATTGCAATAGAAAAACAAATTATTGTTGACAAGATTTTCAATAAAAATGGTTTTCTTCATTAGAAATATCTTCAGCTACAAAGGAAATTTGTTTCATGGATGGAGAAATGGTACAAATCTTAGTGATGTAGAAAGATACTCCATCTTGAGTTCCATCTTGAAGAATTATTTACCTTCACGAATTGATGACAGAAAATTCTGCAGTCGTATTTATAAGTGAAAATATAGAGAGGGTGTCATGTTTGATACCTTCACACTCATAATTAGCCAACCTTCACGAAAGGATTCAAATTTTTAACTAATTATAAAAAAGACTTGTTCATTACCATTAAATCCAATCACTATAGTTGTAATGAATAATAAGGTATGAATGGATGAAAGTGGACAATGATGCTATTTTTGTAAAGAAGATGATGATAAAATTATGGTAAAATGGGTGATTATGAATGGTAATTTTAGTCCTCATAAATTACATTAATTTTACAAAAGTGGTTACATTAATGGTTGAAGCATGTCGATGAAGTTGAACATGGTTGAAAAGGTTGACCATGATTGATGAGGTTGACCATTGTTAGAAAAGTATATAATATAGAGCAATGGAACACATAAAAATATTGCAGAAATATAAAAACAGAAAATGCATAAAACAAGAGAGACACAAATCTACTTGGTTCACCCAATTTCGGCTACATCCACGGAGAAACGCGAGTCCTTCTTCTTATATTATCCAGCAAAATGAAGAGATACAACCTACAGCAGATGCATTGTAATCCCCTCTTCACTCTCACACAATGTCCTCTCTCTTTCTCGCTCAGAATACACATATACATAACCGCAATACAGTTCCCTCATATATAGCAAGGGGTTTCCTTCTAGGGAAAAAACCCTAAATTAAACATAACTTCTACTGTTAGATTTCTGCTTTATGGACAACCCAGATTGACTACGAAACTACAACATTTTACAAGAACTCTCGTCGGCCCTCTTGGCGGCGCGCATAAATGTGTGGAGTTGCTGTCCCATTACGAACTGGGGTCTAATGCAATGATACCTTTGAGTAAAGAAGATAATCAGGCCCCACACCCAACAATATCCCACTTGGAGATTGATTATAGCAACTCCACTGTTACTTCATTTGTTGGAAAATGAATTCACTTTGGACCTGGTTGTTTCTCATATTCATCATCATACTTGAAGACCAATTGAAACCGAACATAATCTCAGTTTCTCCTTAGTTACAACTTTTGTTAACATATCTATAGGGTTTTGGCTAGTGTGTATCTTTTCCAGCTTCATCTGTCCTTTTTCCAACACTGATCGTATGAAATGGTACTTGGGCTATATATGTTTATTCTTGGAATGAAATGAAGAGTTATTTGCAATATATATGGCACTCTGGCTATCACTGTATAGCCTGTCCAACTCCTGCTTCTTACCCAATTTGTCTAGAAAGAATTGTAACTAAATCATTTCTTTACTAGCCTCTGTAGTAGCAACATACTCTACTTCCGTCATTGAGAGTGCAACAACACTTTACAGTTTCGAAACACAACTGACAGTTGTTCTACCTACAGTAAACACATAACTTGTGGTGCTCCTCCTATTGTCTCTGTCATCCACCATATCTACATCAACACATCCCTATAGAGAAATGTTTGAACCACCAAATAATAATGCTTGATTTGTGGTACCTCTCAAATATATCAAAATCCACTTCACCACCATCCAATGTTCTTTTCCTAGATTGTTCATGTACCTGCTTACAACTCCCACTGCATGTGCAATATCAAGACTTGTCCAGACCATTGCATACATTAATATTCCAACTGTTGATGCATATGGAACTTTAGACATAAGACATCTCTTCCTGAGCCTTGGGACACATCTCCTTAGTTTGAAATGGCTAGCAAAAGGTATGCTAATTAGTTTTTCATTCTGCATATTAAATCTTTTCAACACCTTTTGTATGTACTCACTCTGAGATAATGTTAATTCTCTATTCTTCCTGTCTCTGGTTATTCTCATACCAAGGATTTGTTTTTTGGCACCCAAATCCTTCATTGCAAATGAGTTTTTCAATTTTCTTTTGAGCACATTTATTTCCTACATGTTAGAACCTACAACAAGCATGTCATCTACATAAAATAAAAATATAATATAGTTCCCATCATTTTTCCCTTTGAGGTAAACACAATGATCCGAGTGACATCTAGTATAACCTTGTTTAGACATAAACCTATCAAATTTTAGATACCACTGCCTTGGAGCCTATTTTAAGCCATACAAGCTCTTCTTCAACATGAACGCTAGTTTATCCTTCCCTTTTACTTCATATCCTTGTGGCTATTGTATATATATCTCTTCCTCCAAATCCCCATGGAGAAAGGTTGTCTTTACATCTAACTGCTCAAGATGCAAATCTTCAACTGCTACTAGACCTAAATAGTTCTGATTGAAGTCATTTTAACAACAAGCAATAATATATCATCAAAGTCTATACCCTTTTTCTATGAAAACCCCTTAACCACAAGTCTATCTTTATACCTTTTTATACCTCCATATTCTTCCTTCAACTTGTAAACCCAATTATTCTATAATGTTGTTTTACCTGCAGGTAACCTCACTAAGTCCCAAGTCTGGTTATGTACTAAGGAGTCCATATCTTCTTTCATGGCTTGCTCCCACTTCTTCCTAGTTTCTACCTGCACTGATTCTTCATAACATTCTGGTTCACCAGAATCAATCAACAATACATAATATAATGAAGGTGAGTATTGTTCAGGGGGTCTACTTATCCTAGTAGATCTTCTAACACCACTTTTAGGTGTTTGAGGTGCTTTTTGTTGTTGTTCTAGATCTTGATCATTATGATTTTCAGGCGCCTTCACTTTTTCTGTGATCTCATCAAGCATTGTGTGTCCTCTGCTTTCTTTTTCCTGTTTCTTTTCCTATATCTGATCCTTATACAAAACCTTTTCATTGAATATGACATCTCTGCTCCTAGTTATTTTTTGTTTTTAATAATCATTAAAGTGATAACCAAAATCATTAAACCATATCCAATAAAGGTACATTTCTTTGATTTTTCCTCCATCTTTGTTCTATTTTCTTTATTAATGTGGACAAAGGATTCACAACTAAAAGTCTTTAAAAATGAGTAGTTTACCATTTTACCTCTCCACGCCTCCTCTCAAATACCACCATCCAAGGAACTTGAAGGCCCTCTATTTATTATATAAACAAAAATATCTACAGTATCTGCCCAAAATTGTAAAGGCAATCCTGCACGCAATCTCATGCACCTTGCATGCTCCATCATTGTCTTGTTCATTCTGAATGACACAACATTTTCTTGTGGTGTTCCTAGAACTGTCATCTCTCAGCAAATTCCATTCTCTGAATAGTACCTATCAAACTATTTGCTACAATATTCATCTTCATTTCCTGATCTAAGACACTTCAACCCTTTTCCTGTCTCGTTTTCAACCAAAGCTTTTCATTTCTTGTAACTATCAAATACATCGGATTTATTTCGAATACAATAAATCTACGTTTTTTGGTTGCATCATAAATAAAAGTAACACAATAATGAGAGCCACTGAGAGATGATACCTGAGCAGGTCCACATACATCTGTATGCACAAGATCTAAATTTTCTCTATTCTTTTCTTTCCTGACTCTAAGGAATCTGACTCTCTTTTGTTTTCCATCAACACAATTCTCACAGAATTCCAAATCAACATGCTACAAACTCGGCAACAAATTTCTTGAGTGAATAATCTACATCCCCTTCTCACTCATGTGCCCGAGCCTATGATGCCACAATGTCGCATTTTGTCCTGTAGAGGTTAAAGCATTAACAAAATTAGAAATATCATTGCATACATACAATGTAACAACCCTTTCTCTTTTTTCTATTTCTAGGGATCCTTTAGTGACCTTCCAAGTTTTATCTGTAAAAGTAGTTGCACAGCCTTCACCTCCCACCTACCCTGTTGAAATCAAATTTTTCTTCAGATCTGGAACATGCCTTACCTCCTTCAACATCCATTGATATACATTCTATTGTTTTATGAAAACTATACCCATTCCAATGATTTTACATGGTATATCATCACCTAATCGAACCTGTCCAAAATCTCCTTGAACATAATCATGAAAATGTTTCCTATATGGTGTGGTAAGGAATGAAGCCCCTAAATCTACCACCTAGCCATCAATAATATTTTCTAATGAAATAATCAAAGCCTCTTGCAACACATCACCTGTCACATTCGCTTCATGATTATTTTCTTGTTGCGTGTCTCCTTATTTTCCCTTCCAAGACTTGCAGTCTTTCTTCAGGTGTCCTTTCTTCCCACATTTCCAGCACACTATCCCCAATCTGGACTTGGATCTACCTTTCCTTGACTTACTGCAATATCCTGGGCTCTTTCCTCTTTCCATTTTTCTTCCCCTAGTCTCTGTAGTCAAATCATTACCTAATCTCTCACCGAATATTTTCCATCACATTTCCTCGCTAAGGATTGCACCAGCAACATCATCAAACTTTAAAGTACTAGATCAAAAGGAAAAGTTACTAATGGCCATAAGTAAACCATTCCAACTTTCTAGCAATGAGAATAGAAATAACAGAGCCCTAACTTCATCATCAAAAGTTACCCCTACAGAACTTAACTAACTCGTAATTGTATTAAATTCATTTAAATGATGAGAAACAAATCCACCTTCTAACATCTTCATATTAAATAAATGCTTCATAAGAAATACCTTATTTGAGGGTGAGGGTTTTTCATATAGTTTTTCCAATGCCAACATTAAGCCCTATGTTGTCTTTTCCTTGTAAATATTAAAGGCTACTGACGCCATTAGGCATAGCCGTATTGTTCCAAGTGCCTTTCTGTCGAGAATATTCCATTCTAAATTTATCATACTCATCGACTTCTTTGTCTTTCTGCTCAATGGTAGGTACATATCTTCTGGTACAAATAATCTTCCATCTGGATCTTCCATAGCTAGTAGTTTTGGCCATTAAATGTTTCGACCCCAAACCTACCATCTTCTGTCATTCCTCCCACATGAACCTGGAACGCTTCTCTCCTGCAAGTTTATTATCCAAATATACCTTTGGCTCTAATACCAATTGTTAGAAAATTATATATTATAGAGTAATGGAACACATAAAAATATTGGAGAAATATAAACATAGAAAATGAATAAAATAAGAGAGACATAGATATACGTGGTTCACCCAATTTGGGCTACATCCACGGAGAAACAACCAGTCCTTCCATTTATATTATCCAGTAAAATGAAGAGATACAACTTGCAACAGATCTGTTGTAATTCCCTTTTCACTATCACACAATATCCTCTCTCTTTCTCACTCAAAATACACATCTACATATTTGCAATGCAATTCCCTCATATATAGCGAGGGGTTTCCTTTGAGGGAAAAAAAACCTAAATTAAACATAACTTCTACCATCAGATTTCCTCCTAATGAACGGCCCAGATTGACTATGAAATTACAAAATTTTACAAGGAAATTTTACATTTATTTTAGCTTTAGGTGCATTGCCCCCGATCCCCCACTAGGGGAGGGCTTTAAAGAATCGTCGTCAGACCCCCCTAGACCCCCCTGGCAGCGCACATAAATGAGTGGTGTTGCCACCCTATTATGAACTGGAGTCAAATGCGGTTATACCTTCGAATAAAGAAGATAATCAGGCTCCACACCCAACAACCATAGTTGAATAAGGTTGACTATTGTTGGTCAAGGTAGGCCATGGTTGACCTCAGTTGAACATGATTAACAATGATTACCATGACTGACCATAGTTGAACATGGTTAATAATGATTACCATGGCTACCCTCAATCGATCATGATTTAAAATCACCACCATGGTTTACCTTATTTGAGCATGAGTAAAAATGATTACCATGGTTGACTAGGGATTAAAGGGAAGATCATGGTTGAGCATGGATGACAAGATTGAATGAGTATGAAGATTATTGACTATGTATTAACATGGTTGAATGAGTTTAACCATGGTCAACCATAAAAATAACAATGTATTTATGTTATATTAATGTAACAATGTAACATTAAGGTTCTCAATTTTTATGTGGTTATATTAATGTTGACCATGGTTGATTTCACATTAATGGTCGATGTTACATTAATGTTAACATGGTTTAAATTTTTTTACGATGGTTGAGAATTTGTTATGATAGATTATCATTTACAATGGTTGACCATAGTTGTCCATGCTTAGTCATGGTTAACAATAGTTAACCAGGGTTGACTATGGTTAGGTATGATGACCATGGTTTGACCATATTAACCATTTATGATCATGATTTAACATATTGGGCCATTCTTGATGATACTTTTCTATGATAGATTTTGGTTTCTCATGTTAACAATGGTTGACCATAGCTAACCATAGAGACCTTGGTTGACTATGTTTAACCATTCTAAACTTGGTTGACCTTAGCCAACCATCAAGGGTGGGTAGAGAATTTGTTATTATAGGTTGAGTATGGTTGACCATAGATGGCCATGGTTGATGGTTGCCTAAGGTTGACAATATTTGACTATTTTTAATCATGGTTGAATATGGTCAACATCTGGTTGACTGTTAGTGTACATGGTTGATTAAGGTTGTTAGTATTTTCTATGGATGACTATGGTGAACCATTTTTTACCATGATTCTCATGTTCACAATAATGGTTTATCATGTTAAACCATGTTTCCCATGGGTAACCACTATTAATCATTCTTACCATGGAGACCATTATTGAAAATGAATTGAACATATTTGACCTTTGTTTACCATGGTTTCAAAAATTGTATATGGTGTATGATTGTTGACTATTTCTATCTAAGGTTGATTGTCATTAATGATGAATAACTATGGTTGGCTATGCTTAACATATGATTGAGAAAGTTTGATTAAGGTTTATTATTGTTGACTATGGATGAAGATGTTTGGCAATGGTTGAAGAGGATAAACCATGGTTGATAATGGTTGATAAGGTTGATGAGGATTGATCATGGTTGAAGAACAGTTGATGAGATTTGACCATAGGTGACCATAGTAGGCCATTGTTGACAAGGATTGAAAGTGAATAATTATGGTTAACTATGGTAACCACTAATGATCGTGTTAGCCATGTTTGAAAATTATTCAAACAATTGACTATGGTTGAGTGTAGTTGACTATGGTGAACATTGTTGACCATGGATATAAATGTTTAACACTAGATGAATATGGTTAACCATGTTGACTATGCTTGATAAAGTGGTTGGCCAGTGACGTCCATCGAATATCATGGTGACCATGGTTGATTATGGTCACCATGGTTGACCATTATTGATTTGTTTCAAGCATGGTTGAACATGGTTGACTAAGCTTGGGTAGGTTGACTGTGATTGATTATGAATGATCATGTAATATATATTTGATATCTTGATTATGGTAATGGAACAACATAGCCAACCATAAGCAAACATGGTAATGTATAGACAACCATTTTCATGAATAGCTAACTTTATACAACATGGTTAACCATGAACAACTCATCAAACAAGGTTAAACATTGTCAAATTTCAACATACCTAATTGGATGATGATATTCCACAATGTATTGATTACTCATTGTCATCATTATGTGTTCATTTTGAAAGACAATGAAGACATTGTTGACCATGATGGTTGTTCATCACATTGTCACATCATTTATTTCTCATTGTTGGGTCCCTATAATACTAGTGATTACCCCATTACTATTGTAGTTATACCCCTTATATATATTGTTGTGCCCCTATTACCCCCATATTGTTATTTATGTGCCCCATAGAATGCCTCTATTGTTTATTTTGTGGCTTTATATTATTATTGTTAGGTCGGTTGGATTATATTGTGACTCCTTAGACTCCTATATATAGAAAGGAGGTTTTTTCATTTGTATCATCCAAGAATTGTTCATTTATGTAATGTAAAGGAGTTGCCCCCTCGAAGAGGATGAATTCTAAGGCGTTGATCTATCTTTTCTATCTTTTCTTGAGCTGGTTTCATAACATTTGGTATCAGAGCTTTGGATTCTAGGGTTGCGCTGCTCCAAACAGGTCATCGTGGAATTTTCACTATAACCTTTTTTCTGTGACGTTTCAGAAGTCGCAAAAAAAACCCATTTGATAAGAAATCGCGTTGAACCTTGGGTCCGAATTTCAGAGCTTTTTGCGGGACATTTGTGGAGATATGATCTGAGGAAGTTGGTCTTTTTGCAGACTCTTGAATTACATTCAAAACAGGCGACCTGGGGAAAATCGTCATAACTTTCTCTCTGGGGATCGGATTGAAATTTCGTAATAAGGTATAGAAAGAGGATGGAATTTAGTTTCTTGTGTGTGTGCTTCAGATTCAAAGGTTGAAAAAGTGACTCGTGGGACGTCGTACAATTTCGCTCTACTGAACCAGTCTAAAAGCAAGTCACTGTGGGAGATTTCACATAACTATTCCTTGGAGAGTCCAATTTGGCTCAGACTTGTGGCATTGGAAAGAGGACGCAGAAGGCTACTACAGGTAGCAATTTGAGAACTGGATGATCCGAAATTACAGAGATACATCAGATTCAATATCAGGCTTCTATAAAGTGAAAAAAAGGTGTGTAGTTTTTTTTTAAATTTTTGTGTAAGCTTGGTTTAACGGAATTCAAAGGGCATAGCAAAGCATTATTATCGGTAACTGATCCCCTGAGGAAAGAAAATGCAAACACCTAGTAAGGAACCTGAAATCTCTAGCATGACTCATGAAGAAGAGGAAGAAATGCTACATGATATATCAAAATTACAAGAACAAGTGCAACAAATGTCACGCTCACAAAAGCTAACAGAAGCTAAGATAAGTGGCGTGGAATCTAAGATAAATGGCGTGGAATCTAAGATAAAGGGCATGGAAGCTAAGATGGATGATTTGAAGATAGATTTGAAGAGAGACATGGCAGATTTGAAGATAGATTTGAAGACATACATGGAAGAATTGAAGAAGTTGCTACAAGAAAGGGTCACTAATGGTGAAAAGGTAGTAAAGGAAACTCATGATGAGAACAAAGAAATGTTAATCATGATTCCATAGATGCTAATGTTGGATCAAAGAATCACCATATTCCAAAAATCGATATGAGGAAGTTTGATGGCAAGGATCCCGCCACATGGATATTACAGATGGAGCAATTCTTCGATCTCAATAATGTGCAAAACGCACAAAAGGTATGTATGGCAACTGTATATTTGGAACCAAATCAGTTTGTATGGTATCAATGGCTTTGCTCTCGTAAACAATTTATCACTTGGGCAATTTTTACGGAAGAATTGATAGCACATTATGAAGATACAAAAAGCAACACTTTTTTTAGCCAATTGATAAGTCTCAAACAAAAGGGTTCAGTAATGGAGCACATTGAGGAGTTCCAAAAATTGAACATAAGGGTAAAAGATATTCCAGAGGAGCATAGGATTGATGTGTTCATAGGGTCTTTAAAGGATAATATCCAACATGATGTTCGCCTTTGGGAACCTGATTCATTAGAGAAGGCATTCAGGTTAGCAAGAAAAATGGAAAGCAAAATTATGGCAACCAGGAAGCATACCACTCACAACTATAAAGACGGAAGTGTTGTTGCCCCTAGTCTTCCACAACCTATAAGGTTGACACCACAACAATTGGAAGAAAAAAGAGCAAAAGGGCTTTGTTACAATTGTGATAGCAAATACACTAAAGGTCATAAGTGTGCTGAGAAGAAATTATTCTACATAGATTGTGAAGAGGAAGAAGAAAAGGAGCAAGAAAGGTCAAAAGAAGAAGATATACTCCAGGAACAAAGCCTAGATGAAGAACAAATAAATCCGACCATATCTTGTAATGCATTGGCAGGAATTACCACTCCTCAAACCATCAAGATAGAAGAACAAATCAAGAAGAAAAAGGTAATAGTGTTGATTGATTCAGGAAGCACCCACAATTTTATTCATTGTAGGGTAGCAAAAGAATTGAATTGCTTCCTATATCCAGCACCAGAGTGTCAAGTGATGATTGCAAATGGAGGAACAATAAATTGCTCTGGAAAGTGCCATAATATCAAGCTATCCATGGGAGAATATGTATTGACTAGCCCAATGCTTTCCATTCCAATGGGAGGTGTTGATGTTGTACTAGGAGTCCAATGGCTACAATCCTTGGGTACAATAGCTTTTAATTTTCAAGAACTTTTCATCAAATTTTCTACGGAAGGAAAGGAATTTGAATTAAGGGGTATTGCAGGGAAACCAGGAAAGATAATCAGCTCTAATGGCATGACAAAGCTTCTAAAAAAGGAGCAAAGAGGTGTAATTGCACAATTATGTTCGCTAGATGTTTCCACATTGGAATCATCTATTTCTCCAGATCTCCAAAAAGTCCTGGACAATCATTCCAAGGTATTTGAGACTCCAAAAGGTCTCCCACCTATGCGTGATCATGATCATGCTATTCATCTGATTCCAGGAAGTGTTCCTCCAAACATCAGGCCGTACAGATATCCCTATGTCCAAAAAAGTGAAATTGAACGTATGGTTGCAGAAATGCTAGAGGCTGGTATAATTCAACCGAGTCAAAGTTCTTTCTCAGCTCCAGTAGTATTGGTGCACAAGAAGGATGGATCATGGTGCATGTGTCTGGATTATAGGGAGCTCAAAAAGCTCACTATTAAAGATAAGTTCCCCATTCCTGTTATTGATGAATTACTGGATGAATTGCATGGATCAATTTACTTCACCAAGTTGGATCTTCGTTCAGGATATCATCAAATCAGAATGAAGATTGAAGACATTCCGAAAACAGCATTTAGAACTCATGAGGGTCATTATGAATTTTTGGTCATGCCTTTTGGCCTTACCAATGCACCTTCAACATTTCAAGGTTTGATGAATTCAATTTTCAAACCATTCCTTAGAAAATTTGTGTTAGTATTTTTTGATGATATACTAATCTACAGCAAGTCTTGGAAGGATCATGTTGAACATGTTGACAGGGTGCTACAACTATTGGAGGAGAAACAATTATATGCAAAAAGATCCAAATGTTTCTTTGGAGTCCAGGAGGTGGAATATTTGGGTCATATTGTATCTCATGAAGGAGTTAAGGTAGACCCTAGCAAAATTAAAGCCATTAAGGAATGGAAAATCCCCACATCCATAAAGCATCTGCGAGGATTTCTTGGGTTGACAGGGTATTATCGCAAGTTTGTTAAGAATTATGGGAGAAAAGCAGCACCTCTAACAACATTATTGAAGAAAGATTCATTTTCATGGACTCTAGAAGCAACAAAGGCCTTTGAACATCTTAAAGAGGCAATGTGCCAAGCACCGGTCTTAGCTACACCGGACTTCACAAAAACCTTTATTGTGGAATGTGATGCTTCAGGAAATGGAATTGGTGCTGTTTTAATGCAAGATGAAAGACCCATTGCTTTTGAAAGTCGTCCAATCAAGGGAAAGTTTTTAAGCAAAGCTATTTATGAGAAGGAAATGTTGGCAATACTCCATGCACTTAAGAAATGGCGACCCTACCTAATGGGAAGACACTTCAAGGTAAAAACGGATCATGATAGCCTTAAATACTTTTTAGAACAAAGATTATCCTCTGAAGAGCAACAAAAGTGGGTCACAAAGATGTTGGGTTATGACTTTGAAATCATCTACAAAAAAGGGAAGCAAAATGTGGTGGCAGATGCACTCTCAAGAAAGGATGAGGATGTGGAAGCATTGTTGTGTGCCATTTCTATTATCCAACCAGATTGGATAAATGAAGCAAGGGAGGAATGGAAGAATGATGAAGAAGTGTGGGCACTTATTCGAAAGCTACAACAAGATTCCAGTACTTCTGATACATTTAGCTGGAAAAATGATTCGTTATGGTACAAAGATCGCTTATACCTCTGTAAGAATTCCCAGCTAAAACAAAAGATTCTTATGGAATTGCACACTTCTCCCTTAGGAGGGCACTCAGGATTTTTAAAAACTTACCACAGGGTTAAGAAGGAATTTTTTTGGGATGGCCTTAAATCAAATATTCAAAAGTTTGTGGCGGAATGTTTGGTTTGCCAGCAAAATAAAGTTGAAACAATTAAGACACCGGGTCTATTACAACCTTTATCCATTCCAAGCCAACGTTGGGAGGAGGTTTCAATGGATTTTATCACAGGTTTACCCAAGTCTGAGGGAAAGAGTGTCATCATGGTGGTAGTTGACAGACTTACCAAGTATGCACACTTTTGTGCATTATCACATCCATTTAAAGCCAGTACAGTTTCTACTGCATTTATGGAAACAATTCAAAAGCTACATGGAAACCCAAAGATTATTGTAAGTGACAGAGATCCCATTTTCACTGGAAATTTTTGGACAGAATTATTTTCTTGTCTTGGTACTCAGTTAGCTCATAGCTCATCTTATCATCCTCAATCTGATGGGCAAACTGAGATAGTAAACAAATGTTTGGAAGGATATCTTCGTTGCTTTGTATCTGATAAACAGACACAATGGGTCAAATGGTTGCCTCTGGCTGAATGGTGGTATAACACTTCCTTCCATACAGCAACAAAAATGACCCCATTTATGGCACTTTATGGGTATCAACCACCTTCCATCACATCATATTTAAAAGAAAATTCTAAGGTTCAGGCAATGGAACATCACATTGAACATCAACAACAAGTCCTCCAACTCTTAAAGGATAACCTCGTGTTGGCACAAAATAGAATGAAACAACATGGAAATCAACATTGCAGTGAAAGAAGTTTTGATGTAGGTGATTGGGTATTCCTACAGCTACAACCATATAAGAAAATGTCCCTAAAGCAAGCTAAGAAGGATAATAAATTATCACCAAAGTATTATGGTCCGTACAAGGTGTTGCAAAAGGTTCGTACTATGGCATATGAATTGGAGCTTCCTGCAGCTTCTCGATTGCACCCAGTTTTCCATGTTTCATGTTTAAAGAAGGTTATAGGTGACAAGCTCCCAATTCAAACAATATTGCCAGAACTTGACGAGGAAGGAAAAATTATATTGGAACCGGAAGCAGTCACAGAAACAAGAACTCGACAGCTACAAAATCGATCAATTTCAGAGTATCTTATCAAGTGGAAGAACTTATCCGCTGAAGATTCCACATGGGAGGATGAGAATTTTATGCAGAAGTATCCAGAACTACTCAAGCGTTGAGGACAACACTTTTTTGAAGGAGAGGGGCATGTTGGGTCCCTATAATACTAGTGATTACCCCATTACTATTGTAGTTATACCCCTTATTTATATTGTTGTGCCCCTATTACCCCCATATTGTTATTTATGTGCCCCATAGAATGCCTCTATTGTTATTTTTGTGGCTTTATATTATTATTGTTAGGTCAGCTGGATTATATTGTGACTCCTTAGACTCCTATAAATAGAAAGGAGGTTTTGTCATTTGTATCATCCAAGAATTGTTCATTTATGTAATGTAAAGGAGGTTGCCCCCTCGAAGAGGCTGAATTCTAAGGCGTTGATCTATCTTTTCTTGAGCTGGTTTCATAACACTCATGGCATCGTGACTTCATTTGTGATGAACAACAAATGTTTTTACAATGTATTGAACAAAAATATATGGTGCAATGTGATGAACACGAAGTCCCATTCCAATGTGATGAAAAATATCAATCATCACAGTGTAACAAACACTAAATTACATTGAAATGTGATGAATAATCAACAAATTGTTGAACATGATGCCTATGGTTGAATATGGATGAACATTAAATAATGTGGTTGACTATGGTTGAATATCATTTATCAATATTTACCTATAAATGATTATGGTCGACCATAGTTCAGCATGGAGCCCATATTGATTCAATTAGTGTCAGGACATGTTGACTATAGAAATCAGGTATGTCAATTTTGACAACATTTAATCATAGTTGAACATATGTTCTAAAGTTAACTTTCCTTGACAATGGTTAACCATACATATTATTAATAGCTTCACCAAGAGGTGATCTATAGCTAAGTATGGAGGATATGTTGTCACATAATGTTACATTTAAAAATTACTAAAATAATACTCACATTAACAAATTTAAAATAGTAATAATAAAAAAAAGGTTTCCCATAAATAAAATACTTGAATTTCACCTTAATTTTACATAAACTTTATGTAGAGGGATAAAGTAATTATTAGTGGAAAAAAATAATTTACTTTTTAGTATGAAAGAAATATATAATTTCTTCACTACTTAATATTGAGCTAAAAAAAAATAATACTATTGGTATTACATGATGTGTAGTTTACATGTGATATTTAAAATAAAAATATATTAAGAAAAAAAATTAAACTCAGTCATGAGTAGAATATTTCAATATCCATATTAAACAAGTGTTACAGGGAAACTTAGTCTTTTCCACTCAAGTTAGAAATTATTCTCGAAGACAATTGCATAAAAAATTATAACCTACATTGGCCAATGCTAAATTAACAATGATCACTAGGAAAATTGAATCCTATAAACCTTTTTCTGTACGAACTAATAATTTGAGATGTGAAGTAGATAATTCAATTGCTTCCTCACACACAAGGACTTGCATAAATATTGGTGGGTAGTAACCAATAGGAAATCTACACCTTTACAACTTTTCTCTTCGAGGGGGCAACCTCCTTTACATTACATAAATGAACAATTCTTGGATGATACAAATGAAAATACCTCCTTTCTATATATAGGAGTCTAAGTGGTCCCAATACAATCAAAGCCTACATAACAATAATATTGTAGGGCACAACAATAACAATAGTGGGCTTCTATGTGGCACAATAGTAACAATATGGGCACTACATGGGTACATCAATATAATAAGTGGGTTATACTAACAACAATAGGGGGGTAATAGGGCACAACAATATAAATAAGGGGTATAACTACAATAGTAATGGGGTAATCACTAGTATTATAGGGACCCAACATGCCCCTCTCCTTCAAAAAAGTGTTGTCCTCAACGCTTGAGTAGTTCTGGATACTTCTGCATAAAATTCTCATCCTCCCATGTGGAATCTTCAGCGGATAAGTTCTTCCACTTGATAAGATACTCTGAAATTGATCGATTTCGTAGCTGTCGAGTTCTTGTTTCTGTGACTGCTTCCGGTTCCAATATAATTTTTCCTTCCTCATCAAGTTCTGGCAATATTGTTTGAATTGGAAGCTTGTCACCTATAACCTTCTTTAAACATGAAACATGGAAGACTGGGTGCAATCGAGAAGCTGCAGGAAGCTCCAATTTGTATGCCATAGTACCAATCTTTTGCAACACCTTGTATGGACCATAATACTTTGGTGACAATTTATTATCCTTCTTAGCTTGCTTTAGGGACTTTTGCTTATATGGTTGTAGCCGTAGGAATACCCAATCACCTACTTCAAAACTTCTTTCACTGCGATGTTGATCTGCCTGTTGTTTCATTCTATTTTGTGCCAACACGAGGTTATCCTTTAAGAGTTGGAGGACTTGTTGTTGATGTTCGATGTGATGTTCCACTGCCTGAACCTTAGAATTTTCTCTTAAATATGATGTGATGGATGGTGGTTGATACCCATAAAGTGCCATAAATGGGGTCATTTTTGTTGCTGTATGGAAGGAAGTGTTATACCACCATTCAGCCAGAGGCAACCATTTGACCCATTGTGTCTGTTTATCAGATACAAAGCAACGAAGATATCCTTCCAAACATTTGTTTACTATCTCAGTTTGCCCATCAGATTGAGGATGATAAGATGAGCTATGAGCTAACTGAGTACCAAGACAAGAAAATAATTCTGTCCAAAAATTTCCAGTGAAAATGGGATCTCTGTCACTTACAATAATCTTTGGGTTTCCATGTAGCTTTTGAACTGTTTCCATAAATGCAGTAGAAACTGTACTGGCTTTAAATGGATGTGATAATGCACAAAAGTGTGCATACTTGGTAAGTCTGTCAACTACCACCATGATGACACTCTTTCCCTCAGACTTGGGTAAACCTGTGATAAAATCCATTGAAACCTCCTCCCAACGTTGGCTTGGAATGGATAAAGGTTGTAATAGACCCGGTGTCTTAATTGTTTCAACTTTATTTTGCTGGCAAACCAAACATTCTGCCACAAACTTTTGAATATCTGATTTAAGGCCATCCCAAAAAAATTCCTTCTTAACCCTGTGGTAAGTTTTTAAAAATCCTGAGTGCCCTCCTAAGGGAGAAGTGTGCAATTCCATAAGAATCTTTTGTTTTAGCTGGGAATTCTTACAGAGGTATAAGCGATCTTTGTACCATAACGAATCATTTTTCCAGCTAAATGTATCAGAAGTACTAGAATCTTGTTGTATCTTTCGAATAAGTGCCCACACTTCTTCGTCATTCTTCCATTCCTCCCTTGCTTCGTTTATCCAATCTGGTTGGATAATAGAAATGGCACACAACAATGCTTCCACATCCTCATCCTTTCTTGAGAGTGCATCTGCCACCACATTTTGCTTCCCTTTTTTGTAGATGATTTCAAAGTCATAACCCAACATCTTTGTGACCCACTTTTGTTGCTCTTCAGAGGATAATCTTTGTTCTAAAAAGTATTTAAGGCTATCATGATCCGTTTTTACCTTGAAGTGTCTTCCCATTAGGTAGGGTCGCCATTTCTTAAGTGCATGGAGTATTGCCAACATTTCCTTCTCATAAATAGCTTTGCTTAAAAACTTTCCCTTGATTGGACGACTTTCAAAAGCAATGGGTCTTTCATCTTGCATTAGAACAGCACCAATTCCATTTCCTGAAGCATCACATTCCACAATAAAGGTTTTTGTGAAGTCCGGTGTAGCTAAGACCGGTGCTTGGCACATTGCCTCTTTAAGATTTTCAAAGGCCTTTGTTGCTTCCGGAGTCCATGAAAATGAATCTTTCTTCAATAATGTTGTTAGAGGTGCTGCTATTCTCCCATAATTCTTAACAAACTTGCGATAATACCCTGTCAACCCAAGAAATCCTCGCAGATGCTTTATGGATGTGGGGATTTTCCATTCCTTAATGGCTTTAATTTTGCTAGGGTCTACCTTAACTCCTTCATGAGATACAATATGACCCAAATATTCCACCTCCTGGACTCCAAAGAAACATTTGGATCTTTTTGCATATAATTGTTTCTCCTCCAATAGTTGTAGCACCCTGTCAACATGTTCAACATGATCCTTCCAAGACTTGCTGTAGATTAGTATATCATCAAAAAATACTAACACAAATTTTCTAAGGAATGGTTTGAAAATTGAATTCATCAAACCTTGAAATGTTGAAGGTGCATTGGTAAGGCCAAAAGGCATGACCAAAAATTCATAATGACCCTCATGAGTTCTAAATGCCGTTTTTGGAATGTCTTCAACCTTCATTCTGATTTGATGATATCCCGAACGAAGATCCAACTTGGTGAAGTAAATTGATCCATGCAATTCATCCAGTAATTCATCAATAACAGGAATGGGGAACTTATCTTTAATAGTGAGCTTGTTGAGCTCCCTATAATCTGGACACATGCGCCATGATCCATCCTTCTTGTGCACCAATACTACTAGAGCTGAGAAAGAACTTTGACTCGGTTGAATTATACCAGCCTCTAGCATTTCTGCAACCATACGTTCAATTTCACTTTTTTGGACATAGGGATATCTGTACGGCCTGATGTTTGGAGGAAAACTTCCTGGAATCAGATGAATAGCATGATCATGATCACGCATAGGTGGGAGACCCTTGGGAGTCTCAAATACCTTGGAATGATTGTCCAAGACTTTTTGGAGATCTGGAGAAATAGATGATTCCAATGTGGAAACATCTAGCGAGCATAATTGTGCAATTACACCTCTTTTCTCCTTTCTTAGAAGCTTTGTCATACCATGAGAGCTGATTATCTTTCCTGGTTTCCCTGCAATACCCCTTAATTCAACTTCCTTTCCTTCTAAAGAAAATTTGATGAAAAGTTCTTGAAAATTAAAAGCTATTGTACCCAAGGATTGTAGCCATTGGACTCCTAGTACAACATCCGCACCTCCCATTGGAATGGAAAGCATTGGGCTAGTCAATACATATTCTCCCATGGATAGCTTGATATTATGGCACTTTCCAGAGCAATTTATTGTTCCTCCATTTGCAATCATCACTTGACACTCTGGTGCTGGATATAGGAAGCAATTCAATTCTTTTGCTACCCTACAATGAATAAAATTGTGGGTGCTTCCTGAATCAATCAACACTATTACCTTTTTTTTCTTGATTTGTCCTTCTATCTTGATGGTTTGAGGAGTGGTAATTCCCACCAATGCATTACAAGATATGGTCGGATTTATTTGTTCTTCATCTATGCTTTGTTCCTGGAACCTATCCTCTTCTTTTGACCTTTCTTGCTCCTTTTCTTCTTCCTCTTCACAATCTATGTAGAATAATTTCTTCTCACCACACTTATGACCTTTTGTGTATTTGCTATCACAATTGTAACAAAGCCCTTTTGCTCTTTTTTCTTCCAATTGTTGTGGTGTCAACCTTGTAGGTTGTGGAAGACTATGGGCAACAACACTTCCGTCTTTATAGTTGTGAACGGTATGCTTCCTAGTTGCCATAATTTTGCTTTCCATTTTTCTTGCTAACCTGAATGCCTTCTCTAATGAATCAGGTTCCCAAAGGCGCACATCATGTTGGATATTATCCTTTAAAGACCCTATGAACACATCAATCCTATGCTCCTCTGGAATATCTTTTACCCTTATGTTCAATTTTTGGAACTCCTCAATGTGCTCCATTATTGAACCCTTTTGTTTGAGACTTATCAATTGGCTAAAAAAAGTGTTGCTTTTTGTATCCTCATAATGTGCTATCAATTCTTCCGTAAAAATTGCCCAAGTGATAAATTGTTTACGAGAACAAAGCCATTGATACCATACAAACTGATTTGGTTCCAAATATAAAGTTACCATACGTACCTTTTGTGGGTTTTGCACATTATTGAGATCGAAGAATTGCTCCATCTGTAATATCCATGTGGCGGGATCCTTGCCATCAAACTTCCTCATATCGATTTTTGGAACATGGTGAGTCTTCGATCCAACATTAGAGTCTATGGAATCATGATTAACATTTCTTTTGTTCTCATCATGAGTTTTCTTTACTACCTTTTCACCATTAGTGACCCTTTCTTGTAGCAACTTCTTCAATTCATCCATCTTATCATCCATGCCATCAATTTTAGCGTCCATGCCATTCACCTTAGCTTCCATGCCATCCATCTTAGCTTCCATGCCATCCATCTTAGCTTCCATGCCCTTTATCTTAGATTCCACGCCATTTACCTTAGATTCCACGCCATTTATCTTAGATTCCACACCACTTATCTTAGCTTCTGTTAGCTTTTGTGAGCGTGACATTTGTTGCACTTGTTCTTGTAATTTTGATATATCATGTAGCATTTCTTCCTCTTCTTCATGAGTCATGCTAGAGCTTTCAGGTTCCTTACTAGGTTTTTGCATTTTCTTTCCTCGGGGCATCAGTTACCGATAATAATGCTTTACTATGCCCTTTGAATTCCGTTAAACCAAGCTTACACAAAAAATTAAAAAAAAACTACACACCTTTTTTCACTTTATAGAAGCCTGATATTGAATCTGATGTATCTCTGTAATTTCGGATCATCTAGTTCTGAAATTGGTATCTGTAGTAGCCTTCTGCGTCCTCTTTCCAATGCCACAAGTCTGAGCCCAATTGGATTCTCCAAGGAAGAGTTATGTGAAATCTCCCACAGTGACTTGCTTTTAGACTGGTTCAGTAGAGCGAACTTGTACGATGTGCCACGAGTCACTGTTTCAACCTTTGAATCTGAAACTCACCCACAAGAAACTACAGTCCGTCCTCTTTCTGTACCTTTTTACGAAATTTCAATCCGATCCTCAGAGAGAGAGTTATGACGATTTTCCCCAGGTCACCTGTTTTGAATGTAATTCAGGAGTCTGCAAAAAGGCCAAATTCCTCAGATCATATCTCCGCAAATATCGCGCTAAAAGCTCTGAAATTCGGACCCCAAGTTCAGCGCCAATTCTTCTCAAATGGGTTTTTTTTACGACTTCTGAAACGTCACAGAAAAGAAGTTATAGTGAAAATGCCACGATGACCTATTTGGATCAGCGAAACCCTAGAATCCAAAGCCTCTGATACCAAATGTTATGAAACCAGCTCACAAAAAGATAGAAAAGAGAGATCCACGCCTTAGAATTCAGCCTCTTCGAAGGGGCAACCTCCTTTACATTACATGAATGAACAATTCTTGGATGATACAAATGAAAATACCTCCTTTCTATATATAGGAGTCTAAGTGGTCCCAATACAATCAAAGCCTACATAACAATAATATTGTAGGGCACAACAGTAACAATGGTGGGCTTCTATGTGGCATAATAGTAACAATATGGGCACTACAACATAAATGAAAAATTCTTGGATGATACAAATGAAAATACCTCCTTTCTATATATAGGAGTCTAAGTGGTCCCAATACAATCAAAGCCTACATAACAATAATATTGTAGGGCACAACAGTAACAATGGTGGGCTTCTATGTGGCATAATAGTAACAATATGGGCACTACATGGGTACATCAATATAATAAGTGGGTTATACTAATAACAATAAGGGGTTACACTAGTAGTATAGGGGCCTAACATGCCCCTCTCCTTCAAAAAGCGTTGTCCTCAACGCTTGAGTAGTTCTTGATGCTTCTATATAAAATTCTTGTCCTCCCATGTGGAATATTCAGTGGGTAAGTTCTTCCACTTGATGAGATACTCTGAAATTGATCGATTTCGTATCTGTCGGGTTCTTGTTTCTGTGATAGTTTGAGGAGTGGTAATTTCATCCATTGAATTACAAGATATGGTTGGATTCATTTATTCTTTCTCGATGTGATTTTTCACTTCTTGCACCTTTTTCTTCTTGATATGTCCTTCTATCTTGAGAGTTTGAGGAGTGGTAATTCTTGCCAATGCTTTACAAGGTATGGTCTGATTCATTTCTTCTTTCTCTGGGGTGGTGTCCTGACGTATATCCTCTTCTTTTGATGTTTCTTGATCGTTTTCTTCCTCCTCTTCATATTCTATGTAAAATAATTTCTTCTCAGCACACCTATGACCTTTAGTGCATTTGCTATCACAATTGTAACAAAGCCCTTTTTCTCTTTTTTCTTCCAATTGTTGTGGTGTAACCCTTGTAGGTTGTGGAAGACTGGGAGAAACAACACTTCCATCTTTATAGTTGTGAGGGGTATGCTTCCTGGTTTCCATAATTTTGCTTTCCATTATGTCACAAAGCCCTTTTACTCTTTCCAATTGTTGTGGTGTTGCTCTAAAGAAGGTGTTTCTCTTTATATCCTCATAATGTGCTATCATTTCCTCCGTGAAAATTGACCACGTAACAAGTTTTTTACGAGAACAAAGCCCTTTGTACCATAAAAATTGATCTGGTTCTAAATATGAAGATGCAATACATACCTTTTGTAATATTTGTACACCATGTATATCAAAATATTGCTCCATCTGAAGTATCCAATTTACCGGATCCTTGCCATCAAACTTCCTCATCTTGCTTTTTCTTGATTTTAGGAGCTCTACCTTGAAACGACTGTAACTCTGTAATTTTGGATCTTTATATTCTGAACTTGTGCTCTGTAGTAGCCCTCTGTGTCCTCTTTCTAACGCCACAAGTCTGATCCAAATTGGATTCTCCAAGAAAAAGTTATACACAATCCCCCGCAGTGACCTAATTATAGACTAGTTCAGTAGAGCGAAATTGTATGAAGTGCCACGTGTCACTGTTTCAACCTTTGACTCTGAAAAATATATAACCAGAAACTACAGTCCGTCATCTTTCTGTACCTTCTTACGAAATTTCAATCCGATGCTTAGAAAGAAATTTATGACGATTTTCCCCAGGTCACCTGTTTTTAGTGTAATTCAGGAGTCTGCAAAAGGACCAACTTCCGCAGATCATATCTCCGAAAATATCGCGCGACAAGATCTGAAATTCGGACCCAAGGTTCAGCGCCAATTCTTCTCAAATGGGTTTTTTTTTGCGACTTCTGAAACATCACAGAAAAAAAGTTATAGTGAAAATTCCACGATGACCTGTTTGGAGCAGCGAAACCCTAGAATCCAAAGCTCTGATACCAAATGTTATGAAACCAGCTCACAAAAAGATAGAAAAGAGAGATCCACGCCTTAGAATTCAGCCTCTTCGAGGGGGCAACCTCCTTTACATTACATAAATGAACAATTCTTGGATGATACAAATGAAAATACCTCCTTTCTATATATAGGAGTCTAAGTGGTCCCAATACAATCAAAGCCTACATAACAATAATATTGTAGGGCACAACAGTAACAATGGTGGGCTTCTATGTGGCATAATAGTAACAATATGGGCACTACATGGGTACATCAATATAATAAGTGGGTTATACTAATAACAATAAGGGGTTACACTAGTAGTATAGGGGCCTAACACATTATCAGGATAATCCACAGAAACCTGCAATCCATAATGTAACATTGTTAATATTATTAATGATTTACTACTAGTTTTATTATTAATATTACTATTGTTATCTATATATATGTGTGTGTGTGTATCATAAGTTAATGTTGTATTCCCTCACCATGATATCCTTGATTTCCAATAGATGGTCTCACCTTAACCAAAGGGAAACCATGTATTTTTTACTACCTACCTATAGAGTAATTGTTCCAAAATTCTAGCATCATAAAAAACTTAAGTATAACAAGAGTATCAATTATCAAATCCAAAAACAAATATCTATAAGCAAACATAAGCAAATAGGAATCTGATGAGGTGATCGGTCTTGGAAATTGGGCACTAGAGCCTTGAACAACAAGTGTAGTTGTAATACATGGAATGTGGTATTCGATATAGATAATGTGGCATCCATTTTTTCGAGAATAAACCATTGATTATGATGAAACGTTTTTTTTCATCTTCAAGGTTAGAAAATATGGTGTATCTTTTTTCTTTTTTTTTCCACTAACACCTTTCCCAACAATTGTTTTCATTTTCCAATATAGGGAGATGGCACGTATATATTGTTTTTCCTTCACCTCATGTGACCAAGGTCGGGAACCAATTTATCAACTTCATCCAAAATATCTGAATCGCAGAAGGAAAAAATTTCTCCTATTGCTAGGGTTTCCATGCGACAAATTTCATCTCAGGTGCATGGTCGAACAAATGACTAAAAATTGTCAGTAACCTCCTAGGCTTGTTATTGTGCTTTTCATCAAACCTAAGGCCCATGCCTTCCTCTACCTTGTGACTCATATGTTGGTGTTTCATGCTGGTAGACTGGTATAACACCCTAACCATGACACTAAATAGGACTGGAGAAAAGATATTAAGGACCAGATAATACCCAAATAAGACTATCAACATAGTCAAAATAAAAAAGATATGCACAAGGCAGACCCAATTCTAGTATAGGGAAACCCAATGACAAAGGCAATAACAAGACTAAAAGTAACGAATAGCATAAACGAGTGGTAGAATGTAACAACCCTCATTAAAATTCCATGTTATAAAGTTAATAAAGGAAAAATCAGACCAATGTCATGGGACATCTATTCAAAGCTGAATGCTGGGAGAAACATCTTGGCGGGTTTTCATTTGGTTTATTATGGCTAAGGAAATTGGCAAAGGAAATGGAAAAGTGTTTGGAAATGCAAAGTGGAATTAATTGGCATTTTATTTCTGAAAATAATGGGAGTTAGGAGAAAATGAAGGTGAAAGGTCATAGGTTACATGTGAGGAGGAAAATGAAGGAAACATTATGAAAAATGAAGAAAATAGAGCTCTCATTTATAAAAAGGCTTATGAGAATTAGTTCATGGCCTTTTGATAGTTTTTGGGTGGAACTATCTCTCCATTCTCTCTCTCACATAGTTAGAGCATTATCGAAGCACTCTAGAATTGAAGGAAGGAAGGATAGAGAAAGAAAATGGAAGTAGAGATCAAGCAAGGAAGAGTTGGATCAAGCAACTACAATGGTATTACTCGAAGGTATCGAGTTGCATGTCTGATTTCGTTTCTATTTTTGGCATGCATGGTAGATGCATGTGTATATTTGGTTCTCTTGTTGTTGTTGGCAAGGTTTTTCCAGGTGTGAGAGTGGCTTTCAGCCTTGCCTTGCCATTTTTGGATATCCATGGTGTGATGGGGTTCTCTTATTTTGGTTAATATGGAATTGCTAGATGGTTTTCAAAACTGAGTGGGGTGGTGTCAGGGGAGAAACACAAGTCCTTGGAATCCTCGACATTGAATGGAAGAATATACAATAAAGCCTAGAGGGTCGATCTTCATTACGCCTATGAATCCTCAATTGGTGAATGGCAAGATATACTGTAAATCCTAGAGGTGGAGATGAACACATTCCTCATGGTTTAGGTGGAGAAATCCGGAGGCATCCATACTTGTGTAGGCCTAGTGACCCCTGGGGCGATATATGGTGGGATTCTTTTAAAGCCTGGTAGTGTATGTTTCTTATTTGGGCCCAGGAATCCCATGGTGGGATTGCAGTAATGCCTGGTTCTATAAATGAGTGCTTGGGCCTAGGAATACCTTGGTGGATTGTGGTAAAGACTGAAAAAGCCCTATTTCTTTGGTTGTAAGTCCCACATTCATGCTTGGAATATGGCATGGGGGTGATTAGCTAAAAGAAATATTTGGTTCAGCCTTGTTGTGATGATAAATCCCCTCTGCAGACAAAGGCAATCCCTCTAGCCCAATGAGTGGGTATGGCAACAAACTAAACAAACTAACATACACTTTTCTAGTTTATATTCAACAAATGCAAAGAGAAGGTGAAACCTACCTCACTATGATGCTAATCGCTCAATCCTTTTGGAGATGACTATGATTCTTTCACTCCAGGCCTTGCTCCTTACCTGTTGTTCACATCCGAGTATCGAAAAGGAATATCAAAGAGTTATGAAAGATACAACAGAATATATGGCATAGATCAAACATAAACTACTTAATAGATCAAGGAGTATTAGGCTAAAATCGTAAAAATTTACACAATTATGGAAAGTGAACATTATATATATATATATATATATATATATATATATATATATATTAATAAGATAAAAAGGGAAGCATATAACCTATGCCTTGATGTTGTATACCTACTTTGGGTGGATGTCCAAGTCCAAGAAAAGACTCTTCAAACACTCCTTCTCCAAGTTAGAATGGGAAGCATGTAAGCATAATCTCACCAAAGCAATGCACCAATCAATGACCAACCATTTTGGGATGGAAGGGAGTTGATTTATAGGAAGGGAGAGGGATTTAGGGATCCACAAAAGAGGGAGGAAGGTCCACATCTCAAGGGGAAAGCCCGTGATGATAAGATCAAGAGGTCAAAATAGGAGAGCTCGACCATATCAACAACAACAAATATCTAGCTCATTGTTCTCGAAGGTTATAATGCATGAAGTTTCTCCTCTAGTTTCGGGAAACCCTGCCAGAAGAGGTTCAATGCAGATTTTCATATCAAAACCCATGCTAACAGTGCTAGGGTAGATAATGAAACTGGCCATCAGCATGGGAAGGACCTTCTTTGGGGAGGATTTGGTATGCATATCATGATGGATATGTTGCATAGTTGTCAATGTTTTTTCACTTCAGGATATGGAACAGGAAGTGAATAGGAGGTGTGGAAAAATACTATGTAATAGTTTTCCCCTAAAGCATGAAGGAAGAACAAGGAGTGATGGTTGATATGCTTTACAAGTCAGTTCAAGGACTAGAAAAACATTGTTAAGAGACCTGCAAATCAAGCATATACATATTTGACATCTCTCATGATCATGCCTAATGATACATGAATCCATGGTATGGATGCAACCATCTGAATAGAAGGGATCATGTGTAAGGATCCATGGTATGGTCGAAGTCATCTGAATAGAAAGGATCATGAATATGGACCCACCGTATGGTCGTAGCGATCCAAATACAAAGGATCATGAATATGGAGCTATCGTATGGTCGCAACCATCCATCCAGAGGAAACATGTGTACATCATGAATAACTCATAACTCCATGCAACTTGGATTTTATTAGACAGAATCCAGGGTGTTGCACTCTTTCTCAACTGGATCAATGTATTAATTCTAACATGTGAATAGATGTGTCAAAGTTGAACATGATATAAATCCACCTAATTACCGGTCAATGATGTAAATCGTTAACAGGCATCAGAGAAACCACCAATAATGAAAATAGCTCTCAAGGTACAATCAACACAATCCATGAATGTGAATAGTGAAGTTGAAGTCGAACCTTCATGGATTCATCTGATCGAAGGTCAATGGTGTAAACATGTCATGGAATGCAAAGAACTTGCCATTAAGGCATGCAAGCTATAAGGTACAAGAAGGAAGTTTCTAGATCATCTTACAGGATAATGAGCTAAAGTTGATAGGAAGTGATCCATTGAAGGAGGGCCATAATGAATCCCACATCATCGATAGGAAACAAAAGGATGTAGTAGAGTAGATAAGTGTGATCCAGGACTGTGGTAGAAAGTTAGACATCATATAAGCGGTAAAGAACTACAGATAGGACTTATCTTCAACATATCGGTGACACGACTCTGGAGTTTAGCAACATTTGACTCAACATAGGATCAGAGGTGATGATGATGAAGTGGTATAATTAGATGAGAGGCAAGATGGATTTCCCAAACACAAGAAGGCTAGTGACTAAGTAAGGATGTCCCAAACCCGACATGAGCAACAGATGGGTGTCATGTTCAAGAGTGAATGCTACCTCTATAGAATACAAGAGATTATCACTTTCACTTTTCCCCCCACCATTTCTAGTGAGTACCCCATATATTTTTTATCGTAAGCTTGAAGGGGATAGCAT
Source organism: Pinus tabuliformis (assembly GCA_031772625.1). Classification (NCBI taxonomy): domain Eukaryota; kingdom Viridiplantae; phylum Streptophyta; class Pinopsida; order Pinales; family Pinaceae; genus Pinus; species Pinus tabuliformis. Next base: position 81,216,780 of record CM062810.1, on the reverse strand, counting down.
ATTCTTTCCATATAAGTTTATACTTTGTATGAATCTATTCCAGTAAGTTTTACAAGCCCTAAGAAGGAGAAACTCAGTCTCGTCATGGTGACAAGTCCTAAATCGTTTAAGTTTTAGGAGTCCGATGAAGGGGAAACTCAACATCTTCTTCATGTTTAGAGAGTTTGAAAAAGAAGCATAAAAGAAAAATCCAAAAGGTCACTTTTCGTAAATCATCTATTGAACCTGGAAGGCCTTGTTGATACAAGGGTTGGTTTTGCTACTACAAGAATTGACCTTGTTGCTGCAATGGATGTTGAGGAATCCCTTTTTGCACATAAGGTCCTTGTTGTACATAATATTGTTGTTGTTGGAAAGTTCCTTGTGGAATTTTTTGAGTTCTAGGTTGGTACTGATAGGTTCTAGTTTGAAATTGACTAGATGTCCCAAATGAGGGATTTGAACCAAGATGCATTTGGGGTCCTTCCTGTTGAGTAAAAGGTGGATTTTGAGGCTGTTGTGAGCCATACAGAGGGTATGGTTGTTGGTAGGGTATCTTCGCCAAAAGAGGTTGTTGATACGGGATTTTACTTGATACATATGGAATAGATGATCCACTAGGATAAGGTATACTGGCAACATTTTGACCAACTCTGGTAGCATCAGTTTGAGATGCACTCACATAAGTTCCACCTGAAATAGGAGGTACATATGGAGGAGGTGGTTGTTGCCCCCCATGTGGTGGCATAGGTGGTGGAACATATTGTCCACTTAATGGAGGACTTGAGGAACCTATAGGGACATTAATTCTCCCAACCATAACTACGATTGTACATGAACTTAAGAAACTGTAGTTGCTACAGGAAGTTGATAGGCCACACTTGAAACAAATGGACCGGAAGTAGGCATGGTGCTCAATGGCCAAATAGGATTGTGATAAAGTGAATATGCACTTGGGGTATCTGAATCTAATTGAGCCAAATAGGTGTAACTTGGTGGAAACAAATGTTCATTGCTTTCAAGGGGTGGTGGACGTGGTACACTTCCCACATATGCAAAGCCTTCAAGAGGAAATTTATAGTGAAAATCATCACCAATACGAGGAGTGTGAGTGGCTGAGAGTTTTGGAGGAGAACCTCGAGGAGTGGTTGGAAAATCACCTTCTGATGCCATGGGTGGAAACAATTCGAGGGGGAATCCAGGATGATGATGGTGAGAGATCCAAAGGCACACCAAGATTATCGTATGAACTATATGGTCATTGAGGCAATATGACTAATGGATAAAAAAGTATATTCAGAGGGAATAATAAAAACCTCTATGGACTCTTAGGAGTTTCTGGGTCAGATTCCTAAGATGACGAGTCTCAAGGTGGAGGATGAGAAGCAAGGGGTTGAATAATCAGGGTAATTCCAAGTTCAAGACATTGGGCTTAAAGTGATTGAGGAATCTCTAGATGGAATCCTTGTGATGACCCTTCAATGTCAGATGATGAATGGTATATGTAAGGTGAACCAGGTGGTTCAGCCGCAATGGTATTTTCTAAAAAAAAAATAAGGGGTGGTTGATTTAAGCTTACACTTAAAATTTACTATTAATAAGGCAATAAGATGCCAATGATAATTGCATAGGTAAGTCATCTTATCGTGGGAAGTTAAATTTTAGAACTTAAAACAAGAAATAAATCAAAAAGGGTGTACTAGGAAAGAGGGTTTACCAAGTATTTGTGAACCACTATATACACATTAGATGAAACCAAAGACTTAACATACAGCGACCAATCTCCCTGAATGTTGTGTTCGATGTATCATGTCTACAATGTAGCTGACTCGGTTACCTATGGCTAAAGGATAACAACCTAGTGGGGTTTCCTAAAATATACTCGATGGTATGGGGAGCATAAGTCCATGTTAGCATTTTCTAATGCATAACCAATCAGTGATAGCATTCCCATATACTTTCCATACTAGAATGCCTCTAATATACCCAGGAGTACTTGAGAACCACCGATATACTTCCATACTAGAATGGGATTTCACCATTGGGATACAATGCATATAGTTAACGACAACTGCTAGGTTTATAGATGCCGAAACACATCTCTAGCCTAGACCTCTAAATGTTTGTGTTAAGTTCCAAATGCTCCTTAGGTTAATTCAGAAAATTTTAATCCTTTTCTTGAATTATGTTTAAATTTTTGGGCTCAAACAATGTCACCTAAATCCAAAAAATGCATCTATATGAGAAAAGGAAACTTTTCACTTCGATGAATGCTATACTAGCAAGGGAAGAAAATTCAATCAATTAATGCATCAAACAAGAGAATGCATAAAAAACATGCCTCCACTAACTTTTATTTTCCATATGAAATGTGCAAAATAAAAATTAAGCTTCACTTTCACTATCCAACATGCAATCTATCGAAAGCAAAAATGAATTTTACTTCACTACGATGTAGTTTAGTTAAATGATGTTCTCTTTGATTTTCAGATGCCCTAATGAAATTAAGCTTCAACTAAAGAAAAATTTTACATTTTTGATTCAAATTGTTCCTAATGCAAACGATGCACCAATCAAATCAACATCGAATCAAATTCAAAAGAACTCAATGAAAATATCTTTCTTTTTTCTCTTTTGAATAATTATAAACAAATGCACTCTTTTCAATTTGTAAAGAAAGTGTTGGTAGGCTAAATTGCTTCATTTTTAACCCATTTTTTCTTCAAAACCATAACCTTATACCTCTGTTTTAACCTTACAAACCTCTCTATTCCTGCACTAGTCCAAGAATCATGCCTTTTCCTGCACTAGCTTTATATTCCATGTTTAAGGGTTACGAATATGCTTAATTAATCATTTTCCTAGATTTTGTGCCTTTAATAATATTTCTAACTAATATTTGTTGTCCTAAATTATTTGATAGGCAATGTATTGATCATCTCATTAGCATGGGCGAGTGCAAGTAGGATTCTTGCACCACTGGAGAATCCTTAACTGTCGTCACAACTCATCACCTCATGTGGACAACGTGTTCTAGAACAATCAAATTGAGTTGGGCTCGGAGCGCAAAGAAAAGTTAGGGATATGGTGGACATTGGGTCGCCAGCTGAATACTGATATTAGCATTCTTTTATAGCCGAAAGGCTTAGTATGAAATGTTATTGTTATTCTTTTATAGCCGAAAGGCTCAGATTCTAACGCTTCATGTAATTTGTTTACGACTACAGGCCTGAACAAATGTATGAAATATGGGATTTAGATAGAAAATGGTAGTGATCAATAGCTATAGCAAGGATATTGTAATTTCGTTCCTCTGTAATTTTTCTGGTATCTCCCACGTTTTGGGCTAGATCTGAACTCATGATGTTCATTTGTTGATTATTAATAGAAAGGTATTGCGCCATGATTTCTCAATATTTCATTGTAATTATGTGTTGATATGTTCATTAAGAGATGAACCTTTACATTTCCTAAATAGGGAAATGGCTGGTTGGCTACAGCCCAGCCAGCCCAACTCATTTTCCCTCGTGTTCTTCTCTTTTGATTAAGGTGTGTTAATTTCGTTTAATGCAAAGTGTGAAGTAAATAGATGTTTTTATTCTTCTGTAAATTTTAGATCTAATTTCATCATTGTGTGACGGATCCGTGGTGTGCATGCTCGACTGAATTTAATTTTATGATTTCTTTTCTTTTAAGTTTAATCCGTTTCTTCCTAGATCATGCAACCACACATCGCTACACTAGCCCATTTACAGTTTCACAAACTGATTCCTTTGGTTAATTACAATAATAGTCTTTTACTCTTATATGATTGATGAGCCTTAATGCATTTCTGCAGTGCGGAATTTTCATTCTGAAGTGTTCTTTATCTATCGAACTAAAAATGCTTTTGGTAATTTGAAACTGAATGTTGTTGTGACACACTAATCTGTACCGTACTTCACATTGTTTAGAAAATATTAGACTTTATGTGTAATTATTCTCAAAAATATTCTTTCTGAGTCAAGAAGGATATGAATGCAGATGAGTTCATGTGAATAACTACTACAGGATTGAAGCCTGTGGTCACAATTAGATGATATCTTTATATTGCATGAAGAGGTTCCTTGATTAAAGAAGATTTCACTTTGAATTTCGAAATTAATTCTTATTTTACAGATTAATATTAGTTGAAGCATCTTTTGGTTTAAGGAATTTATTTTGAAGTTTGTTCACCTTTGCAAGTTCTTTCCTTAAGTTAACACTATTTATTTTCTTATAGGAAGAAATCGGAAAATTCGGTGTAGGAATCTCTGTTCCGATACAGGAATCGATATCCTAATATAGGAACAGAGTGCTCTAGTCCTGAGGCTTATAGCTCTTTCATGAAGATATAAATCTTTAGTATAGGTGTAAAATATAATTCCAGCACCTAAACTTTGTTCTGGTACCAGTGCAAGCCCATTACAGAAGTACAATAATAATAGGTTAGTGCAGGGATAAATATCTATAAGAAGTCAGATATCTTCAAGGGTGTAATTATTAACCTAGCACACAACTATACTAAAGATAAACATAGATTTACATTTCCATTAGTCAACATTTTTTGCAAGAAGTTCGAGAGTTCTTTTCATTTATTTTCCTGCAAGAGTACTTTCTTTCGTATTCCAACACTAGAATACCTTTGGTGTAAATTTTCGGGTGATGTTTTCTTTTTTATTATGCAAGATTACAATTAAGGAATTAGGAATAGAGTTTGGAAAATTTCATATCATTTCTGACATTTCCTATGCTTCATCTCTAAGTTTATGAAACCCCCTGGTTGAAAATTAAGTGTTGAAGGAGTCTGCCTAAACACAATTCCTACACCCCCACATTTTGGCACCGTTGTCAGGGAGGCAGTTTGAAATTGGTAAGAAATTTCCATTTTCTGCAATAGGGGTAAGTCTACTATTATTTTTTCTGCAGTATGCTTCTATTGTTTTGAGGATTTTATGAGTCTTGATTTTTTTATTCATTGCAGCAATTAACAGATTCTTCTTCTTTATAAGCATTTTTAATTTTGTTTTTTTTGGATTTAATTTATTTAAAATGAATACCTATGAAAGGTATGGGTCTGAAGCCCAATAAGGTCTAACAAAATATTGAAAAACCTAAAAACACTTCTCATATTGGACATTCTTTTGCAGGTAGAAAGTCCAAGCAAACCTAGACTCGTCATGTCAGAACACTCCACTTGGATTCTAGAAACAATGATTCAGGTGTGACACAACCTGAAAAGGGAAAGAAGGATGCTAATGGTGATTAGAAAGTTTAATTCAACATTAAGCAACCTTCACCTTCTAGAAGTGGTCCGATTGGAGGCACAACAATGGTTGATCATGAAGACCATGTAGAGGGAACTAGCGAGAACCAGGTAAATGAAGAGCAGACCACTTTTGGATTTCCAATAGTGAACTCGGAAGAGAATTTATGAATGAAGAATATGTCACCTTCACATCTTCCACAGTTTCATGATAAGGTGCACGTAGACCCAATTTTTTTTTTTTTTGAGTTTGATATATTGTTTCAGAGTTATGATTATTCTTCTGATGACCAGAAATTAAAGTTGTTTCCTACAACTCACAAGGATTTATCATTGCGTTGTTTCATGGTACTAGGAGGAAACACTCTAAGTTCTTGGGACCAAATGAAGAGAGAATTTTTGAATAAATATCAGGAATATTGTAAAACTAGAGAACTGCAGGATGAGATCTTCATCATTGTACAAGGTGATGATGAGACTTTGGAGGATTACTTAGAGATATTTTTTTATATACTCCAAAGGTCTAAACACAAATTTGATTTAAGTATTATTTGAACATTGTTCCTACGAGGAATTACTGAGGATTCTAAACATAATCTGAATTTTTTAGGACAAGGAGACATTGCTCAGAAAACTTTTGAACAAATTTGTTACTTGTGTAGGAAGTTCTCTAGAAATGAATCTATATCCACTGGAGGAGGTCGAAGAAAAAATAACAAAATGGGATCTACAGATGCTATGATCATTGCCTTGGAGAATAAAATGGACAACATGAAATTTGAAATAATGAATATTGTTAGCAAACAAATAGACTCTTTGAAATTTCAACAAAATTAGAAAGGGAACAAGTGTCATTGTCTATTTATTGTCCAAAGTGTAGGAAACATCATCCTTTAAGAGAGTGTCCTACTAATATGAAAGGTGCTAATAAATGTGTGATTTGTGCAGAGAACCATGCCACCAAGGAGTGCCCCTCCATACCTAGATTAAAATTTGTACTTGAAGGAGATCATTCTGAACCTGAGCCATTACATGCCATGGGAGCACGAAGAAACTGGCCACAGGTAAGTGTAGGTATGGCTCCTGAACCACATTTTTATGGCTATAATGCACCTCCATATTCCTATTATAATAATAATAATCACTCTCAACATTGGCAGCACGGGAATCATTTTCATCATGGACAGTCCTCTCAACCTTGGCAATAAGGATGGAGAGGGCCAAACCATTCATATCATTCCTATCATGCTCAGATGCCATCATATCCTCCTTCCTATGCACCACACCATATGTCACAACCATATTTTCCCTCTCTACCTCAACAAAGTCAATCGTTTCCACCATTGTCTTTTGACACCACCTTTTAGACCACCTCAACTACCTGCTCAACTGATTCTGAATCCTAATAATAAGGCAGTACAACTGATTCATTTGATTGGACCGTGCCCTCTTACTACCTATCGAACCCTTCTAGTTGGGATAAATGAGCTTCAATTGAGATCGGGAAGGGTACTTAAAGTAGAAAAACAAAAAACAGTCCACAGTGATTATTGAGGAGAAAAATGAGGAGGTAACTCTTGATCATTCGAAAAAAAATGTCACCCTTCAGCCCATTCTTGTACCTTCAGATTCACCATCTTCTTCAATTGACCCCCCCCCTTTCCAGAGCGGTTGGTCATGGAGAATACTGACCATGAGTCCACTCTAGCTTCTGAATTAAGGAATATTTGTATAGATGTCCCTTTACTTCACGCTATCTAAGAAATTCCCATTTGTACAAAGATCATTCAGGAATTATGTCTTAAAAATCTAGGGAGGAAGAGAGTAGAACCTCAGACCATTCAGTTTGTTGGTAGAGCAATTGAGTTGATGACAGGATGTGTATCAACAGAGAAATATACAGGTCCTGGAAACCCAATTATTTTTGTCTAGATAGCTGATATCCTTGTCTGTAATGTATTAATAAACCTGAGGACGGCCATCAATGTGAATATTAGGCAAAACATCGAACAAATTGGGTTGTGTCATATTCGTCCTACACCCAACGTGCTTCAAATTGCAAACAAATCTACAATCAAGCCCAATGGAGTATTGGATGACGTGGTTTTCTCTATAGATTCATGGGAACACCTCGTGGATTTCATTGTGCTTCAGCCAAAGAATCCATTGGGATGACATCCTTTGATTCTGGGATGACCATGGCTTGCCACGGGTGATGCTTATATTGGATGCCACTCTGATGATATGTACATTTTACATGGAGACTCTAGGAAAAATGTCACCTTATACCAACCTGATAGATCTATTCTAGAACTCAAGGATAATTTATGGTTAGATTATGACATTAGTGATGAGGAGACCCAACCTATTTTGTTAGGTCCCTATACTACTAGTGTAACCCTTTATTGTTATTAGTGCAACCCCCTTATTATATTGTTGTGCCCATGTAGTCCCCATATTTTTATTATTGTGCCACATAGAAGCCCACTATTATTATTGTTGGGCCCTTACATTATTATTTTTATGTCGGCTCTCATTATACTATGACCCCTTAGAATCCTATATATAGAAAGGAGGTCTTGTCATTTGTATCATTCAACAATTGTTCATTTGTGTAATGTAAAGGAGGTTTCTCCCTTGATCCAGGTGGATATTGGTTTCCACCTGCCATGTCCACTTGGACCCCCACCATTATTTCTTTTAGCTTTTTAGTTTCCTTAATTATAACACAATTTACTATTTTTAGCATTTTTTCGATTCCTGAACTTCTGGAGCCGTTTTGAGGCCCTGAACGACGTTTTTTTGGGAAAACTGGGCACAACATGGGTCTTTGGACCAATTTTTATCTTTCCAAAGTTGTAGTTATCAGATAGATCTTTCTAACGAGATATTTTGTGCATCAAGTGAAGATCATATGCCAAAGTTACGACCCCGGGAAGTTGATGTACCAATTTACCCAAATGGGGCCCACAATTTGGCATTTCATCTTCTAGGGTTTGGTTTTTGGATGTTTAGGGTTTTCCATTGTTTCTCAACAGTAAATAGGCCTTCGAGCCTCATTATAACATAGTTCAGAGGCATGTAACTGCCACATCTCTTCTCAGAGATAAGCTACCATCGCCCTAGCTGGTTTATTTCCATTGTTGTTTGTAAGCATATTTTAGTATTTTATATTAATGAAAAAAAGTATTATTTCCGTTGCATCTTTGTGTTTCTGGTTATCTCTGTAATTTGTTTTGTTCCTATTTAAATCCAGATCACCCATGGAAGAGGCTAATTTCTAAGGCGTTGATCTATCTTTTCTATTTTTTTGTGAGCTAGTTTCATAACATTGGGTTCAGAGCTTTGGATTCTAGGGTTTCATTGCTCCAAACAGGTCATCGTGGAATTTTCGCTATAACGTTTTTCTACGAATTTTCAAAAGCTAAAAACAAAATCCATGTGAGAATAACTCACTCTAAACCAAGGGTCTGAATTTCAGATCTTGTTGCACTATATTTTCGGAGATATGATCCACGGAAGTTAGGTTTTTTGTAAGATCCCAAATTATATCTCAAACAGGTGACCTGGGGAAACTAGTCATAACTTTCTTTTTGGGCATTAGATTGATATTTATTAAGAAGTTTCAGATATAGGATGACCTGTGGTGTTTTTTGTATCAGTTTTAGGTCCGAAGGTTGAAAAAGTGACATGTGGCACTTCGTACAAGTTCTCTCTACTGAAAACATATATAATCAGGTCATCTTGGGAGATTGGGCATAACACTTTCTTGGAAAATCCAATCTTGATCAGACTGGTGCCATTGGAAAGAGGATGCAAAGGGCTACCACAAGTCATAATTTCAAACCTTGGAGATACGAGATTTTAGAGATAGAATAGATTCAAGATCGAGCGCCTAAAATCAATAAAAGCGATATGAGGAAGTTTGATGGCAAAGATCGGGCAAATTGGATACTACAAATGGAGCAATATTTCAAACTACATGATGTACAACTGTTACTGATCCAAGTGGTTCCAGAGACACACACAGGTCAAAGAGGGCTTATGAAAGCTCAAAAAGCAAAGTGATTAGAATGCTTTTAAACCATGACCAAAGCGTAGATCGTGTCGTCCTAATCATAATGGTGTGAATGGTTCGTCAATTTGAGCTCATATGAGGGGGAACGAGACAGTCAAAATTTTGGTGAAAGTTGTGCTATGGGCCATGTTTAAGTGTCCTACATTTGACTGACCCCGAGGCATGAAACCTAGGTCCCGAAAGTGGGAAAATTTGTTGGACCATTAATTTGTCTAATATCCCTTTATTAGACAAAATTGAAAAAATTTTGATTGTTGTAAAAAATCAAAAAAATATAAATGAGGTGGCGGGCCACCACCCCCACCACCCCGCCAAACTATATTAACAAAAAAAAATTAATTATTATAGGACCGATAGGGCAATAACCCCTGCTGGCCCAACTAAACCAAAAAGCACACATTAAACAATGTTAATGGGTTGTGGGCGAGCCACCTTCGGTGAGCCTGGCCCACACCGGACCTCCAAATAAATATGCCATCATGTTAAATGAGGCCGGTGGGAGTTGAACCCATGGCCGGCTGGAGGGATGGCCCCTCCCACGTGACGGACCCACGTTAAAACTATTCCCCAAACCATGTAACAAAGGCACTCCATTAATGCACCCTAACGCCAATCAAAACAGTGCACCAAATCTGTCGAGGTTATGGGGAGGGTAGCCCAATGTAGACCCAACCCCCAAAATGAATATGTTTGTGGTTTTGAAAACAAAATGAAAAGTTTTAATATGGAGGGGTCAGCGTTTGACCACCCGACCTCCTCCTTATAATTCGGGATCCTTACCAATCCGCACAACTGACCTCATTGAAATATTCACCCACCAAAAATTGATATAAACCTTCATTTCATCAGTGCATCCAAGAAGGGAGGAACCAAGAGCACGCATGGAAATCAAGGCACTATGTTTTTAATTAATTTATTGCATGTGGGACCATGAGCCTAGAGAAAAAGCAAGTAGAACCATAATTGGGCGAAATTCTCAAGAGGGTGAAATTTTTGCAGTGTCCAAATTGGACAAATTTTATATCGATCTTACGCCTGTCAACAACATGACCCTGATGGTGTAGTCAGTTTCTTGATCTGAGTAGAATATTTTCAGAGGACCCAGAGGAGGGAATCGTTGAGGAATCTAGGGGGAATATAAAATATTCCTTAAGCCCTAGATTTCCATTTTCTCATAATTCAGAAATTTGATAGTCAATTTTGCACTATTCGATGCCACAAATCTTATGGTGCATTTATATTTCCCATTTGATCATTTCATTTTTTGGCCACTTTTCTAAGTGGAGTGCAAGTGTCAGCATTCATGTGTGAGAAGTCCTTTCCATGAGATCTGACACCGTGAGATTGATGGTATGGCCAGCTTCAGCAGTTTGACATCCTTTACTTTAGAGGGTCCCAGGATGTGAGGTATATGCAATGTGTTCATTTACTTCTTTTTGCTATGAGATGCACTGTGTTGCATAGATCCATATTTGATGTTTGATTTGGGATCTTGTTTCTTACTTGTTTCATGGTTCCTACTTGATGTCATATGGAATCATTTGTCAGATGTACTTGTTGTCATGATTCATCATGTTTCGTTTGAGATCCCTTTGTCATTATGTTGATGGGATACTCATGTGTCACCAAGTATGATTGCATTGAAATCCCTTTTATGCCATGTTGGCGGGATGTTCATTATCATCATGCATGAGTTTTAGGTTATACTAATAGGAGTCCTTTTGAATGGGAGTTCTTGTAGTGGAACATCTCTTGGAGTCACTCTTGCGTGAGGGAATTTTCCTTGTATGATAGCGACATCACCTCTTATGTACATCATCAATATTGACAACACTTAATGCAGTGGCCTATGCCATGTTGACACCAGGGCCCAGAGAGGTAGTCCCTCCTAGATGAACTTCGTTATCAACGTCTTGTTATTTTTATGTTGTTGATGATTTTCATGTTCCTTCTTTTTTATAGCATGTATATATCTTCAATTATGCTATCTTAAATGCAATTCTAATCACATCACAAAAGTAAAAGATCTTGGGTAAATCCGGGAATTGAGTCAACTCAGATCAGTTACAAAAGGTACATATTTCATATCTATATTTAGAACCAAATCAATTTGTATGGTATAGAGGGCTTTGTTCTCGTAAATCACTTATGACCTGTTCAATTTTTACGGAGGAAATGATAGCACATTATGAGGATACAAAGAGAAACACCTTCTTTAGACAATTGATAAATCTCAAATTGTTAGAAAATTATATATTACGGAGCAATGGAACACATAAAATATTGCAGAAATATAAACTCAGAAAATGCACAAAACAAGAGAGACACAGATATACGTGGTTCACCCAGTTTGGGCTACGTCCACCTTTAACAGCCAGTCCTTCCTTTCTATTATCCAGCAAAATGAAGAGACACAACCTATAGCAGATCCGCTTTAATATCCTTTGTTTTCTCTCACAGTCTCACCTCTCTGTTTCTCGCTCATCTATTACACAACCTCAAATACAATGCCCTTATACAAAGAGAGGGGTTTCCTTCTAGGGCAAAAAACTCTAAACTAAACATAATTTCTACCGTCAGATCATCCGCCTAATGAACGGCCTAGATTGACTAGAAATTACTATACTTTTACAAGGAAATTTTACAGCTGTTTTTAGCTTCGGGGGCGCTGCCCCCGAAACCCCCCGCCAAGGGGGGGGGGGGGGGGGCTCCCAAAGATGGCAGCCGCCCCCCCTGGACCCCCCCTGCAGCAAATATTTTACGGGCGGCAACGGACTGGGGTCCAATGTGGCGATACCTTTGAATATACAAGATAATCAGGCTCCACACCCAACACAAACAAAATGGTTCAATGGAGGAGCACATTGAGGATCTCCAAAAATTGAATATAAGGGTAAATGATATTCCAGAGAAGGAAAGGATTGATGTCTTTCTAGGAAATTTAAAGGATAACATTCAACATGAGGTTCATCTTTGGGAACCTAATTCATTGGAGAAGGCATTCAAGTTGGTAGGAAAAATTGAAAGCAGAATTATGGAAACAATGAATCCTACCACTCACAACTATAAATATGGAAGTGATTTTTCTCCTAGCCATCTAAAACCTACAAGGTATACACTGCAACAATTGGAAGAAAGAAGAGAAAAAGGGCTTTGTTACAGTTGTGATAGCAAATACACTAAAGGTCATACGTGCGCTAAGAAGACATTATTTTATATAGATTGTGAAGAGGAGGAAGAAAAGGATCAAGGAACATCAAAAGAAGAGAATATACACCAAGAACCAACCCTAGAGAAAGAATAAATGAAACTAACCATATCTTGTAAAGCATTAGAAAGAATTACCACTCCTCAAACTCTCAAGATAGAAGGACATATTAAGAAGAAAATGGTTCAAGAAGTGAAAGATCACATCGAACACCAAGAAATGAATTTGACCATATGTTGGAATGCATTGGAAAGAATTACCACTCCTCAAACTCTCAATATAGAAGGACATATCAAAAATAAAGAGGTTCAAGCAATGAAATATCACATCGAGCATCAACAACAAGTTCTCCAACTTCTAAAGGATAACCCCACTTTGGTGCAGAATTGAATGAAACAACACGTAGATCAACATCGCAGTGAAAGATGTTTTGATGTAGGTGATTCGGTATTTTTACAAATACAACCATACAAACAAATGTCCCTAAAGCAAGCTAAGAAGGATAAAAAATTATCACCAAAGTATTATGGTCCGTACAAGGTGCTGCAATAGATTGGTACCATGGCATACAAATTGGAGCTTCCTACATCTTCTCGAGTGCCCCCAATTTTCCATGTTTCATGCTTAAAGAAGGCTATAGGTTACAAGCTCCCAGTTCAAACAATATTGTCAGAACTTGACGAGGAAGGAAAAATCATATTGGAACCTAAAGCAGTCATGAAAACAAGAACCCGATAGCTACAAAATCGATCAATTTCATAGTGTCTCATCAAGTGGAAAAACTTACCCACTGAAAATTCCACATGGGAGGACGAGAATTTTATACAGAAGCATCCAAAACTACTCAAGCATTAAGGAAAACACTTTTTCTAGGAGAGGGGCATATTAGGTCCCTATACTACTAGTGTAATCCCTTATTGTTATTAGTGCAACCCCTTATTATATTGTTGTGCCCATGTAGTCCCCATATTTTTATTATTATGCCCCCTTAGAATCCTATATATAGAAAGGAGGTCTTGTCATTTGTATCATCCAAGAATTGTTCATTTGTGTAATGTAAAGGAGTTTTCCCCCTCAAAAAGGCGGATTTCTACGACATTGATCTATCTTTTCTATAATTTCGTGAGCTAGTTTCATAACATATTTATTCTATTCAGCATCATACTAAGTCCACCCAGGATGGTGAATTGCGAGATTTCTTGAACAATCTAGAAACTATACCTAGTTTTGATACACTTCATCATATCCTTGGTCTGGATTTCCAAGAAAATTCTGATTCCGAACCTTCCTTATCCCGTACTATGGCATCATCTTCCTATACTCTTGAGCCCGATACCTCTCTTGTTGAAATTAGTCTAGGAAAATCTTTACACATTAGTTCAGACCTGGATTCATCTCAACAAGAGTAGCGTGTTACCTTGTTGCAAGATCATTTGGATGCATTCCCTTGGAGTTATGAAGACATGAAAGGAATTCCTCCTAAGACATGTACTCATAATATCTATATCCAAGACGGAGCTTGACCTGTTCAACAACCCTAGAGACGAATGAATCCTGCACTAAGAGATATTTTTAAGGAGGAATTACAAAAACTCTTAGATGATAATTTCATCTTCCCCATTAGTGATAGTCCCTAAAAAAGATGGGAGATGGCATATTTTCATTAACCATAGAGAATTAAACAAATACACTCTCAAGGATTACTTTCCCCTTCCTTTCATTGATTAGGTGCTAGATACCATTGTAAGTAAAAAGTACTTTTCATTTTTAGATGGCTTCAGTGGGTATAACCAAATCTAGATTGTACCCTTAGATCAAGACAAAACTACCTTTACATGCCCTTGGGGTACCTTTTTTGTCTGAGTGCTTCCTTCCGGGTTGTGTAATGCACCTCCAACCTTTCAAAGGGCTGGGTTGGCTATCTTTTTCTGATCTTGAATATGTTGAGATTTATATGGATGGATTTTTCTGTGTATGGTAACTCATTTTATGAAGCTCTTAAAAATATAGAAAAAGTGATTTTACACTGCCAAGAGGCCCATATTTCTTTTTGTTGGCTTATGGGAGCCTAGCCCAGGTTCAGAGTTAGTTAGCCAAACAAATCCCTACACTACTGGCCCTTTCGGCATCAACCCGCAGAGCGTGGACTGATGTCTCACCAGAAGCACTATGGGAGGATGTTGGAACCAAGTTTCCACACCCTTGAGATGGATGTGATGTTGGTTTATTCCAACTAGACATGCCTCCACGCAAGTCACTTCGCACCCTGTTCTAACCTTCAGCACCTTCGCAATCCATTACAATCGACCTTTGTGCAGCCCTAATTAGGGGCTAAGATGCTTTCAGGCTGCTAGGGTAGCGAACTACGCTATTTCCCAAACTAGGCTAACTATCTTACTTATCTTATTAACAAATCTTAATTATCTTCGTGTAAATAGATATTCTAACTTGCGTTCACTTAACCAATACAGTTATATAAATTCATGTATCATATAAGCATTACAAGTGAAATTCATACCTAATATAACAAATGCATAAAACAGGAAATAAAGACATAGAATTGATAGAAACTTCTATTTATTAATACTTTCAGATGATTACAGACTCAACTCGTCCTGTGCACTCAACTACAGGGGTCCGTGCACTTAGCTACAGACTACTAGGCCTCTGCGCACTTAGCTACATAGTCTCTTCCTATGCTATGACCCAAAACTAGACTCTACACTTCAGAACTATCTCGCATACATCTTCATTATCTTATCTTAGATTAGATTTGATGCCTTTGACTACTTAGAACTTCGCTCTATTTATACAATCCCATGGTCCATAGACCATGGGTAGATCTTCTACGACCGACATTACATTATCAAAATAAGGGAAGACAACCCTATGACTCTTTAACAACTATGTGCTCCGCGCCCACAAAATGCGGAGCCTTTACATTGGAATTACAAAATTAGACCGAAATCTAGGCTCTAAGCCCCAAAATTTACCTTGGGGGTCCCACACCCAATAGGCCCCCAACACAGACATGGTGGCTCACCCTCGTGTCACCCTGCAGGTGTGGAGATCTTAGCACAAAGACTTCCCAACTCTAATTGGATCATTGCAAGTTCGGCAGCTCACTGAGCGACTGCCTATTGAACCTCCTCTACGCGTTGCTTGGTTATTGCTGATGTTGAACTGTTGCCCTGATTTCTCTCCTGAGTTTCTTGAAGGTGCACAAGATTTGCTTCAATGGAGATTGTAATGGTAGAAGCCTCATTGATCCATGGATGTAGGCACACTTACAAAATTGCCTCTTTTTGCCGAGAAACATCCACCTATTCCTTGAGTGCCTTTTCCTGCTGTATCCTTGCAAGCCTCTTCGTAAGGGAAACAATCTATGTAATCCCTTTTACCTCATCGTATCTTTGCTGCAGTTCATGTGCCTCTATCTCTAGGTGCTCTATGTTTGGGTCCTCCTGCAGGGTGGTTAGGACCTCGAATAACTGCTCGAACAACTTCATGCAATCTATCACTCCAATGTCAACTGCCTCCATTGCTTTCATGATCGTGGTGGTACGCTTTTCTTTGATCTCCGACGAAGTTGAAGTTTGAGCCTTCAACTACAGTTTTTCTATCTACAGGTTTAGCTCGAACTGAACCTTGGCCATTTCTGTTCTTGTGTCACGCACCCTTATGGCTAAATTTCGGACGCATGCCTCCACCGATTCCTCTGCTTGGATGGCCAACTCTGGGACCATCTGGTAGGCTTCCTCCACAACTTGCACTATCTAGTTTTCCTGCTCTGCTGCTTCATTGCACTGTAGGATCAACTTCTCAATGTTGATGCATTGGTAGCTCATTACCTGTAGGAGCGCGACTCTCCCTGGCCCGAAGTTCTGTGGTGACTCCATCCTGCAAAATATGGAGCATCTCCCAAGGGAGTGCAGCCATGCTTAACCTGACCCCTTTCAAACTACTAACCATAGGCCTATCGGCCTCATTCTCTGCCATGAGTGCTCCATCTGGTAGCACTATTGTGTTGGTCATCTTGGCGCGCAACATTTCCTCGGCAGCTGAAGTACCGAATTTGAGGCTGGTGGAAAAAATCCTAGCCTGTGGAGTGCACACTTGCAACTCTTTTATTTGTGTCCAGAGAGCCCCCAATACCAACTGGTGTCATTCCTCAAACTGCTGGAGGGACTCCATGGTGACATCCCCACTGTTTCTCCAATATCATGTAAATCCCCTTCAGTGAGGGTGATAGGGTCGAAAGATGTCTTCGAGGCCTTTGTTTTCTTTCGCATCCCTAACTTCTCTCATGGTTGGAGACACTTGAGTTGAGTGGAAATTGTTTGCGGGTCCGTGCCACCTTGTTCTGTGTCTGTCTCTGTTTTGTGCGAGATGACTTTTGTCCTTCCCGCTCTTCTTCTGTTGTTTTCTGTTGTTGTTCTGCTAACTTCGCAGCATCGCGCACCGCCTGGGCCTTAGCTGTTGCTTCTTTTTTCCTGCACTTTTCCACTAGTTGTGCTATCTGCAAGTTTGTCTCTTCCTTCTTCCATTACGTGGCGGACTTTTCTGCTTCCACGATGGAGTCAACTAGAGTGCACCACTCCGGCGGCCAAGACTCAGGGACAGTGAAAATTACATCGTCGGCCGTCAAGTATGGTAACTCATGCCACGTCTTCATAGGGTCCTTTTGTGCCTTGGTGAAGACATGGTGGAAGTCGGTTTTGAATTTTGCAAAACTATGTAGACTCTAGGTGATAACTGCGGCTTGCAATTGATCCCCATCCTGATGTTCATTTCCATGAGCACCCAAAATATCTTGCTCTCCCTTATCCACTATGCGTCCCTAGTCACCCATAACAAAGCGTACTTTTTTTCCTATGGAAGGTCCTGCACGATCGACGAGAACTGGCTGTCTTTGGGAAACTCCCATGCCATCAGTACTATCGATAATAGGATCCATGTGTAATGAAATTCTTTGACCTAGTCTTGTGCCTCACGGAAGTTCATAAGGAACTAGCCACATAGATAGTTTACCTAGTTAAATTGGACCCCTTTTGCACATTGCGCCACTAGTGCAAGCACTAGCATAGGCACCTCATCTGCATGACACTTTTGCATCACCTTTCCTGCCAATATCTATGTCGAAACCTTGACTACAGGGTTGTTGATGCTAGAAATGGCATACCCTCGCTTCTTCTTCTCCAACTTAAACTTCTTTTCCATTGCCTCTACGAGGGCCAAATCGCTACCTTTTCCCTCTGAAATATTTGGTGGGTCCTCCCCTGCACAAGGGAGTCGTGTAATCTGGTGAACCACATAGTCTGTGATGGGGATGGGCTCCTCTAGCCACAAGCACCCATCATGCACCAAGCAAAGAAACTGCTTGATGATGAAAACAGACACTGGGGCACAGTGGTAATGTGGCACCCAAAGCAAGTTTAGCAACCCTACTTTCTCAACCACTCTGAGCCATTTGCGTGGCTCCTACTCTATCATTCTAGTTGGTAAATCTATCTTCTGGCACATTAGCTTTGCAATCGCTAAATGCAAAAACTTCTCATGGTCCACGAGGTCCCAATCTTCAAATTTCAATACGGGAACTTCTCGTGGTCTACGAGGTCCCAATCTTCAAACAATATGGGAACCCATCGCAAGTGCGCACCATCAAAACTAATATCATATGGGAGTATCAGGGTTTGTAGAGAGCTATTGCTCTCATCTATATCCTCTGGAACGTTAGCTTTACCCTTTCGCGGAGGAACATATTTCAGCAGCCTGGTGATAGGGTCAACGCCCTGGGTTTCGACTTCCATCTCTACATCCTCCTCTTCCACCAGGATTTCCTCAAACTCTTCCTCCTCATCAACCTCCAGATTAATGGCCTTCCCCTTTTCCTCCAATGTGAGCTTGGTCCTCAGTGGATTTCTGGCTGACACGCACACCGATATCATGGCATGCTTGTCCTTTTTAGGTCTCGGCATGCGCAATGATTTAGGGACCTGAATGATTATTTCGGCACTCTCTGGGGCTTCTACTTCTGCTATTTCCTACACATCTTCCTCAGCTGTCACAACTCTTGTGTCCATGTGATCCAAATTTGGATCCTCAAACTCTCTTAAAGCTATCCGAACTCTGTTAAAAAAACTCACGCTGAAGATTAAAGTCTTGTGGATGTCAAAGCCTATCAGAAATAACCTCTAAACAATGAAAATTTGCAGCCAGCACAGAGCAATGAGGACCTTCGGTCAAATCACGTTGACCGAGGCCCATGGAGACTGCACAGTGACGTAAACTAGCACTTGGGAAATCCAGATCAGAAAACGAAGGTTGTTTTTGATGCATGATTAGCACAATTCGCTGGGAAAAACCCCTCGAAATGGAGAAGCCTCACGTGCTCAATCAAAAGGGAGGCTAGAGAACCATGGGAGTAGAGCTAAAGTGATAGGTGGGTCCCACGCTACAAAGCTGACGGAATATCAAAGGCGTTTCCGGCGGTAAGCGGGTTTGTTAGAGGACCAAGCGATTCCATACATTAATTGACGCGTGTCCAGTGGATGAGAGAGAAAACCACTCTGATCACGGGCTAACATCTGAGCAATTCAACCGCGCTATAAGAGTGATAACTATAGGATCTGGAGGCCCCAGATCTAATGGTGGAGATTTCACACGATGGAAAACTAGATTTGATGGAGAAAATAGGCTTCAGCACATAAATGTTGAAGTCCGATTGGACCGCTGAGTTGGAAGATGAATCATTTCACAGAGTAACCGAAGTAACGAACCGCTTGAGGTATAGTTGGCTCAACTTGTGAGGAGACAAGTGGCCTCCTCTTTGTGAAGCGTTATAGTGATGATGACGCAGAGCAGGGAATTCCAACAGAAAGAGGCAGGCGATCTGAAGAGCCGAGAGAGGAAGCGAATAGTCATGAGACGGATTGGCATTAAGCCATGAACAAAGGGGAGAAAAAGAGAGTAGCCTAAGAGGCAGTAAGCAGACCTAGAAGCAGAGAAGCTAGAGCAAGAGCTCACTCTAATAGACAGAAAAAGAGCGAATAGTGAAAAAAACATTGAATTGCGTAGAGAGTTTGGAGAGTCGCTCGATGGTCGAGTGAAAAGCCAGAGAGCTCAATTGACAACAGCATATTGTTGTTGAAGTTGCTTGGAGGTTAAGAGATTCACAGAGGCGTGCAAAGGTCGAGTGAAGGAGCTTAGAAAAGCCAGAGCAGAGAGCCGCAGGCCATAGCCAAATCCAAGAGCCAGAGCGAGCACCAAAAGCCAGAGCTGAGAGCCAGAACCATAGCCAGAGCCACAGCCAGAGTCAGAGCCATAGCCAGAGCAAGAGCCAGAGCCAGAACCAAGAGCCAAAGCTAGAAAGTCGAAGAGCTTCAAGAGACAAGGGATAATTGTTGGAAATAATACTGAGAGGGGGGGTGAATCAGTATTATCAAGTCAATTATTTTTCATTTCATAATCAGATTTGTATATGCTACTTCAATTAGTAAAAACCACCTATGTACTCAACTGCAGTTAGGGAAACCAGCGTATAACCAGTAGACTTGTAATTTAAATTATTCTTCAGATGTTCATCATTAATCTATGCATCAAATCATATAAACAGTAACCAGGAACAGTAAAACAGAATAGGCAATAGCCTTAGGCCTTACTCAATATCAAGGCCCAAAACCAAAGAGAATCAATACCATGGACCCAATACCTATGTTCAACACTTCGGATGAGATACCATGGTTCAAAACCATAGGTCCAAATACCAAGGACTAAATACCATGGACCAAAAATAAGTTTTCCCACATGTACGCACTTTTCCTTGCATGAAAGTGCATGCATACGTATACGTGCCTTTTGGTCATTGAACCCACGTGTATATGCGACTTGGTTAAGAGGAAACTATGTATATCTCTTTTTCTTTCATTCTGAGAGCCTGAAAAGTGATTTGTCATTTGAGTGAGTTGCCAACAAGGACAACACCTGTGTCATAACGCCAAACATGTGTCATAATGCCAACAATCTCCCCCTTTGGACTTGATGGCAACCCCAAGTCACTCAAAGTCGTTCTCCCCCTTTGTCATCAAGTGTAAAGGGTTATGATCCCCCTGAGTTTATGCTAAAATCATTGCTCTACTGTGTCGTCCATGCTCTCCCTGACTGTAGGCAAGTTCTGCAAGAATATATTCTACAAGAAGATACATGACTTTATACATCATAAATGACCTTCCTATCACCAAAGACTCATACATAAATCCATATCCCAACCAAGTGGGGATATACCAATATTGACTCATCCACCCAACCAAGTGGGGATACACCAAAAATTTACACAAGATAAAACAACAACATTACATCATCCATCCCAGGCATAGTGGGGAAACTAATGTAGGTCGTTACATGACCTTGACAAGAAAAGGAATACATGACATAGAGATAAAAAATTTACAACATGATTATGATAGTCATCAGCAACTATTATTAGCAGGATCTATCAATCATCATTCGGACCAGCAACCATGTTCTTCCTCATCACCTGTTCCACCTGAAACCAAAAAAAACTGTGAAGTTGAACCAATATCTTCTAGGATAATGCCAACAATGCATTATTAGAAGTATATGCTCCCCCTGAACCTATGCCAGATGGTCTCTATCAGACCCACATCAGACTCTTTTCATCCTGAGTCTGGCCCAATGATTTCCTTCAAACCAACATATATGCGACTGTATCCACAGAAACTGGCGTATATACGTGGATGCTCCTCATGAAACTCACGTAAAACCACTTTTCTCTGAAACAGATAAGTTTCAACAACAAAATGATGCATCAACTACTCCCAGCTTCTGTCTGAGGTATTCAAATGTCTCCTTGGGCAGTGGCTTGGTGAGTACATAAGCGACCTATACCTTGGAGGGAAAATACTCCAATTTGACCTTTTGTTCAAGCACTTGTTCCCGGAGAAACTGATATTTGATAGGTAAGTAATTGGTCTTTGAATGCATGATAGGATTCTTGGAAATACTGATTGCACTTGTATTATCACATAAAATGGAGATAGGTGGAGTACAAGTGATTTGAAAATCTTGCAAAGTTTGCATCATCCAAAGGAGTTGTGTGCAACAAGTTACAGCAGCCACATATTCCGCTTTAGTTGTAGATAAAGCAATTGAACTTTGTTTCTTGCTGAACCAAGATACTAATCTGGAACCCATAAAGAATGCACCACCGCTAGTGCTTTTTCTATCATCCATGCTTCCTACCCAATCTACATCTGTATATGCATGAAGTGTGAGATTTGCATCTCTAGGATACCATAAGCCATAGTTTTGTGTTCCTTGAAGATACTTGAAAATCCTCTTAACTTCCTGAAGGTGTGCTTCCTTTGGATTTGCCTGGAATCTTCCAACTATTCCCACTGCATGCATGATGTCTGGTCAGGTACCTATCAAATAGAGCAAACTACCAATCATGGATCTATAGGTTGGTTGAGTATTGCTGTTGATTCATCATTTGCGTTGAGACTGCATCTTGTTACCATAGGGGTACATACTAGTTTCAACTCTTCCATGCCATATTTCTTCAAGATCTACTTGAGGTACTTGGTTTGTGATAGAAAGATACCGTCTTTATTTTGTTGGACTTCTAAACCAAGAAAATATGTTAGCTCAACTGGTAGGGACATTTCAATTTATTTCTGCATCACCAAAGAAAAGTTTTGACTCATAGCTTCTTCATTGCTACCAAAGATGATATCATCAACATACACAACAAGTATTAGCAATTTATCATTATCAATTTTTATATATAGATTGCTATCTGTTGATCCTTTAGAAAAACCTTGTTGATGGAGGTATTTGTCTAGACAATAATACCAAGCCCTTGGAGCCTGTTTAAGAAAATAGAGCACCTTCTGAAGTTTGCATACATGTTTTGGATCATTTCCAAGGATGAATACATCTGGTTGCTCAATATACACTTCTTCTTCTAAGTCTCCATTTAAAAGGGAATATTTCACATCCATTTGAAATACTTTGAACTTCTGAAAGCTAGAAAGAGCAAGGAAAATTCTTATGGCTTCAAGTCTGGCAACCGATGCAAAAGTTTCTTCAAAGTCTATACCTTCTTGTTGAGCATACCCTTTACAAAAAAGTTTGGCCTTGTTTCTAATAACATCTCCGTTTTCATTCAGCTTGTTTATGAATATCCATCTTATCCCTATGACATTCTTATCATTTGGTCTAGGAATCAACTCCCAAGTATTATTCTTTTCAATCTGCTCAATTTCTTCATTCATGGCCTTGACCCATCATTCATCTTTGCATGCTTCACTTACATTTCGTGGTTCAGTGGAGGAAAGCAATGCTAGATAGCTTGAAGCTTTTGAGATATTTCTTCTTGTTTGTACACCTGCCTCTTTCTGCCCCAAAATTTGAGTTTCTGGATGATTCTTCTGAACGTACCTTGATGGAGTCTTTTCCTCTATCCTTATCTATTCTTCTGGTGCCTCATGGGTTTCTTATTCATCATAAGTTTGATTTGATGTTGAAGGATAGTCCTCATCATCTTTGAAATCTTTGGATTTTACCTGCCTAGGAATGTTTCCTTCTTCATCAACCACTACATCAATACTTTCAACAATTTTTCTAAGTCTTTTATTGTAACACTTATATGCTTTGCTGTGGGGAGAGTAACCAAGGAGAATGCCTTCATCTTCTCTAGGTTCAAACATGCCAAGGTTTTCATCAGTCATTTTGATATAACATTTGCTTCCAAAAGTTTTGAAGTATTTTACCGTGGGAGTCTTACCATACCAAAGTTCATGAGGAGTTTGAGTGCTATTTACCCGGATGTTTGTCTTGTTGAGAATAGTAACTGCAGCAAATGCAGCTTCACCCAAAAAGGTTGCAGGAGTTCCAGACTCATCAAGCATAGCACGAGCCATTTGTTGAATTGTTCTGTTCATCCTTCCCACTACTCCATTTTGTTGAGGAGACCTTGCAGTAGAGAATTCCCTTCTTATTCCATGTTCTTCACAAAAATCTAAAAATTCATCCGAGGTAAATTCCCCTCATCGATCAGACCTGAGGCATTTGATTTTGCGATCTAATCCATTTTCAACCAAGGCTTTGAATGCTTTGAACTTTTCGAAAGCTTCGTCTTTATGCTTCAGAAGTCCTATCCAACACATCCTGGAGAAGTCGTCAATGAACAATATGAAGTATTCTTCTCCTCAAGGTGACCTCTTCCTAGATGGACCACATACATCAGTATGGACAAGTTCAAGTGGCCTACTAGCTGATCCCTCCTTCTTAGGGAAATTAGCTCTGGTTTGCTTACCAAACTGACATGATTTGTATATTGTATTGTTTGGAATTCTGATGTCAGGGAGATCACGAACCACCTGATATTTTCATGCTTTCCTTATCTGAGGGAAGCTTAGATGCCCCAATCTTCTGTGCCAGATCCAGTGTTCATCATTCTTGCTTAGATAGCATTGTTGTTGTCCTCCCTTGAGTATGTATAAATTATTGGGAGTTCTTATGCCTTTGATCACTGTTTCTCCTGTATCAAGCTCATGAACAATACATCCATTTGATTGAAATATTACATCATTTCCTTGATCACACATTTGACTAACACTCAATAAATTATGCTTTAAGCCATCAACATACATAACATTTCTAGCTTTGACCTTTTCTTTCAAAAGAACAGAATCTTTAATTTTTATGAGTGCAGGGGTGTCGTTTCCAAATGAGACCTTTCTTTCCTTTTCTAGGGCACTATATGACTAAACGTTTTCTTTATCACCTGTCATATGTTTCGAGCATCCACTGTCTATGTACCACTGATTTTCCTGCCCTTCCGCATATAAGGCTATACCAGATATTTCTCGTTGCGGTTCTTTATTTCTCCATGTTTTGGGACTCAATGAAGCTTTCTCCTTCTGATTTGTTTGCTTAAACCTACTCCTGCATTCAGAATATTCATGACTGAAGTTGTTACAAATAGAACATTCTATTTCATTTTCAAGAGCTGAAAAGTTATTGCAGGTGCTTTTCATGATCCCAGTCATACTCCTTTGTTTTTGTGCTTCTCTAGTCATGATGGTCTTGTAGGCAACACATTGAGCAGCTTTGTGTCCAAATTTATGACAAGAGAAAAATTCGCCATTAAAGAAATTCCTGTGATTATCAAACCTACCGACCAAATGGTTGTAGTTTCTATTGGCATCCATTCTTGAGGCAAATTGAGAATGATTTACCTGCGGTTGGTTGCAGCTTCTGTTCATTCTTGAAGTAGATTGCCCCTGATTTACTTAGTGATCTTTGTTCATCCTTGAAGTAAATTGTCCCTGATTTACCTGGTGATCTTCATTATGCCTTTGTTGTCGATTTTCAACCTGTTCACTTCTCCTTGCTGCATCAATATAACTTTTGGAGGTGGAAGGCTTCTATGCTTGAGATGTTTCTTCAGTGTATCCAAGACCTGTCTTGATTAGAGGAGAACGCTACACTTTGATAATCTCATCTAAACTTTCAGATCCTTTAGAAAATCTAAGATTAAGAGCTTTTGTTTTCTCAATTTCTTTTCTAAGTCCCACAATTTCACATTCTAACTTTTCATTGTGTTTTTCCCTTTCAACAAGTTGGAATGTTAGAGTATCTATAATCATATTCTTTTCTTCTAAAACAAAATTGAGTTTAGAAATTTCTTCATAAAGACCTTCTTCATCTCTAGCATCCAAGAAATCATCATCTTCAAAAGCCATCAAAAGTCTATAATCATTATATTGTTCTTCTTCATCACTATTTGAAAATCCATCATTGTCTTCATGTGTATAATAGCTCTTCTTACTTACATTCTGCTTTTTGTTCCATCTAACTAGTTCCTTACCTTTGTCAAGCTTATCTTTATGAGGACACTTGGCTGCATAGTGACTGACTCTTCCACAAGCAAAGCATTTAAATGGTAGCTTACCTCTAAATCTTCCAGAACCCCGTTGAAGGTACTTGACAAAGTTTGAGTCTTCCTCTCCTTCTGACATATGTTCTGACTCATTGTATTCTCCTTTTCCTGAGGCTTTGAATGCAGATTCTCTCGTGTCTGATGGTCCCCCTTTTCTCATTTCGAAAGCAGTTAGGATTTCGTGTAGCTGTGACATGGTAATGCTCTGTAGATTCTGATTTTCTTCTATGGCAGAAACTTTTGATTCAAACTTAGAAGACAAAGATCTTAGAACCTTTTCAACCAAAGTAACTTCTTTTATCTCTTCACCCAAGTTTTTCATATGATTAACAATCTCATCTATATGTAATAAATAATTAGCCACACTTTCATCATTGTACATTTTGAGATTTTCATATTGAATTCTAAGAGATTGTAGTTTTGCACGTTTTACCTGATCGTTTCCTTCATAGCTTAGAAAGATCTTGTCCCATATTTCTTTTGTGGTTTTAAGCTACATAACCTTGATGAATTCTGATTGAGATAAACTCCCTAATAGAGTATTAACAACCTTTTCATTTGTTTCATACTGCTTCTTACCAGCTGTATCTATAGGAGTTGCTGATGGAAATGTGTATCCTACTTCCACAATATCCCAAACTTCTGTACCAAGAGATTGAAAATAGGCTGTGATTCTTACCTTCCAATAGACAAAGTTGCTCCCATCAAAGATTGGTGGCCTAATAGATGCCTCCTTTTCGTAGTTTCTCATGATGATAGATCTTCCTTCAAGCGATCAAGCTTCTTCTGAAGGACCTGCTCTGATACCAATTGTTGGAAATAATACTGAGAGGGGGGAGAATCAGTATTATCAGGTCAATTATTTTTCATTTCACAATCAGATTTGTATACACTACTTCAGTTAGAGAAAACCACGTATGTACGCAACTGCAGTTAAGGAAAGCAGCGTATAACCAGTAGACTTGTAATTTAATTTATTCTTCAGATGTTGATCATTAATCTGTGCATCAAACCATATAAATAGTAACCAGGAACAGTAAAACAGAACAGACAGTCACACATAAGAACACAAGATATAAGGTGGAAACCCAATGTGGGTGAAAACCACTTGCTGCAATTCGTCTCTATCTTCTTTTAATTAGAAACTTTTTTTTACAATGTTTCTGTACTGGTGCAGTCTTATACCAGTACACGAGCTGCTACTTGCAGAAGGCTACAACCTTCTCTCATTATCTAGATTCTCTTGGAAGGGAGCTACAAACCCCTTAGCTCTTGTACTAGCTGAGGTACTAGTACATAGGTGCTAACCTACAGAAGACTACAACCTTCTCTTTTCTTCCAGGGACCATGTTTCATACATTTTTAGACTAGATCCATGAATAACATCAATCAAACATCAAGTATATCTGCATCAACCAATCTCCTTTGTACAAACCAATATTGAATCAAACAATCACTTCTATGAATGTTGTACCTAGAGAACAATAACAATAACAGACACCAATCCTGAACCCAGAATACTACAGCAACAAACAGGAGTAGGTAAAACATATTTTATGAGGCATACACTACTTCAAGATGAAGAACCTGTGTGCATACGCTTTTGTATTAAGGAAATCCGGCGTATACGCTTCTTTGAATTACTGAACCAGCATGTGTACGCGCCTTTGCTGTGCCGAACCTGCGTATAGATCTATAAAAACAATTTTCCCTTTTCAGGTATTCAGACATCAGTTATACCCAAATTATTAGATTTATAGATCAAGTCATGCACCAAATATAACAGATCAAAATCACACAAAGATATTATTATTCAAGCCTTAAGATCTTGACCAGTCAATAGAACTTATCCTTCTTCTATCGCTCAGGTTCTTCCTTGGTTCAGATCTAGCTATGCACCATAACCCAATTCTAAATCTTGCTCTTCATCAGATATTCAATACTTTTTTGTGAATACCTTTGCCTAATGATCTCCTTCCCCTTTTATAGCCTTAGTCGTTACTCAATACCAAGGTCCAAAACCATAGAGAATCAATACCATGGACCCAATACCTGTGTTCAACACTTCGGACGAGATACCATGGTTCAAAGCCATAGGTCCAAATACCAAGGACTAAATACCATGGACCCAAAATAATTTTTCCCACATGTACATGCTTTTCCTTGCATGAAAGTGTGTGCATACATATACACACATTTTTATCATTGAACCCGCGTGTATACGCGACTTGGTTAAGAGGAAACTACGTATATCTGTTTTTCTTTCATTCTGAGAGCTTGAACGGTGATCTATAATTTGAGTGAGTTGCCATCAAGAACAACACCTGTGTCATAATGCCAACAATAAGATGGTGTTTCGAGCCAAATGTTCCTGTATAAAACATTGGAGTTAGTGTCGCACTTGTAAAAGAATTATTGCCATAATCCCAGAGAGCCTAATCGAGTTTATTAGAGCTCAAGAAGACGTAGCCCAAGATATCCGGGTGAACTCCATATTATATTGTTGGCTTATGTGTTTGTTTTTACTGTTGCTTTCACTACTATTATATGCATATATATATATATCAGTTTAAGTACCTCCCCATATCAACACAAATGACAGATTTTAAAGTAAATAATCAGCTGAAAACAAATACAAGCATACACCCATATTTTCAAGCATTTATTATTTCTGCATTAGTTAATCATTAAGACTTGGGAAAATTAGAAGCTTTGGAAGTGGGAGAGGTTCTTGTAAGTGAGGAAAGAAGCCTAAGAGCCCCATTTTCAGATTAGGTGGTATCAGAGCTTAAGATTGATTAACCCCACCTTCAAAGAAGGTTGTAAGAAAATGCTTGATTGAGAGGGTAAAGATTGTTTGTCTGAAAGGTTTTTGGATAGTCAAGGATTGATTGCCTCATCGATTTTATGCTTGGTTGCAGACTGACTATTGTTTGAGTTTGCAGAGGTGAAGGGAAAGCTATTAATAGCTCAGTCCAGGAAGGACAAGAAGGAAGAAGGGCTGAAGGCATTCTTCTATCCCAAAGGACCTCAAGGAAATCGTTGAAGCACAAGAGGTTTGTTGCAAAATGTTGCTTGAGTAAGCTCTTTAATAATCTTGTTTGAAGTTATTTTGTTCATTTTCATAATGACAACTTCTACAAGTGAGTCCTCAAATTCCTCCTTCATCACAAGATTCTTTGATGGAGACATGAAGCAAGACTTGTAGACCATGATGGATATGGTTAGAGAAATGTATGAGGATGGAAAGAAGAGCAGCATACTTAGAAAGTAGTTGAATTCCGTGGAGGAAGAGAAGTAGATTCTTTCTGGAAAATTGCAGGAAATGGAGAAACAACTTCATATTGCAAGTATGAACCTGAAAAGGATGCATGAGTTGGAGTCACAACTCTTTGTTGCAAAAGAAGCCTT
Organism: Pinus tabuliformis; assembly: GCA_031772625.1. Lineage (NCBI taxonomy): Eukaryota > Viridiplantae > Streptophyta > Pinopsida > Pinales > Pinaceae > Pinus > Pinus tabuliformis. Next base: position 81,187,853 of record CM062810.1, on the reverse strand, counting down.
GGCCAAGTATCAACTTGAAGAAGAGGTAAACCATTCCTGTTTGTCTTCAAATTCTTCTAAGAATGCTTATATTGGTTCTTTTGAAAAACATACCAGAGGCATAGGTTCCAAGCTAATGTCCAAGGTGGGCTATGAAGGAAAATAATTGGGAAAACATGCACAAGGTATTGTTGAGCCAATAATGGTTGAGGAAAGGCCTAAGTATTTGGGTCTTGCCTATAGATAGTCTTATGGAGAGAATCCAAAGTTGCCATGAAGGCCATTGAAACAGTTCCAAAAAGGAGTTTCATTGCAGGTCCTCCACCTCGGAAGTGAGGATTGTATTAAGGAGGAATGCAATAGCTTGAAACATCATTCGCATGATGCAGGCGTTCAGAAGCACATACTTGAACCAAGGGATTGTGGAAACTCCGACAGCCTTAAATAAAGTGTTGGTGTTCCAAAGGGAGCCACTCCTTCATTTGCTTCACCTCCTCATGAAGGCAATAAAGGTGAAAGAGGCAGGTATAAATCTGGTCCTAAAAACATTCCTTTTGATTTTGTAAGGCATGGAAAAAGAATTGCATGCTCCTTTTATGGTTTGGATAACCATTATGTTTCTAGATGTTGGAAGAGGATGGCCACATACAGGAAACTTTTTAATGTAAAAGAAGCAAGCAGCCAAAGGTCCACAGGACAAGGCAAATAATGTTGTCAAAAGGATGCACATGTGTTGCACTTACTTCCATAAGCAAGGGCATCTTATCGAAAGATGTTGGACTCTGAATCCAGCACTACTCCCACCAAAGCTGTAGGAGAAGGTGGAAAAAGAAAATGGTAGTGATGGAAATAAAGATTCCATGGTTGATGTGGTTCAGGATGATTCACATATTGATGTTGATGTGCAAGCAAAGGAGGGACTTTTGAAATGGATTGGTAAGAAATGGTTAGAATTCTTATCCAATTAAGGCTACATGTCTGGTGATGCATCTGTTTTCATTTCTTTGTGGAATAAATGCAAGTTACAGGATCTTGCCAAATGGTAAATAGAAAGAAGTTGAGTGGGAAACTCACTTTATTACTGCAACAGTATGTTCATTGTAGCTTTGAAAGTATAGTGTACTTAAGTGAAAGTTGAAAGATGGAATGCATGCCTGAGCATGAGATGCATGTGATGCTGGCTTGCGAGAAGTTAGCTTGGTTTCTAAAATGGAGACAAGGATGAAGTGTTTCATCTTTTGGAAGAGTCCTAAAGGTCTTCTCCTACATGCTTGACTTGAAGGGTCATTTGTTGTAAAGGCATGTTTTATTGGCTTATTATCTAGTAAATCCTTTGTATGAAGATATAAGACATGGAAGGGTTCACAAGACGTGAAATCTATTTCTTTGTTGAAGCAGGAGTTAGTCCATGAAGTTGTTGTCTATATGCCTACTATTGTTAATAGTTGTTGTTAACAACTTTTCAAATAGGTACAAATGAAAGTTTTGTGGAGCAAATGTACTTCACATTTGTTTGAGCCACCTTGGATCAAGGATCAAGGCAAAGAAGTTCAAACAACCTTCTATAAACTTCATAGAAAAATTTCTGCATGAAGTCAAGGAGGAAAACTATTCTACCCAAAACGACCAACCCATCCAAGAAGGAAGGGAAGTGGTTAAATATTTTGGCTCAAAGGCATTATGCAAAGGCAAGTGTAAGGAGGCTGAAAGAAGAGGGTGTTGTTACTCTCGTTTACTACTCAGATCAGTATATCAGTCTTTTGGTGGACCAAAAGTTCTTTTAGTGGGAAGGCATGATCCGAATTTGGATCCTCAAACTCTCTTAAAGCTACTCGAACTCTATAAAAAAAACTCACACCGAAGTTTAAATTCTTGTGGATGTCAAAGCCTATCAGAAATAACCTTTGAACAATGACAACTTGCAGCCAGCACAGAGCAACGAGGACCTTCGGTCAAAGTGCACTGACTGAGGCCCATGGAGACTGCACAGTGGTGCAAACTAGCACTTGGGAAATCCAGATCAGAAAACAAAGGTCATTTCTGATGCGCAATTAATCACGCATTGCTGGGAAAAACCCCTTGAAATGGATAAGCCCCAAGAACTCAGGCACAAGGGGAGCCAGAGAACTATGGGAAAAGAGCTAAAGTGATAGGCAGGTCCCATGCTCCAAAACTGGTGGAATATCGAAGGCATTTCGGGTGGTAAGCGGGTTTGTCAGAGGACCCAGCGATTCCATATGTTGATTGACGTGTGTACGGTGGATGAGAGAGCAAACTGCTCTCATCACGGGCTAACGTCTGAGCAAGTCAACCACATGATAAGAGCGATAACCGTAGGATCTAAAGGCCCCAGATCTAACAGCAGAGATTGCGCCCGATGGGAAAATGGTTTCGATGGAGAAAATAAGCTTCGACACATAAAGGTTGAAGTCAGATTAGACCGCTGAGTTGGCGGATGAATCATTTCACAGAGTAACCGATGTAACGAACTGCTTGAGGAAGAGTTGGCTCAGCTTGTGAGGAGACAAGTGGCCACCTCTCTGTGAAGCATTACAGTGATGATGATGTAGGGTAGGGAATTCCAGCAGATAGAGGCAGGCGATCTGAAGAGCTGGGAGAGGAAGTGAGTAGTCATGAGACGTATTAGTGTTAAGCCACGAATAGACAAAGAGTAAAAATGGGAGAAAAAGAGAGTAGCCTATGAGGTAGTAAGCAGACCTGGAAGCAGAGAAGCCAGAGCAAGAGCTCACTGTAATAGGCAGAAAAAGAGTGAACAACGAAAAAAACGTTGAATGCGTCGAGCGTCTGGAGAGTCACTCGAAGGTCGAGTGAAAAGCTAGAGAGCTCAATTGATAGCAGCATATTGTTGTTAGAGTTGCTTGGAGGTCGAGTGATTCACAGAGGAATGCAAAGGTCGAGCGAAAGAGCTTAGAAAAGCCAAAGCAAAGAGCCGTGAGCCACAACCAGAGCCAAGAGCCAGAGCGAGCGCCAAAAGTGAGAGCTTAGAGCCAGAACCAGAGCTAGAGCCACAGAGCCATAGCCAAAGTCAGAGCCACAGCTAGAGCAAGAGCCAGAGCCAGAGCTAGAAAGCCGAAGAGCTCCAAGAGTCAAGGGATAAGTGTTACCGGGAAAAGTGTCTATTTAGAACTGCTCTATCCCACTAAGGTGTGACAGCTGCCTTAGAAACAAACAGAGAAAACTACTTTTGTATTTCCTTTATGAATTAAAGATAGAGGGGGATAGAAAGAACCGACCTGTGTCTTGCGCTAATCCTTTGATCCAATCCCTCTCTTCTTTGATAAGTTCCAGCTACCTGCTCCCTTATTTGCCCAGCTTCACCAAGTTCCTATAAGATCATAGAAGAAGAAAACTATACAAATACATGGATCTATATTCATAAACAACTTAGGATCAGATTTAAGCTAAACATACAAATGTAACAAGCATCAATGATACACAAGCATGTAGGAAAAACTCAAATAGTTTTTATTGATATACAAGAAGATCCAGGAGGAGTTACAACCGATGATTCCTGACCCAGCATCAACCTCCCAGCAAAGAAGCCCCTCTTCACCTCCAACAAAGCATAAATCACCCAATACTCTGATATCTATCTCAAAACCAACAGCAATTCCTTGCAATGTACAAAATTCCAGCCTCTGGATCTCTGGGATGAGGGATCCATATATAGATGTATGCAAGGAGGATGAGTCAGCCTGTGATTTGATTAGTGTCTTCTCTTTGTTAGTTCTTTCTTCCACTTGGAGACTGAAAGCCTCTTACTCATCCTTGGTCAAATTCAGTGAGGCAAGTGTCATAGGAGAAGATTCTGGAAGCTTCCATTGTCTTTCCACCTCGCGGAATGGCACTGCCATTTGTCATTTCCCGCTCAACGCACCCTGATAGTGCATTTAGGTGCGTTGCAATGCACCCAGCTAATGTATTTAGGTGCTATGCAACGCAACTAGCCAGTGGAGCAAGTGAAATGATCCTGTTTTGACTTATTCTGAGCAGTTTCTGGTGGAGAACTTCTGGGAGAAGATGTAATCTGTTGACCTTGTTCCTTTAGGGGTTGGAACAACACTTTTAGGGACTTAGGAGCCCTTGGTTTATGGACATTTCATGCTTGGAGCTGCAAGGCACAAAAATGTCTATAACATTTGCCCCCTAAAGTATGAGGCCATTAATCGGGTGAAATGCTTTATTATGAGGATCCGAAGTTCTTTCAATGCTGGGAGGAGACCTGTAATAAGATACAATACAATACATTATCTTCATACTGTTTTTCATGATCTATCTAAGGCAGGCATTCCCATGCTCAACTTTATAAATTCATTTTCATGTACATAGGACAGACAATCGTCTGAGTGTAAACTGATGATTCTGATAGAGCCATCATCCTTTTGGTAGGATGATTATCTGTGCTGCAATGCTGTACATTTAATTTCTTTATTTTCCTGAATATATATCGCAGCCCAGATGGATGAAACTAGATCCGGGGTCTTCAATCTCGTCCGATCTTCACTTGAAGTACAAGTCGATCCATGTGAGAAATGTTCTGAAGTCGAACATGGAAAGACATCACTTGATTACCAGTCAATGATGTAAACTGTTAACAAGTGCGAGAGGAATCACCGATAATGATAATGACCCTCAAGGTCCTACAGTATAGTTCACGTGGTGTGAATAAAGGACTTGGCGTCGAACACCACGCAAAATCTTTCGGTCGAAGGCCATTGATGTAAACCTGTCGCCGGAAGTGAGAAAATTGCCATTGAGGCATGCAAGCTTCAACGTACTGAATGGGGTGTTCTTAGACCAACTTCTTGGATAATGAGCTGATGTCGACAAGAAGTGATCCGTCAAAGGAGGGCCTTAATGAATCCCACATCAGTGACACGGAATGGAGCAAATGATTTTGATGGAGGTGAAAACAATCTGGTGATATACAGTTCAGGATGGCGGTCATGAAAGAATGGAGTATAATGTATGGTAGTGGGTGGGACACAGGTGACTTCTCTGGATGACCTCTCTTGAACATGTCGGTGACACTTATGTGATGGATTGGTAGCATTAACCCCAAATGTGGATGGTATGGCATGACCATGGTGATGTGACCGGTGAATGAAACAACCCAACCCGACTCGGGCACGGAGTGGAAGTGTCATGTTCAAGAGCGACTTGCTACCAATAAAGATTCTTTGAGTTTTCTTCCCAATTTTTCCCCAGTCATTGCTGACCAGTACCTCTTTATTTTTGTCAAGCTTGAGGAGGATAACATATGCTTGTTCTATAATTTTCCCTTCGGGCAAACCCATTGCTATGTTTTAACGAGCCTAGCGATAGTGAAACTCGTTCTCGTCTAAAGACAAGTTTGTCGCTATTAATCTTTTTAACGAGTTTAACGACAAAGATAACTCGGTCCTTTTCATTTTTAGAGAGTCTGAAAAGGTAAGTAAAGGTAACTCCAAAATTCCTTTTTCGTCATCTAATCCCTTAAGTCTGAAAAAGTATAAAACAATACAGAAGGGATGAATTTTCGATAGTTTTAACGAGCCGAATAAAAAAAGCGCTCGATCTTTTTGTGTAATAATCCCTCAGGTCCAAAAAAGATTAAAATCTAGAGGAGGGATAGCACTTCCTGTCCCTTTAACGAGCTGGAAGGCCAAGGACTCGGCAATCTTTTCATATTTTACGAGTCAGTTGAAAAGAGCTTAAAGAAGACTCGTCTTTTGAGGAACGAGTGATAAAATGGGTAGCAGCTGATTCCAGGTAAGGTTTGGAATTTTCCAATCACGGCAGTGTCACAAGGATGGCTAGTGAAATCACTCTTCGCAGTTGTTCCTCAAAATATTGGGTAAACAATCAAATGGAGGTGAATGATCGGCCAATGTAAAAACGGAGGTGACGGTGCAAACACGACCAAGGCTTTGATGGCTGAAGTACTACATTCACGATGGTTATTTACCGGGGAATAGTTCATTTTTTAATGAGCTTAAACGTGGGTGGAAACATTTGCTCGGTCCGGGTTTATTTTTTAACGAGCTTGAACCTCGCGGTAACACTGCTCGATCAATCCAGTCATATGATAAGAATGTCTCATATAAAAATGGCAACTTTTAGAGTTTTGCCCCACATCCTTTCTTTATGCAAGTTAGGAGACGACCAATCCTACGAGTTTAAAGGGTTAGAGGTCCTAAAAATTTAAAAAATAAATAGTCGCTCTTTGCTTGCACTCCAAAAGGTTTGCATGCCCCCAGGTATAAAACAGAGTTTCAAGGTTACCTCTACTTCTATCCGCCAAAACACTTGTTTTACCGAGAGAGGCCTACCTCTTACAGGTTACCCAAAGATTGTTCTATTCACACTGCAAACAAAACACTTCTTCAGTGATGTCTATCGAAACAAACAAAGGTGAGCGACGATGCCCGCCAACTCACATAACTTTGACAAGAGAATCTTGTTCTAGAATAACCCCTCTTCCAATCACGGATGGGGTACAGACTAGTCATATTCTCCCGCGGAAACCTACCCTATACCCGAAGTTTTCCTGCCGAAGCAGACCAGGATGCATGCCCCTGGGTTTCAGTCATATCCCTCCGAATTACTCACGCTCATTGGGAGGACGGACTGGAGATTGAGACATTTCTTGTGTGAAAAGACCATTCAGGGATGGTATATGACTATTTGCTCTGTATGATCCGGGGAATGAAAGCTAGTCCACGAGCTTGACCACTCTTCCTTCGTGCGAAAAACACATTACTCTAAAGAGTGAGGAGACAATCGCTCCCATGCAATAAATATAGTCTCGTCCAAGGAGTATATTGTAATCTAGGGGTCCTTGAACTACCATTACGTTCAGGTGAACGGTTTTCCCTCTCAATGTTATGGGCACATCGGGAAGGATCCCTAAAGGTCAACTGGTTCCTTTATAAAAGCCTGTCAGATTTCTCATCTCAGGCAAAAGCGATGGCGAACCAAGCGCTTTCTAAGCAGTCGAGGAAAGGATACTCACAGAAGCCCCCTCATCTATGATGGTACCAGCCATAACCATTCTATATATTTGAACGATAATTCGGAATGGTATGCTTACTGGTAAACGGGGTCTGCCTAGTTGATTCCAGTCGAAGGAGACAACTAGGTTGCTTGGAGGTGGGACCGAATAGACGACCGGGTACGGCTCTGATGAACTTCCTTCCTGAGGTAAAGGAACGGGTAAATTTCCCCCATGTTCATTGGAGTCTGTGCTTATGAAGAGAATTTGTACGGTGTCATCCTTGTTCTCCTCAGTGAGTGCATCATCTGAAGATGAAACCTCTGGAGGCAAGACTGGGTCAACTGCCACCTCGACCTTTTGACTTTCGTCTGGTATGGATCCAGATGGTTTATCTTCAATGATAGGTGCTTCAGCCGACCACCTGAGCGGGTCAGCCAGATTTTCAACTAGTGATGGACTCGACAAGAGTTTTTTATATCCAAGAGGAAGTCGTAACGGTGAAACCGGATGATCATCCAAAACTCTTTTGGCTTCGTCTAAGAAGGGACAACAGTGTACGACATGATCGCCTTCGCACAGCTTACAAGTAAATCTATATTTTCCTTTTTGTCCTGGGACTTCACTTTCACTAGTTGACGGTGTGCTTTCAACATGATCATCAGAGGTTGATGACACCGGGTTGTGCAATCTAGGATACCAGTCCCTTAATATCCGAGGGATGCAAGGACAATCTCTGTGAAAGTGGTCTCCTTTGCAAATGACACATGGCGATTTAGGCCTGGTCTGTGCAGTGTGTGGATTTTCGTTAGACGACACTCGTTTTCCCCCATTCGCCTTTGGCTCCTTCTTCTTCTTCTCTTTCTTCTTCTTTTCCTTCTTCTCCTTAGGAACTTGACTTTTGGCTTTACCAACCCCATCAAGCGAAGAGGAAGGAGGAGAGGAAGAATTAGAGGAAGTAGAAGGTTGGTGGGCAACTCTAGACTCGTCTAATTGCTGATTCGATTGTTCAGGAATAGTGGTGTTCTGAACGACAGAGGTTGAGAAAAGCCATACAGGAAAACCAATTTTCAGTCCTGGAAGCGACAATGTGGCCATATGGGGTGCACCAACATCTCCCCAAGAGGAGAAGGGACTAGGATTTCCTCCAAGGGGAATTCCTTGGTTGGTAGACTCCATTTTCTCAACCCAAGATCAACGTAGGAAAGGGGTAATGAATATTCCATTTAAAATAAATTTTTAGACGCTTTGACACAACTTGTTTTTTCAGTTTTTAAGAGTCGAGAAAAAACAAAAGATGACTCTAGTCTCCTTCGATTTTTAATGAGCCTGAAGTGACAAGTGCTCAGATGGACCTTTTCCGTTAAAGATTCTGAAAAGGAACGAAAGGGAATGCTCTGGAGATCTAGGTAGAGGGAGTACCAAACCAATTGCAAAACTGCAGAATACTTTTTACGGTACAGCAGTCAATCTTCCCGAATGCTGTGTTCAGTGCATTGCGATCGATAGGGCGGCAGACACCGCTTCCTATGGATAAAGGATTTAAGCCTATAGTGGTCTCCCAAAATATACTCAACGGTATGTGGGAGCACAAGTCCGTACTGGCACTTATCGTCTCAAAGTGGAGGAATCACCCAACCATCAGTGAGGACAACAGTTACCAGGCTTTACGACGTCGGAATACGTCTCTAGCCTAGACCTCTAAATGTTGTGCATTAAGTTCCAAAGTGTTGTTAGATTCATTGAATTTATTTTAAGTTGATCTTTCTTATGAATTTTTCCTTTTGGGTTCACCACGAGATGTAGATGTAATTCCTAAAATGCAATCTAAAGATGATAAGCAAACTTTTATCTCTTGTCAACAATGAAAATCCTAGCTACTAGGGGAAAAGAAAGACACAATCTTTTCACAAAGAGCAAAGAGCACATTGTAAATGCACTTTCCTAAATCAAGCCAAACAGACTGTCAATATGCAAATGCACATGTGCATGTATTTGTTTTCGACTTTCTTAGTATTGATGCTAAAAAGAAAGTTGATGTACAAATCTAAATTTGCTTTCAAGCGACAAACACAAACAAGCTTCTTTTCGAAATCAAAAGATAAAGACGATTACGACCCTTTATGATTTTGAAATAAATACTCGTTTTTGACACTAGAAAGTCACAAATTCAGACCAAAGGCAAAAGTAAAAGTATATTCGACCATCAACAGCAATCAAACTTTCTCTTATGATCGAAATCGACACTTGCGACAGATCTAAATCAAAGGACGACAGTACGACTATTCTACTTTTGCAATGGAAAACTGTAAATGACTCAACAAACACACAAAAACATCTACAGTTCTTTTGTACAAAGGAGGCGGAATAACCGCAAGGAAAAGGGGTTTGAAACAGACACATACACTGATCACAGACTGCAAAAATCAGAGACAAAACTGGAAAGAATGAAGCACAAGAACCTTAGCCGCACAGGGCTAGGCTGATCAGTGCACCTGTTACACAGAGAAACTAGATTGTAGCGCAGGTTGCCCTTTCGGGAAGTGCGTTGAAATGCAGGATCTCTTCACAGTACCTGCGCTGGGGCAGAAACAAGAATTCTATCCAGGGTCTAGGTCGCAGTTTGCAGTTTAGTCTTTGGTTTTTGGCCGAGTAAAAGCAATCAGTAATGCACAATCAGGGGGTAGATCTAAGGAGGGTCTAAGAGCTATCACAAAGGGCAATCAGATCATTTGTGAATCAGCTGTTCAAATCATAAACAGATCCAGTGAATGGATTGAAGTAGCAGATGTCTACTTTGCATTTGTTATGGCAAATGCAGTTCGAATGCTACTTATAATTTTATGAAACAAACAACAAGAAGATACACAAACAAACTAATTAGACAATCGTCCCCAGTATGGTCGCCATTTTGTTACCGGGAAAAGTGTCTATTTAGAACTGCTCTATCCCACTAAGGTGTGACAGCTGCCTTAGAAACAAACAGAGAAAACTACTTTTGTATTTCCTTTATGAATTAAAGATAGAGGGGGATAGAAACAGCCGACCTGTGTCTTGCGCTAATCCTTTGATCCAATCCCTCTCTTCTTTGACAGCTTCCAACTACCTGCTCGCTTATTTTCCCAACTTCACCAAGTTCCTGTAAGATCACAGAAGAAGAAAACTATACAAAGACATGGATCTATATTCATAAACAACTTAGGATCAGATTTAAGCTAAACATACAAATGTAACAAGCATCAATGATACACAAGCATGTAGGAAAAACTCAAATAGTTTTTATTGATATCCAAGAAGATCCAGGAGGAGTTACAACCAATGATTCCTGACCCAGCATCAACCTCCCAGCAAAGAAGCCCCTCTTCACCTCCAACAAAGCATAAATCACCCAATACTCTGATATCTATCTCAAAACCAACAGCAATTCCTTGCAATGTACAAAATTCCAGCCTCTGGATCTCTGGGATGAGGGATCCATATATAGATGTATGCAAGGAGGATGAGTCAACCTGTGATTTGATTAGTGTCTTCTCTCTGCCAATTCTTGCTTCCACTTGGAGACTGAAAGCCTCTTACTCATCCTTGGTCGAATTCAGTGAGGCGAGTGTCATAGGAGAAGATTCTGGAAGCTTCCATTGTCTTTCCACCTCGTGGAATGGCACTGCCATTTGTCATTTCCCGCTCAACGCACCCTGATAGTTCATTTAGGTGCGTTGCAATGCACCCAGCTAGTGTATTTAGGTGCTATGCAACACAACTAGCCAGTGGAGCAGCTGAAATGATCCTGTTTTGACTTATTCTGAGCAGTTTCTGGTGGAGAACTTCTGGGAGAAGCTGTAATCTGTTGACCTTGTTCCTTTAGGGGTTGGAACAACACTTTTAGGGACTTAGGAGCCCTTGGTTAATGGACATTTCATGCTTGGAGCTGCAAGGCACAAAAATGTCTATAACAATAAGATGGTGATCCGAGCCCAATGTTCCTGTATAAAACATTGGAATTAAGTGTAGCACTTGTACAAGAACTATTTCCATAATCCCAGAGAGCCTAATCGAGTTGATTAGAGCTCAAAGAGATGTAGCCAAAGATATCCGAGTGAACTCCATATTATATTGTTATCTTATGTGTTTGTTTTTACTGTTTCTTTCACTACTATTATATGCATATATATATATATATATATATATATATATATATATATATATATATATATATATATATATATATATATATATATATATATATATATATATATATATATCAATTTAAGTACCTCCCCATATCAGCACAAATGACAGATTTTAAAGTAAATAATCAGCTGAAAAAAAATACAAGCATACACCCATATTTTCAAGCATTTCTTATTTCCGCATTGGTTAATCATTAAGACTTGGGAAATTTAGAAGCTTTGGAAGTGGGAGAGGTTCTTGTAAGTTAGACAAGAAGCATAAGAGCCCCATTTTCAGATCACCATGGCTTCTTCGGGTGCTGACACAGTGTTATTCCACAGTTCTCTCAGTGTCTCTCGTAATTGTTCAAACAACGAATTTGCTTTCAGAATATTGAATAAGTCTCGGTTCACGAATACCTGAGCCCACAACAACTCAGTTCTCAAATTTCCAAGTGTTGTTTTCTGGATAACCATTTGTAATTTATAATGCCTTTTGAATTTGAATTTGACCATTCCCCCCACATTCGGTCCATTAATGCTAGAATGGCATCAACTTTTCAAGGATCTATCCCATAAATTTTGTCATAAATTCCTGCTGCCCACTCCATTTGGCCTCAAACCAAACATGACATCATGAATAGTGACCGTAATGGTCACCTTCCAGCTTACCTACGTGCCAGCACAACTATTTTCGTGCTATCGCGAACCCTGTGACACTTTGCTACTGCGCGCAGTCCTGACATTGCGCAGTTCTCGGGCAGAGTAGTTTGTAGTCACGCACCTCCTTTCAAATGCCTGGAGTGCTAAGGCTATCCTTTTTTCAACTCGTTAGGTGGCCAAGAAACCTATGTATGGCTTCAAATGACTGTCATTCACTTTTCCTGGGAAGGGATATCCATTTAACTTAACCGGCTATACCGTGCCACCATTTGAAATCTCCTTAATAATATACGACCCTAACTAGTGCATTATGAATTTCCCCGGGAATTTATCAAACTTACTATCATACAACAAAACCAAATCATTTACCTTGAATGTGCACAACTTGATGTGTTAGTCGTGCCATGCCTTTTCGCACTACTTTTGGACCTGCTAGTGGAATCCAACCAAAAATTGTTCTTCTTCAAGCTCTTCTAGCTGCGCGAGCCTCTCCTCTAGGGCTCCATGATCCATCATACCTGTGAGCAATGCTATGTGTAGACTAGGCACAATATATTCCATAAGCATTACAGCTTACTCTCCATATACAAGCCTAAAAGGTGTCTGTCCCATCAGTTTCTTGCATGTCGTCCGATAAGCCTATAACACTACAAGTATGTGTAGGTCCCAATCACTTCGCTGCACATTTCATACCTTGGTGAGCGCGATTTCTTGTACTTTGTTGAATGCTTCTTCATGTAGAATCTTCTGCACAATTTCTCTTCCTGCATAATGTCTTCCCAACATTAAGAGCCACCTACAAGTTCGCCTCCCCAACACATGCTTATTGACCAGGTACTTTAGCGCAGAGTACATGTGCCTCTGTGCAGGTTGGAGCTTTTCTCCATAGGAGCACATCCACTTGGCCACATGCGCATGTGTATCATCCTACCCATCATACTTGTCTTTCAGTCACATCTTAGGCTTCCCAAATCGTGTGCGCATAATTTTCCTACATTCACGCCAATCATGAAAGCTTGCTTTGTGCGTACCCCACCATCTCATGGGCGTAGCACGCAGTACCCAGTCCAAGGCTTGGAAGCGTTGCTTTTCCAGAACCTCCCTTTCAAATGCATCTAAGAAGGTATCTACCTCATTTAGACCATCATAAGTAGGCAGATCTCTTACTTCTGTCGACACGCAACGCAACGACCTAGTCATCATATTATAATTCAACATAGTTACTTCATGTAACTAGTTCTGCCAGTGTTCTATTTCCTCATCAGAATCCAAACTGCAGGAGCTATCATGCTCCCATGTTATCCATCCATCTGTGGTGGTATTTACCCACTCTTGGTCTTGTGTTGTTATCTTATAGATACAGTGTAGATCTTCATCACTTTCATAGTCACGGACTGGCTCCGTATAGCACAATCCTTCAGCAGGGTCTAGGGGTATAATTACACGTAGTGACTTTTTCTCAAAGATCATTTTTCACTTCTTCATATTGATTACCCCATTCATATCAGTGGCCCAATCAATTACTACGAGCGCAGGGTAGGGATTGCAGTCATCAACAATCTCTATCACTTCGAAATCCACGAGCACACTCCCTCAATATCCATAGTTATTCCCTGCAATCTCCACATGGGCATTATTTTTTGTTCATTCGCCATTCTAAGTTGAATCGGAGACCATTGCATCGCACGTCTCCCCATTCATTCCCATGTCTATTTCGGTAAAACATTTGTGTCTGATCCCAAATCTAGAATGACATGATCCATCTCGTATTCTCCAATTTGCTTGGTTAGTCTCATTTCACTCCTCGTCTTTGTCTTATGCTTTCTGATCTTCCAGAAAACACGTGGTTCTCTTGGCGTGGTCCCAACACATCTATTGATAAGTTTTTGTAGCACTTTCACAGCCTTACTGTCATGCAGTAACTTCATACAGGTTTCCAAGAAATTTGTTAGCATGGATGGGTCCATTTCTGGCTCTGGTTTATCTTTTCTTCCTGAAGTGGAGGAATCAACGAAGCTCTCCTTAGCTTCCATGAAGGTTTCCCGAGCACGCTCCAAATCAAACTCGACCTCTTTTGCTAGGGCTTTACGAACCCAAGTATTGTCTTCTGGCTATTTCCCTTTATCATCTCCCATTATGATTCCACTTCGGAGCACAATGTTTATGTTCAGATCTTCCTCATGCAGCTCAGACCTCATCATCTATAGCTTCTAAGTTGGGGGAGGTGGTAATGCTCCTTTCGCATGAATCCTAGCTATCAGCATAGGACAATATTTAGTTTCATGAAAAAAAAACATTCAATATTTGCAAGATGGCACGTGTTGTATTTGTGCAACTGCGGGCATAGTGTCCTGGCTCTCTGCAATTGTAGCAAATAAACTGTCTACGACCTCTACCAAGTCCTCCTCCACCTCGACCTCATTTGCGCCCCTGAAATCCTGTCCATGACATTCTTGCATTCTGGTCAAGGGGCCATGTTTCAACCTGAACTCTGTAGGTGGGAGTTCTATCCATCATCAATTCATAGCTCCTACAAGTACGCTTGTCATGTCCCACTGACCTACAAAAGTTGCAGAACAACTGTTTCGAAGTTTGTGTATACTTCTGTAACAAGTGATAATTGTCTGTGGCATGTTTTCTGGCTATTTCGTAGATAGCGCACCACAAAGTAGGTGCCGCGCTAGGTCCTACTTGAGCTTCCAGCCTTAGAGGCATTGGTCCTCCTCCTCCAAGGTAATTCATAAAAACCGTGTAGTGGTCTTTGTCATGACCCTGACTTTTGCATTTCATGCACCATACTTATTCATGCACTTATGGTCAAACTGTCCTATCCTGTTTCAGAATCTACATCTCAAGACATAGATTCTTCAGCTATGCGTGGATCCGTTGAACTCCTAGGTTAGGATCCTACATCGGGGTCTCATGTAGCCTCATAGTGATCTCTAAGGCCTCTGCCTGATTTGTTATCTTCTACTGCGATAGTGAACTCCTTAAATGTGGTAGTAGCGAGGCTACAAACCAATCATAATGATGTCCATCTGTAAGATTCATATTGGCTTCGCAAATCATATATTTCAGCCTCTGATCTAGCTCCTAAGGAGTCTCGCCTGGTAGCATCGTGAACTCTTTGAATCCCACGATCGACTGTGCTTCAAACATAGGCATGCTAAATTATATATTTAGCGTTGTTTGGATATCCGCGACTCTCGCATTTGGGTTATCATTGGAATACTTAATATACCAGGTCAACGCTTAATCCTACAGGGTGCTAACCAGTGTCACTTTCTTTATATGGTCATCTGTAACATGTTGGGCTTCGCATACAGCCCTTACAATGAACCAGAATTGGTCTAGATCTTTGTTTCCCAAACCTTTGAACATAGGCAACTTCACTGTGCTCACCATACTGAATCGCGATGGTGGTGGAGGTGGTATGGGTGAAGATGGAGATGATGGAGGTGAAGTTGATGGTGGTGTGGCTGGAGGTGGTATTCACGGAATTCTTTGTCTTATCAACTGAATAGCACTTCGTGGGGAGACCTTCATGAGCTCTTCATCATCTCCTCGTGGAGGTGAAATCAAGGGGCTATTTTCTGGACCCTTATTTCCTTTGTTCTTGTAAACCTTTCCACTTTGCGTAGCCTTGAACATCAAGGTAATTGTGTAACCCACTTTTCACACAGCAATAATTTAATGCAAGTATTCAAAGACTTTACGTACTTACCTCGCGGTCCTTTGAGAAAGCGTCCCTGTATCTAACTGAGGTGTCAACCACGAACTCAGTAATGAATCCTCCTATAATATGATCGAGCCAATGACCGACAACACGCGTGATCTTATCCTCCAATGCTTCCAACCTTCGCACTAGCTCTCGGGTCTACATAATAGGACCATCAATTTTCCACCTTCCTTGGCTATCTGCTAGCTTCATGATCCACTTGTATAGCTCAATAGGGAAGGACATGAAAAATATTTCATGGATCTCTGTATACAGGTAGCTGTCCAACCACTCTTCTTTTGATAGTCATGGGTTTCTGTTCTCCTGCACTGTGAACTCGTGAATTCCTATGTCCAGCTAGCCTTCAATTGATTTCTTAGCTGGATTCCAGTGATACGACATCACACATCTCTATTCATATTCCGGTCCCGGCAACAGAACCATTTTTTGGCTTAGGGGGGCCTGACCCAGGTTCAGAGTTAGTTAGCCAAACAAACCCCTAGACTACTGGCCCTTTCGGCATCAACCCGCAGAGCACGGACTGAACAAACATCACATCCATCTCAAGGGTGCGGAAACTTGGTTCGATTACTAGCTAAGGATAGTGAATTCACCTGGTCCATTAAAACTGACATCACATCCATCTCAAGGGTGTGGAAACTTGGTTCGATTACTAGCTAAGGATAGTTAATTCACCTGGTCCACAACTTGCCAACAATCGTTTGAAACATTGAAGGGAAAACTAGTACAGGCACCAGTTTTTAGAGGACCAAACTTATCCCTTCCATTTCATATTTCCTCTGATGCTTTAGACACTGCTATTGGTGAAACGTTAGGAAAAGTGGAGAATAAACAATCTAATGCTATTTACTACATCAGTAAAAATTTGTCACCCACTGAAATTAAATATAGAGTGACTGAGAAAGAATTTTTAGCCATTATCTTTGCTATAATAAATTCAGACATTACATTGCAGGATATGAAGTTTATGTCCTTACTTATCATTCTGTGATAAGATATTTAATGAATAAACCTTTAACTAGCAGTAGAGTGACTAGGTGGTTGCTTCTATTATAGGAATTCAATGGTGCAAATATTGATAGACCAGGAAAGTCTAATGTTGTAGCTGATTACCTTTGCAAATTAAACAATCCTGGTGAATTAATTCCTCTTGATGATGATTTCCCTAACGAGCATATTTTTGCTATGTTAGCAAAATATCCATGGTTTGCTGACCTAGCCAACTATATAGTCGCTAGAAAGACACCATCTCCCTTATCCGCTCGTGAAAAGAGGAATAATATTCAAAAAAAGTGCTTCATATTCTTGGATACAGGGATACCTCTTTTACACTGGACTAGATTTTGTTATTTCTAGATGTGTAAGAGAGGAAGAAATGTTTGATATCTTAAAATCTACCCATGATGAACCTTGCGGTGGCCACTTTGTTGACAAGCGAAATGCATATAAAATTCTATGCAATAGATATTTTTGGCCTTCTTTGTTTAAGGATGCCAAGCAATATGTTAGGCATTATGACAGTTGTCAACAAATGGGTCAATTTTTTCAAGCCAATGAAATGCCTTTATGTCCTACAGTCATGATTAAGCCCTTTGAAAAATGGGCTATTGATTTTGTCGGACCCATAAACCCAACATCTCTAAATAAAAAGGATATCTTGGTTTGTACTGATTTTGTTACTAAATGGGTAGAGGCTAAAGCTGTTTCTTTTGCCACTGAAAAAGTTGTTGTTGATTTTTTGCTCAACAAAATTTTTACTAGATTTGGTGTTCCTAAAGAAATTGCTTCTAACAGACCGCAATTTGTTTCTAACTTGGTACAGGAATTCATGAATCAGTACAAGATTCAGCATAGGAAATCTACAGCGTAGCACCCACAAGAAAATGGCCAGGTGGAGTCCACAAATAAGGGGATCGAATCCATCCTCACCAAAATAGTAAACATGCATAGGAAGGATTGGGCTAGCCGATTTCCTGAAGCCATATGGGCTTATTGAACCACTTGGAGGAACAACATGGGACATACACCTTATGAGCTGGTGTATGGAAAACATGTCCTTTTTCCAATTGAATTTCAAGTAAAGACTTTCAGAACTGGAGTTCAGTTGGGTCTAGATCTCTCAGAAGCACAGCAACAACGTCTATTGTAGCTAAACGAGTTGGATGAATTTTGAAGGGATGTTGTTCAATAGAATATTTTGGTGCAGCACCAATGCAATAAGTGGCATGACAAGTTTATCAGGAAGAAACAGTTCCAACCAGATGATTGGGTACTTCTCTATGACTCTAGATTTAAACATTCTAAGGGGAAGTTCCATACTCGTTGGATGGGACCGTATGAGGTGATTCAAGTTTTCGACAATGAGGTTGTAGAATTCAAAACTATCGATCGGCGAGATTCAGTTTTCCTTGTGAATGAGCATAGGCTTAAAGTATATTTCAGCCAATCACAAAGGAACACTACATGCAGCAAGTGCAGTAGCAGTCTGAACTTTAGTTGTTAGGTGGCTATGCAAGCCTATTGAAATCTGATTTCTTCTCTCTTCAAATAAAGTTAAAATACAATCCAAAAAAAAATTATATAATAATCAAAAGAAAAAATAAATGAAAAGAAAAAAAAATCCATGTGATTGTGAAAATCAGTTTTATTGACATGATTGTAGAAGGATCAACCTAAAAACCAGCTTGCTAGCAGGAAGATCAGCGCTAATAAAATGGGAATGTTGCTTGATCTTTAGATGTGTTAACTGTCACCAAGAAGAAGTAGGTTCAAGTATAGGAACTAGGCCCTTATCCAAGATTAGGATAGATAGCACAGAAATTTTTATTCACACAACACTCAATTCCCGCTTCATTTATTTTATGGATCAGCAATATACAGGGAGATTTCATGTGAAATTCTGCCCTTGTTGTATTCCCATTTTCGAAAAAAATCCCCTTATTTCCTTCTTTTTATCCCATAAAGTTTACCATCCCTTTCTTCAAAGAAATTTTCCCTATTCGATTTTGTATTTCCCTCTTTTCCCTGGAAAATTTTTCTCCAAAATCCCTTTTTCGATTTATCCCTCTTGGTAGTTTTGCTCTTGAATTACCTGTCGTAATTTCCTTCCCATTCTAAAAGCTAACCCTTTTTCTCGCTTCTTCTTTTTTCCCTCATGGATCGTTTGCAGGATCTGATGTGAACTCACAAATTAGATCGAAAGGCATATGTCAACACTAAAGAATGGAAAACAACACCTCCTTTCTATATTCATAATTTTTTTTTAATCCAACCAATGAATTATATCCTATCAGAATTTTCTTTTGGTTCTCGTTATGCTACAAATATCCTTGGTGCAGGAATGTGTGTTCGAGTGCAAGAAAATTCTATGTAGGCATGGTTAGTGCAAACATGTCTAAGTGAAAGCATGCTTAGTGCAATAATGGTTGGTTCAAGCACATTCAGTACAAGAATCCTCACTACTGAGCATGCCTAATTCAAAAAAACACATGTTCTGGTGTCAAAACACCTGGTGCAAAAATGTGTATTGAAGCTTATCTTTTGTTTCATGAAATTTTGTACAGGCATAATAATTGTACCACCTGTAGATCATGGCATTCAGTTTGTATTATGATTAACACTTTGTTTTATCATTTACCAAATTAGGGAGAAATCGTTTAAGTACAAAGATATTTTAGGTTATGAAATCTTATCTTTTTAATGAGTACTAAGTACACCTTATGTGAGATCATGGAGTAAATGTGGGATGGTATGATTCTCCTGAAATCCAATACTTACCTTCCCTTGGAAATCTCATCACCTAATAATAATGGCCTTACTCCATATCCGACCTTGCATGACCGTTATGTGGAATTATTATCTAAACCATTGCCTCTTCCAATCATCATCGCCTTCCTGTACTTGAACCAATTCGCATTCACATCCATGTAATTTTAATAATGAAGCACAACCTTTTGGGAAATGGTTAACATAGTGACGGATGTATAGCTCGATCATCATTTGATTTCTTTATGTTGTAATATCTTTTTAAAACATGAGACAAAGATTGGGTGAATTCAAATAGACATGACGCTTGTAAGGATTGAGCCATGATCCATACAAGAGATGGAACAGACAACTGAGTACAGGAATAGTCTGTTGAAAAATGTGCAACAAGAAATGTTAAATCTAGAATGTGCTAAAAATAGACCTGCTAAAAATAGCATATCTAAAAATAGCAGTTTTTCCAGTGAGGTCATTGGCCACATTGGGTGAGAGGAAAAACTTAAAAAAATAGAAAGTTCTAAAAATAGAATTTCTGGGTCCCTTCCTATTTATAGCAGTCCCTAGTCTATCTATAGGAAGTAAAATTAATTTGGTCTTAACAACAGTTGGAAATATTAATTAATTAATTCAGTTGAGTTAATTAGTTAAGGAAATTCGAATTTCAAATTTTTGTGAGCATGCACATGAGGTGTCCCACTGATTGAGGAATTTATCCCTAATTTCCTCCACTGATTGAGGGAATAAGTATGAGTTCTATAATGAGAGAATCAATTGACTTAGTTCTAACTAGTCAATTCCAGTTAGATTATTTTAACAAGTTGTTAAAATAATAAAATATAGTTTGTTAATGCTTGCATGCATGTGACAACTATCATTTTAGATAATTGAGAATTCACTCATGGATAACTGTTGCATGTCAGTTCTATCAGAGACCTAGTTGAGATCAGATAAGGGACAGTGTACTATCAGATGCTTGGATATTTCTAGTAAGTATTCCTTGCATGGAGAAGGATCTATTTCTAAGAGAAATACGTATTATAGGAGATTAGAGGACTTTTGGCCTATATATTGAGGCCTAGGTAGTCTATGATCTTCATCTTCTGATTACAGAGAGAGCAGGATAGCTATTGAGCTGATTCTTTTTCTATATTGTTGAGGATCTCCACTTGATTGATAATACATGGTTGGGGTTTTATGATGGTGCTTTCCCCTGGATATATGTTGTGTTATGTGTGATTATTTCTCTTGATCAGTTATTCATGTTTCTACTTGATGTTGCTCATGAATTCGACTATACTTCCCCTTAATGTTTTGTAGAAGTAGAACAAGTATTATGTATTAGGACATGGCATATATTGGTTTGTTCTACAGGAGAAATTTCTACATGGCATCAGAGCACAAGTGATCAAGCAAGAAAAATATACTGAGAGGAGATTTCAAACTTTTGAGTTTTGGGCCGAGAGTTTGCAGAGCAGATCTAAAAGTTTATGTACAAAATTTTCAGAAATAAATAGCAGATTTGGAATCCTTACGAAAAATACCCAAAATCAAAAAGAAAATCGGCTGAATCGGAGTTCAGACGAAGTCTCAGATGATTGTGGAGGGGCCACGATTGGTGCAACAACTTCAGGAGGTTGTGGAGTAGCCACAACAAGGGAAGCTGAGTGGAGATCAAGTAGAGATATCTACTCATGCAAAGACCTCCAGTAGGGGGAAACTTTGAGCCAAGTGGGCAGAGGGATCACATGCAGCCATACCTACAGGTAGGAGATGGGGTGATATAGAGTCATCGTCCCAAGGAGGAGGGGCAGGATCCTTGAGGTACCCAACCTCTTGGATGAGACCTTGCTACAGGGGTCCCGAAGTGGAGTAGCAGGAACTGACTGATTGGGTAGAGACAGATGCGGATGGAGTGACAGAGATGTTAAGAAATTTACTGCATAACATAAATAATTACTGAGAGGAATAAATATAAAAATAACCAACAACAACCATAAACACATAAACACAAATGTTTATTCGGGAAAACCCCAAATCTGGGGAAAAACCCAACCTAATAAGATCTTATTATCATTGGCCAAAACCCTGGCCAATCTGACCAAGTGAGCCTTCACCACTCACCTCCAGGTCTTCCATTACAACGAAGTCCTTCCAGCCTTTTATAAGCTCCATTACATTTAATACCACGGGCAGAATACCATGGGTGCACAATACCATGTGCCCTAAAACCATCACTGTTTTAACTTGGTCAACTTTGACTCTATCCCAAGTCAAGTTTACCTAACAATTCCCCCCTTAAACTTGACTTGGGGTTCCTTGTCTAACTCCAACCAAACCTGCTAAGTGAGACAATCCCGCTCACTCTAGCTCTTACCCCCCTCAGAGGTTTTACTCGGGGTATTATTAACCCGACATCCCCCCTATCACCTAAGTCTAACCCAGACTTTATCGCTGATCACTGAGGGGTACACATGCCTTATTAGGTCTTATAGTAGTATGCCCATTTACATGCAATAATTTTGACTTCATTAATTTTATTTTTTTTGTTTATTGTTGCTGCAATTCTGATCCATCCTCTCTCAATTTGATTTGCTCAAAAACGTCTATCAAACTGCTCCAACTGCGAGCCCGAGAACCTCGTAGATTCCAGCACCGCTGGCCTCACGTAGCAGAAAACAAACAATTTTAGAAGCCGCATGAACAATTTTCTTCTGTTGTACTTCTTTAAATAGCCACATGAATCTCGAACAATTCGTCAGCATGTTCCAAACTAGTAAATATAGTAAATGCACTACGATCCCTGGCAGTTATGACACTATCTTCTGCACATTCTCCTCGAGGTTCTTCTGCGTATGATTGTTCCACCATTATTTTCCAGACCCGGATCTGTAAAAAAAGGCTGCATTGATCTCATAAAGCACTATAAACCCCTGGCATCAAAGAATCCCTTTGAAGCCAATATCTGGCTCTAATACCAGTTGTTAAGAAATTTACTGCATAACATAAATAATTACTGAGAGGAATAAATATAAAAATAACCAACAACAACCATAAACACATAAACACAATTGTTTATCTGAGAAAACCCCAAATCTGGGGAAAAACCAAACCTAATAAGATCTTATTAGCATTGGCCAAAACCCTGGCCAATCCGACCAAGTGAGCCTTCACCGCTCACCTTCAGGTCTTCCATTACAATGAAGTCCTTCCAGCCTTTTATAAGCTGCGTTACATATAATACCACGGGCAGAATACCATGGCTGCACAATACCATGTGCCCCAAAACCATCACTGTTTTAACCTGGTCAACTTTGAATCTATCTCGAGTCAAGTTTACCTAACAAGAGAGAGCGATAGTGCAGGGAATCCTAGGACAGTACATATCTAGCAAGCTACAACAATGTGAGAGGCACAAGTTTTTTGCATAGTGCTAGGTGGCATAGAGAGGTGTGTAATGGTGTGAGATGCATGGAGGTGTTGCAGTAGCACAGATGTCAGAGAGGGAGCACTTGTCAGCAGTAGGTAGAGCTTTAGCATCAGAGTATGTTCCTATCCCAACAGAGTGGTCTGTTGGGAGTGCTTTTGTTCCAAGTGTTGTTGGAGCAAGTGGACAGGGTAGATGTATTGCATGCAAAACATTCGAGAGTTACAGGATCAGGTTTGAGAGGAAGCCTTTGTTGTTGAGAGGGAGTGTTGAAAAATGTGCAACAAGAAATGCTAAATTTAGAATGTGCTAAAAAATAGACCTGCTATAAATAACATGTCTAAAAATAGCAGTTTGGCCAGTGAGGTCATTGGCCACAGTGGGTGAGAGGTGAAACTTGTAAAACTAGAAAGTTCTAAAAATAACATTTCTAGGTCCCTTCCTATTTATAGCAATCCCTAGTCAATCTATAGGAAGTAAAATTAATTTTGGTCTTAACAGCAATTGGAAATATTAATTAATTAATTCGGTTGAGTTAATTAGTTAAGGAAATTCGAATTTGAAGTCTTTGTGAGCATTCACATGAGCTGCCCCACTGATTGAGGAATTTATCCTTAATTTCCTCCACTGATTGAGGGAATAAGTATAAGTTCTATAGTGAGAGAATCAGTTGACTTAGTTCTAGCTAGTTAGGTCCAGTTACATTATTTTAACAAGTTGTTAAAATAATAAAATATTGTTTGTTAATGCTTGCATGCATGTGACAACTATTATTTTAGATAATTGAGAATTCACTCATGGATAACTATTGCATGTCAGTTCTATCAGAGACCCAGTTGAGATCAGATAAGGGACAATGTACTATCAAATGCTTGGATATTTCTAGTAAGTATTGCTTGCATGGAGAAGGATCTATTTCCAAGAGAAATACGTATTATAGGATATTAGAGGACTTGTGGCCTATATATTGAGGCCTAGGTAGTCTATGATATTCATCTTCTGATTATAGAGAGAGCAAGATAGATATTGAGCTGATTCTTTTTGTATATTGTTGAGGATCTCCACTTGATTGATAATACATGGTTGGGGTTTTATGCTGGTGCTTTCCCTTGGATATATCTTGTGTTATGTGTGATTATTTCTCTTGATTAGTTATGCATGTTTCTACTTGATGTTGCTCATGAATTTGATTATGCTTCCGCTTAATGTTTTGTAGAAGTAGAACAAGTATGATGCTTTAGGACATTGCATATATCAGTTTGTTCTACAGGTGAAATTTCTACATAGTCTTGTAATATTGCCGGAATCCGGGTTTCTCCTATTTCTGCATAAATTCGATGGATTTGACTCACCTGTGGCAACAGAATTTACCTGAATCTATGATGGGAGCCGAGCCAAGGTTGGTTCATTAGAATTTGTAGTTAGGGAAGAGTCCATACCTTAGGCTATAGGTTTACCAGCAGTAGGGAAGAAATGGTTCAATAAGGAGAAGTTAGAAAATAAACTGTGGCGCTGGTTCATGGTCAACCCGAAGCAGAAGGTGGACATAAAGAATGACCTCCAGCAGAACACTATGATAGGAAAGTGGAAGGATCTCCTTTATGTTTTGCAAAAGTTCCTTACTTGTGGGGGTCGCTACTCACTAACTTTCCTCTATCACATACTCCTACTCTTGCACTTTGAGTTTAGTAAGCTCATCCATTTCCCATATTATTTGCTCATAAGCTTAGAAAAGATGGCAAAAGGGGTTAAGAAAGGGAAGTCTAGTCAGGTTTCATATAAATTATATCACCACGGGTTGATCAAAATCTTAATTAAGAAGGAGCTGGAAGTTAAAGATGTGACTTGTGAGGAATTCTTGAAGGAGTTTCAAGGGTGGAGTGTAGAAAAGCTGGCTCAGAAGAGGAGTGCGGGAAAGAATGAGAAATCAGAAATGATGACCCCACATCCTACCGAGACCAGGAGGTCGGCCAAGATAGGGACTTCCTCTTCGAGGGTGAGTCATGTTCAATTGACCTCTTCAATACTTTTGGATGACTCACCACCTGCTTCACCAAGTATAGAAAATCTTTTGGTTCTCGCTGAAGAAGCAACTCATATAGTCATTGATGGTGACTATGTGGAGAAGGAAGATGACACACCCTTGTCAGTCCTCCTTCGCAAGATGAAGAAAAGAAAAGTGATGTCAAGTTCAAGCAAGGACCTATTAGAGGGTCAGGTAGATGACAGGACATAGGGTACTAAAACCCTTGGGAATATGGACGAGTAGGATACTAAAACCCTTGGTGTGATGGACGAGTAGGGTACTGAAACCCTCAACGATTTTGAAGAATAGGGTATTGAAGCCCCTGGTGAGATGGATGAGCATGTTATTGAAGACCTTAATGACTTTGAGGAGAAGGGTACAAAAACCCATGGTAAATTGGATGAGTAGGGTATTGAAACCGCTGACAAAGTAAAATTGCAGGGCACTGAGACCCTTAGTGACATTGAGGCTCCCAGTGTTGGAACCCTTGATGATATTGCAATGCATGAACTAAAAGGTGGTCAGGATAACCTTGACCTTGATGATGACGACACATGTTTGGACTTGACTGTCGAGAAGTCTGCACCATAGGAATTGGGAGTGGAGAACTCCACCCTCCGTCTGAACAGTCAGATAGAATAGATCAAGCAACATGATTATGAATTGGAGGTTTTAAACCAAGCCATGAAAGAGGAGAGTACATTGCAAACGAGAAAACACAGAGTTGGCAGGAGAGTTGAAGGACCAAAGAAGACAAGTTAAGATATAGAAATATCGGGCCTCGAAGTGTTATGAATGTCTTAAAAAGATGACCAAGAAACTCAAAAAGGCTCGGAGCAGGAAGGCAAAGACAGTGAAAGCAAGGATCATCACACAAGTTCAAAATTGAAGGGAGGCTCATTTGTTTTGGTGTTTTTGCAAAAGGTAAAGGTTGTGTGAGGACCCACAACAACTTAAGGAGGGGAGGATGTTGGTAGGCTAAATTGCTTCATGTTTAACCCCTTTTTCCTTGAAAACCATAACCTTAGACCTCTTTTTTAACCCTATAAACCTCCCTATTCCTACACTAGTCCAAGAATCATGCCTTTTCCTGCATTAGCTTTATATTCCATGTTTAAGGTCTACGAATGTTCTTAATTAATCATTTTCATAGATTTTGTACCTTTAATAATATTTTCAACTAATATTTGTTTTCCTAAAGTATTTGATAGGCGATGTATTGATCATATCGTTAGCATGGTTGAGTGCAGGTAGGATTCATGCACTGTTGGTGAATCCTTAACTGCCATGACAACTCACCACCTCATGTGGACACCGTGTTCTAGAACAATCAATGCGAGTTGGGATCAGAGTGGAGAGAAAATTTAGGGATATGGTGGAGATTGGGTCACTGATTGAATACTTAGATTAGCATTTTTTTATAGCTGAAAGACTTAGTATGAACTGTTATTGTTATTTTGTTATAGCCGAAAGGCTCAAATTGGAACACTTGATGTAATTTGATTAGGACTGTAGGCCTGAACGAATGTATAAAATATAGGATTCAAATAGAAAATTATAGCAAGTGATAGCTATAGCAAGGATATTGGAATTTTGTTCCTCTATACTTTTGCTAGTATTTTCCTCATTCTGGGTTGGATGCAAACTCATGATGTACATTTGTTAATTATTAATAGAAAAGGACTGCGCCATGATTTCTCAATCTTGCATTGTAATTCTGTGTTGATGTGTTGATTAAGAGTTAAATCTTTATGTTTCCTAAACAGGGACATGAGCTAGTTGGCTAGGGCCCAACCAACCGAGCTCGTTTTCCCTCGTGTTCTTCTTTTTCGATTAAGGTGTGTTAATTTTGTTTAATGAAAAGTGTGAAGTATTTAGATGTTTTTATTCTTCTACAAAGCTTATATTTGATTTCAACGTTGTGTCAAGGATCTGTGGCGTGCATGCTCGACTAAGTTTAATTTTATGATTTGTTTTCTTCGAAGTTTAATCTTGTTTTTTCCTGTATAATGCAAGCACGCATTCCTTCACTAGTGCATTTACAATTTTGTAGATTGATTCCTTTGGTTAATCACAGTAATAGTCTTTTACTCTTATATGATTTATGAGCCTTAATACCTTTCTGCAGTGCGTGATTTCCATTCCGAAGTGTTCTTGGTATCTTGAACTAAAAATGCTTTTTGTAATTCGAAACTAAACATCGTTATGACACATTAATCTGTACATGTACTTCATACTGTTAAGGAAAGATTAGACTTTATGTGTAATTATTCTCAAAAAGAATCTTTCTATCTCAATAAGGTTATGAATGCAGATCAATTCCCGTGAATAACTATTACAGGATTGAAGCCTCCTGTCACAATTAGATGATCTCTTTAGATTGCATGAAGAGATTCCTTGATTATAGAATATTGCGCTTTGACTTTGGAAATTAATTCTTATTTTAGATATTAAGATTGGTTGAAGCATATTTTGGTTTAAGGATTTTATTTTGAAGCTTGTTCACTTTTGCAAGTTATTTCCTTAAGTTAACACATTCTTTATTTTCTTATAAGAAGAATTGGAAAACGTGTAGGAATCTCTGTTCCAGTACAAGAATCAATATCTTCATACAGGAACAGAGTGCTCTAGTCTTGTGTCTTAGAGATCCTACATGAAGACATAAGTCTTCAGTACAGGAGTAAAATATACTTCCAACACCTAAAATTTGTTCTGGTACCAGTGCAAGCACATTGCACAAGTATAGGAATAATAGCTTAGTGCATGGAAAAATATTTATAAGAAGTCAGATATCTTCAAGGGTCCAATTATTATCCTGGCACACAACTATACTGAAGATAAACATAGACTTACATTTCCATTAGTCAATATTGTTTGCAAGAAATTTGAGCGTTCATTTCATTTATTTTCCTGCAAGATTACCTTCTTTCACATTCCAACACTAGAATACCTTTGGCGTAAATTGTCAGGTGATATTTTCATTTTGATTATGCAAGATTACAATTGAGGAAGTAGGAATAGAGCTTGGAAAAGTTCATATCATTTTTGGCATTTCCTGTGCTTCGTCTCTAAGTTTACAAAACCCCTGGGTTGACAACTAAGTGTTGAAGGAGCCTGCCTAACCGCAGTTCCTGCACCCCAACACCAAGCAATGTAATCTATGCTTGATGAATAACAAAGATGAATTTCAATTGCAAGATGACTTAATAAAATTGAGTAACTTTGCAAAATAAAAACCGAAATTACTGCAAATCAATGTTTTGAATGATTTTACCAGATAATCAGACCTAAACAATCAGTGAACCACAAACTCAGTGACACTTACAAGTGACAAGTGAAAATAAAATGACCTATAAACCCTAAAATCATTCCAATTTCACTCAAAAACTTGAAATCGCAAAAAGACAAGAATTTGCTAATG
The DNA here is from genome assembly GCA_031772625.1 of Pinus tabuliformis. Classification (NCBI taxonomy): domain Eukaryota; kingdom Viridiplantae; phylum Streptophyta; class Pinopsida; order Pinales; family Pinaceae; genus Pinus; species Pinus tabuliformis. Next base: position 81,159,676 of record CM062810.1, on the reverse strand, counting down.
AAATTAGGTAATCAAACAAAACATCAATAAATCTAATCACAAAAAAGAGAAAATACCTCAAGGGCTCGACACATTAGAGTTTGATAGAGAAAACCCTAAATTGTTTCGAATATCTGAGATTAGTGTGTCTATTATGGAAAAACTGGCACTGAACAGGGGATCAATGTGACTGCTTCAAGAGAAAACATGATGGCAACGCAACTATCAGAGAAAAAAGCATGTTGGGCAAGGAATAAGGAAAAAATAAAAAAATATTTCCACAAACACTCTGGACTTAGCACTCTAAGGTAGAAATTAGTGATTGTGCAGACCTATATAGACTCAAACTAACTGAGAAATCGATGGTCCGTCAAACTGATCGAGATATCAGATGACAAAAGAAGATGAAATGGCTATAGCTTCCCCAATAGAGTTGCCATTTTGTTGTGAAGGTAAATCCCCTCTATAGACAGAGGCGATCCCTCTAGCCAAATGAGTGGGTCTAGCAACAAACTAAACAAACTAACATACACTTTCTTGGTTTATGTTCAACAATTGTAGAGAGAAGGTGAAACCTACCTCGATCTGATGCTAATCACTCAATCCTTTTGGAGATTACTTTGATTCTTTTGCTCTAGGCATTTTTCCTTACCTGTTGTTCACATCCAAGTACCTACAAGGAAGATCAAATAGCTATGCAAGATACAAAAGCATATATGGCATAGATCAAACGTAAAATACTTAATAGATCAAGGTGTATTAAGCTAAAAGCTTAAAAATTTACACAATTATGGAAAGTGAACATCAAATGTATATATTAATAAGATAAAAATGGAAGCATACAACCTATGATTTGATGTTGTATACCTTATTTTGGTGGATGTCCAAGTCCAAGAAAAGACTCTTCAGGCACTCCTTCTCCAAGTTAGAATGGGAAGCATGTAAGCATAATCTTAGCATAGAAATGCAGCAATCAATGACCAACCATTTGGGGATGGAAGGGAGTGATTTACAGGAAGGGAGAGGGAGTTAGGGATCCACAAAAGAGGGAGGAAGATCCACATCTCAAGGGAAAAGCCAATGATGATAAGATCAAGAGGTCAAAATGGGAGAGCTTGACCATATCAACAACAACCAATATCTAACTTGATGTTCTCAAAGGTTCTAGTGCATGAAGCTTCTCCTCCAGTTTGGGAAACCATACCAGAAGAGGTTCAAAAATTTTCATATTAAAACTCATGGTGGCAGTGCTAAGATAGAACAGTCCAACCTACCATTAACACGAGTAGGTAGTGTAGTAAAACATGTTGGCCCTAAAAATTAGGTCTTTAGTTAACGTTCTTCATATTGACTCGGGACAGTTTTCCTTTGATTCTTGAGGGAGGTTTTGGTATGTATATCATGATGGATATGTTTCACATTTTTCAATTTCTTGGCACTTTTGGATATGGAACAGGAAGTGAATAGGAGGTGTGATAAAATACTATGTAACAAGCCCAATCTATGGTCAAGTGGTACATGGAATTCCCTGTTATAGATCCATTTGGGTACATCAACCCCAACTTACAGAGCGAGGCTATAAGGATCCATCAACCCCTAATGCAGTTGTTACATTGCCTAAAGAATTTAGTCATCAGAATGCCTTACTTCCCAAGAATTTCCATCACTGAAAAAATCCAAAAACTACCTCTAAGAAGATCAACATAGGTAGGCCTTCATTAGGGTGCGCTACATTGCAAACCATACACTAATAGGGTGCTATGCAGTGCACTTGGTCCCTCTTTGGCCTGCACTGAGCGAATTTGAGTGAACTTCCATGAGGGTTTGAAGATTCCTTATCCATTGGAAGCCTCTAGAAATTTCTCAATGCCACCTACACCTTTGAGTTCGCTTTTGGATGAGGAAGGGAATTAGGAAACATCAATCCCCTATCCCTTCTTCCATGGAATTGATTTCTAAATTTAAAAATGCATTCATTATCACCATTGATGGCATTACCTCCTTCATTCACCTATAAAAATATCACTCATCTAAGAGATCAGGGCTGAAAAATATTGAGTTGTAAGGAGATGCTGGTGATATGAGATTAGAATTGAGTGCAAGTATTGTAATAGCATTGAAGTGTCTTCCTTGTCTTGAGGTGAAGAGGATGGGATTGAATTGGAAGAGTGTCATTGGATCGAGCACACATGGGTTGTAATTCTTCCTCTTATCAATAAAGTCTTCGAAACTTTTTCCCTTATGATTGTGTTATATGTTGATGATTTCACATGTAATATCATGTTCTTGATTCCATGTTATTTATAAACAATATATTAATATAATTTGATTTGATGGGTTGTTGTTTCTGTCTATGTGCAAGTACTTCTCAAGCGACTTATGTACGAGAAGGAGCAATGGGATCAGTCAAGGGAGGTAAGGAACAAGTGGAAGCTACAAGTAGGTTCTCTATTCTCTTATTTTATCTGTTGTTTATAGGAAAGGTAGAGATTACATTGTCTATTGTTTCTAGATCTGCTACTAAATCTAGAGGGTTAGGCGTTTGTCCAAGAACACTAAATATTCCCAAAACAAATCGGTGACTCTGTTGGGGAACAGATTATCCATCTTAGTAGCTTATCATCTTCTTAAGACATTTATACATACTGTATTTGTGGTTGTTCATTGAATTTCAGTCCCTTTTCATTGAAAATTGAGTCAAAATTGTGTCAAAATTGCCTTCAGAATTTCTCACTATCATTAGCACACTGTCTCTAATTGTTTCCTGCACTACAATGCACTTCCCACATAGGTAAAGAATGACTCGGTGCACTATCTCTAACTACTGCCTGTGTTGATCCCTTCAGGGTCAGTTTCCCATCTAGGAACTAAACGTTTTTGCCAATTTTCTCTTGTTTGAATTAGTTGTTGAATGTCAATGATCTTTTGTCTCTAAGAACATTTTTTCATCTCCTTAATTTGGCCCTACTTAGATTGGAGTGTTGGATTTTTTTGTGTATTTGTTTTATCATTTGCAATCCATTGTTGAAAGGTAGTTTTGATCGACTGTTCTGATGCTAGAAAAGTGTCGTAAAATCATCATTTTCTTCGAAAAATGAAGTGTCGTAAAGTCTTCCTTCATAAATAATTGATTGATTTATTTATGCATTTGATTTGTATTTTCATTTAAAGCATCGAAAATCTTCATTTATTTGAAATTGAAAGCGTCGTACAGTATTCCTTTCCCTTTTAAAAGAAATTTTCACAAATCACCATTTTTTATGAAAAGAGTTATGAATCATTTGTGCATTAGTTTTTCTTATTACATCATCCACATTAAGAGAAACTGGAAAGAAATACATGCATTTGCATTGAAAGGAGTTTGTGTGTGCTAAATGGAATTTTTTAGGGAATTGCATTAGTTTGTGCTCTTTGTTTCTTGTTCAAAAAGTACTTGTATGTTCTATCCCTCATAGTTTGGATTTTCATTGTTAAAACTGAATGGAAAGAATTCTTATCATGATAGTTGCATTCCTAGGAATTTCAGAATACATCATGTGGTGAACTTGAAAGGAAAATTCATAAGCAAGATCAACTTAAATTGAACATCAATTTATCTAAAAAAGCATGGGAACTTAACGAAAACATCTAGAGGTCTAGGCTAGAAATGTGTTTCGGTGTTTTTAAACCTAGTGGCTGTCGTTTTCACTGAGGTTGGGTGATTCCTCCTCTCTGATTCGATAAGTGCTTGTGCTCCTTGTACCGTCGAGTATATGTTGGGAGACCCCAATAGGTTGAAATCCTTTGTCCTTAGGAAGCTGAGTCTGCCGCCTTACCGATCGCAACACACTGAATACAACATTCGGGAAGATTGACTACCGTACATAAATTCCTTGGTCATTTCTCTTTCATTTATCACCAAGGTGTATATTGCAGTTTTGTGATTTGTCTAGTAAACCCTCTTGTCTAGAATCTCCAGAGCAGTCACTTTCACTCCTTGTCAACTCTTAAGTAGAAGGATCATCTGAGCACTTGTCTTTTTAGGCTCATTAAACATCAAAGGTGACTAGAGTCATCTTTTTCTTTTTATCAACTCTTTAAAAATGAAAAAGCAAAGTTGTGTTCTAGTGTCGTAAAAAATTAATTGACCACGAATAACATCCCCAATCCTTAGTTGAATTTAAGTTGATATAATTAATCAGCAATTGTGGATGAAAATTAACCAAAACCCCATCGTTCGTGGAGAACAACAAGCCAACTGCCTTTGCCTCCCGAAGCGACACCAATTCCGACAAACCGGTCTCGTTTAACTGAGTCTAGTACATCAAGAACTCCTAGTTTTTCATCTGTATTACTTGAAACATTTGTTTAAGTAGCTACAGAGACTCCAGTTACTCTAACTATTTCTGGTACATCCATTCCTAAAGAAGAAGTTTCACAATTACTTGAGGACATTAGCATTGATCCGAGTGAAACGGTAACGAAGGTTGTCCAACAACAAGTTGATACTCAACTTGAAATTGTTCAACAAGAAGGTGCTTCTGAACTTGAATCTATTCAACAAGAAGTTCATCTAGAATCTATTCTAGTTCAAATAGAAGTTACATCTAAACTTGAAGTTGTTCAAGAACCTCTCTTTGAAACTATTGTTCATTTACCTGAACATCTGAACTTCGAATTTCGACATTCAGAAGTTGTTACCCCTCAGACATCAGCAACTGTTGAAACTACACTTTCATCAACACTAGAAATATTTTACGGACCTGACGGTCAAGTCCTTCCACCAGGTTTGATTGCCATAGAGGAGGAATTATTAGGAGAGTCCACACCTAGAACCCCATTTCACTTTGGAACTAGGCTTTATCTTTACCCTACTACTCCTGATTACTTTGCTTCATCTAATCCTGCTTCCTTTCAAGTACCCATCGAATATTTAGAACAACTTTTGGGCCAGTTAACTATGGCTAAACAACCGTTGACATCCCAGACAACATCATTTGATGTAGCTAAAACCGAATATTCTGTTGTAACTCCTTCAATGTTTTCTACCACACCTGAATCACACCTGTATGGTTAATCATCCATCCTGATTGGTTACCAATCATTGTCAGGAACCCACTCAGGGGTTGCTTTTGCACCATGGTCATCACCCATGTCCTCAACCAGAATTTTACCTGGTTCTTCTCTAATGGGAACTCAACATTTTGATCCTACACATCAGTATCATGCTAAGCAGTCTGGTCATCAAAGACCTGTGTATCCATTAAATATTGGATTACCACCATATGGAGAGCAATATGCTTATTCATCGTATCCTCCTTATTCCAGAGGACAACCATATGGTAATTTCCCACAATATTCAAGTCAACCTGGAATTAGAGTTTGTCAATAGCAACCAGCAATGCCAACTTAACCAAGGCTTGTTGTTGAGGGAAATGTTCCCCTAGGGCTTTTTGGGTTGAAACCCTAGCAGACTGAAAGTTGTCTATACATAGAAACACACATTCACACATCCATTATGCTATTATAAGCAAATTCTATGCTACGGGGGCATACCTTAGGTCCTACGTTTGAGAAGGTCCTTTAGGGTCCAAACCCTTCTTCAAGTTCCTTTTGCTCCTTTGTCCTGCAAAACAACCAATTCCAAAGAACACAGCAGTATATGGACAAAACCTTATAGAGAAACCATCTTCATGTTATAAAGAAAGGTAGTTAGTTATGAAATGTAAACAACCATTCACATATGAATTCTAACATGAATATCATAAACATAAAGAAGATTTATATCAGGAACCAAGACATGTGTTTCTTTTATTATAGACAAATAAAGTACAGAAAAGGAATAATTTCACCTGAGTCACCTTTCGCAGGCTCCAAGCAAAGCTTCCTTCCGGATTCGTCCAGCCTCAAGCCTTTAACAAAATCCTTCCATGACTTACTCCATGATGTCACAAGTAGTGAATGAACATCAACACATAAGGAAACAAGGGTTTCCTGTACAAATGGGGGAAGTGCAGAAGGCACAAGGGTCTTCAGACCTGGTCAGGGGAAAAATCTCAGCATAATAACCTTTCTCTCTCTTCTCTCCTCCCTTAGGCCTTCCCATTGAGGTCTTTCTATACCTCTCCCAAAGTATTTTTTTAGTTGGGAGTTGGTTGGGAACAGTTGGGCCACGGGCACTAACAGGTGATCAGCAGGTAAAACCCGCTATCTCCGCCCGAAATTAAGGAGTTTTATATTTTTTTAAGTGTTTTAATACATATACGCGGGTTGGGTATATGCCTACCCGCGTACACACGCATTTAACTCAGGGTAATGTCACGTATAAGGGATAAAACACTGTTTTTTAAATTTTGGGACAAGGTCTGGAAGGAGGGGTTGCCCTAGGCCATGAGTGTAGCATCACAAACCATAAGAGTGAGATTTGGAGCTATAACACTTGTGTATCCAATGCAACCAATGCAAACTATGTCAAATATTCCTACTACACCTATTGTTACCATTGTGCCACAGTTACAAGCTCAAACTATTGTATCTCAATGGGTACAAACTGATCCCTCTCTCTTGCAACCACAAGTTTCAAGTTAAGAGGTTCAAGTTTCTCAAGTTGATATACAACAACCACTTGTTTCTGGAGCTCAGCAACAACCTCAGGTTAGTATACCTTTATTTGGACTGACCCAAGCTTACATTGGTATAGTTGATTCACAATCTGGCCAACCTTTCATTGTTGGGCAACAACAATTGGTTCAAAAACCGTGGTTGCCACAATTCCAACAACCCCAGTTCCAACAGTTCCAACCTCAGTTTGGACTTGGTTCACAAGCTCAACCTGGTTTTGGTCAATCTCAAGCTTACCAAGGTCCTGGGCAGCAAGGCTTTGCAGGTTATGGACAACAACAAATTCAGTCTGGTTATCAACAACCACCTTATACTGGTTTTGTTCAAAAACCGTACCAAGGTTACCAAATGCAGATGCCCTATGTTGGTATGCAAATACCTATTGCACATGCAATTCCATCATATCCTGGGTATGCTCAACCTGACTTGAATCGACAACTTCCATTCGTAGAAACTTTAGAATTACCAGATTTAAACCAGCTCACTAATGATCCAATCGCATATGCACCTTAGTGGCCAGTAATTCCACATAAGTTACCATCTGATATTCTGAATTTTAAAGGAAATCCTCGAGAAGACCCATCGAATCATGTTATGACCTTTCATTTATGGTGTTCATCCAACACTTTGAATGATGATTCAATCAAACTTCATCTTTTCCAAAGAACACTTACTGGTCCAGCTACTAAATGGTACATTGAATTACCAAGAGCTTCTTTCGATAACTTCGCCACTTCAGCCACTACCTTTTTGACCCACTTCCAATTACCTATCAGATACGAGACTGGAATGAAGCTATTGACCAACTTTAAACAAATTACTGTTACCCATATCTCAAATCATATTCATGAGTGGTGGTGTCGTCGTCGAATGGTTAAGACATATGTTCCCGATCAGCTTTTCGCTGAGTGGTTCATCAATTCCTTGTTTCCATAAATCACCGAGGATGTGGTGAAAGGAGGAATTGTCATAGAAGAGCAACTTATCACTCGTGCCCAATACTTATATTTTATTTACACACAATTTGGCATGCTCTATGATAAAATTTCTGATGCACCTAAACCATCTTTCATTGTTCGACCACCTCCACAATCGAGTAGGGACTCTCATGCCAGTGATGGTGTGATCAGTTCTTCAAGCACACAAGTGGCAAGAAGACCATTTGGTCAAACTCTTGCTATTTCCAATCAAGCTACCAATGCATCAGAAAACGCTCATGCCTCAGAGATTAATGTCGTGTCATCTAACAAAGGCAAAAATCCAAAGCAACTAGGAGGTAAGAAAAAGCGGAAAAGTAAGAAAAAGAAACAGGAAGATTCAACTCCAGATAAATCATCTGAATCCCCTACCGTGGCTACGAAACCTCATTATCCATGTCTGATATGTAATGATGAGCATTATACAATACATTGTCCACATCGCTCTGAGGTCTCTAAAATTTTAAAGACTTCAACCACATCAACAGTGTTGACAGATCTATTTCCTACCCTAGAGACACATTTGGTTGCAACTGACAATGCTTCCACATCCCAAGTACTCATGTTGTCCATCACAAATCCACAAAACAATGTTTTGGTGTCACAAAGAAACAAATATTATGGAACTCCATCATCTTTGAATAACCAATCCACTGATCAACCTAGTACTTCGACCTCGACTTCACCTAAACTTATTCCACCAGTTGTACCTGAATTGAAAATAAAACCACCTAAGGGAGTTGTATACAAATCAACATTCAATCCTCATGCTCAAGCAGCTCAAAACTATAATATAGTGGAAGATCTAGCTCAATCACCTTCTGCTATGTCGACACTCGAGGTGTTCCAAAACTGTCCCTCCCAGAAACAATCTTTACTGTCAACAATAGGTGGAATATATCCTACGTATTCGAATCTAGTGGTTTTTAACCATGTGGGATATTCACCACAGTTCTGGGCACAATTAGCTTTCCTAATACAAGTAAAATCTCTCAATAAGAATGTACACCAAACTATTATTGATGAGGGGGAATCTACTTGCATTATGTCCATGAACTGCTGGAAAACACTTGGTTCACTGCCATTGTCACGATCACCAACTACATTAAAAGCCTTTGATGGAAGAACGTATATTCCATATGGGATTTTGAGTAACCTGCAAATTGAACTAGGGGGGAAGACAGTTATTTTTGACATTGAGGTAGTTGACGAACTCCTCGATTACAACATTTTACTAGGAAGGCCTTGGGTATATGCTATGGCTTCTGTTGTTTCCACGTACTTTCATACAATTGCATTCCCTTTTAGGGGTGGAATCACAGTCATTGATCATCTAGCCTTCTTTTCCAATAGTTCATAGCCTATGGGAAGCATTCCATTGGTACACGGAAACCCACTGTCACTTCAAAGTGTTGGAGTAGGTCTCCTTAAAGATCCTTCCCTGATGGGCACATTCACCCTCCCGTCACCATCTGGCTTGGCGGAAGTGGTAAGAGTAGAGAGTTGCAACATGATTTCTTCTACATCATCTGATTTTAAGAAGATTTCCAACTATTTTGAAATTGATAGTCATAGTGAGGGGTTTTCATTCAACCCCATTGAATCATCATAGCAATCAATTTTTCGGGCCTGTGTAGTAAACGCCAATCCGCAGTCAACAATGGTATGGGTAGATAGGTCGTTAGAATATGGTACCTCTTCGGATCCATTTTCACGTATACATCTATGGATGAAGGAATCGTGAAATAAATGATTATAGGAGAGACGGTGTGGGACGATTATCATCATCGTTCCCACCTTCAAGATGATAATGAAGATTATTCAGATGAACTAAATCACCTGTCCATCGTTGATATTTTGTCAAATTCTATATATACTATAGATTCTAAGCATAATTTGTCCAACATAGAAGAAATGATTTCTATAAACATTTCAACCAAGCCTAACGTTGCACAAAATATTCATGTCGGCAAATCCTGTTCTCCATTGGAACTTGATATTTACTCGTCTCTTTTTCACGAATTTCGAGATATCTTTGCATGGTCTTACAAGGAGATGTCGGGCATTGACTCAAGTATTGTTGAACATGAGATTAAAATGTACCCTGATGTCAAATTAGTATGACAGTGGCTTCAACCTTTTCATCCTAATAAAGTCATTGCCATTAAAGTAGAGGTTGAATTTTTTTTTTGTGTTGGCTTCATTTTCCCTGTACCTCTTACTGATTGGGTATCTAATATTGTTCTAGTGATGAAAAAACAAGGGACAATTTGAGTGTGTGTCAATTATAGGGATGTAAACCAAGCATGTCCAAAGGACAATTATCCTACACCTTTTATCGACCAGATTATTGACGAATGTGCCGGATGTGAAATCTTTTCATTCATGGATGGATTTTCTGGCTACAATCAAATCAATATCCGCCCATAGGACCAATCAAAAACCACTTTTATATGTCCGTGGGGCACATTCGCTTATCAAAAGCTACCTTTTGGTTTGAAGAATGCAGGGGCTACATTTCAGAGGGCGATGAATTATGCCTTCCATGACATCAAGCACATTTTTCAACCTTATCTTGATGATTTTCCTGCTCATTCGTGAAAACGGACTGATCACCCGCAACATTTGAGAGCAATATTCTTACGATGTTGACACTACAAGATAAGACTCAATCCACATAAATGTGTGTTTTGTGTTGGCTCTGGTTGATTGCTTGGATTTGTAGTTTTAAAAGATGGAATTCGACTCGATCCCATTAAGCTTCAAGCAATCCTTGACTTGCCTCCACCATGGAAAATTTTAGGGGCGAATTTTCACCCTTGGGAGAAATTAAGGGGTTTTATATTTTTATTGGGTGAATATTTTGTATCACAGTACATTGTTACAAATCGCCTCAAATTTATTTTATAAAAAAATTAGGTATGGAGGTTAGCCCACCTTATTTTAAGGGAGAGAGTAAAAAAAAGAAATTTAGCCCTTGAAATTAGGAGTTACAACCTTCCATTCACCCTAATTTTCAAGAATAGGTATTTATGATAGTTATTTCACCCTCCACATTCAGTGTAAAAAAGGTTTTTTTCTTTCATTTTCCCGTATTTCATGGTATTGGGGTTAATTTCGAGAAAATGACCTTATTTTTTGGAACAAATGGTCACAAAAGAATAATTCATTTTATTTAAAAATTCAAGTCTCTTATTTTCATGTTTATTTAAAGATTGAATAATGTTCTTGCCATATTCCAAGTTTGCATCTGTTTACTCATAATCATATAACGAATAATGGAAAACATTTTTTTATATTTACTCCATCAGTCACCTTATATTTAGTGTAAATAAATAAAAATATAAATAAAGTGGAGTATGGTAAATAAATAAAACCTCTTTTTGTACCTACTCCAAAGGTAAGGTAAATAAATATAAATATAAATAAACTAGAGGTATGGTAAATAAATAAAACATCTTTTTATATTTAGTCCATAGCCCTCTTTCTATTGAAGAAGGCTCAAAAAAGAGGTTTTATTTAAGTGAATCCTATGGGCCAAATACCATATTTATAAAAGAGGTATGGTAAATTAATAAAAATATAAATAAATGAGAGGTATGGTAAATAAATAAAACATTTTTTTTTTATATTTACTCCAGAGGTCGCATTATATTTAAGAACACTAAAAAAATGTGTTATATTTAAGTGAAGCCTATGGGTCAAATACTATGGGCCGAATACCATGGGCCAAATTATTATTAATACCATGCAAAAAAACATTATTAACCCTAATATTAGTATTAATAATAAAAATGGCACATGGTATTAACCTATGGTATTCACTAGGAATGTAGGCTATATAAAGGGGGGAATTAAACCAGCATAGATCCGTCTTTACTCTGGATCTACTAAACCCCGCGAGGGATCAAATATCGTGGTATGAAAACTAGCATAGAGTGAAAAAATATTTGATCCTCAGGCTTGGTAGATCAAGGGTAAAAATGGATCCTGTAATTTAATGTCACTTAAACATTTTAATTTGGTTAAAATAAAAAAATAAAATAAAAATCAATTACTAATTTTATTAATTTTTATAAATTTCTAATAGTAGTTTTTAAGCTCTAGGCTTATGATAACCCATGGTATTGACCCATGGTAATATCATGGTATTCATGTGAGCATAGACTATTTAAAGGCGAAATTCTATCAACTTAGATCCATCTTAATTCTGGGTTTACCAAGTGCTGAGAGGGATAAATAGATTTCATCCCTCCAAGAGTGGTAGAAGTGGAGTTAAGATGGATATAAGTTGATTTTTATGATAATGAAGACATTAAATAGACTTAGGAAATTATATTATAAAAAACATCTTAAGGTGAATGGTTAAAGCTACATTTAGTCACTTCACAAAATTTAGTAAAAAATACCAATATCTCCATTAATATTGGTTTTTCTAATTTAACAAAAAAAATTCAAAACAGTGAAATATTATCACTCTTTCCACATCACCCTCGTAAAAGAGAGATAGTCAGTGCCCATATTTCCCACCATTTTTCAGACGTTCTCAATATGATATCTTCATGAAAAAGTTAAGGTACTGATGTTGGAGTAATTGTTTGAAAAATATGCTGGTTTGTACAACCTTTCATCTTCTCTGTTATTCTTAATTTGTCGTAATGATATGTAGGGGTTGGGTCAGTGCTTGAAAAATATGCTGGTTTGTACAACCTTTCATCTTCTCTATCTTTATTAATTTGTCATAATGATCTGTAGCGGTTGGGCCAGTGCACCATATTGTCCTAAAAGGTGGAGATTGTGCACCAAAAAGGAAATTAATCCACATGTTACAACGTTGTTAAAAAATGCAAGACGTATGAAGGTAGTGAATTATGCTAATAAGCAATTTAAATTGGGAGACGTAATTAAATTTTATTATTTAATTGAACATTTCCAATTAAAATAATAATAAATCTATATGTATATATTAATATATTGATTGGAAGGCTTCTGACAACAGTCACTTCTTTCCATTAGATCCCCTTCAGGCCTTTGGGATACCTACTACTTTCTTATATTATATAGCTGGGGCTTGCTACTCGTTGGCGTGTTGGGGTAAACAAAATGTGTTTTTTTTTTATCTCATAGTTGGAGTCTATGGAATAAGAAATTTGATAGCTTGATAAAAGTGGTACAAAATATGTTTTTTTTTTTTTTGTTATCTCGTAGTTGGAATCTATGGAATAAGAAAGAAATTTGATAGCTTGACAAAAGTGGTAGAGAAAAGATTAATCTCTCCTAACTTGACAGAATTGGTGGTCAAGATCAACACCTACAAGAACTTTGTTCTGGAATATTATCAAAACTAATAGAACGATATGAAAGAGTGTACAGTGAGAACCTTGACAAGCATGGCCACTGAAACTTGCAATGTTGTTTGTAGGAAGAGAAAATTATGTTTCTTTTTACCAAACATGTATGTTAGTATATTACAATTTAATGAATATGTTTTCCTATTATCATATATGGTTTTATACTTTAACAAAACATTCACCAAGACTTCACTTTTTATTATTCAGTGAAATATTTGCCAATATCTTACAAGATTTTATAATTCAGTGATAGATTCACCATGACTTTAGAAGATAATATAATCTGGTGGGAGATTCACCCAAAAAATTATATATACATATTATCTTATTGATAAAATCACCTCCTATTTTTCCTATGTATCATGGGGGTTCGCCCATTTATTATACATATAAATTTGGGGTGGTTCTTAAAATTTTCCTTGGCCTCCACCTTCAAACTTGTTATAGATACAGAGACTTCAAGGGAAGGCAAACTTTCTGAGGAGGTTCATTCCAAACTATGCTGAATTAGCTGAAGGTTATACACATCTATTGAAAAAGGAGATACCCTTCCATTGGGACCAAGTTGTGCAAGCTTCTTTTGATGCTCTCAAAGATTCCCTGATTAGAGCATCATTAACGTATTCCCAAAACTACCAAAAATACTTTTTCTTGTATCTCGCCATTGTAGATACAACCATTGGTATGATTTTAGTTCAATAAGAAAGTGGAACCAAACATTCTATTTACTATTTGAGTCGTAATCTTAACGATATAGAAAGTAAATATTTAAATTTTGAAAAGTTAGCCTTGGCAGTCATTCAAGCTATTCAGAGATTTCGTCATTACATCCTCCTACGCAAAACTACCATTATATCAGATTGCAACCCTATGACATACATTTTGTCACGTCAATTGCTGAGGGGAAAATATTCTAAATGGATAGTTATCTTGCAGGAGCTTGATTTAGAATTCATCAAATCTAAATCAAAGAAATTTCTTGTCTTTGTCGCGTTACTTTGTGATCTTCCCTCATCCTCCAATGATTTAACATTAGAAGCATCAATCTTGGATGAGTCTCTGTTTCTTATCTCGTCGAGTGATCCATGGTATGGAGATATACTAGTCTATCTCCAGACCTAAGCTTTTTGGCCTAATACCTCTCGCTCTGAACAACGACGTACTCGATACCAAGCCAAATATTATCTGATCATTGGTGATACACTTTATCATCGTGGTGTCTATATGATCTTACATAGGTTCCTTACTCATGAGGAGGGCGAAAAGCTTTGAATGAGTGTCATTCAGGTGCTTGTGGGGGGCATTTATCTGGTTACGCAACTGTACAAAAAATTCTATGTGCTTATTACTTCTAGCCAACCATATTCAAAGATTGCACTCTTTCTATCAGAAGTTTCCATGCTTGCCAGATATTTGACCGTAAAACCAGATTACCTGCATCCATTCGTTGATGTTGGCCCATTTGCAAAATGGGGAATTGACTTTATGACATGTAACCCCACCTCGGCCAAGGGGCATGGGTATATTATAGTCACCATTGACTATTTTACCAAATGGGCCTAGGTGATGCCAACATTGAACAACAGTGGCCAAACGGCAGCTCTACTTTTTTACAACCATGTGGTTGCCAGGTTTGGTGTACCACAAGCTATAGTTATAGATCATGGGTTGCATTTTCATAATCACATGATGCTTGGATTAACTGCCAAATTAAGACTATCACATGATAGTTCTATTCCATACTACCCGCAAGATAATGGACAAGTTGAGGTTATCAACAAATTCCTTAAGCACATGTTGCAAAGAATGATTGGAGTTCATAAAAGAAATCTTGCCAATCCATTGTGAAATCTCATCTCTCAAACTCGCGATTGACCTGCTACCTGACACTTCTGAAGTAGAAGCGCGTTTCTTGGAGTTAATCCATCTGGATGAAAGCCATCATGATGCCACAATGGCTAACGAGGCGCATAAAAAATGCATCAAGGCATAATATAATAAAAATGTTAAGCCTCGTGTCTTCTTAGAAGGTGAGATGGTCTTGCTTTACGATCATGATTCTGATAAACTTGGAGTGGGAAAATTCAAACCACTATGGATGGGCCCTTACATTGTTAAATGTGTGTTGATGAAAGGTGCGTACGAGTTAGTGGACTATGATGGGATTCCATTATTGTAGCCCCGAAACGGGTTGTACCTTAAACGTTACTATGCTTAGTTGAGTGTAGTAAACCTCACTGTATATATGCTTTGTTTGCATTTGTGTGTGTGTTTCCTTTAGAGTTTTTATTTGGTTAGGTAATCCACTTCACATCTTTTTGCAGATGTTGAACTTTTCATAACCATTTGTTGGTTATGTTTATGGAGCTCATCATAGTACGTAGAATTTATCTTCTGCAGCATGGGCCATTTTCGCTCCAAGCGGCGAGTTAGTGAGTTTTAGAGGGATATGTATTGGATGATTGACAAACAATATCGCTAAGTATATCACATTGATTGAAATCCTCTCTGATGCCATTTCAATTAGCATACGCCGAATTATCATTAGGCTAGACTCACAACTTGTCGTACTACAACTTACTGGCGTCTATACTGTCCAAAACCCAACAATTTATTGCATGTTCCTTAGAGTTCATATTTTGGAAAGACATTTTGAATTTATTCAATATCAGCATATTTCCATAAATCTAAAAACATTAACTGACTCTCTAGAAAATTATGTGTCAAATAAACATTTGCGACATATGTAAAGTAAACATTTTCAATTCACATCATCATTTGAATAGGATTGCATCACTTAACCATAACAAAACTCTGAAAGTCAAACAGATAGTGTATATAAGTTTTTACAAATAGTTTATGTCCAAGACAAAAATTGGTCATCTGACCCAAAAAACTCAAGAATGTAGGTGGAAAATATCTAAGTGGACTAATGCTGCTCATGGTAACAGGTCACAGCCTATGTTATCATGCGTAGGAGTCTCATCCAACAAATCTGCACGCCAATGGTATGGCACTAAAATCGCATAGGTAACTCCTCAATTCGGACATCCGAAATGCCTAGGGTCAAACCCTCTATGTGATCCTGTAGCTCGGCCAGTGTCTCTGCTAAATCCAAGTCTCATAGAACTGATCTCCCAACAACTCTCTGTACTGGCACACCTGCCTCTTGTCAATGTACCATAGGTCAAACAGATCCGACATATGCATACATATAAAAAATGTTTGTTTAGTCTTGGCGATAATAAAAAAAACACAAAAGAATTAGAAAGTTTAAAAGCAAAAACACTTTGGTCAAACAATTTACCAAGACCACTCCACTACACTCTAAGAAGTAACATCAGATCTGGATCACCATGGAAATACGTCCCTAAATATGGATATTCTGCGAAGGTCATGTCCTGGTGGTCAAACCACTGAAAGAAAGAAGGGGTAAATGAGATTGATGACTGGCCAGCATGCCTAGCCATAAGATCTACCCACCTTTGCATCCATGGGTCTGTAGACCAAATAGTCCCAGTGAGATGTGTTGTGGTTGCATGAGTGGAATTCTCTCCAAGGCAAAAGAAACCAAGATAAACCCATAACCAAAAAATTTTGTCTTTCCATTCTTTACCTTGGTTAGTTGTTCTTTCATGGATAACAGAACAGCCTCACACCAGTTGAATACCTTTGGCTCCAAACACTCTAAAGCATATTACATATATGACCTATTTGCCAAGTGTAAAGTTGTGCTGCTAGCCAATTTGGCGAGGGTAGAAAGGATTGTTCTCAACAATAAATCATCAACATCCCTGATATTGATATTTCTGTCTCTGCTAGGTTGAGTTCCTTCCCGACAGAACTATTGTATATAATCTCTCGCTGATTCACCTCCTCTGGTAAATCCTAATAATGAGATGTGGGCACCCACCTCAACAGTCCAGTCAGAAAGTAAATATCATCGATGGTAAAGGGGATCATTTTTCCCCTAATGTGAAAATCCTGATCGGTAGGATCCCAAGAATGAAAAAGGTATTACAAAAGCTCAATTTGTTGCTGCATGATGGATAATCAAAAATACTTCAGCAACCCACAATTCCTTAAGGCATCAACTGTTCCCTGATTATTTAGGGAAATCATGTTTTATTCTTCATGCTCTTGTTCTCTCCATATAATCACCATTTTGATCTGATGAATGTTTAAAATGCAACCATTAGACAAATTAGAATCCATTTTTGCGAAAAACAGTGGAAAATTTGGGAGAAACAACTGTCAAAATTTGGCCTTGGCACCCATCGCACCGCTACCTTAGAGACAGTGTGCTACAATGCATACAACCTTCTAGGTGTGTGCAATGCAATGCACCTTTCAATATAGAAAGGGTGTGCTGATCCAGAGTGGGAAAAATGAAACCCTAGGGGCCTCAAAAACCAACTTTTTTTGCTTAAAACTGAAAATAAATGGAATAAAATGGAAGAGAACAAGGATAGCTCCTACCTGGTCCAGACGGCGCGAGAAACATTCCACTAAATCCTTCGCAATCAGATAGTGAACTTTGAGGTAGAAAACTTTTCCAAAGCACCAAAAACAAAGGGTAAAAGTAAAATGGTAAAAATTAGTAATAAAGCTTGTTTTTATTTTTATTCCTTACACGTTAATCAAGTAAACATTGTTTTTTATTCATTTTTATCCATGAACATGTATTTTTAATCCTCTTTCATGGAGTTTTGAGCAGGTTTAACTGCTAAGAGTAGAATTTGATGTTCTTAAGTGTAACTTGAACATCTATGACCACAAAGAAAAATTTTATCTCTTTTTTGAGCTTTGTTAAAAATGAAAAAGGAGCCCCCTTAGAGTCCTCTTTAAACTCTTTTCACACTCTCTAAATATGAAAAGATTGTCAAGTGCTTGTCTATTCCAACTCATTAAAGGATTGGAAATTAGATCTGTCTTGTATTATTTTACGTTTATTCAGACTTGAGAGACTATTTCACGAAAAAGAACTTGTCGAGTTTCCTTTTCGTCCCATTTTAAACTCTCTAAACATGAAAACGACCGAGTTGTCTTTATCATTAAACTCGTTAAAAACATCAAATAACGACAAGCTTGTCCATCTAGACAAGGCTGAGTTTCACCTTTGCTAGACTCGTTAAAGCATAAAATAGTGATGGATTTGCCTAAAGGGTGAAATTATACAACAGGCATATGTTATCCCCCTCAAGCTTGATAAAAAATAAAGAGGTACTGGTCAGCAATGACTGGGGAAAATGGGAAAAAGTCGAGAAAATATTATGGTAGCAAGTCGCTCTTGAACATGAAACTTTCACTTCATCTCCATGACTATTTGGGTTGGGTTATTTGCTTGATGGTTATCACACTGTTGGTCTATCATACCATTCATACTTGGTTTTGGGTCAATGCTGCCAATTCATTCAGTGATATGTTCAAGAGAAGTCATTCAGTTCAAATTTCATCCTTTGCAACACCGTAAACCTTCATTTTTCAAGACCACCATTCCTGAACCTTGTGTCATTAGTCATTTTTTCATCTCCAAAATCATTTACCTCATTTCGTGTCGTAGATATGGGACACGTCAAGGCCCTCTTGCTATGAGTCACTTCTTGTCGACATCAGCACATCATCCATGAAGTTGACTTAGAAACACCCCTTCAGTACCTTGAAGCTTCCATACATCAATGGTAGGTTTCTTGCTTCTGACGATAAGTTGACATTAATGGCCTTCGACCAAAAGACTTTGTATGGTGTTCAACATCAAATCATTTATTCACGCCATGAGGAATGTGCTATAGTGTTTAGGGATAAATTCCCCTAGGGTCTTGGGTTGATACCCTAGCCAATCGGGGGTTATCTACAAAGAAAAACAAGCATTCCACACAGCCATGATGTTAATATACACAAACTACACGAAGAAAGGTGCACCTGGGTGTCCTTCATTTGGGAAGATCTAGCCAGATTCCAAACCCTCTTGGAGTTCCTTTCAACCCTTCAACCTGCAAAACAATCAATTCCAGAAATCACAGTAGTATATTGACCAAGAATCATAAATAAATCATCTTCATAGCATATTGAAAGGTATTTAGTTATACAATTAAAACAACCATTCATATGTGAATCATAACATTGATATCATAAACATGAAGAAGATTTATATCAGGAACAAGACAAGTGTTTCTTTTATTATAGATATATAAAGTACAGAAATGAATGATTTCACCCGAGTCTTCCTTTCGCAGGCTCCAAGTAGAACCATCCTATGGATTCATCCAGTCTCAAGCCTTCAACAAACTCCTTCCATGACTTACTCCAAGATATCTCAACTAATGGAAAGATATCATAACTCAAGGAAAAAAGGGTTTCCTATAATGGGGGGAAGTGTTGGAAGCACAAGGATCTTCAGACCTAGTTAGGGATAATCTCAACAGAGTGATTTTTCTCTCTCTTCTCTCCTCCTTAGGCCTTCCCATTGAAGCCTTTTTATACTTCTCCCAAAGTAGTTTTTTAGTTGGGAATTCCTTGGGAACAGTTGGGCCACGGGCACTAATAGGCAATCAATAGGTAAAACCCGTGATCTCTGCCCGAAATTAAGGAGATTTAATTTTTTTAAGTGTTTTAAGACATATATGTGGGTTGGGTATAGACAAACCCGCGTAGACACGCGTCTCAGGGCAATGTCACGTATAGGGAGTAAAACACTGTTTTTTAATTATTTGGACTAGGTCTGGAAGGAGGGGTTGCCCTAGGCCATGAGTGCAGCATCACAAACATCAAGAGTGAGATTTGGAGCTATAACAGATGCCCCGTAATATATGATGTCAGAAGGGGTACATGATGGCTGAAATGTATTAAGTAAGTACATGGAAAGGAAACCTGTCAAGAACTGAGAAGGACTTCACCAGAGTTCAGCTTGCCAAGCCACAAAAGGAGATCAAAAAGAAACACTCTCTGAGGTGGGCATACCCATGCTCAGTTAAAATAAAGCATGTTTACATATCAAGTACAAGCGAATCCACTAAGTATACAAGTATAGATGACTGGAAAATACATAATGGATCATCTGATCACGATCAAACAAGTACATGTATGAATATCACATATAAGGATGTCAATGATGTTGAAGGATGAAGCGGATCAGTGATATCAAATATTGATCCCAAAAGTACCAAATGAACATGATGGAGTACGATGGTACTACAATGCAAACTCAGGTGCCATCATATAGAATGTCGCCATAAATGACTGCAACATATAAGGTGGAGTAGTATCAACTAGCAGCAATAGGAGAAACTATTAAGTGAACCAATGAATGATGATGCAACTTGAGGTCTTCACCAACCTCCGTGGTACATTTCTACACCATGGGAATAAATGATCTGAGGTCGACCATGTGAGAAATCGTTTGATTACTGGTCATTGATGTATACTATTAAAAAACGCGAGACTACTCACCGATAATGATAACGAGCATCAAGGTACCCTGTACAATCTAACAATTATGAATAGATGAGTTGTAGTCGAACACCTATAAGAATCTATCGGTCAGGAGACAATGATGGTTTCCCACTATTGATAGCGAAGGATCTACCACTAATGACTGCAAACCCCAAGGTACTGCCAAATGGACTATAGATCCTTGCCCCAAAGCAATGAGTCGTAGTCGATAGGGAAAGATCCGCTAGAAGGAAGGCATTAAGGCATCCTTCATCAATCTAGCATGGGTGTAACCTCTAGGCCAATAATGTGGAAGGAATCAGATGAAAAATATGTAGTAACCTGACCGAAGCACATTTCCGGCGTACACAAGATGTGGCTAGCGCATGATAGAAACCCTCTGAACCAACCAATAATGAAAGCTAACATAGAGGTGAGGTATCCACCAATACGGTCAAATGGAAACCAAGGTATTGCATGAATCCCAATGTGTGATAGTGTACGCTGATGTCGAACACAAGGGAAAACACTCAGTCAAAAACCCATGATACTGATCAATGTTGAGCACAAGGTGACCTATCAATAATGAAAATAGGGCTAGGGTGCATTGCTAGGCCTGTCCTCAAAGCAAGATGTCATCGTTCATAAGGACAAGCCCCGCTAGCAAGAAGTCAGTGGAGACCTTCTCAAAACGGCACGAGTAAAAGACCAATATCGATGATGTGATGATAGACAAGACACTGACAACCAGGGATGGCCGACTGAAAAATGAGTCAAGAGACACCGCAGAGACACCGACTCGGGCTAAATTCCCTTGAACAATAAGCAAGACTCAATGTGACTACATGGTAGCATATGATGACTCTGTGTAAGTTTGCCATGCAAGAGGCACGAATGAACCCTCCATATGATTGGAAGAGATAACCAATCTGGGGAGAACTGACTTAATAACAAGGTTAAGGCGTACTAAGTCAAAATAAATCCCGCTCAAACAGAGGAGACTTTGTTTTGAGCGCTTTGTTCAAGGGTGAGACGACTGACTTTAGCTGCCAACAATAAGTGGAAATATTGTCTCGTTCCCACTCTTTTTGGAATATATAATTTTTTTCCTTTTTCTTTAAGCTGGAAAAAGAATAAAAGAATGCTATAGTACAGTGGAAAGAATGAGTGTTGATGAAACAAATGATCTAGTTCCTGGGATTGGAACAATCCTATGTTCAATGAAGGGAGGCGGAAACTAGTCAAAAACACTAAATGGTGTGTTCCTTCCATGGGTCAAGGTGTGTCAAGTTGCAGAAGTCAAGGGCATGCAAGTTTGATTTTGCAGTCGAAATGGTCAAAAGTTGGCTTAAACACGAGTCCAAGTGAAGCCAGCTCAAGGTAAAAAGGTGCAAATAGTCAAAATGCAATGCAGTAGTACAACTCAACACAAAGGAATCTCTAGGGTATAAGGCCAGAACAAAACGAAGAAGCAAAGAGGAATGAGTCTTCATCGCATAAGTCATGGCGAGACTACAGAGGACTCCCAGGTCTACTCAGATCGAAGTAGCATGGACAACAAATGTCAGTGAGGTGCTAACTACGATGCCCATGAAAAGGATGGCTCTACCATCGTGTCATGATTTAAAAATCGGTGAGTGAAGATGGTTTACGAACCATAACACGATGGGATCAACCCTATGGCAAGTGTATCGACAAATGGAGGCTAGAATGCATAGTGCAACGGAAAAATGGTTTCCCTAACCTATATGCCAATGAGAAAACGATACCTACCATGACGGTTCAGCAGTCATGGAACCATCTCGACACTGCCAAAAAAGCGTCCAAAATGTCCTGAAAATCAAACCATTCTCGACATTCCAAGCTCCCAAGTTAAAAGTTACTTGAGACAAAACAAAATCAAATTTTGAAAAAATTTTGCATTTTCACAGCTTATAAAATTGTTTTTGGACTCACCATTTTCACCATTTGATTTGAGAGCAAAGGAGTGGAGAAAGAAGAGAAAACTTTACCATACGGCAAATTCAACCGTTCAAATCCTCCCAAAGTCACCAAGTAACCCTTAAACTTATCTTGCATTCAATTGTGACTGGTTTTAGAATTTTAAAATTCAAGTTTCACCGTTGAATTATTTCCAAAAAAATTATCATGGCGTATACGCGGGTTGGCTATGAGCAACCCATGTATACGTAGGCCCTAGACATGACTGTGTATCAAACAGACCCACGTATACACTACGAAAACTTCAAAACAAAAATCTAACAGTTAAAATTTGTTTTTTCTTCAGGATGCCAGTCACTTGGAGAGAAAGAGAGCATTCCTTAGTGGATGTTGAGGTTATGAAGGATCCTAATGCCCTGGATGCCTTAAGAGGATGTGGTTTGGTAAAGTTCTTTAAAATGCCAAATATGAAAGCAAACACTCACCTGCTCAAAATGCTCATTCACTACTGGAGCATCGAGGATGACTTGTTTATGATTGATCAGATGCCACTCAAGATAGAGGTTGAAGATATTTATTTCATCACAGGCCTTTCCCAGAGGGGAGAGGTAGTACGTTCCACGAGCATATCACAAGGCAGTCTCACTATCGAGGACTATGTACATATATATTGTCTGGGGCATCCAAAAAAGGTTGGAAGTCAAATTCCAATCAAGCATGTGGAAAGTTTAGCACTGAGGATCATCTTGTTCACTATAGCCAAAGTGAATGGATCAGCTTCCTTGCACCAGGCTTCACGGCTAGCCATGAGCTTGGCGGTAGACTGTCTCACCACCGTGTTTGACTGGTGTACTCCTCTTCTCACCAATGTGAAGAGCCAGCTTACTTCTATCAAGAAAGGGCAGACAAAAAACTTCAGGTATGGAAGCATTTTGTGCTCTTTCTTCTTTGAGAGGGTCCCAACACTCCATCCTAGAGTATCAGTTTCTATCAGCACCCCACGAGATCTAGGGATGGGTAGGTGGGTTGACTTGATGAAACGCCTAGGAGGTGGGGACGTTCCATGGACTGCCTTCGATGATGACTTCTTCCCCTGGTGGGAGCAACAGATCATTGCCGTAGACAACTACCCTTATGCTAGGTTGGACTTCCAAGGAGATCTAGATCTAGCCTTACCACAAACCACAACATGGGGCGATATCAGTAAATGTTTTTTGATTTTATGATTTGATTTTTCAAGTATAAACATGAACTTTGAAAACTATTATTGATAGGATTCAAATGACTAATATAGTGATCATGTTCCAGATATGGGGCAAGTGCGACCAGATGGTTTCACATGGTTCCCATGGCATGGACGTCACGGCCAAGGTGGCGAAGAGGTGGCTACAGAGACATAGCGACTTCTACACATAGTTCAATGGCACTTGGTGAGACTAAATCACTGAGTACCGATAGAGGCCGTAGAGGATCTCCCTATAGATATGCAGCGTCATGTGGTTGGCATGCCACAAGACTAGGTTCGAACTCTTAGGCATGTGGCCAAAGTAGTAGTTTCATACTTAGTCGCTCATCCTGAGCCGAGGCATTAGATGTACTGGACATGATTATGGGCATTTGAGTCCCAATTTTTGTATATTATTTTGGACACACTTATGTACACTCGAGATATTTTATGATATATATATATATATATATATATATATATATATATACAGTTCGACTTTTTGATGCTTGATTTTATTGTGATGAATGAATGATGTGCTAGTGTAATGCTTGATTAGAGATAGAATCAGCTAACAAATTATGATATCTTGGAATGTGCAAATAATTAATGTAAGTAAATGATCTTTGCAACAACCTTACCCTTAAATAATGGTGATATAAACATGGATCCCTTACCCAATAAATGTTATTCAATTGTGACACTATCAATTGTGAATCAAGATAGACTACCAATGAATCGGTTTCATAAGAAGTTGCTTCAGATAGTAAATTAATGACAACAATATACTCAGCCATATTATTTGAAGCAGGACTAATGCATACTCCCCTTGACACCATCAACTGACCAGTTGGATAGTAGAGTACCCAAGCTGCGGAAGCGAGGTTCCGAGTGTGACGACTACCACCATCGGCGAATCCAAAATTGACCAAGTCATCCATCAACACCTACCACAGCAGACCAAAAGTGTCGATATCAAAAAACTCCCGATAAGATATGTACAAACATACAAAATGTAGAAAGAATCCATTGTCTAGCTACTACTTAAGCAAAGTACTTCTTGAGGTAGAGCCCATTTCGAGGCTCTCCCAACTTGTTTCCTTCGAAATCGATTAACTCATACGCCCCTTTTTCTAAAACTCATTTAATTGTGAAGGGACCGTACCACATAGGCTTGAACTTGCCTGCCCCCCAAGGCATCCTTATCTTGGTCATAGACCAAGACAAGGTTGCCTTCAGAAAAGACTCGACGATGGATAGCTTTATCGTACTGAGTTTTAACCCTTTTTGTATGAGCCTCATTGATTATAGAGGCATCTCGACGCTGCTCATTGAGATGTTCCAAATGAAGGAGGTGCTCTTCGAGACTAGAGGTCTCTAGAAGGAGCTCAACAGCTAACTTAAGAGATGGAATTTCACATTCAATAGGAAAGATAGATTCCATCCCATAAACTAACTGAAAAGGTGTAAAACCTGTAGTAGTCTTTACGGAGGTTCGATATGCCCAAAGAGATGGATACAACATAAGATGCCAATTGGACTGATTTTTGTCGATCGTCCTTTGCAGGATCATCTTAAGGGTTTTTTTCACTGCCTAGACCTAGCCATTGGCCTGAGGATAATATGGAGACGAATGCTCCTGCTGGAAACCCAATTGAAGAGCCAATTCAGACATTAGTTGGTTCTGGAAATGACTGCCATGGTCAGTGACAATCTCTCTCAAGATACAAAATCTTGAGATAATATGATTAAAAATGAACAATCTCGTTGTTTCACTATCATTTTTATAAGTGGGCATGCCTCAGCCCACTTTGTGAAGTAGTCTACAGCCACGATAATATACTTGTGATTCACTGCTGAAGGCAGATTACAAGATGTAAAATCAATACCCCACTTAGTACAATGAGGGACAATGACAATGGGAAAAAGAGGAGTGGGATGTGCATGCATCTTTCGAGTATAAACTTGATAGGGGTGACGGCTTTTGACTGCTTCTACACAATCTTTGAAGAGTAAAGGCAAAAAATAGCCAGCACGCAAGATACGCTGGGTTGTAGCAAGCCCTGAAAGATGACCACCACAAGCTCCACTGTGGCAGTTATTGAGCACTGACTCTGCTTCCTCTAGCGTTAAACAACACCGAAGGATTGAACCAACCCCTCGATGATATAATGTATCACTGATGATAACATAGTTTTTAGCCAGTTGACATAATTTTCAGCGTTCATATTTAGAGAAAGTAGAGGGAAACTTCGAAGTCTGGAGATAGACAATGATATCTCCATACCAAGGGTCGAGTGAAGAGATGAGGAATAAATGTTCGTTGGGAAAACTTTCCTCATAAACAATATATTGTCCACAAGGCAGCTCGGAAATTAACTCTGCAAAAACCATAGATTTCTTAGACTTGGCGAACAAGAACTTGAGATCGAATTCTTGTAAAATGACTATCCATCAATTTAATTTGCCCCCAATCACTCACTTATTGAGGAAAAATTGGAATGGATTGACTGATGCTAAGAAAAAAGTTTTGCGTAGCAAGATATAATGGCGGAGCCGCTGGATAGCATGGACAGCTGCCAAGGCCAACTCCTCAACAGGAGAATAGAAAAGTTCAGGACCTATCAAGCCTTATCTCAAATAATAAATCACCTGCTCCATGAGAGCATTGTCTTCCTGAACGAGAACGATACCTATGGTTGATTCTGCTGCTGCGAGATATAAAAGGAAATCCCTACCATAATCCGGTGGACTCAAAAGCGGGGCAAAGACTAATGCCTTTTTCAAGGCATCGAACGACTGCTACACAAAGTCGTCCCATACATATGGAACTCCTTTTCGTAGCAAACGCATAAACCTTTAGTGATCTCGGCATAATTCGCTATAAACCTTCTTAAGAAATTAGCATTCCCTTGAAGACTTTGAAGTTGCCAAATTAAGGACGGGGGAGGCAACTGAATTATTGCCTCTACCTTGAAGGGATCAACTCGAATCCCTTCATTTGACACAATGAACCCTAATAACCGACCACTTGTAACCACAAAAACACACTTATTAGGATTCAACCAAATTTTGTAAAATCGACATCGCTCAAAAACCAATCGAAGGTGACTAGGGTGATCAATTCTTTTTCGAGAACGAGAAGCTAGATCATCCAAATATGCTTCGATGATGTGTTTAATGTCATGGAAAGTGTATGACATGGCCCACTGGAAGGTAGCTCCAGCATTTTTGAAATCAAAAGGCATCTTTTTGTATGCAAAGGTACCCTAGGGACATATAAAATTTGTCTTATGCTGATCTTCCGGATGGATAGAGATCTGATTATAACCAGAAAAACCGTCCATGAAGGAGAAAATCTCATTACCCGCACACTCATCAATAATCTAATCAATAAATGGCGTGGGGTAATTATCTTTGGAAAAAGCTTTGTTTAGGTCCCTAAAGTCAATGCATACTTGGATTGTTCCTTTCATTTTGTCCACAGGGACTGGATTAGAAACCCAATCCATAAGAGGAACAGGGTATATGAAACCCGCCTTGAGCAGCTTCTCTACTTCATCTTTAATGGTTGCTGCTTTTCTAGGATTAACCGGTCGGAGCCTCTGATGAACCGGTTTGGCGTTTTCATACATCTTGATCTCATGTTGAACTGTGGATGGATCGATGCTAGGCATTTCTTCATAATACCAAGCAAATACATCTCGAAATTCCTTAAAAAGGTCGATGTAAATTTTAATTTCTTTAGGGGAACATTTGGCTCCGATGAAGAGATTCTCGATCACATTAGGGTTCTTAGAGATGTCTGTAGATATCGTTTTTGAAATCACCAACCTATTACCTTCGGCACGAAAGTGTGTTGGAGCCAAAGGGTTTGATACTGTACAAACAACCCTAGTAAATAGCTCAGAGAACCTATCTTCTACTTCCTGGAAAGCAAGAAGAAAATATGAACGATGGTGTAAGTCTTTCCAAGGTCGATCTACACCCATCATTACTTCTAGGATTGCTTCTTTGGATGGTAAAACTGTATCTAACCAGTCCATAGTGGAGATAGAATCAAGGGTCTAGGCCGGGGCCACATCACTATCTACTCCTCCTCAGAGAAAGGAGTAGAATGGTTATCTGTAGAGTTAACAATAGACTGATATCTAAGCTCTGCTGTAGACATAGGAAATGCCATTCCACCAACTTGTCCTTCAACTAATGTGGTCGTAGGTGAAGGCAAGGTCCAAGGGTCTGAAAAATAATGAGTTTGGAAGAACTCTTCCTGTGAAGACTCCTTGGATGATGAAATGACATTGATTCTAATGATAGGAGAGGGAAAATCAAAGGTACCCATCAATGAAGAATACATCCCAACTCCTAGATTCTTAGTAGGCAGGCGAGGGTTATCCACTAAAGGAATAGTAGAATCCGAAGTTGCCCTAGGATCAGCTGGAGAATAATCCAATTGATCAACCTTGATGATTTTCCCCTCATGAGGAAAGAAAATGACACGAAATAGAGTCGAAACAATGGCATCCATTTCATATACCCAATTCCTTCCTAAGAGGAGATTGTAATCTAGGTTAGCGTCAATGACTTCTACTTCGATATTGACGACCTTCCCCCCAACACATATGGAAAAGGTTGGGATAATCCCATGTGGCCTATTAGAATGCCCATCAAATGCAGTCAGGAGGGTAGGTGAAGGAACAGCCGGAGGCGATCTAATGGCCTTCTAGCATGACATCAACATGATGCATGTGGAAGCTCCTTCATCAATAACAATACAAAAAATATTAATTTTCCAGTATGGAGACATTGTTTGAAAAGCCATGTGATGAGGGAATCACTTTTTGACATTGAGCATGTGGAAAGTGAGCACTAAAGAGTTATTTGGATCAACTGCCCCTATCACCAAGAGCAAAGCACTTCGTTGAGTTGGACATGATTGGAGAACCTCTAAAGTTGACATGGCACATGGACTCTGAGCCAGATCCTTGACAATGGAGTAATTATGGGCGGCCCTAGCATTAGGATTAATAGTCACGCGTTTAGTGGAACCTTTCAATATCCATGGTATAGTCTCAATAGGGGTCGCTCAATGTGAAGGTCGGTATTTCTAGGAGTATTTAGATGTTTTAGCCTCACCATAATCCCACGATCAAGTGGCCACATGGACGTTAGAACCCATCACGAAAACATTTGATGATTTCTCCCCTTCCTGGTTGCCCCTTACAGAGGTGCCAGGATTTGAACTTGCGCCAGCAAGCAGTTGCTGCCCTTGGGGAAAATGGTTGGTTAACACAACTTGAGAATTAGAAGTCCCCTACTATCCTAACAAGTGTTGATCATTTTGAATCTTTGGGCAAAGATGAGTTAAATGGTCTCCACTGCATAGCTTGCATGGAAACTTGACTTTTCTTCTAGACCCATTTCCACCACCACCAATGTTATCGTTGGGTTTATTTGCATCAGTATTCCTGTCTTGACTCTTTTTGTTACCTTGTCCTTTCTTTTTTCCATCGGAATTTTGGTTTCCTTTGGGGTTGGAATATTGGACGGAATTAACCAAAGAGGGTTGAGAAGACGAAGGGTTAGACAATGTGACCTGGTTGTTCGAAGCGGTTTGTAAAGACAACTGCTACAATTGGCTCAACAGGTTCACCACATTTGTGTCTACAGATCCAATGATACCATCCGCATGGGGACCTGGCTTCTACTTGGCTATATCAACCTTAGTCCCAGGAGCATCTGGTAAGATTTTTTGTAGAATCCCAAACTGAGATTAAATCAATTCTAACTACTGGGCCCTAAATATAGCTTGCTCCTCAGAGTAGACTCCAGACAGGGAGACATCCTTAGAGATCTTAGGTTGTAAGGATTTCAAAAACCATTCAAGACAATATTCTGGGGAATTTTGGCTTTAATTAGCCTCTCTCTGTCTCCATTCCTGAATATGATCAGAAATGTGAGTTGTCGTGTCCTGACGAAAATTGGCCAAAAGCTTAGTTCCGGCATCATAATAGACGAGCAACTGGAAATGATTTAGGAAAATATTAACCAAATCGGTGAAAGATGTAAAGCTGACCCCTGGCAACTCTATATACCACTTGGCCACATTTCTAGTCAAGGTGTGTTGAAAAAGTCTCAACCTAATCGAGTCATCGATAAGAGTGTTTGATGAGCAACACAAATGGAATGTGGTTAAATGGTCACTAGGGTCTTCATTGCCCTTCCCCTCGAACTTAGGAATGTCCGAAGGGAGTTTGGTTGGGACAAGAGGCTAGGCCAAATTGTATTTGATTGGATCGTTTGTTAATTTTGTGAGATCTAGCAAGTTCAATGTTGCCAGAAAAGGAAGCCTAGGAGGGCCTTGGGGATTCCACCCAGACTAGGTAGAGCTCCCAAAGTTCTGAAAAGGTTGGCCTAGATTTTGGAAGGCACCAGGCTACCTGAAGTACCCAGCAGAATTAGCTGAACCAAAAGGCGGACCTTGTGATCTAGCAAAACTTGGAGTTTGACGAACTTCGGCCAAAAAACCTCCATAACCGGCGAAGCTCTCTCCTAAAGGATTATAAGGAGTCGATAACCCCTGATAAGGATTCCAAGTAGAAGCTAAGGGAGGAATACTTCGAAACGAGCTAGATGTGGAGTATGGCATATTTCCTTATTGGCCAAAAAATAGATTCTCGGTTCCTATGCCACTAACCATAGGGTTAGTCCAACCTTGAAAGGGATTGTTGCTTTGTCGTGTAGAAGAAAAAGGCATAGATCCTATCGTCAGGTTGGAATGTGGTATATGACCACTTCCAAAAGGAAAACCCTGAAATGAAGTAGACCCACCCATCATAGATGTGGAGGCACTGAATGGAACTGACGGAATACCCTGTGAATGGGTGCCAAATAGGAAGAATCCAGAACTAAAAGTGTTCGCTTGGGAGTTTCCACTCATAGAAGGAATGGAAGTAGACACAACTAAAGATGTGCTAGAAAAAGACCCAAATAGAGATGCAGAGGGGATGGAAATAGTTCCTCCCCCTTGTACTGATGTTGGAGTCTACATATTTGTAGCACTTGTGGTAGAAGCCATGCTTCCAGTAGTGGCCATCGATGGTAAGTGCGTAATATGACTTGGACTTGACAGTCTATGCGTCAGAGTCCCAACATATTGTAATACATCTTGATAGTTAGACGGTAGAGGAGAATTCGGAGCTGCTAACGACTCTAGGAGTTCTTCTACCTCTATGTTATCTTCCGATTTAAAGAGAACTCGAGAAAGAACTGGAGTGTTCCTATCTAGTTTTGCAGAAGTACCAGGCCTATGTTGAACACTAATGCCCCCGAGAGGAGGATCAATCCCTGATGTGTCAGCTGCCACAGGATGAAACCCACGGGCAATGTTACCTCTACGCCTTCTAGGAGAAGGCTCTAAACTTGGTGGTGAAAGACCATGAAGTCTTCGAGACCATCTAGTCGATCGGTCAGCCACTTTGAATTTTTTATTAAGATCTATTTAAAGACTCAAGAAAAAATGAAAGCTAGGCCAACTAAGAGCATAAAGCACACACTAAAAAGTCCCTAAAAGATGTCAGCTAATCAAACAAATTTCAAGTATTTCAGCTCTGGGTGATGAGGACTGGACACCAAAATACAAGAAAGTGAAGGGGCCTTTCGAAGATAGTCTGGGATAATGATAGCCTAGTCCTATCAGCGAAAGTAACAAAGGAAGTTACGCTGACCTCCTAACAATAGCCTGCGCTGGTGCAAGCCCCCAAGCTTCGTAAGGGTTCCCTCCAGTAGTACCGTTGAGAGTGATACAACATCGACCTCAGCTGACAGGGGATTCCCCTCCGCAGCCACCTATGTAGATCCCTAGGAGTAACAACTAAGGTTACCAACTCATGTCAGAAGCCAGGCAGAACATTCTTGAGGTAAGATCCAACAAGTAGGAGAGGGGGTATCTCTCTTCCTTATCTTCAAAACCCTCATGCTTAACTCCTAGATCCGGAGCTTTCCTGATCTTCCTAACACTATTGGATTTTCACTCACTATTCAGACTCCTATGTTTGACAGTTTAAATGGCCATGGAGAGTTTTCTCTCCACTCACCTAATCCAAGGCGCTAAAATATCCTAAAACTCGTTGGTGTGTCTAAATTGACAATTATGAAAAAGTTCTAATGTATTTTAGTTAGCGCTTGTTTTTAAATGGGTTTTCAAGGGATAAGCGGAAGTGAAAATTATGGTGTTTTGATGCAAACGAAATTAATAAAAACCAAACTATATGCAAATGCACTTGTTTTGCTCTTCGATGAAAGAAATTTCTGCTAGGTTCTGAGGAACTTCTAAGAAAGCAATAAATTCTTCTTTTCTTTTCTTTTACTCAAGCTTCACACTCACAAAAATTAACAAAACTACGGATGCCATAAAATATGCACAAATTTATCCTAATGCAATGAGTACATGTTGATGCAAAACTTAAGACTATTCTGAATCAAAGAATGAAAGTAACTTGTTTATCAATTCTAATTTTCCACTTAAGATGTTTAGATAGAATATAAGTTGCTAATGCTCATTTTCGTCCAAACATTAAAAGCAAGTTTCAAGACAAACAAAAATGCACTTTCACTCGCAAAAAGGAAACTAAATGCAAACAAGGCCAAGGAAAGTAAAAACCAAGTTTCCAAGAAGTTTTCTTCACAAGCAAAAACAAAAATGACTTTTCAAAAGTGCTCCAACTAAGACTGAAACTTTATGATTGAAGAATAGGCAACAAAACACTTTGCAAGTTTACAACACAAAACGGGTGAAAACTCAACAAAAAGTGTGTTTCAAGATGCTCTTAACAATTAGAAAGCAACCCAAAATGTAGGTTTTAACCTCGTATAGAAATTACCTGCATACGAATTCTAAAAAACAGAAAAATAAACAATGCGAGAGCATAACACATAAAACACATATACACAGAGACTTTCCCACTAGATCCCAAAACCGGGACTGCCAGCTTGATTTTTCATTATGTTCCTTTCAATGTTACAATACATATTTATACATGTCGAAGCATCCAATACCATGGACCGAAAACCATCGCATCCAAAAAACATGTGCGAAAATCATGCACAAAACCATAGGTGGGTCTGCCCAACCTAACGTAGGGTCCAAAACCAAAATTTTCTAGGGCACTGCCCCAGACCCCATAAAGTGGGGTTACAGGTGCCCTTCAAACCCCCTGTTAACTATATGGAAGAATATAACACAACCCAATATTCTCCCACTTTCTGTTTTCTTTCCACAGGGTGCCACAAGAGAGCATAGTCATTTTCCCAAACTTGAAATGTCTGTTATCTCTCTACACCAAGAGAACTTCTCAGAGCTCACAGATTTTTTCAACGCATCTGTAGTATTCTTCAAAGTGTCCACCTTTACCAACAACACCTTTTTGTCTTCTATCATATTCCTCACAAAGTGATACTAAACATCAATGTGCTTTGTCTTTGAATGATATGCAGGGTTCCTTGCCAAGAAAATTGCACTTTGGTTGTCACAGTCTATCCTTATAGCTTCCTGCATTAACCGCATACTTGAACACAGTCTCTGCAACCAAACTGCTTCCTTGCTTGCATGAGTGGCTGCCATGTATTCTACCTCTGTAGTTGATAGTGCCACTACAGATTGTTTCTTAGTCATCCAACTAACTGCACCTCCAAATAGGTTATACACATACCCACTTGTAGATGTTCTCTGATCCAGATCACCAGCCTAGTCTGCATCAACAAAGCCATGAATATCCAACACTCTGTCTAATCCTGGTCTTCCTTGGTAGCACAGACCATAATCACTAGTGCCACGCAAATACCTGAAAACCCACTTCACTGTTGTCCAATGCTCCTTTCCTGGTTTTGAATAAACCTACTCAATACTCCCACTCCATGTGCAATGTCTGGTCTAGTATAGACCATTGCATACATCAGGCTACCGACTGCACTTGCGTATGGAACACGGGACATGTCCTCTTTCTCTTCTTGTGTCTTAGGACATTGTTCAGTAGATAACCTCACACCTACAGGAATAGGAACCTTCACCGGTTTACTATCCTGCATATTAAACCTCTGCAGTATTGTCTCCACATACTTCCTCTGGTTTAACCAGAGCTTCCTCTTTGCCCCATCTCTTTTAATTTCCATGCCCAAAATATAGTTTGCAGCACCAAGATCTTTCATGTTGAATTTGGAGGACAATTTGCTCTTCAAATCTTGGAAAATTTCTTTGTCATTTCCAACTAGAAACATATCATCCACATACAATATCAGATAAATAACACAGTCACCAATTAATTTAAAATATGCACAATGATCTGCTTTGCTTCTCGTGAAGCCAAGTCCACGTATAAATGTATCAAATTTCTGATACCACATCCTTGGTGACTTTTTTAACCCATATAGAGACTTATTTAACTTGCATACCAGTTCTTTCTTACCCTTCGCTACAAAGCCTTCAGGTTGTTTCATGTAGATTCCCTCTTCCAGATCCCTGTGAAGAAATGATGTCTTCACATCCATCTATTCTACCTCAAAATCAAAAGCAGAAGCAACAAATAAAAGTAATCTAATAGAAGCTACCTTGGCAACAAGAGAAAAAATATCACCAAAATCAATTCTCGGCACCTAGGAATAACCTTTTGCTACCAACCGAGCTTTGCATTTCTCCACTTTTCCTTCTACATTTGTCTTCTTTTTGAACACCCATTTGCTGCCAATGGGTTTCCTTCCAACCAGTAACTCCACCAGATCCCAAGCCTCATTTTTGTGCAAAGATGCCATTTCATCAACCATGGCCTCTTTCCAGAGTTTTCCATTGTCTGAATCTACTGCTTCCTTAATAGTTCTAGGATCATTGCCGGTCATAGATAAAGAAAAAATTGAATAGAAAAAAGATGGACTATACCTTTCCGGTTGCCTTCTTTCTCGAACTGATCTTCTCGCGGCCAGAGATTGTGGCTCTTCATCTTGTGATTCCTCCTCTGCAGTAGAGTCTGATTCTTCCTCCTGTAGCTCAAACTCTATCTTCTTAGGTTCCTTTCGTTGGAATTCATGTTTAATAACATCTTTCACCTCTCTGAACACCACACCTCGGTTGTACACAACCTTCCGTGTGATTGGGTTCCAAAGCTTATAACCCTTTAAACCATCCTTATACCCAATAAAGATGCACTTTTCAGATTTACTATCCAACTTGGTTTGTTTCTCCTTTGGAACATGTACATATGCATCACATCCAAATATCCTCAGATGTGAAAGAGAGGGTTTCTTACCAGTCCATACCTCTTGTGAAGTCTTATCCTCCAACGTTGATGAAGGTGACCTGTTGACCAGGGAACATTCAGTATCCACTGCCTCTGCCCAGAATTCTTGTCCTAACCCAGAACCACTGAGCATGCTTCTTGCCCTTTCCATCAATGTCTTATTCATTCTTCTACAACTCCATTTTGCTGAGGCGTATATGCAGTAGTCTTCTGTCATGCTATACCACACATCTTACAGAATTCTTTAAATTCCTTACTGCAAAACTCTCCACCATTATCTGTCCTCAGCACCTTTATCTTCTTCTTTGTTTGGTTTTCCACGAGAGCCTTAAATTATTTAAACCTGTCAAATACTACATATTTCTTCTTAAGGAAATATATCCATGTATTCCTTGAGAAGTCATCTATAAATGATACATAGTACACAGACTTACCCAGTGATGGAACCTTCACAGGTCTAAACACATCACTATGCACAAGTTCTAATATCTGTTTCGCCCTCTTACTACCAGAGGGGAAACTCACCCAATTCTGCTTCCCATATACACAATTTTCACAGAATTCAAAATCCCCAGAGCTATTAATCATACCTTCAACTATGCCTTTACCATGAAGTATCCGAAAACCCTTTTCTTCAATATGTCCAAGCCTTTGATGCCACAGCATGGTCTTCTCTCCAGAGACCACTAGATTTTTTGCTCCACTTTCAGGAACCACAAAACTATTGCACCTGTCAATAATAGTGCTACCTTGCAGCTTGTACAGAGTTCCAATCCAAACTCCCCGCATCAATACCAGTGCTCCCTGAACCATCTTGTAGGTATCCTTCTTGAACACTGTTTTTACACCTTCATCATCCAACTTGCTAACAAAAATCAGATTTCTGGCTAATGCAGGAATATGTAGAACACCTGGAAGCATTTTAACCCTTCCACCTTGCAACTTCAACTTTACTTTTCCACGACCAATGATTCTAGCCATCCTATCATCCCCCAGGAAGAAATCACCACCATCATATTTCTCAAACTCGTTGAACCACTCTCTATGGGGAGTGAAGTGAAAGGATGCACCTGAGTCAATCAACCATGCCTCATGATCTACATGTGTACTTGAAGAAGCCAAGTACACATCCCCACCTTCATCTGAGGTGGTTTTCGCCTCTGCAGAAGGAGCCTCATCAGACCCCTTTCCTTTGTCAGGAGCTTTAGATTTACAGTCCCTTTTGTTTGCCCTTCCTTTCCACATTTCCAGCACACCACATTTACAGGTTTTCCTGGAGATTTATATCTCCCTTTAGATTTAGATCTCCCACTCGATGACCTATTTTTGTTTCTATTCTGGGTCTGCCCTCATACAGAAAAGGCATCACCACTTTGGCTCTCCATATTTTTTCATCTCATCTCCTCCGTTAGCAAGGATGAGAATATTTCATCAAAATGCAAGGCAGTTGCATTGCTACCTATTGCAATAACCAGACTATCCCGCGAATCTGGTAGAGAACACAACAAACTGATGCACTTATCTACATCTAAAATTTTAATATCAACAGATGCTAACTAACTTACCACAGTATTAAATGCATTCAGATGCTCTATCACCGAGTCTCCATCTTTCATCCTCAGGTTATACAACTTTTTCCATAGGAATAGTTTATTCACTAGAGACTTAGATTGGTACAAAGTCCCTAACTTGTCCCACAAAGCCTTCGTCATAGCTTCCCTTGATACATTCAACAATACTAAATTTGAGACAGACAATCATATTGTGCTCTTTGCCTTTCGATCCAACTTCTTCCATTCTTCATCAGACACTCCCATTGGTTTAGTACCTAGATCTATCGCAATACACTAGTCTTTATCCACCAACAGATCCTCCATCTTGAGTTTCCACAACTCAAAACTCTGACCATTAAATTTCTTGATCTCTATCTTTCCACTGCTCACTATCTTCTTTTACCACTAGAATCGATCTCACAAATCTCCCACTGAATAGGATCTACCATAGGCCTGAGCAAAACCCCTCAACAACAAAAGCGTCCCCTTGAAGCCAAAACAGCTTTGACACCAAATGTAGGTTTTAACCCCGTACAGAAATTACCTGCATACGAATTCTAAAACACAGAAAAATAAACAATGCGAGAGCATAACACATAAAACGCACATACCCATAGATTTTTCCACTGGATCCCAAAACCAGGACTGCCAGCTTGATTTTTCATTATGTTCCTTTCAATGTTACAATACATATTTATACATGTTGAAGCATCCAAAACCATGGACAGAAAACCATCGCATCCAATACCATGGATCAAAAACCATCGCAGCCAAAAAACATGTGCGAAAATCATGCACAAAACCATAGGTGGGTCCGCCCAACCAAACGTAGGGTCCAAAACCAAAATTTTCTGGGGCGCTACCCCGGACCCCATAAAGTGGGGTTACGGGTGCCCTTCAAACCCCCTGTTAACTACGTGGAAAGAATATAACACAATCCAACAAAAAAATCTTGTTTACAGTGCAAAATATCAAGAAAGACAACTCTCAAAATCATCACACAACAACTTTAAAAAAGCAAGAACAGTAAATGGTCACAAAGATGTAGTTTTGACATGCAAACCAAAAAGATCACCAAAACAAGATTTGCCACAAACATTGAGACCAATCTTTCTGTCCTAGAAGACTACAATAGCCAAGATTCCCAGAAAGAAATCTTGTGTGTTTAAACAAAAAGTGGTGATGCTTGAAACAAAACAAAGAAAGACCAATACTTTCTACAACCGGAGAGAATTTGAAATCACGAACCTGTTGTAAAAATAAAGGCTGAAACAGAAAAGTAACTACTCAGGAAAGACTCAGACCAACAGATAGATCTTCAGAAACAAAAATATTTGAAAAATCTTGAAAATTTTAGGGTATATGCGAATGTGTTGATGCACAGCTGCGTGTATACGCTGTTCAGCCTAAGGAAACCTGCATATATGTGGGTTCACTTAAGGAAACTTGCATATATATGCTTCTGTAAACTAGAAAAGCAGTGTATATAACATATCACAAGAAAAAACAAAAAAAAGTCTGAAGAAACTGATCAAACTTACAATTCAAGTTCCTACAGGAACATACTACACAAACACAACAAGTAAACAAATAGTTGAGCCTTGATTGGCTTGAACAAACCCAAACTAGGAACAACAATAGTGTTGTCCCCAGTGGAGTCGCCAATTCTGTTTAGGGATAAATTGC
Source organism: Pinus tabuliformis (assembly GCA_031772625.1). NCBI lineage: Eukaryota > Viridiplantae > Streptophyta > Pinopsida > Pinales > Pinaceae > Pinus > Pinus tabuliformis. Next base: position 81,121,645 of record CM062810.1, on the reverse strand, counting down.
CCTATGATCTTGGGTTGATACTCTAGCAGATCAGGGATTATCTAGAAAGAAAAACAAGCATTCCACATAGCCATGATGCTAATATACACAAAATCACGAAGAAAGGTGCACCTGGGGGTCCTTCATTTGGGAAGATCCAGCCAAGGTCCAAACCCTCTTGGAGTTCCTTTTGATCCTTCAACCTACAAATCAATCAATTCCAAAAAGCACAACAGTATATTGACCAAGAACCATAAAGAAATCATCTTCATAGCATATTGAAAGGTAGTTAGTTATACAATTAAAACAACCATTCATATGTGAATCGTAACATTGATATCATAAACATGAAGAAGATTTATATCAGGAACAAGACAAGTGTTTCTTTTATTATAGATAACTAAAGTACAGAAAGGAATGATTTCACATGAGTCTTCCTTTCGCAGGCTCTAAGCGGAACCGTCCTCCGGATTCGTCCAGTCTCAAGCCTTCAACAAACTCCTTCCATGACTTACTCCAAGATATCTCAACTAATGGAAAGAGATCGTAACTCAAGGAAACAAGGGTTTCCTGTAATGGGGGAGGTGTTGGAAGCACAAGGATCTTCAGACCTGGTTAGGGATAATCTTAACAGAGTGATTTTTCTCTCTCTTCTCTCCTCCTTAGGCCTTCCCATTGAAACTTTTTTATAATTCCCCCAAACTAGTTTTTTAGTTGGGAATTCGTTGGGAACAGTTGGGCCACGGGCACTAATAGGTAATCAACAGGTAAAAACTATGATCTCCACTCGAAATTAAGGATATTTAATTTTTTAAGTGTTTTAAGACATATATGCAGGTTGGGTATACACAAACCCGCGTACACATGCATTTAGCTCAGGGCAATGTCACGTATAGGGAGTAAAATACTGTCTTTTAAGTATTTGGACCAAGTCTGGAAGGAGGGGTTGCCCTAGGCCATGAGTGCAGCATCACAAACATCAAGAGTGAGATTTGGAGCTATAACATATAGTACCTTGAGGATCATTATCATTGTCAGTGATTCTTCTTGCATCTGTTAATAGCTTACATCATTGGCTGGTAATCAGATGGTGTCTTTCCATGTTCGACTTTAGAACATCTATTCACATGGTTAAACTTGTACTTGAGCAAAAGAATGAATGAGATTGAAGACCCCAGATCTAGTTTCATCCATCCAGGCTGCGATATATTCAGGAGTAGTAAATCCAATGTACAATGGCCTTACATTCATGGTCAACCATTCATTGGTCTATATCTGTAGATGACTATATTTGTACATGTAATGAAAGTTTATAAGCTGAGCATGGGTATGCCTTCCCTCGGCTAGTTCATGAGAAAAATAAAATTATCATGATATATGTATTCTAATTGATGCAGGTCACCTTCCATTTCAAAACCTCCTCTCATCATGATAAAGCATTTCACTCGACATATATATTTTTGACTTCATGCTTTAGGGGGCAACTGTTACATATCCATTTTGGCACATCAAACCCAACTTACAGATCGAGGCTATTAGGGTCCATCAACCCCTAATGCAGTTATTACATTCCCTAAAGAAGTTAGTCATCAGAATGCCTTACTTCCCAAGAAGTTTCAGCACTGAAAACATCCAAAAACTACTTCTAAGAAGATCAGCATAGGTAGGCCTTCATTAGGGTGCGCTACATTGCAAACCATACATTGACAGGGTGTTATGTAGCGCACTTCGTCCCTCTTTGGCCCACACTGAGCAAATTCGACTGAGCTTCCGTGAGGGTTTGAAGATTGCTTATCCATTGGAAGCCTCTAGAAGTTTCTCAATGCCACCTACACCTTTGAGTTCACTTTCGGATGAGGAGGGGAATTAGGAAAATCAATCCCCTATCCCTTTTTCCATGGAACTAATTTCTAAATTTAGAAATGCATTCATTATCACCATTGATGGCATAACCTCCTTCATTCACCTATAAAAAGATCACTCACCTAAGAGATCAGGGCTGAAAAATATTGAGTTGTCAGGAGATGCTAGTGATATGAGATTAGAATTGAGTGCAAGCATTGTAATAGTGTTGAAGTTCCTTGCTTGTCATGAGGCAAAGAGGATGGGATTGAATTGGAAGAGTGTCGCTAGATCGAGCACATATGGGTTGTAACTCTTCCTCTTACCAATAAAGTCTTCGAAACTTTTTCCCTTATGCATGTGTTATATGTTGATTCTTTCATATGTATATCATGTTCTCGATTCCATGTTATTTATAAACAATAGATCAATATCATTTTCTTTGATGGGTTCTTGTTTCTGTCTGTGTGTATGTACTTCTCAAGTGACTTAAGTATCGGAAGGAGAAACACGATCGGTCAAGGGAGATAAGGAATGAGCGAAAGCTACAAATAGGTTCTTTGTTCTCTTATTTTATCTATTGTTTATAGGAAAGGTAGAGATTACTTTTTCTGATGTTTCTAGATCTACTACTAAATCTAGAGGGTTAGGCGTTGTCCAAGAACACTAAATATTCCAAAAACAATCCCTGGCTTGGCTTCCTTTTGCATATGTTAATAAGAGCTCTTTTACTCTTGTGTTTTATGTGAAAATTTACTTGTTAATGTGTAGCTTTAATGGTTGTTTTATTATTGTTAGTATGATGGTGATATGTTGCTTATAATCATGGTTCATGACAAACTTTGGTTATGGATCTCATCATGATTTGATTAGTGCAAGAAACATGAATGAACATATGACCTAATAGATGATAATGCAACTATTGTGATAAGGAATCAATTCTTCTTAATGATTCAAAGATAAGTATGAGACCCCTCTGCTCAAATCTATGGTTATGACTTGTAGATTACATGTTTGTGATATGTTTGATGAAATTCATATCATGGCTAGTATGGTTCATGTCAATTACTTGTACTAATTTTGCATTAGTAGCTTTAATTCATTTTTATTTATCATTTCTGGAAGTTTGATGAAGGTCTCAGCAGAGTCCTGAGACCTTACCCTAAAAAAGTGGCACAGAATCTAGGGTTGCTGGCTCAAAATGACCTGAAAAAGGACATAGTTGCATACATTCCTTGTTGCGAGAGTGATTGGAGGGTTTCAGTCTACTGCATGGCCTATCATGGTAGTGGTTGGGGACCTAGCTCACCAAAATGATAAGTTGTCTCACTGGTTGGGCGCCTAGAAGGATTGGTTGTCTCCTGAAATTTATGTAGATTCTAAGAAAGGCTAGATTGGTTATTTTGTCGATTCCACTTCCTTAACTATACATGGGGAGTTGAATCACATCATAACAATTGTTCCTCACATGTTTACACTAGTGGACCAGTTAGCTTGAGTAAATGTTGGAGTTGGATGTTATAGAATTGGATGAAGCAGCTAAAGTGAGATTACTTGCAAGTATCATGATGCATGTATGATTTCCTTACTAGTTTTGGCATGCATGGTACATGCATGTGTGTATTTTGTTCTCTTGTTGTAATTGGCATGGGTTTTACTAGGTGTGAAAGTGGTTTTCAACCTTGCCTTTCAATTGTTGGATAGCCATGGTGTGATGGGGTTCTCTTTTTTTTGGTTGAGCTGGAATTGTTAGATGGTTTTTGAAACTGAGTGGGATAGTCTCAGGGGAGAAACAAAAGGCCTAGGAATCCCCAGACCAGTGAAGGTGAGATTGTGGTAAACCCTGAGAAGGTGGGATTGCGGTAAATCTTGATTATGTATGCCCTACATAGTCCTACAAATCCTCGACCGACAAATGACGAGATATATGGTAAAACCTAGAGGGTGGAGCCTCGTTAGGCCCATGAATCCTCGATCGGTGTATACCTAGATATACAGTAAATCCTAGAGGTGGAGACAAACAAATTCCTCATGGTTTAGGTGGAGATATTCAGAGGCATCGATGCTTGTATAGGCCTAGTGATCCCTCGACTGGTATATGGTCAGATTGCGGTAAATTCTGGTGGTGTATTTCTGTTTTTTCGCCTAGGAATCCCTTGCTGGGATTTTGGTAAAGCTTGGTTCTATAGATGAGGTCTTGGGCTTAGGAATCCCTTAGTGGACCGCAGTAAATCCTGAGGAAGCCTTATTTGATTTTTTGTAGGTCCCACATTCGTGCTTGGAATAGGGCACAGGGTTGATTAGTCGAAAGAAATATTTGGTTCAACCCAATATATGGTTGGGTGGTACATGGAAGTCCCTGGCTTTCTTGGATTTTTCATATGTTAATAAGATTTCTTTTCCTCTTGTGTTATATGTGTAAATGTAATTGTGAATGTGTGGCTTTAATGGTTGTTCTATTTTTTTTATTATGTTGGTTATATTATGGTTATAAGCATGGTTCATGAGAGACTTTGGTTATGGATCTCATCATAATTTCATTAGTGCAATAAATCTGAATGAATATATGACCTAATAGATGATAATGTAGCTATTTTCATATGGAATCAATTATTCTTGATGATTCTAAGATAAGTATGAGACCCCTATGCTCAGATCTATGGTTATGACCAATAGATTACATGTTTGTGATATGTTTGATGAAATGACTATCATGGCTAGTAGGTTCCAGGTTAAGTCCTTGTACCAATGTTGCATTAATAAATTTAATTCATTTTATTTGTCATTTCTGGAAGACTCATGAAGTTTTGGGAAGAGACCCCAGACATAGCCCTGAAAAAGTGGCATAGAATATCAGATCATTGGTTCAGAACTACTTGAAAATGGCCACAGTCACATGCATGCCTTAATGTGGAATCATCTAGAGGGTCTCAGTCACATGCATAGATTTTCATGGGAGTGGCTGGGGGCCTAGTTCAGCAAAATGACAAGTTGTCTCAGGGGTTGGGCACCTGGAAATGTTGGTTGTCTCTTAAAGGTTTTGTAGTTCATAAGAAACATCAGATTGGTTTTGTTTTTCTGGTTCCACTTCCTTAACTATACATGGGGAGTTCAATCACATAATAATAACTCTTCATCATTTGTTTACCCTAGTGGACTGATTAGCTTCGGTAAATGTGGCAGGAGGGTATTACAGAGAGGTATCAGAGCATGGTTCAACTCCTGGACTAGATCGGCTGAATGTATTTTCCATGCATGCGTGAAGGATATATATGTGGTTGTTATGTATGCATGGTGGTAGTCATTGTTACAATAGTGTTTCCATGTAGGAGTTGATGATTTTTTGTTGGTATGTGTTTGTCATGCATACATGTTCTTTATATATGTGTTTGTTATGAATGCCATTGTTTGTATGTCGTTATGTATGAATTATCATGGTTATAGTTATGCATCTATACTAGGTCAAACATTCATTATGAGATCTGTTATCACCTAGATTGACCTCGGGCCGAAGGGAAGCAATGCCAAGGTAACCACAAAACAAGCTTAGCCAAGTAGCTAGCCCTACTAGGCCAGGAGAGGGCTCTCTATGTAAGGCTCTCAGTTAAGATGACTGGATCAGGTAAAGGATTTTAGGCTAGGTATAATAGCATGAATGTTTTTATTGGATTTTGTAGGGGTTTTGCCGGATCGGGAGGAGCTGGGCAGTCTAGGTTTGGGAAATTAGGTCAGAAATGCAGGGTGTTCTATGGGGCAAGGTAGGCATAGGCTTTAGCACTTTAGGCTTGATGATGTGAGGTGTTTAAGACTGATGAGGAGCTAAGAGGGGCATGTGACAATCATGGATCCTTCTTAAACAGTAGAAAACATGAAATGTTGACTGATTTCCCAAGGCAGAGCACTGATACAATGGATTCTACCTATCAAACTTGAAAACATTCAACTAGAAGCAATGAAATGAATGATGGCATACATAAAACATGTAAACAAATGATCACAAGGGAATAAACTATACTAAAACTCCATAACACATGGATCCCATAAAATAGTTGCAAATCTTATTAATCTCCTTGCCAAACTGCTTACAATGATGTACAATCAAGCTCTGAGCATCCAAATGAGTCCAACCCACACAATGACTGAGAACATACATGATATAGGCCTCAAAACAACTAATCCTATCCTGAAGGGTTGAATTCCATGAGAGGAGGAGCAGTTTCACACAATACGAAACTGATAGCTAAAGACTAGGGTGGTCAAACTGACTCATTCCTAATATGAAGCAAACTGATTCATTACATGCCACTTAGGCCATTCATCTAATGTATCTACCCTAGGTAACAAAAAATATAATTTAATTACATCATCATCATGAATTAAATCAATGAAAAACCAAAATCCCAGAGGTGAAAAGTGAAAAATCAAAGAATAAGTGAAAGAACTAGTTGCTCGTCAAGTGCGCAGCGCCAGTGTCAAACACGTCGTGCCTGAAGGAAAAGTGCAGCGCCATCTTCAAGGTGAGTTTTGACTACCTTCCTGGTGTCCAAATTGAGCCCAGGATAGCTCGTTGGAAAGATTATCTTGTCTAGTTTCTAGATCTACCTTAAAATTTGAAAATTAACTTAACTTTAACCTCCAAAAATGGATTCTCCCAAGACTAGTCAAACGCACAACGCCTGGTCCAAAAATGCGGAAAAAAAATGTGATTTTCAACTAGTTCTTTGCCATTTTCACCAACCAATTTTTCTTTCCAAGGCTAGAAACATGGTCTTAATAAATGTATTGGGCCTTCAGAATCCAATGGTGGTGGCCCCCTCCAAATAATGCCTCCAAAGGCACTGCACGTTTGGCCAAAATACTGATATAAAAATTGCCTGGAAAAAACAGGAAATGCCAAAAGCCAAAACTGAGTTTAGGGTCTTCAGAAATGGTTGAAATAGGTGGTGTTAAAGCTGAATAAGCATGGAGGGAAGACTCCACCAACAGATCAAGCTTATCCTTCTCCTTTTGATGAGTTAAGGCCTCAATTTTTGCAAGAGCCCTTTTGAGCTTGGCTCTAGCAATTTTGTTTCTCATGGCATAGTATTTGGCCATTTTTCTTTGAACTTCTGTGTTTCTATTGGCTTTAGCTAATAGGTCCTCAAGATGATTGTTATCCCTCTCAAGCCAATATTCCCTATCCTCATTCATCATTATGCCAAATTGTTCATTTAAGGTGAGTTGGGTAGCAAGTTGAGCTTCCTTTTCTCTTTCAATCTTTAAAGCTCACTTTAGGCCTCTAGTCCTAGGCCTCCTCCTGGGAATGTTTTCCTCCATGGGCTCACCATAATCATTATAGGCTTCCTCAATTTGGACTTTAAATTTTTCAGCTTCCCTTTTAGCTTTGATGAGCTGAACTTCCATAAGCTCCTGCTTGGTCTCCATTTGCTTATTTTCCTGTTTATAATAAGATATGATGCAACTTTATCTTTATATATTCACCTGTAACTCACCTATCAATGCTTCTTGCTCTTTGAAGATCATTCTGGTGTTTTACTTCTCATCTTCCTCATATAAGTCTACTAAATCAAAATCATCTTCAGTTTCATGGGGGTCTTTTTCTTGTTTTTGCATTTCTATTCAGCCACGTTTTCCTTTCCTTTATGTACCTGCTTTGCTGATGAAGAGAGCAAGGCCCCTCCCACAATCTGTGGGGAAAACACTTGCATGTTTCCTCTCTGACAAGTGTGCACCAAAGTACCTAAATTAGCCCTTCCTGGCTTGCTTCTTTGACCCTGATCACTTTGTCCTTTGCCACTTTCCCCTTTTCTGTCAGATGAAAGAACAAGTTCATGGAGTGGTGATAATGGAGGTGATGGTATGACTGACTCATCAGAGGAGGATGAATAATGCATGGGCTAAGATGAAGGGATGGAGGATGGTGGATGAGATGATGATGGAATGTCTTGAGTGGAAGCTTGAGTGAAAATGGGATTAGCTATAAATGTACTCCATGCAATGTTAAGATCTTTAAGGTGACAAAGAACTATGATCTTTATGAGGGAATGGTGAAATAAAATTTTCATTTCATCTTTGTGTTCTCTTATTTGGGCAATGTAAGCCATCTTCTCGACACTCCTAAATAGATAGTAGGATATATTGAGCATTTTAACCCTAGTGAAATGCATAAGTAACTGGATGTGGTAGGAATAGACCCTAGAGAACCTACCCTCACATGAAAAATATTTCATTACAATCTTCATCATAGGTTCATATCTGTCAAGGAGATATGGGAAAGGGAAGTAGCCTTTTCTTTGACTTCTCTACCTAGGTTTTAGGTATGGTTCCTAAAAAGATGCTTCTATCTCACCCTGCCTGAACCATCTTTCCCCAAATTTGGAATCCCAGTGGCAGCTGATATGATCATACAATGTGAATGTTATTCCTGCAAGAGTGACTTGGTTATCTTGAATTTTAATTATGAAAAGCCTAGTCAACTCAGGGTGGTACTCGAACGCTTGAAATTGCTCACAAAACTCAAAACACCCTAACCATTTGAAGGTTGTCACTATCATAGGAGATGCTAGGAGCTCTTTGAGATCTGTGGGTTCAAACCTGAGAATTTTCCCTCCTTTATGAGGCCTTCTCTGCTCTATGTTTCTCTCTCTGTTTGATCTCTCTTCTTCACTATGTGGCCTATATTCTTCATCAGCCATGGTGTCTTTGTTATGAAACCCTAAGTAAATGGTAGGGGAATGGAAGTGTTTGGGAAGGAAAAAGAAAAGGGAAAGGTAGATGGAAGTCTGGTGGGTGTAGGGATAGAGGTTTCTGAAGAGGAATATAGGGCATTGATCAGGTATCTTATGGAAAACAAGAAGCTTGCTTGCAAAAATCAGGGCTAAGAGAAAAACTAGGGTTTTACAAATGAAACTAACACCAATCTTGATTTCACTCTTCAAACATTGAGGAAATAACTTTGAGGAGAGGGAAAATGATGTTTTACTTACTTTACTGAGCTGAGAAGGTGTTCAGAATGTTGAAGAGAAAATATGAATGAAACTGGTCAAATGCACAGTGCACAGAGGGAGTGCACAGCGCCAACAGGAAATGCGCAGCACCAAGCTGTTTCTATTATTTCGACCCTTAAATTGGAAAAAACATCTGCTGGGGTTCGCTCAATGGGAGGTTAAATGGAAATAAAGGAGATATGAAGGCAAGAAGACCTTTATACATGCTTGAATTTAATTTTTTCTCCTCGAAACCCCCTTTGCTAATGTTTTGTCACTTTCACCTTCTCACCCTTTTTTGTTACTCTTCTTGATTTTTTGACTCTTTGCTTTTTGACAGGTTGAATAATGCTCAATCTTGACTTGAATTTTACAATGCTTGTTTGTCTTGCAGTAAGGAGAAATGCTCTGATGCAACTGGGATCACTTATTACATATAGGAACTTAAAATTACATATGAAATACAAATAAACTAAAATACTTTGTTTTCACCTCAAAAACATGTTTTTGAGGTGAAAATTACATTAGGTTAAAAGATAATAATTTCAGTAGCTATGACTTTCAAGCCATCATGCTTGATTTATTTATCATCTTCATACCCTTGCTGACCTTTATTTACACTTTGAAATCAGTTTCTTAACCTTGGTGATGAAACCCTAGACCTAATACCTAGTGACCAAATTTTACTTGAAGACTCCGTGAAATGACAAAATTTGACTTTGACACCCTTGACCACTTTGTAAGAACGTGTTTGATCACTGGTGGAAGGCTGCAAATACTGACTCTAACAACATCATTGTATGTAGTTTATGTCATCATGATGTTGTTGGTTTTTGTGATGCTAATGTGTTGGCTGGGATAAAGTAGGAGATCCAAATCATCAAAGTGAGGTTGCAGTACTAGATCTCAGGGTAAGAGCAGATTGGCATACTAGTTTGTATGTTTGTATTGTAACAGCTACAAACACCCACCAAAATTTTTTCTATGCTTGATTTTGGAGCCTCACTCCTAAATTACAGCAACTTATCTCACACTCACCTAGGTACTTGTGCTTTGATTGAGCTTCATCTTTTGCTTAACAACTTGCTTTTTCTTACTTGGTTTACTGTCTAACCCATAAGCCGATATCTTGACTTGGTTTCAACCCGGTTCCAGGCTTTCCTTAGTGAACTGCGTAATCCTTGAGGGCAACCAACCTTGATCTCAGGAATTGTACAGTCCAAGCCAACAATGACCCTTTAGCTCCAAAATTGTGCAAAAATAGCTAACAGTAAGCCTTCAGCTAGGAAACTGCACACAACATGAGAGGCAGCCAAGGCCACTTAGCCTATAAATTGCACAGAATCTTTCACTCAGTAGCTGCTCGATGCATAAGCCAGTGAGTTGCCCAGTTCTTCCCATAACTACATAATCTCTCTAAGAATTTCATAACGGCTTTTACAGCAAAACAAAGAAAAGCATCTCTAAAAATAGGGATCTATTTTAGCAATCCAAAGGTGACACTTGAGTTATTTTTAGAAACTACCACCAAGTGTCAATTTTTCCTAGATTTTTGGCCTTCACATCATAAACCATAAATCAACCAAATATACTTAATGGATGCTACCAGAGCTCATTTTCACATTCGATATTGGAGCTCTGGCATTCTCAAGGAGATCTACAAACATTTGGCACAGTCGTTACAACTTTTCCAAGTCTTGCTTTTCTAGTCCTTTTCTGCTTTTTCTGTCACTTTTATTTGTTTGGCTTGTGAGAGTGTTGTTTTACCCATTTTATTCAATGACCATTAGCGTTTTGATTTTTTTTAACTTGTAGAAGTTATTTTTTAAGTTATGCATTTCCTTTCCCAAGTATCACATGCATTACCTAGTTTTTGCACTAACGTCGTCATTGGGGCGACTCTCTCCACATGCTTCATTATTCTGTATTTTGATTGATTCCTACACTTGTTTTATTTGCATGAATTATCATTCACTCATATCTTCACCCACCATTACTTCACCCTTCAGATCTACTCGTTTTCATCGTCCCATTGAGCAAATTTGGGCTTCCTTGGCCCATATCGTTTTCCTCCCTAGCATGCACTGCACATTTTTGGATCTCAAGGCTCTACCTTGGCTCTAGGAATTGAACAGAGACTACCAAGGCCAGGCTCCAACTACACACTTCATAGTTCTAGGAGCCAACCCTAAGCCTTCACCATTGGTAATACATAATGTGTAGCCTCACCTAGCCTAAGCCTAATTGAACTGCGCATTGTGAAATTTTAATCAGTACTCCCTCTCCACTAGAAGCTGAGACTATTCAATGTGCATAACCAGATGGTAGTCGGTCATCTCTAAGAGCCCATATTGTGTAAGTATTCCCAGTAGTTTCCCAATTTGTTGTTTGGTCTGTTCTTGACGTGCTTTGGTTTCAAGCTAACATTAGCATGCCATGAGTGTCCTCTTTGTCTCTAGGTACAACAGTTATTGAACAACTCTCCAATAGTTACAAGTAAAATGGTTTCCAAGAGAGCTACATCAAATCATACTGTTGAGAGTAGAACTGGGGAAGTAGTTTAGAAGGTGTCAGATAATTTTCCATTTTATGCAGACAATCGGATGTTCATTGAGAAGGGCATGAAGTTAACATGATAGGAAATCAAGGATATATTTGTAGGGGACTTCAAGGAATATCTAGATGATAGATAGGTGTATGTCGATGTCCATGGGTTACACTTACATAAGATTGCATGTAGGTACCATGCCTTCCCTTATGCGGACATCATCCACTAGATTGTCTCTCACAAAGACGCAGAGACTGTGACATTGAGAAGTTCCTGTGGGACACAACTTGCCACCTTTAGGAAAAAATCCTATCATTAGATTGATCACTTATCTTAGCTAGTGAACTGCATGGATACACTTTTCTATTCTACCCATAGCTTTGTAAACACTAGAGATATTATAAAACGTTGGGTGAAAGAGTCATCGAAATTCAGAGAGACACTCACTCTTGTTTACAAAACAAAGTCACTCAGAAAGGCCTACCAGTTCTTGATCATCTTTTCATTCTAATTATACGGTCAAGAGAGAACAAAGACCTCTCCAGAGAATTAGGTGGTTGTGTTAGATGAGTTTGTGAATGATGGAAGGCCATTCAACTAATCAGGTTTTTTGGCTCTCTAGTTGAAATTCCATGTGACTAACGCCTGGAATCTACCCAAGGACAAGTAAGCATGATTCTACCTATCCATGTATCTACTTGACATAATCTATGCCCAATATCAGTTTCCTAGCATGGGTTGGACATGGACACCCAAAGAGAATGTTGTCAACATTTGTTGTGAGTTGCTTTCTGAATGTAGCTACTGAGGAGTTATGGTGAGGCTAGCTAACCATTTCATCATCCCAATGTACAAGTTGATCTTTCAGTAGGATCAACCTTGCATGCCCCAAGACGCGATGGAGTAAATACTCAACATTGCTTATTTGTATGCATCACCTGGTGGCACCTTCATCAAGATGTTTAGCAGAGACAAGCCTCTGCATGTTCTACCAAGGTATTCCATGGAAATGTTGGTCATGCAAGAGGTCTCATATCACATCTTCATAGGGTTATCAACATGGATGGATAGGAGGAATAAGGCACCATGGCCCGCTCCTCCTCTGTAGATTGGATTGTATGAGATTAAGAGCTTGAAGTATGTTGTTAATGAATCTAAGTTGATAACAAAGTTTGAATTCGGCATCAAAGACTTCAATACATATGATCTGCATGTATTTTCAAGGAGCACTATGCCAAGGTGTACTATCTATGGATCCACGGGACATGTGATTGGGCATAGGAGGACCCTTGGAGGTATTATTACAACTACTCCAAGCTCAATGAACTAGTCAGTATATCCACAACAAGGAAAGCTACTCTATAGGAAATAGCACCAAAGGAAGAAGCAATGACAGCATTAATAAGTAGCAAACCAATATAGGACAAAGGTAAGAGGAATATTTTTGAGAATACAAAGGCTAAGAAATGCTACAAGTTCAAAGAAGGTCCTATAATGGAGAAATTAGCTTTGGTAGTGGAGGCAAAGAGCAAGAAACGACTAAAGAGAGCATAATAAAGGAAGAGAGGAAAACAAAGGTTGGAGGAAGAAGAAATGAAGTTGCCAAAAATGGAAAATAAGTTGAATGAAGAACAAGAGCTAAGAAGGAGACAAAGTGAAGAGAAGTAGAAACAAGAACAAGAAGAAGGGATAGGCACGATGATAGAGAAAATTGCACCCATATAGGTTGAGGAGTCAAAACAACCAGTAGATGAAGAAGAGGGTGAGAAGGTGCAGGATCAAGAACTTTCTCAGCAAATTGAGTTAGTGGTTGAAGTAACGGACATCGAGTTGGGACAGGATCCATAGGACTAAGATACTGATCTCATGCCGAGAGCACCCGAGGTTTCCCCTCAGTCTCCACCACTTCTAGTATTAGAACCACTCTTGAGCGATCAAGGAGAGGATGTTATTCTTGATGATGATCCGGTGATGGATGTGTACAATCTATCATTTGACAAGATGCAGTAGAATATTGTATAGGTGTGGAGAAATCATTGCCAGGATGATCATGCATCGCCTGCATTTATTAAGGAAAGGGTGATAGTGTCAAATGTCAGAAAGCATCTAGTCACCATGGCTGATTCCACTATAGCTTATGCAAGAGCCACGAACTCAAATGTCAAGTTCCTGTTAGCAAGGAATGAATAGATGGCAAAGAAATTTCAAGCAATCACATAGAAGGCAAAACAATCAGCAAGATCCACAATGGAAGAGAGGAGGAAAGTGATATGTGTTGAAGTATAAACTCTTAAGGCCACCATCAAGAAACTTTATGACAGATTTGTTGCCATGCATAAGGCGGTTTTCCATCTAAATGGTTTTTAGCAGTGGAGCAGAAAGGTTGTCCAAACCCTCAACAACATACATGCTTCTATTTCCCATTTGTAGGAATGGAAAATGAGGTACAAGGGAGCCCTGCTTTACTTTCATAGGATGATGAAACCACAAGAAAAGATAGACAAAGCACGGATCCAGATGACGATCCAAAACTATGAGAAACTTTCCCCATTCATCACCAGCATACATGCCTCATGTGCATGATTGTATAAGAGTATGGAGGTCATCTATTGATTTCCTCACCAAAGCTATTGAGAAGAACCAAGTCCAGCTAGGGGTCAACAGGTACATGGAGCAGCTAAGGCAAGAGGCCATCATTTATGACTTGGCGCTTAGCACATAAAAAATGCAGAAGTACATTGGTGGTCTTATTGTAGTCAAGACCATGTTGTGCATGCTTCAGGATGAGTTGGACAAGGGTTCCATGACAATATACCAAAAAGCTATGGAGGGAAGATTATTCTATCAAAAAGATGCTCTCAAGGACTTTGGGGACACCATAGCAGAATACAAAGATTGGTATCAGTGTGTCACCGAGAATCATCAAGTGGAGGTTGCCGAGTTGGTCTTTCACAAAACTTCTGAGTCATAGTGTTTTGTCTTGTTATGTTGTCTCTAGCCTATCTTCCTAGTGTCATTATTGGAATGTGAATAGTCACTATGTAATGTAATGAGTTATTTATAAAGAAGTTGAAGAGTCATGAGGGTAGTCGAAAAGTCATAAAGGGGAATCTCAAGGGTCACCCCACCCTTTGTTATAAATAGAACCTCATAACTCATAGAAGGGGATTTTGGGAGCCAACATTTTGGCTAGTCTTAGGCTTAGAGAAGGCTTGGAAGTATTGAGATGAACCTTGACTTCTCCACAACGTAGAGAAGTATACTTGTTTAGAGGAGTAGGTTTTCTTGACTATAATGTTCCACTATTGGGGCTAGTTGTTGTCAAAGGTGTATGAATGGATGGAACTTTCACTTATAATAATAATAATTAAGCCATCATGCTTTCATGCATCCACTGTTATTGTAGTTGGAATATTCTGGTTTCTTCATAAATGTATATTGTTTAACTTACAATTTTCATACGAACTACTTTGTATGCATTTGTATGAACCTTGTTGAATGCGTGTTGTTGGATTAATCCGTCACTTTGTTTTGTGGAATTTTTTGTATTTTAGTTTGTGATTTCATTCCACTTCTATGTTACTTTCAATTTGTGTACTATTACAGGCTTTTAAGGGACACATTTCCTTTCCCCCTCTGCGTGTTAGAACCCCCATGCATCTCACTTGACTTGCTGCAAGGTCACACACTTGATTCATCCCAAAGTTACCATACCTATCTTTGCGTGCTACTACCGTCAAGGCACTAAACTACCAACCACTGTTGGGATTCCTACTCCAAATGGTCTAAGGTCTAGTTGGGACTTCTTACCGGGGAGATCCCCTTGAATGTTGGCAAGTCCAACACCATCAATAGTTAGGAAGGCAGGTATGTTGGTTAATGGTTGTTATAAGAATTATGGTTATGTACATGTCTGCCATCCTATTATTGTTGTGGTTACATGCATGATAGATGTTAGTTAATCAATGTGGTCATAGGAACATGCGTCAGATATTCATGAATGATGATTTATTGTTTTTATATGCCTTATAGTCATACGCATGACGATTGCATTTAAGATATTGATGTTATATATATCATGCTAATATAGATTGGCATGTGCAAATGAGTATGGTTATGATATTTAGGTATGAGTCGATATATTTGTGATATTGTGTCATACTAATATGGATTGACTTGGGTAGATGTGATAGCCTCCCCTAAGATACCTTGAGGTATGAGTTCGATTATGTCATCTATTTGGATCATCTTACATGGTATGTTTACAGGTTGTTTGAATGTTTCATTTATTTCATGATATGAGCATGTGTCTATGAGATCTCATGAAGAAATTATCTTGTTTAAGATGATTGTACTACCACATATGCTGAGACAATTGATAGGTTCCTGAGTGTAAGAAGTTGTTAGTTGTAGTAGTATGATTGATGACAGTTAGTTGATTATGACGTGGTTTTTAGTTTTGGAAAAGGTTGATTTCAATTAATAGACATGATGTTTTGATCCCTGGAACATGTGGTTGACATGTGTGAATAGTTTCAGGGAAACATACTTGGTATTAACATGACAAGGTAATAGTTAAGTTGTTTATATAACTATTAGCTAGGTGATATGACTGTACATAGAAAGACTTGATTGCAACAAGGTAAAAAGATAAAAGAAAGGAATTGGGTGATGATTCCTTTATCTATGTTTATAAATCACAATTCCAAACGAATGAGTGCTTTGTATGAATACAAGTCTTCTTAACCTTGATTTCATCTAACATTATGTGGATATGTTCTATATTCCTAAGCATGCATTTAATGGGTATAAGAACTAGTGTCTAGTTATAATTGGATCTGTCAAGGGAATTGGAGTCCCTTGATAGATGATATATGTATGTGTTCAGTTACAAGGCAATGTCCATGCCGCAACAAGGTAAGGTAACTATTATGTTGTTATGCTTATTTATGCACTGAAAGTTATGTGATTATGGTAGTATTATGTAAGGGATTTCATGGTAAAAGAGACTGCCATTGAATCTTGAAGAAGGCTTGGGTTGAGCCTTCCCTTGGAAGCATTGGGAACACATGGGGATTGAGTCATGTTGTTTGTTGCTAGTTTTGTGCTTTCAGTATTTTGTGAGTTGTTTGTATTTAACTTGTAGTTTTGTTAAATCTGGTTCATGGCCATGCCACTTTGTTTGTGGTGTCATATTTCTATTGGTTTTTCATGGTTTTCTATTGTTTTATTCTTGGTCTTGCCTTCTATGCTTTTAGAGTCTTGGTATTTGGTTGGAGAAGAGGAAATTTAATGGAGCTTGGGGAGATATGAATGAAACCTAATAGGTAATGTAAGACCCAGCTAAATATCGGTGCATTAGTAAAGGGAAGTAGAAGGCAAGAGTATGACAGCCAATTGGATTGGTTGGGTCTATGGGGATAAATGGACGGTGGTAATACAAACATGAGAAAGGTAACGTGAAAGGTAAATTAAATGGATTTGAGATGTTAGATGCCTTGGCTATGTTGGGAACTATTGTTCTCAATGTTGTGCATGTTGTGCAGTGATAAAGGGAGTTCCCTTAACCTTGAACTTATGAAATCTGGTAATTATGTTGTGATCATGATTATGTTGATGATTCTATAGGTATACATGTATGTATGTATGTCATTGTCTCACAAGATTATGACTGTTTTATGCTAATGTTTATCTATAAGTATTTATGTTGTTGTTTGATAGGGTCGTATGGGATCATTCTTGTGGAGGAATGATTTCTTATGCAGGTGAATGGAATGAATAGGTTCATGGTATTATAAGGAATCAAGCGGAAGACTAGCCCGACAGATCTATGAGGTTAGCCTTCCTGTGGATATGAATTGATACTATGTGCTTGCACTATGTCTATGATTATTTTATGATAGGTAATGTTGAGGGATACATCAGCGGAATGAATGCAGTGTAGTCTTAGGATGTGCAGTATTGGTGTTGTGTACATGTAGCAGATGTAGTATTGTGTACCTATGGTTTTGTATACATGTTATGTATATGGAATTGTATGCATGTTACATATGTATTATTGCGTATATAGTGTTGTGTGCATGTTGCATATGCAGTACTGTGTCCATATAGTGTTGTGTGCATGTTTCATATATGGTACTGTGTACATATAATGTTGTGTGCATGTTGCATATGTGGCACTGTGTACATATAATTATGTGTGATGTTTCATATGTGGTGTTAGGTGCAGATGGTGCTATGTACATGTCATATATGCAGTGAAATGTATAGATGGTAATGTGTACATGTTGTATATCCAGTGTTGTGTACATGTGGTGCAGTGTACATGTTGTACATATAGTGTTGTGTATATAAGGTGTTGTGTACATGTGGTGTTGTGCGCATGCGGTAATGTGTACATGTTGTACATGTGGTGTTGTGTACATGTTGTGCAAGTGGTGCTGTGTAAATGTGATGTTGTGTACACGTTGTGCAAGTGGTGTTGTGTACATGTGATGTTGTGTATACATTATGCAAGCGATGTTGTATATATGTGGTTCTATGTACATGTTCTACAAGTGGTGTCATGTACATGTGGTGTTGTGTACATGTTATGCAGGTGGTGTTGTGTATAGGGGGTATTGTGTACATATCGTACATGTGGTACTATTGTACATGTGGTATTGTGTGAATGTCGTACATGTTGTGTTGTGTACATCGAGTACTATGTTATGCGCACTTTGTAGTCATTATATCGCAATGTGTATTCATTGTGTTGTACTTCATGGAGGTATGTTTGTTGTGTTGGACACCAAGTGCAGATGTTGTGTTGTGTTGTACACTGTGTGTAGGTGTATGTATTGTGTTGTGGTGTACACTAGGAGTAGGTGTGTGTGTTGGCTAGTACACCATGTGTGGGTGTATGCATATGATGTACATCATGTGTATGTGTACATGTTTGAAGAGAAGAGAAGAGAAGGCACTCGGTTCTTTCCTAGTGTGACAACTGATTTGGTGTGTGTACGAAAAGGACAAAAGACAAAAGTAGAAGCAACAAACTTACTGAAGGATAAGTACCAACATTTTATTTCAGTTTTAATTATGCTTGTGATCTATGAATTTGATTTATGATGGTTACATGTGATCTATGATTTTGGTTTATGATGATTGCATGTGATTCGGGATTTTGATTTATGATGGTTGCAGTTGAGCTAATTGGATGTGATATGTTTGTACATGATGATTTGATCAAAGAGCTAGTTTGACTTGTTGTGACAGGAAGTAAAAAATGTTATAGGTTTACTTTATTAACGAGCTATCAATGACGTATGATTTGAATTTATTTCAATTTCTTTTAGTCTAATGGAAATTATGTGCTTGGTACATGAATGCATGGAAATTCCTGGTTTGGTATGTTGGTATTGACTGCTAGAGAATGTTAGCAGTAGCACAAGGAAGTAGATCAGGTAGTAGTATGTTGGTAGAGCATTCATGAGGATCATGGGACATTGGTACCCAATAGTGTTCATTTATTTCCATGAGCATGATATGACTAGTATGATTGTTTTTAGGTAGGGATACGCCTTGGTTTATGTATCTTCCGATGTGAGGAAACCTTACAAAGGGATGGATCACCTAGGAAATGGGATGTCAAGGAACTTGGAAGGTGAGTGATCTCATGGAAAGGGGTGACCAGATTGCTCGAGGGACTGTTTAGAAGATAAGGGAAGGTCAGACATGGATTTTTTTGGTCATTAGCATTGCCAGATGGAACCAAATGCACATTGGGAGTGTACCCTAGAACAATGAGGCGATAACTATTCACTGAGAAAACAAGTGGCACATGATTGTATCGCTATACATTGGATGCAACTTTGACTTTGGCAATAGATTCTAGACTTCCTAGGAAGGAGGTGAATTCTGGTACTACTTCTAAGGGTGGAGGTGTGAGCCTCTAGATTCCCATGTTGATTGATATGGCCATCGTATCCTTTTATTTGTTGGTTGAGAAAATGTGCATATTTATATATGTGTATATTATTGTAAATACCGTATTGATCTGGATTTATAAAGCTCCATATATAGTATGATTATTTGTTGGTTGAAGAAAATGTGTATAAGCATATATGTGATTGTTATTGTAAATATCGTAATGAGTTGTGTTATAGAGCTCCCGTGAATGGTATGATTGTCATGTTTTCAACAACAGCCATTGTAAATACTACAACTAGCTTTGTTATAAATATATGTGGGAAATATATTTTGTTTTCAACAGTCTTGTTGGTCATAGTTATCATACCAAGGACAGCGTTCCCGCAAGAGGGAGGGTTTTGTAACATCCCTAGTCAAAATACATGTAATAAAGTTAGTAAAGGAAAAATAAGACCAATGTCATGCGACACATATTCCAAGTTGAATGTTGGGGAAGACATCCTAGTAGGTGTTCATTTGGTTTATTATGGTTAAGAAAATTAGCAAAGGTAATGGCAAAGGCTTTGGAAAGGCAAAGTGTAATTAATTGGCATTTTACATATGAAAACAATGGAAATTAGGATAAAAGGAAGGTGAAAGGTCATAGGTTGCATGTGAGGAGTAAAATGAAGGCAAAATAATGGAAAATGAAGAAAATAGAGGCCTCATGGATAAAAAATCTTCTCATGATCATTTCATAGCATTTTGACAATTTTTGGGTGGAGCTCCCTTCCATTATCTCTCCCACACACTTACAGAATTATTGGAGCACTCTATCACTGGAGGAAGGAAGGAGAGAGAAAGAAAAGGGAAGTAGAGATTGAGTAAGAAATACTTGGATCAAGTGGCTATAGTGAGAATACTTGCTGGTATTGAGTTGCATGTATGATTTCCTCGCTAGTTTTAGCATTTAGGGTACATGCATGTGTGTATTTTGTTCTCTTGTTGTCATTGGAATGGGTTTTTCTAGTTGTGGCAGTGGTTTTCAGCTTTGCCTTTCCATTTCCAAATAACCATGGTATGATGGGGTTCTCCTGATTTCTTTGAACTGGAATTATCTAATGGTTTCCAAAATTGAGTGGGGTGGTTGCAGAGGAGAAACATAAGGCCTAAGAATCCCTGGATTGGTGATGGTGGAATTGCAATAAATCCTGATTGTGTATGCCCTTGATAGGCCTAGGAATCCTCGACCGACGAATGGCGAGATATACGATAAATCCTAGAGAGCGTAGCCTTATTAGGCATAAGAATCCTTGGGTAGTGAATGATGGGATATAATATAAATCCTAGAGGTGGAGAGATCTGGAGGCATCCACGCTTTTATAGGCCTAGTGAACATTAGACCCATATATGGTGGGATTGGGGTAAATCTTGGCAGTATATCTTTCTTGTTTGGGCCTAGGAATCCATTGGTGGGATTGCAGTAAAGTTTAGTTGTATAGATGAGGTCTTAGACCTATGAATCCCTTGGTGGATTGGAGTAAATCCCGAGGAAGCCCTCGTTGTTTTTTTGTAAGGCCCACATTCATGCTCAGAATATAGCACGGGGGAGATTGGTTGAAAGAAAGATTTGGTTAAACCCAATCTATGGCCGGGTGATACATGGAAGTCCCCGGCTTGGTTTCATTTTGAATATCTTAATAAGAGTTATTTTCCTCTCGTGTTTTATGTATAAATGTACTTGTTAATCTGTTGTTTTAATGGTTGTTCTATTATTGTTATTTTGTTGGTTATATGTTGGTTATAAGCATGGTGTTGGGTGTTTTAATTGTCTGTTAAATCCCTGTCATTCAGTTTGTCAACTCGGGGGTTTCATAAACTTAGAAGCAAACCAAAATATATGGGACCTCAGATGAGACTGTTGTAGGAGTTTTTTTTAGAATGGAAATGCATATTACAAATAACTTCTAAAACTAAAAGATTTCTAGTTCAAGATGCATCAAGCAAAGGAAGAGGGTCCCAATTCAGGAGGTCCTCGTTGTCCTTCCCCACAGTACTTTCCTCAAGAAGATAAACTATAGAGCAGTAGTATGTGATGTATAGAAAGTAAGATAAGAGGCTCCTAACTTAGGAAGTCCTAGTTGTCCTTCCTCATAGTTCTATTCCAACAACATTACCATTGCATAAACTCAAAAATAACTTGAAATAAAGAAAAGGAAATGAACTTTAATTATTATTCAAACCAAATAGAAGGAGACCTTAACTTAGACTCTTGGTTTTTCCCTCATATGTTGATTAGAACTCAACAAAAATTCATTCATAAGCATCAAAAATCAAGAATTTAGAAATAACTTGAAACTAGAAAAAGAGAATGAATTTCAGTTATTACTCATAGCAAATAGCAAGAGTAGCATAGACCCTTGTTTGTCCTTTCACATGCTGATAAGATTTAATATAAAATTCATTCACTAATAATGAAAAATATTCAAACATCTACGTAATTGAATGAAAATAAAATCTATAATGAAATAAAATGTTTCTTTGATCCTTTTAAAGTGAGATAAATTCTCTTAAGAACAAAATGACAAACTATTCCATAAATTCATATACTACATTAAGACAATTTATATCTAAAATTATAGAAATAAAACTTTATTCTATTCCATAATAACTTAGGATACATGCTCCACGAGTCCTCCCTTTGGAATGGAGGAGGTACTCCTATTTATACAAAGACATAAGCAACTAACTCATTAATGGAGATCCACTAATCCCTCCTAGATCCACAAATCCTTCATATGGTTATAGCCAATATGAGACACATATTCCTTTATCCATGATATTTCTCCATGAGATATGCTTGACCCCTATCCAAAATCCCCTTCAAATCTTCAAGAGAATTCGAATTTGAGTCTTGGAGGCCACATAAGAGTGTCTTGGAACCTTCCAAATCACCTACACATGTCACCAAACTCATTCCATCTTTAGGTATAAGAAAATACATGTTATATTTCTAAATTTTAATCATAAATTCACTTTAAATACATAAAATAAATAACTTTGGAAAATGAAAATATGAACCCATATGGTAATGGAAATATAATGATAATGTGATGAAATGAGATGACAAAATGAGGGTAAAGGTGAAAATGGAGTGAAAGTGTATGCTAATTTGGTGTCCCAACATACCCCCCAACTTAAGTTATTGCATGTCCTCATGCAGTCTATTGCATTGATTTACTTTAATCGTGATTTTATCTTTTGAGTTATCTTCCTTTTATATGAACTTTGGCTGATGTTAATTCTTCTTTCATCTTCGCATAACCATTTGATAAATTTGTCCCTTTTGCAAGCTGTCATTTTCAAAAATATTTCATTGCAACATATTATGGTGGTCCGGTTGCAGGTGTAAGGGATAATCATTCAAATCTTGAAACGATCTCCTCAAGTGCAGGTGGAATTTCTTCTTCTATTTCCCTTGGAGTTTCAATCATCCGCCTCCAAACTTAGATTAACTACTAAAACAATGGAATTGCTAAATTTTCCCAGAAAATAGAAATCTTCACTTACCTGGAACCGAAGGGAATTAACACATCGTTGAAAAACTTATTGGGTCTGCCTTTTCCACAGTCCTCTACCTCTCTCATGGAACCAAAATAAAACAAACCTCCAGCTTATAATTTGTTGGGTCTAAAATCTAGATTAACCAACGTATACTTTTACCACATGCCCACCATTGGATCGCGGCCTCCACAACGGCCAGTTACGATCATCTGGACTTCAACAGAATTAAGCCACAATTGAATTGTTCATCGAGTCCAAAAATTTTATTAACCACCATTCACTTTTCCACGTGATATCGTTGGATCTCGCTCCTCTAATCAGATGGCCCAAATCAACTGCACTATTAGCCTAGCTTGATAAAATATCACGTCCGGTTTTGGGTTAAATCTCGACACTGATTTGCATGCAACTACCGTAGATCTAACAGTTCTGTCAATCAGACGGTTCTAGGCGTATTTCTTAGTCTCTCTCGTCTTTTATCAGGTTTTCCTCCGTTTCGCCAAGTATTTTCCTTCCGCCAAGTTTAGATTGTGTTAAACTATATTTCTTTTAGACATATCCTGATTATCCTAGTACACAGAAATAAAGATTTAATCATGGTCAAAAAAAGTTATACTATCAACCTCGAATTATAAAGGCCAAACTAGAAATTAACAATACACAGAGATATTTCGAAGGAATCCAAACCTCCAGGATTTAACATTTCATGCATAAAATACACAGAGATATAGAGATGTTCCAATTATTTTATAGTCTAATTCTCCATAACCAAAATCCAGCCAAATCCTCTTACAATAGTTCAAAACTTACATAAATACTTTACATCCAACAATCTAATCCTTGATCAATGGATCAAATCTGTCTAATCCTAGATGAATACCTAACTTGCTTGATATTCTTCTCGAGAATCTCAACTAAGTCTAAACTACTTGGACTAATTATAAAATCATTCAAATACCTATATATTCTAGCTCAATTCCTATCTAGAAAACTTTGTAAATTGATAGCTAAAGGATCCCACTCCTTTGCTTGTAAACATTTTTTGGATTTTTGGAATAAAATGAAGCCTTTTGTCTTTAAGCCTCATTCTCCTGCATCAGACTCCTAAGCACAAAATTCTTTATGGGATCCTATCCATGAACTCTTGTACAAAATGACCCAACTTCTATAGCATGGTTTCTATCACCCAAGTAGCATCAACAATTAGTTGATCTTTCCACTTGACCAAGTATTGGAAATACTCTTGTCCCCTTGTTTTCTTAAACACTCTTTTATCCAATATATTCTCTGGTTTCAATGCCTTTGCTGTAGTTAGTTGTTTTACCCAATCCACCTCTTGTTATTCCTTGTCTTCTCTTGTGTCATTTGCCTGTCCCTTTTCATACCTATACAAATCAGCAACATTGAAAATTGGATTGGAGATATTCCAATACTAGGGGATAATTCAATTTCATATCCATTTGTAGAAAATTTCCTCAGAACTCTGTGTGGTCCAATCTTCTTGAATTTTAATTTGTTATACTCCCTTTTTGGAAATCTTTCCTTCCTTAGGTGTGCCAAAACCAAATCTCCAACCTCAAAATTTACTTCTCTCTTCTTCAAATTTTCTTTGTTCATGTACTTTGTGTTGTTTTCCTATAGCTTTTGTTTTACCTATTCATGAACTACTTGAATCTCTGAAGACAAATCTTCTCCTAGAGCACTCCTCATTTTATCTTTACCCAAATCTCTCAATTCAAACACTCCTCTTGGGTGCATTCCATAAACTATATGGAATAGATTCTGCCCTGTACTCCTATTAGGAGAATTATTATAAGCATATTTAGCCTATGCCAAAACTTGATCCCACTATTTTGGATGATCACCTGCAAGGCTTCTCAAAAGATTACCCAAACTTTTTTTCACAACTTCAGTTTGCCCACCAGTCTGAGGATGATATGCAAAACAGAAACTCAATTTAGTACCAAGTTTCTTCCACAAGTTCCTCCATAAATGACCAACAAATTTGGTATTTCTGCCTGAAACAATGCTCTTAGGTAACCCATGAAACCTTAAAATTTCCTTAAAAAACAAGTTAGTAACGTAAGTAGCATCATTGGTTTTATAACATGGAATAAAATGTGCCATTTTTGAAAATCTATGTTACGTAAACTTGACTCAGGATAGAGTCAAAATTGACCAGGTTAAACAATGATGGTTATGGGGCACATGGTATTGTGCACCCATAGTATTTTGCCTGTGGTATTATATGTAATGGAGCTTATAAAAGGCTGGAAGGACTTCATTGTAATGCAAGACCTGGAGGTGAGCGGTGAAGGCTCACTTGGTCGGATTGGCCAGGGTTTTGTCCAATGCTAATGAGATCTTATTAGGTTGGGTTTTTCCCCGAATTTGGGGTTTTTCCGGATAAACATTTGTGTTTATGTGTTTATGGTTGTTGCTGGTTATTTTTATATTTGTTTCTCTCAGTATTTCTCCGTAATTAATTTGTGCTCTTGGGTAAATTTCTTAATAACTGGTATCAGAGCCAAATATGGTTTCAAAGGGATTCTTTGATGCCAGGGGTTTATAGTGCTTGATGAGATCAATTCAGCATTTTTTACAGATTTGGGTCTGAAAATAATGGTAGAACAATTGTACGTGGAAGAACCTCAAGGAGAATGTGCGGAAGATAGTGCCATAACTGCTAGGGATCGCAGTGCATTGCGATATTTATCGGTTTGGAACATGCTGACGAATTGTTCGGGTTTCATGCAGCTATTTAAAGAAGGTCAGCAGAAGAAAATTGTTTATGCGACTTCGAAAATTGTTCGTTTTCTACTACGTGAGGCCACTAGTGCTAGAATCTACAAGGTTCTCGTCGGGCTCGTAGTTAGAGCAGTTTGATAGAAGTTTTTGAGAAAATCAAATTGAGAGAGGATGGATCAGAATCACAACAGCAATAAACAAAAAAAAAAAAATTAATGAAGTAAAAATTATTGCATGTAAATGGGCGTACTACTGTAAGACCTGGTAAGACATGTGTACCCCTCGGTGATCACCGGTAAAGTCTGGGTTAGACCTAGGTGATAGGGGGATGTCAGGTTAACAATACCCGAGGTAAAAACTGTGAGGGGGCTAAGAGCTAGAGTGAGTGGGATTGTCTCACTTAGCAGGTTTTACTGGAGTTAGTCAAGGAACCCCAAGTCAAGTTTAAGGGGGGAATTGTTACGTAAACTTGACTCAGGATAGAGTCAAAATTGACCAGGTTAAACAATGATGGTTATGGGGCACATGGTATTGTGCACCCATAGTATTCTACCTATGGTATTATATGTAATGGTGCTTATAAAAGGCTAGAAGGACTTCATCGTAATGCAAGACCTGGAGGTGAGCGGTGAAGGCTCACTTGGTCGGATTGGCCAAGGTTTTGTCCAATGCTAATGAGATCTTATTAGGTTGGGTTTTTCCCCAAATTTGGGGTTTTTCCGGATAAGCATTTGTGTTTATGGTTGTTGCTGGTTATTTTTATATTTGTTTCTCTCAGTATTTCTCCGTAATTAATTTGTGCTCTCGGGTAAATTTTTTAACAATCTACCAATTACTACATAAATCGAATCATGTCCCCTTTGAGTTTTTGGCAAACCCAAAACAAATTCCATACTTACCATATTCCAAGGCCTATCTGGAATAGGTAATGTAACATACAAACCTATGTTTTGGCTCCTTCCTTTTGCATACTGACAAACTTTACAATTCTTTACATACTGCTCTACTTCAGCTCTCATCTTCTGCCATAAATAAAATCGGTTCAACTATTCATAAGTCTTGTCAGCACTAAAATGTCCTCCAAGTCCACCACTATGTTCCTCCTTGAACTAAGTTTCTCTCATAGGACAATTTGGTATGCATAATTGATTTATTTTAAATAAAAGTCCTTCTTGCATGAAATAATCTAGCCACTTACTTCTACCTAACAAAACAAGAGTTCTACAAGCTTCAAATGCCTCTTTAAAATGTAGACCTTTCTCATATAATTCCTTAAGAAAATCAAAACCCAACACTTGAATTTGACTTTCTTGCTCCAAAATGCTTTTTCTACCTAAGGCATCTGCTACTTTGTTTGATTGACCAATTATGTGTTTTAACAAAAAATTAAAACTTTGAAGGTATTTTACCCATTTTTCACGCTTTTGGTTAAGCTTTGCTTGTTCCATAATGTATTGTAAGCATGGTTATCTGAATACAATATGAACTCCTTAGACATCAAGTGGTGTCTCCACTTCTTCAAAGACTGCACCACTGCATAAAACTCCTTGTCATAAGAAGAATATTTCTTCTTTGACTCATTCAGTTTCTCATTGAAATAAGCTACAGGTGTGTCCTCCTAACTTAATACAACTCCAATGGCTTCTCCACTAGCATCACACTTCACTTGAAAAGGTTTATTAGAAATCAGCCAAAATCAAAATAGGTTTCTCAGTCATCTTTCTTTTCAACAGTTGGAAGTTCTTTTCTACTTCAACTGTCCATTTAAATGGTTGCATGTCCTTCTTTATAGTATCAATAATTGAAGCATTGGTCTTACTAAAATTTCTTATGAATTTCCTATAAAATATATAGCAAGACAATGAAAACTTCTTGCCTCAAAGAAACTTTTTGGTGAAGGCCACTCCATGATTGCCTTGATCTTCTCAGGATCCATCTTTAACCCATCAGTAGAAACAACAAAACCCAAATACACCAACTCCTCCTTCATGAATGAACATTTCTTCAAATTTAATAGTAACTTCTCTTGTTGTAGCCTCTGTCAAACATAATGTAGATGTCTCACATGTTCCTCTTTTGATCTATTGTAAACTAATATATCATCCATATATACTAATACAAATTTACCTATAAATTCTTTGGAAACTTCATTCATGAGTCTCATAAATGTACTCGAAGCATTTGACAACCCAAAAGGCATTACATCCATTGATACAATCCTTCATTTGTCTTAAAAGCAGTTTTCCACTCATCCCCTTCTCTAATTCTGATTTGATGATAACCACTTTTTAAATCTAACTTTGTAAAATATCTTTCTCCACTCAAACAATCCATCAAATATTCAATTCTAGGTAAAGGAAATCTATACCTAATTGTTATCTTATTGATTGTTATTGAATTAGTGCACATTCTCCAGCCTCCATCTTTCTTTGGGCTCAACACTGTTGGCATTACACAAGGACTCAAACTCTCTCTAATTAGTCCCTTGTCTAATAGTTCCTGAACTTGTTTCCTAATTTATTCATTCTCTATGCGATTCATTCGATAAGCTTTTTTATTACGTAGATTTTCTCCTGGAATCAAATCTATATGATGGCTAATTTTTCTAATGGGTGGTAACTCATTAGGTAAATCATCTACAATGATATCACAATAACTATGTAGCAACTCTTGAATTTCAATTGGTAAATCAGAAAATTTATTAGAAGTTATTATTACCTTGGATTTGCAAACCAATGCAAAACTTATTTCATCTTCATCCATCTGTTGCAAGTACTCCTTTCCACTCAGCAAAAGGGTCTTTGGATCAAGTTTGCTTGATGCATCCTCTTCTTCCATAGGCAGCAATGTATGATTGACACCATCTTTTCTAAATTTGTATGTGTTATTCTTTCCATCATGCATAGCTCCTCTGTCATACTACCAAGACCTTCCCAGCAATATGTGACACACATCCATAGGCATCACATCACACATAATTTTGTCTTTGTATTTGCCCAACTGCAACTCCACTTCACACTAATCATTCACTATCAATTGATGCCCCTTTTGAAGCCATGACACCTTGTAAGGTGTTGGGTGTTTCTTTGTCTTCAATTTCAATTTCTCCACCACTTCTGTGGAGACCAAATTATCTGTACTACCACTATCAATTATCATCTAACAAAACTTCTCTTGAACCTTGCACATAGTCCTAAAATATGTCTTTCTCTGTGTTGGTTCAACAATTTCCTTAGCTGGATTTAACATAACTTTTTTAACTATCACAGATTCCCCTTTCTCTGGTACATTTTATTCTTCTATTACCTTTAATGCTTCCTCTTTAGTCTTAGAAACAATTGCATTCCTCTGATTCATTCCTATGTTTTCTGGGCACTCATAGGCTCTGTGTCCCATCTTGTTACATCTGACTTCTCTTCCTCTACCTCTACCTCCTCTTCCTCTAGAAAAATTCCCTCTGCCACTTGCATCACCTCCTGTGGGTGCATGTTGACTTGAGCTGCTGCTAGCTCCATCTCTAGGCGGTGTAGACCTTCCTCTACCACCTTGACTTCCACTTCCTTGGATAGTACCTCTATTTCTGGCAGACTGCTTCCTCATGAGTTTTTCTTCAGCCTTCAATACCATCTAATAAGCCTCTTCTAATATTTTAGGAGACAATACACTTATCTCATCTTGGATCTCCATTCTGAGACCACTCACATATCTTGCAACCATCTCATCTATATCTTGGATTTGTCTTGCTCTTATACTCACTTTGTAGAATTTGTCTGTGTATTCCTTTACTGTCATAGACGTCTATCTAAGATTCTACATTTGTATAAATAATGTTCGCTGATAATCACTTGGAAAAAACTTACTTTTTAGCATTGCCACCATTATGTTCCAATTCTTAATTGGTTGTTTACCAAGTCTTCTTCCTTCTACCTGCACTCCATCCCACCAAAGTCCTGCATGTCCTTTCAGTTTTGTGATAGCAAACTTCACTTTCTTTCCTTCTTCTATTTCTTCATAATCAAAGAATTTCTCCATGTCATTAATCTAGTCTATCAATTCTTCAGGGCTTAAGCTTCCTGTATAAATTGAAACTTCAAGTCTGGGCTTGGATGTGGATCTCAATATTGACTTAAATAATCTCATTTCAAGATTTACATCTGCAGGTTCCTCTTCTTCTGCAGCTCCAACTTCAGGCTCACTTACATCTCCAACATCCACATCTCTTCTCATTTCCATTACTTCCAATCTAGCTTGCATCTGTTGCATAGCTTCCAACACTTCAACATTTGCAACTGGTCTTCCTCTTCTTCAACCACCACCTCTTCCTCCAACTCTGAGATCAATGTTCGATTTCCTTTTCTAGTCCTTGAAATCCTGTTCAGTGTCAGGAGGCTACTCTAATACCACAAATCATGGTCTAGTTGCAGTTGTAAGGGATAATCGTTCAAATCCTGAAATGATCTCCCCAAGCGCAGGTAGAAGTTCTTCTTCTATTTCCCTTGGAGTCGAATTTCTAAATTTGGCCAAAAAATAGCAATCTTCACTTACTCGGAACCGAAGGGAATTAACACCCCATTGAAAAACTTCTCGGGCCCACCTTTTCCACAGTCCTCTACCTGTCTCACGGAACCGAAAGAAAACAAAGCTCCAACTTTTAATTTCGCAGGTCCAAAATCTGGATTAACCCGCATATACTTTTACTACGCGACCACCATTGGATTGCAACCTCCACAATGGATAGTTATGATCATCCGGACTTCAACAGAATTAAGCCACAGTTGAATTTCTCATCGGGTCCAAAAATTTTATTTACCACCGTTCAATTTTCCATGCAATATCCGTTGGATCTCGCTCCTCTAATTGGACAACCCAACTCAACTGCACTATTAACCCAGTATGATAAAATATCTTGTCTGGTTTTGGGTTAAACCTCAATGCTAATTTGCATGCGACTACCTTAGATCAAACAATTCTGTCGATCGGATGGTTCTAGGATTCTTCTTAGGCTCTCTCAGATTTTATCGGGTTTTCCTTCGTTCCACCAAGTATTTTCCTTCTGTCAAGTTTAGATTGTGTTAAACTATATTTCTTTTAAACATATCCCGACTATCCCAATACACAGAAATAAAAATTTAATCATGATAACACAAAGTTATATTATCAACCTCAAATTCTAAAGGCCAAACTGGAAAATAACAATACACAGAGATATTTTGAAGGAATCCAAACCTCTGGGATTTAACCTTTCATGCATAAAATACACAGAGATATAGAGATACTCCAATTCTTTTATAGTCTAATTCTCAATAACCAAAATCCAGCCAAATCCTCTTACAATAGTTCAAAACTTACATATATACTTTACATCCAATAATCCGATCCTTAATCAATGGATCGAATCTATCTAATCATAGATAAATACCTAAACTGCTTGATATTCTCCTCGAGGATCTCAAATAAGTCTGAACTACTTGGATTAATTACAAAATCATTCAAATACCTATATTATAGCTCAATTCATATCTAGAAAACATTGTAAATTGACAGCTAAAGGATCTCACTCCTTTGCTTATAAACGTTTTTTGGATTTTTGGAATAAAATGAAGCCTTTTTTCTTTAAGCCTCATGCTCCTCCATCATATTACATCGGTTGGTTCTTGTGTGGCAACCAAATTTTATTAGTATTGGTTCTTGTGTAACAATATTTTTGTTATTTTTGTGTTGCATCAGAAGACTTTGAAAACATTTAATCAACCATTCATTCTATGATCGTCATTTTCAAAACATGTAACGTTTTGAATCATAATGCAATAGTAGTTGTTTGGAAAAGTCTGTTGGTTAGGATGGGATGCGTATAAAGGACATATACGACATATGAAAGGTGATAATGGAATATGAATGTGATATATGTCGCGAAATGTGAATATGAGGTATGAACATGAATTTCCCCTCCAACTAGAGATATGACAATGGGAAAAAGGAAGTGAGGAACTTTCCAAAGTTACAATTTTAAGAATTTTAAGGAATTGCATGACTAAAAATTAGAAAACCACATACCTTCACTAACCCTCAATGTACATGAGTAGTGGATGCTAAAGAGTGTGATTGTTGATGTTGTTGGATCATCGAGTATGTAAACAAAGGAATTTGGATCTTCTTCTTTGTTCGCTTTTTTGATGACAAGGTTTGAATCTTTATTGCTGCTATAACAAATTCATTTGCTGCATACTGTTAAAATGATATAGTCTTTAATCATTACAACACGCGATGGTACAATTCTAATCATGTGAATAAATGTTTCAATTTCGAGCATGAAGAGAAGTCATTGGATTACCAACCATTGATGCATGTCGTTAACCAATGTGAGGCAACTCACCAATAATGTCAATGAGTGCCAAGGTACCTAAGTACATCTTGTGAAGGGTGAATAGATGAGCTAATGTTGAGCCACTTGCAAGATCCAACGATCAATGGACATTGATGTATTCCTGTGATTGTTGGTGAGAGAGCCTGTCATTAAGGCATACAAGCCTTAAGGTACTACTAAGGACTCTAGCCTTGAACCTAGATAATGTTTTGATGTTGATGGTCCAAGACTTGTTAGAAGGGAGTCCTTAAGGAATCCTCCATCATCTAACTCGAGCATGAAACAATAATTTTGAAGGATTATGGATGAGAACTTTTGCAGTGGATCAAGGTTTATTTGGAAAATTAAAAGGAAATGGAATGAATCAGCTTTGTAGAGGAGCTGAATGTTTTTATTGATGGGATATGGGTTAGTGAAAGTGAGGCAGGAAAATGACTGTGAAGGAAAATTTGTTGACTGAAAAAGTGAGAATGCAATGAAGGTTTTATTTACTAAAAAGGGAGGAATACAATGATGAATGTAAATGGAAATGAGGTGAATGTTTTATTCAATAAAGCATGGATGCAATGGAGACACTTGCATCTAAAAGGCTTGCAAGTGATGGATCTGATCTGACATCATGTGCTCATGCATTGATGTTTCATCTTTGTTGCTGCTTTGATCATTTTCTTATGAAAGAAATGTGGTATTTGAGAGGCTTTTCAATTATTTGATAGATATGATAACATTCTCCCCCTTGGCTTAACCAAAAGCATGTCCTCGTGCTTGAAATGGGGTCTTTAAAAGATAATGTTTTCTTGTGGTCATTTGTTTATCTTCTTGGAACCTGCAAAAAAATAATACATTTTCTGCAATGAAATTTAATTTTATCATAAGAGAGAGGTGATCAATCTCTCTATTTATGACATTTACAAAAAAAAAACTGAGAATTGGTACTAATAAAACAAATTCATGAAAAAAAACCGAAAGAATTTATACATGTGTCAAAACTAGTGCCTCATTTTGTCTGTTATATCTTGTCAGCAATTTCTTAATTCTTTAAATGTTTCAAATCCTAATCATGTCTATGTCATTATGTAGATCTCGTCGATATCTTTCCAACGATGCTTTAATTGTCAAAATCCGATGTCTTATTAGAAAGTTGTGCTTATTTGAAATTTGGGTGAAATAATGAAGATTGTCACAAGGTTTCTCAGTTGCAGGATTGCAACCTTCCTGCATATAAATATCTTGTCTATATTCTTTGGCTGAGCCATGACATAAAATTTTCAAGTTTGAGATGTCATTGCCTTCTGTACCTGGAAGACATAGGGAAACATGATCATATAAAATACTTTATGAAACGAAAACGCATGTCTATAGGATTTAATCCTCCATCTACAAGATTCTCTTCAAGTCATTTTTCAGAACAATAATACTGTAGATGAAGCACCCTTATGGTTATTTTTCTTGATCCATTTTCAGTGTTGAAAAATGAGTTGCCAGATGGAGAGTGACTGTGTAATAGTGATGTGGTGGTGGGTGACATGGCAAATGGATGATGTGACATGTTGACTAATTGACTGATGATGTGGCAATGAATGTGCAATATTGGCCAATGTTGTGCTGCCACGTGGTGGAAAAATTGTTGTTTAATTAATGTTGCATCAAAATTGTAGAATAATTAACAAATTCTAATTCCTACAAAATTTGAACTCATGACCTCCATTATGCAATTTGAAAAACTTACCAACAGGTCACAAATCACATTTATGAATTTAATGGAATTTTGGGAATTTTAATTATTCTAAAAATGAAAATTGAAATAACAACTTGACAAGTGCTCAATCTAAATCCAAGATTGTTAGGAAAATATGATTCCAAAATATTTGCAAATCATTTTTCATATCTTTTGAACTCATCTTTTTTGCTGAGAAAGTGGACTTTTTAAACCAGTTTTTATTCTATAAAAGCTTGGGAAATGTTTATGATTTTTTTATATATATTTTTTTTTGTTGTAGGTTGTAAGCATGGAGAGAAGATCATTTATGAAAATTTCTGCACTAAGAATATTTTTTTTAATAATTAATTTTTTTGTTATTCTATTATTAAAATTTTTATTTTTATCAATTTAAAAAAAAAAATTATTGATTGATTTTTTTCTCTGCGGCTTGGCAATGTTGTTGGGTGGCTCGCCATGACTCTGTGGTTGGGCCGTTGGATGGTCGTGGCCTTGGCCTTGGCTGCTGGCTGCATTTAATTGAAAATCATTTTTTATTCATGCAACCTATCAAATAAGGCTCCAGAGAACCTCGAAAATCTATCAAACAGTTATGAATTTTGAGGAAATTTCCACGTTAAACATAATTAGCCCCATTCTGAGAAAAAAATATGTTTTATATTTTTGAGATTCATTTTCATTTGATCACCAAATTCATTTTAAAAACGACGTTTTTAACCTCTACGAATTTGGCCTCGCCAGGAGTTTTTTTTTTTTTTTAAGGGGAATGCACAACTATCTTTCATTTTTTCAAAATCATACATAACATTTACAGAAACTCGTTTCATTGGCTTCCATGAACCTTTTTTTTATTTTTTTAAATTTTCTTTATTCTCATTTTCATTTTTGTGTTTTAAATTAATCTTATATTTCAAATTTGTTTAAATAAGCAAATCTCTTTTGTGTTTTTTTTAATTTACACGTGTTCCATTCACTTATATATATATATAGATATTAAAAGAAACAAATAATGAAAGAGAAGAATCAATTTTTTATTTTACAAAAGATATACTAACATGAATTTTTTTTTCTAATCCTCCAAGTCACAAAAACCGTAGGAGGAGAGCATACTCAAGTTTTATTAGTTGATTCCTCTCTTTTAAAAATTTGGATGCAAAACATAAAATAAAAAGAATCGATCTCTTACCTGAAACTATCATTCTTCCACCTTCGTTTGTGCTCCTCGTTCACAATCGTTTGTTTTATTGCAAATTTTTCCTCCCAAGGGTTAGTAAATGTG
The DNA here is from genome assembly GCA_031772625.1 of Pinus tabuliformis. NCBI lineage: Eukaryota > Viridiplantae > Streptophyta > Pinopsida > Pinales > Pinaceae > Pinus > Pinus tabuliformis. Next base: position 81,086,725 of record CM062810.1, on the reverse strand, counting down.
TGACTCTTATTGTACCACAAAATCACAAATCTATCCTAAAAATCACAAAAACTTGTCTTTTTATTTGTTAGTCCTATTTTATTGAAAAATAAATCAAACATTCTCTTAAGTATAAGAGAATTTCCAATGCATCCATTTGCGCAACAAGATCATGAGTAGACTCATATCCAAGTTTGAAAAGTAAACCCTATTGAGTTCTTGGACATGATCATGAAGACTAACTAGTTGAAACCAAATTTGAATGTGATCTTTAGTTTTTTTATTTTCTTCAACTGTCATAGCACGAAGCTCTTCAGATCTTGTTTTTGCAATTGGATTTTATTTTTATTTTTATTTTTTTTAATGAATGGGGGTCCTTGATTTTAATGTTCTATGTTTTCTATATGCAAATGCAAATAAACTTAAATGAAAAATTCCTAAATTCATCTAACCCCAAATGAAAATGACTTAAAAGAAATTGTTACCTAAACAATCCTCCTAACTTAGTTACATCTAAGTTTGCTTCCCTGGCAATGGCGCCAAAATGTTGGGTGTTTTAATAAATCCATGTCATTTAATTTGTCAACCCAAGGGTTTCGTAAAGTTAGAAGAAAACCAAGTATATGGGACCTCGGATGAGACTATTGTAGGAGGTTTGTTTAGAACAGAAATAAATAATGGAAATGCATATTACAAATAACTTCTAAAACTAAAAAGTTTCTAGTTCGAGATGCAACAAGAAAAGGAAGAGGCTCCTAATTCGGGAGGTCTTGGTTGTCCTTCCCCATAGTACTGTCCTCAAGAAGAGAAATGAAAGAGTAGCAATATGTGATGTATAGAAAGCAAGAGAAGAGGATCCTAACTTAGGAAGCCCTGTTTGTCCTTCCTCATAGTTCTATTCCAACAAAATTATCATTGCATAAACTCAAAAATAACTTGAAATAAAGAAAAGGAAATGAAATTTAATTATTGTTCAGACCAAGTAGAAGGAGAGCCTAACTTGGACTCTTGGTTGTTCCCTCATATGCTGATTAGAACTCAACTAAAATTCATTCATAAGCATCAAAAATCAAGAATTTAGAAATAACTTTAAACTAGGAAAAGAGAATGAATTTTAGTTATTACTCATATCAAATAGCAAGAGAGCCTAACTTAGACCCTTGTTTTCTTTTATGCTTAAGTAAGAGTCAGTCCTTCTATTCATTTATCTATATAAAATAGGTTACATAATATACATAAAACCCAAGGTAGAAGAGGGCCAAAGATTTGGCTATCACTTTCTGCCTTGGGACAAGAGCCAACGGCTCGAGAACTAAGCCTAGAAACCAAAAAACCATTCAACCAGTCATCCTAGATCCAACAGTCAAGGATCAAAATGACACTAAAAAATGTGTCCCCAAAAAAACTAGAAATGGACCCAAAGAGGAATTAGAGCCCACCTAATAAAGATTTTGGTTCCACTACGGAAGCCAAGAATATAACTCGGACCCACCAACATGGACAGTGAACCTAGGCCGTTGATCCGCAACTGTTTGATCCAATGGCTAAGAGGAATATCGGGCTGAAAAGAAGTAAGAGGAATACCCACCCGATGAAGGCGGTATTCTCTCTCCTCCTTGAGCCATGTGTTGAGAGATGAGTGGCATGGGGCTCATTTCTAGGAAATGGCTTCGGGGTTTGAGGACACCTGAAAACCCGAAAACCGCCTTGACTGTAGTATGACTTAAAATACTGCCGATTCGCTGCACCTGCTGCCAACCATTTAGCGGCGAGACACATGCATGCCACTACCATGTAGATTTGATCAAAATTCCGCCATTTCTCCTAATTGAACGCTCACCATCCCAGCTCCCCGCAGAGCCAAAACGGAGTTGATCTGTGCTATAAGGTAAGTTTATAGAAATCCCTTTGTTGTAAATCATCACCCACTGGAGAATCCTGGGTCTAAACCATTCTGGGCTGATAAAACTAACAAAGGCTTGGATGTTGTTTTCAATACTATCCCAGAGTCGCTGCATGTAGACTGTACATTAACTAATTCCATAATTCTACAAACTGCTAGTATCCCCTGTTTTGATAGAGTTCTCCGTCCACATTCACTTGTCTGAGACACTCATCCCACAATTTGCCTTGGGGAACCTCTTCCCATCTATATTTATTGTTGCTTTTAGTATAGAGAGCTCCTTCATTGGCTAAAATGTCCGCCAATATGTTGGCAATCCAGTGCACATGTGTGAAACGTAGGGTCCTCATGTTCTGAAGGTGGGATTGGATCATTTGATAAACCTAAAGAAACCTCCAATGTCTCGAAACTTTTTCCAGAGCCAAGCCACAATATATTTTTTTGACTGAATTGATAATCAACTTAGAGTCTGCTTCCATTATAATGTTATGTAGATTGTCGTTCTTCAGGATTTCTAAGCAATGCTCTAGGGCCATGAGCTCTACCATATTGCTTGTGGCTTCCCCAAATTACAATGAAAAATGCATTGTATGCCACCCTTTTCATCCTTATCACTCCCCCATAACCAGCCATGCCTGGATTTCCTTTTGAGGCCCCATCTATTTTGCATTTCATAAATCCCTGAGGGGGAGGACGCCAGAAGTCTTTAGTGGTGACAATTTGATTTATATTTCTATTATTGCCCTGTGGAATAGCCCCTGCATACCCAGCTGAAGTAGAATCTACACATCAGCATTTGAAGGGAGATTCTTAGGGGATTTTTTCATTTGAGATTCAACTGTCTCCTTGAGCTGTCTTAAAATTTGTTCCATGATGCTCTGCGGACAACCATTTTCATTTTTGAAAATTCTATCGTTGCGTTCTTTCCAGACATCCCAGATAAGGAAGCTTGGAGCTAAAGCCCATGCTTTGTTTACTGTTTCATAATTCGAGAAGTGTTCCCTCCAATAGTTTAGTGTGCTGGTGATGCTTCCCATGTCCCTATCTATTTGTCTGAATATTGGGGAAATCCCATTCCACAAAGTGGAAGTAAATGTACAGAGGTTGAGAAGGTGATACATAGTTTCTTCTTGTGATTCATATAGCTGGCATTTGGATGGGCCAAAAACACCTCTTTTCAAGAGGTTTTCCCAGGTTATAATTTTCTTATGCAGCAATAACCACATGAACAGTGTGATTTTCATCCATCCTTGGGGTCTACCACAGATTCCTCCAAACCCAATCTGGGTTTGTCGAGTCAATCCCAAGGGCTATGCATTTTGCCTCTTAAAGGTTAAAGGTGCCTTCATTATTATTGCCCCATCTCGGTTGGTCTAAATCAGCTAATATCAAGATCTTCCTTTGATACAGGATGGTTGTTAGAGCATCAGCCTGTGCCTTCAGGGTGGCATTATCCCTGTAATCCATTTCCATCCAAGTTCTCCATTTTCCTCTGTTATTTGTCTGATCCCAAAATTCATTTACTTTAAGTAACCCTTTGGTGTCAGCATCATTCTTGAGATTTGCAAAGTCTTCTCTTAGCAATTTAGGTTCCTGTTACCACTTGCCCTCCCAAAACCATGCAAGGTTTCCATCTCTAATTTCCCAGAAACTATTTTTTTGAACTATGGCTCTGTTCTCCCAAGCTTTGTTCCAGATGTGGGAGCCTTTGATGATTCTAGACATTCTAATGTGATCCCTGTCTTGCCAATTGTTTGCATATTTCTGTTTCCAAATTTGTGCCCAAGGGGCATTCGAATCTTTTAGCCATATCCACCATAATTTTTCCCCCAAAAATTTGTTTAGCACTTCAAGATCATCTAGTCCTAAACCTCCATGTGTTTTAGGTTTACATATATATTCCTACACTACCAGGGCCCATTTTTTCTTTTCTTCCCCTTTACCCCAAAGAAAATTTCTTTGGATATTTCTGCATAGTTTCATGATTCCTTTTGGAGCTGGAAGGGTTGAGAACATGAAGATGGGAACAGATTGTAGTACAACTTTTGTAAGCACAAGCCTACCTACCAAGTTCAAAGACCTGCTTGTCCATTTTCATGTCTTGCCCTATAGCTTATTAATCACATGCTCCCAAACTGTCTTGCTCGGAGGTTTGTCTGTTAACAGTACTCCCAAATATTTTGATGGTAGCATATCTCTTTGAAAGCCTAGACTTCTGGAAATATTTCTCTGAATAGCAATGTTAGTGTTAAAAAAGAAAATCTTTGATTTGGAGAGGCTTACCTCTGTGCCCACAGCCAAAGCAAAGTATTTTAGGATTTGTTTGTATGCTAAAGCTTCCTTGACCATAAGTATACCTTGTAGCATGGTGTCATCCATAAATTGTTGATGGGTCATAGCATTTCCGTTCCAAGTTAGTTTGAGACCCTGGATCTTAGCTTCTTCTTTAGCAGACTTGATAGCTAGGCCTAGTCCTTCCATCATTAGAATAAAGAGAAAGGGGGAGAGAGGATCTCCCTGTTTGGGACCTCTCGAAGGATTAAAGGGATTTGATGGAGAACCATTTAACAGGATTGAAAAAATAGAGGTAGTAACAAGGGCCATAACCCATCTCACCCAATTGTGGTCAAATCCATAAGTTAGAAGAACTTTCCTAATGTAAGCCCAATTTAACTTGTCATATTTGTTTCTTCGGTCCAGTTGCATAATCATTCATGCCTGCCTATTGCTTATAAGAGAGTGAACCACCTCATTAGCTTGAATGATATTGTTGAGAATTTGTCTGCCTTCCACATACCTCGTTTGCTCCACAAAAACTAGAGTTGGTAGGAGGGGTTTAAGCCTGTTCGCAATTATTTTGGAAATTATTTTATACACCACATTACATAAAGCTATAGGTCTGAATTTGTGTGGTGTCATAGCATTATCCTATTTTGGAATTAAGGAAATGAAAGATGTGTCGAGTGCCTTCAAAATAGTTCTATCTTTCCTAGAGTCCTCCACCACATTGAGGATATCTTGCTTGACAATACCCCAACATGCTTTAAAGAAATTAACATTGAAACCATCTGGGCCAGGCGCCTTTCCATTTTGTATATCTTTGATGACTTCACTGACCTCCTCTTCATTCATAGGCCTATTAAGATTATAATTATCTTCTCTTGTTACTAGCTTAGGAATGTGCTTTGTGAAGTCACTGATGAATTGTGACTTTTCTATGAGAGGTTCTTCTGTTATGCCTTGGAAATGCTAAACCAACACAGCTTCTATACCTTTGTGGGTGTTGAGTTGGTTACCTCGGGAATCCTTGATTGTTGAGATCCTATTGCGAGACCTGTGTTCCATTGTAGATTTGTGGAAAAACCTTGTGTTCACATCTCTTCTTTTAACCATTGTACTCTTGATTTCTGTCTTCAGAATATTTCCTCTAGTTTGCATAATTCTTCCCATTCTTGTTGATAATTGTTAGCCTATTCATTTCTTCCCTCGTCGAAGCCATCGGTTATAAGGGTATGATTAATTTCCTGTATTTTCCTTTCAACAACTTTTTTAGCTTCAAAAATGTTGCCAAACTCATTCTTATTTCCAATCTTTGAGCCTAGTTTTGATATGTTTCAATATTATATGCAAGACAAACATTCTCATGCCCTGAATCTGCAAATCCTCTTTCCACCATTTTTCAATATCGCTAATAAAGTCTGGATGGGTGAGCCAAAAAATTTCAAACCAAAAAGGTTTGTTTCTAGGGGTTCCTATACAAGACGCCTCAACTTGAACAGGCCAATGGTTTCTGCCACCAAAAGGGAGTATCATCGCTGACATATCAAGGCGTGTGAGCATAAGGTCCACTGAGATAATGAATCTATCTAGCTTTGAGGCTACTTGAGACTCTCCTCCTCTTTTATTGTTCTAGGTAAAGAGGCCATTACTTGTCTCTATGTCTACTAACCTCATACTGTTTATAAAATTCTGAAATGTTATGGAGTCTCTACCTAGTGTTCTGGTTCCACCTTTCTTTTGGACAGGGATCTAATCATGTTAAAGTCCCCACCCAAAATCCATGGTATTCCTGAATGTATGTCTCTTAGATCCTCCAGTGAAGTAAGCAGTCTGAGTTTGTCGTCAGGCTTCTATGGACCATAAAAAAATTTATTAAATAAATTTCCCTATCCCCCAAAGGTTACATAACCACTAATAAATAGTTCCTATATGCTTCAGCATCCAAGATAACTAGATTTTGTGGGTTCCAAAGTGTGAGAATACCTCTTGTTGTTTTGTCTGCTTTAACTTCTAGAAATTCATATCTAGTAATCCATTTGCTGTGTATTTCTCTTATTTTTTCTATTGAGCATTTAGTTTCCTGGATGAAAATCATATCTGGTTTTTCTTCTTTCATTCTATTGCTTAGATTCCTTTGTTTCCTTTTACTCCGTAAACCCCTAATATTCCAAGTTGTGAGCTTAATTAAGAAATATTTGTAAAAGAGTAGCTGGTTAGGTCTTTTACCTTACCTGAATCTATCATTAGTTTTCCACATTCTATCATCAGCTCGTTTTGTTTCTTACTACCCTTTTTCCTGCCTGGGTTCTTGGGAGTGAGTCCCAATGTGGTCTTCATCATTTTCACCCCTTCATTGTCCTGACTCTCGAGGTTTCTTCTGCCTCCCAACCCTTTTTCCTGAGTTCTCCACGGAAACAACTGTTGCACTCTAATGAATTCCTCTTGTGGTAATGAATCCATTCCTTCAGTGGTTCCCTGTTCTAGGAATTTTTCCAGATCTAGATGCTCTCTTTCGAGAATATCCTGCAGTTCACGATCCTCCGTTTCCACCTCACTCGGGATCATCCCTTGGTCCTTATGAAGTTCCACGGTATTCAACATAATCTCCTTTTGTTGGTTATTTTCATGTGTGTCCTCCATATTTTCTTCCTTTTCCTGCTCCCTTGGGTTGTCCTCTAGAGTTTGATTTTCCTTATCTAGCTCCTCTTCTTCTTCTAGTACCTTGTACCTATTTTGGCTTGTATGCTTTTCCTTGTTGATTTTTTTTTGTATTTTTCTCCCTCCTTTACCTCTATTTCCCACTTTGTGGAAGCTATCAGTTTCTTTCCCTAAGGAAGCTTTAGTTCTGCTCTCTATTTTGTTTAGAGGGTAGTCCCTGAATAGATGCCCATGTTCATGGCATTTGCGGCATCTAAAAGGAACATTCTCATAGTCCACTACTTGTACCCATTCTTCATCAAAAACTTCCAGAATCACTTCATTCGGTAGAGCTCCAGAGAGATCCATCTCCATGAATATACGGGAAAATGAAGTGTACTTTCCCCTTTTGGTGGCCTCAGATATTTTTACAAAAGCCCTAGTTTATTTCCTATTGCTGATAATGATTCTGGCTGCCAATAATCCAGTGGCAACGAGTATAGTCTTACACAAACTGGGATCGAAGTGAAATTCTCTCGCTCTGGGACAAAATTCATTACCCAAGGCCGCATATAGAGGCCTGCAGCAGCATAGAAGTATGGCCCTCCTTTAAACACCATGTCTTTATCCTCAATGTTAGTGAATACTACATTAAAGAAACCCTTTGATCAAAGGTGTAGGTCTATATCCCCTTTAGGTTTCCAGTGATTATTTATCCATGCCTGTAAAGCCTTCTTTGTTGGCCATAACCCCATGAATTTACAAATGACTGCGTAAGTCGCCATGTCATCCCTATGAGCCTGCAGTGCTGGATCACTTAACACCACTCTGGGTGTGATAGTTGACCTAGGCTTACACGGTCCATTTTGCTTTTTATTTTCAGCATTCTGATTATCTTCCTCTATTATTTTCTCTCTTTTGTCGTCTTCTCACCTATTCTCCTACTCTTGTGTGTCTCTGTTGTCCTGTTTTTCTCCTCCTAAAAAACCTTTTTCAGCCTCCAGTGGTTTCTTGCCGTGACTAGAGACTGCCTGACTGTAGGAGGGAGTGGTGCTCCCCCCCTTACGCCCCTCCATGGCACCCAATGCTTAATTTCTTCTGTAAACCCTAGCACTTACCAGTCAAATTTCTTCTGTATAAGGTAAAATGGATTTTAACTTATTGGTCTTAGACCCTTGTTTTTCATTTCACATGTTGATAAGATTTAAACTAAAACTCATTTATTAATAAGGAATAATCTTCAAACATCTAAGTAATTAATGAAAACAAAATCTATAATGAATAAAAATTTTCTTTGATCCTTTTAGAGTGAGCTCAATTCTCTTAAGAATAAAGTGACAAACTATTCAATAAATTCATATACTACATTAAGACAATTTATATCTAAAACTATACAAATAAAACTTTATTCTATTCCATCATAAGTTAGGATACATGCTCCAAGAGTCCTCCCTTTGGAATGGAGGAGGTACTCCTATTCATACAAAAACATGAGCAACTAACTCATTAATGGAGATCCACTAATTCCTTCTAGATCCACAAATCCTTCATATGGTTACAGCCAATATGAGAAACATATTCCTTTATCCATGATTTTTCTCCATGAGATATTCTTGACCTCTATCCCATATCTCCTTCAAATCTTCAAGGGAATTCGAATTTGAGTCTTGGAGGCCACATCAGAGTGTCATGGAACCTTCCAAATCACCTACACATGTCAGCAAACTCATTCCACCTTTAGGTATAAGCAAATACATGTTATTTTTCTTACTTTTAATCATAAATTCACTTTAAATACATAAAATAAATAACTTTGGAAACTGAAAATATGAACCCATATTGTAATGGAAATATAATGATAATGTGATGAAATGAGATGAAAAAATGAGGGTAAAGATGAAAATGGAATGAAAGTGGATGCTAATTTGGCGGCCCAACACATGGTGCATGATAGACTTTGGTTATGACTCTAATCATGATTTGATAAGTACAAGAAATATGAATGAATATGTGATGTAATAGATGATAATCCAACTATTGTAATCAGGCATAAATTCCTCTTGACGATTCTCAGCTATTGTGATAAGGCATTAAGCCTACAATATTGGGTATAGGTGGACGAGCTTGGCTTAATCAGTCATAATGCTATTGAATGGGAGGTCTACTTCACACATCTTTCTGACACTAGCATCCCCATCCATGAAGGTGAAGATAGATTGTTGTGGGAGGGTAACATGAAGAAAGGCAAGCTAAGTGTGAAAGACATATACAAGAAGCTTCCATTGGCAGAGCGAGATTTTGATAATAAAAATTGGTTCCAAGCCACGTAGAGATGGGTGATCCCATCCAAAATCATTTTATTTTGCTGGCTAACATTACATAAAAGGGTTCTTACTTGACAAATTATGAGGTGCAGAGGATTCCATGGCCAGGGCATTTGCCCCCTCTTTTGTAATCATAACGAAGACATTGTCAATCTCTTGCTGTGTTTCCCCTTTGCTAATAAGGTATGGAAGGGCATATTGGACTTGTTGCATCTAGGTCCTCTAGGTCCACAAAAAACTCTGCATTCCTGCCTTCATTTTTGGCTTTGGAATGGTAATAAGTTTCATGCATTACCATTATACATTATTTGGTCTATTTGGCATAGTAGAAAATGTTATATTTTCTACCAAAAATTGTTGGTGATACAAGAGGTTATTATCAAGGATGTTAATTATTTTTCGAAGTTCACTCCCATAAAGAGACATATAAAGAAGAGAAAGATAACAATAAAGGATTTGAAGGGAGAATATGCAATTGGTATTTTTGATGGGGAAATCCAATGAAAGAGCTGTGGTTGTGGAGTCATGATCATTCTGGAACCTAATAGACTTTATCACTTCTGGTGGAAGGGAGGATAGGGCACTAATCACAAAGCCAAGATCATTGAACTATGGGAACACTTCAGCTAGAAAAATGGCTAAGACAAGAGCAAATTTACATTCATGGAGATGCCAAAAGCATCATATACTCGGTCAGGGATCATTCCTCTTTCAACCCTCCTATCCTCTCCAATTGGATGGGGCGTATTAGGAGATTGAATAACAACTTTCAGAACATAACTTACACCCACATCTACATAGAGAATAATCAAGTGGTAGACCTCCTCTCAAAGACTCGGGGTATTCACTCTAATCTAGGAAAGTTTTTTTTTGCAGCTTACGCACATGAGGAGCTCTTAAAATTTGGGTCCTCTTCCTCTTTGTAGTGTTCATGTTCTACAAACATAACATACTAGGATTATTTCAGCTTTGTTACTCCTCATAGAATTTATGTTATTGCTCATATATTTTATGCTCACTAGTTTCATCTTTTTGTAATTTTTGAACTATGTTGTACTAATGAAAAAATACTATATGTGGACATTTCTGTAACTCCCTGAAACATATATGATTTCAAAACAACAGATAAATTATGAAAAGGCAAGAACAAAAAAATGAAAGATTGAGGAATGTAAGAAAAGTTGATTGCAAAAGAGAAGATCAAAGATGGAAAAACAGGGACAAAAAAAATTGAAACATTGAAGAATGTAAAAAAGGATATTAGAATGTACTTTCTTTTTTTAAATAAAAAAAGAAAGCATGTTTTTTCTCTTAAAAAAAGAAACCTTACCATTTATTCCTCATAGAACATGTTATTTACTCATCCACGATGTTTAACACAAAAGCAGTCTCTAACAAATCTGGAAATGGTGGTCTCTAACAAATCCATCGGCGAGGAGAATGCATATGTTTTAGGATCAATCATACGCTTTGGAAATTTTAATATGTACACTTTAAATAATACAACACACATGTTTAACAATCCAATGTATATGCAGAAGCCATGGTTTAATATATGTTTGATTATTCTTAATTATAATTGGGTTAAAATTAATTAAAAATTAATAATTTAAATATGGTTTAACACTTGACTTAGATATGGAAATAAATTTTCAGCTTGAGAGGAGACAATGAGAATATACTATCATTTTTCATTCTCAACCCTAACAAATAGAATTTGTAACTAGAATTTTTTTATTTTTTTTTTTGTGAAAACTTCTAATAAAAACAATTTCTATATAAAGATCCATCTAACACTAGATCTATAATGTGCCGAGAAGGATTAAATCTCTCAGAGGTGCAAAATTTTCCTCAAATTATACACTCCAAAAAAGAATTTGATCCCTCTCAGCACATTATAGATCCAGTGTTAGATGGATCTAAGTGGGTTCCTGTTGAGGGAAACAATGTCACAATTTTAGATTATCATTATTATGTATATGCTTGAGATTAAATTCAAAATTCATATTATGTTTTCTTTGCTTGGCATGACCATATCATTCTCTTCTTTAATTTAGTTTGTGTTAATTGCCTTGAATGGTTTGTACATCTGTGTTTGGATGATTTGAGTGGTTTGTGTGTTTATGTGTTTGGATTTTGATGATAATGTTTTTCAATGCTACAATTGTTGTGTTATAATTTTATGTGTATGTAATTTTCTATTAGTAATTAGTTGGTGATGAAGGGAGACAATCTTGTCAATAGTTTCTAGGAGGATTGATATTGCAAATCTATTTCATTTAAGTTTAGGTATCACAACTTCTAACAACTAATTAATTCTCAATAGTGTCCCTCCACGTATTACTAAATTTATTTTGAAGAGTAATTTTAATAATTTATTGCATCAAGATTACTCTTTAAATAACTTTTTTCTTTGCTAATGTTTGAAATAATGTATTTCCTTCAAGAATATTTTGATGATTTTTTTATATATGGTTTATTCAACAAAGTCAAGAAATAACGAATCTTTTGAAAAAAAGTAATGAGTGACTAGAATTATAAAATATTTACATTATTTGTTTATCCAAACAATTATCACATTTTCTTCAAGAATGTTTTGATTTGTTTTGAATGTTTATAAATATATATTTTCCTCTTGTAAATATTATGAATACATTATTCTATGAAATTATCTATGAGTACTTTTGAATATATTTTGAATATATGTAATTGTCTATTAGTAATTATTTGGTGATGTAGAAGGGAGACGATCTTATCAAGGATTAATTTGCACTTTTAGGAGGATTGATTCTACACGTCTATTTCATTTTAATTTTAGGTATCACAACTTTTGACAACTAATTAGTTGAATCCCAAAAAATGTTATCTAATATAATGCACTGCGAAGACACCCAATACTTAATTAATTAATTCTTAATTGTGTGCTTTTAGGTATTATTAAATATATCTTGAAAATGTTTTTTATTAATAATCTACAACGTTAAGATTAACAACATCTAATGTATCTAATGCAATTATTCGAATAAGATTAGTAAAAAACATCTACACTAAAATCAATGCATCTAATGCAAGCAATCAAATGAGATTAGAAATCAACATCTACACTGAAATCAATGCATTCAGTGAATGAAATCAAACGGGATTAGAAATCTAAATCTACATTGAAATAAATGCATCCAGTGGAAGAAAGAAAATAGGATGAGAAATCAACATCTACACTAAAATCAATGCATCTAGAGCAACGAATGAAATAGAATTATAAATCAACATCTACACTCAAATAAATGCATCTAGTGCAAGTAATTGAATAGAAATCTAAGAAAACATCATCTACACTGAAATCAATCTACTGCAAGAAATAGTCTTTCATCTCTCTCCCCTCCATCTAATCTTGAAAAATATTTTTAATAATTTATAGTTTCAAGATTAACAACATCCAATCCATCTAATTTGAGAAATCAAATAGGATTAGAAAACAAAATCTACACTAAAATTAATGTGTCTGATGCAAGAAATCAAATAATATTATAAATTAACATCTACACTTAAATCAGTGAATCTAATGAAAAAAATCAAATATAATTAGAAATCAACGTATACATTGAAATCAATGCATATAGTGCAAGCAATCAAATAGGATTATAAATCATCATCTACACTGAAATCAATGCATAGTTTGCAAGAAATATTCTTTCCTCTCTCCCCCCTCCATCTATATCTATATCTCCCTTCATCTCTCCTTTGTCTCTCTATCTCACCCCACCCCCCAAACACACATGCTCTCTCCCTCCCTCTCTTTATCTCTCGCTCCCTCCCTCCATTTCTCTATCTCTCTCTTTTTACCTCTCTTCACCTCCCATCTATATCTCTATCTCCCTTTGCCTCTCCTTTATATCTCAATATCAGCCCCAAAGCATACAAACTCTTTCTCCATATCTATCTATCTCTCCCTCTTTCTTCTGTTGGGTGTGGAGACTGATTATCTTCTGTATTCAAAGGTTTCAGTCAGATGTATACCCCAGGAAGACTGTACACCCCTCCACGGGGGGGGGGTTCGGGGGGGACTTGTCCCCCCTGCGGGAGTCTGGGGGGGCTAATCCCCCCCGACTGGGGGGTCGAGGGGCCAGCGGTCCCCCGACAGGGGTTCGGTGTCAGTGCCCCCGAAGCTAAAAATAGATGTAAAATTTCCTTGTAAAAGTCTAGTAATTTCTAGTCAATCTGGGCCATTCATTAGGTTGATGATCTGACAGTAGAAGTTATGATTAATTTATGGTTTTTTGCCCTAGAATGCAACCCCTCACTATATATGAGGGAAATGTATTGCGTCTATGTATATATGTATTTTGAGTGAGGAAGAGAGAGGAGATTGAGAGCGAATACGATGTTACAGCGGATCTGTTGTAGGTTGTATCTCTTCAGTTTTCTGGATAATATAATAAAAGAAGGACTAGCTATTTCTCCGTGTATGTAGCACAAACTGGGTGAACCATGTATATCTATGTCTCTCTTGTTTTATGCATTTTCTGTGTTTATATTTCTGCAATATTTTATGTGTTCCATTGCTCCGTAATATATAATTTTCTAACATCTTCTTCTCCCTCTCTCTCCCCTTCTATTTCTCTTCTCTCCTACTCTCCTCTCTCCCTCTCTCTACCTTATCACTCCCTCTCTCTCTATTTCTCTCTCTCCACCTTTCTCTCTATGTCTTTCTTCTTACCTACCTCTCTCTCCCCCTCCAACTCCCTCTCTCTCCCACTACAAATCCCTCTCTCTCCCTTCCTCTCTCCTCTCTCTCTCACGTCCTCTCTCTCTTCCTTCCCCTCTATCCCTTTATCTCCCACCTCACTCTATCACCCCCCCCCTCTCTTCACCCTCCAACTCTATCACTATCTCCCTCACTCTGTCATTCTCTCTCCCCTTCCTTTCATCTCTCCTTTTTTGTCTCTCTATCTCACCCAAAAACATACACACTCTCTCTCCATCTCTGCCTTATCAATCCCTATCTCTCTCCCCCTCAACTTTTCCCTCTCTATGTATTTCTTCTTCACTCCCTCTCTCCTCCTCCAACTCCATCTCTCTATCCCTCCCTCTCTCCTCCGCTCTATGGTCCTTCCCCTCTCTCCCTTTCTCTCCCACTTTCTTCTTCTCCTCCCCATCTCTCTCTTGCTCCCTTTGATCTAAAAATGAGATCTTAGACAATTATTAAGGTATTATAGACTCATGTGCATGGATATGCCTATGTTACTTTGTGCAATGGATTGATAATATTGCGAAATACATAGACGATGAAGCAGTTAAAGAACATAATAGACAAAGACATATAAACACAACAAGTTTAATAATAAGTTCACTGAAAACTCTTGGGCTATGTCTCCTGGTCCAGCCTTCGATACCTCTCTATTATGCCTTCAAAAATAGAGTTTTACAAAAGTATGAGCTCAATTTGAGTCTCAACACACAACAGATACAACAACAAGAGTTTTACTTAAACCCCTCAAGCCTCTCTCAGTACACAGACTCTCTCTATCACTCTTTGTCTCTGTCTTAGCGCTGCCTGTCCCTATCTTCTATCTTCTGTGGCTTTAAAGACAATCTGCGCCCTCTGTTCATTTCCTCCTCTCGGGCTTTCTAGCTCCCATCCTCTGTCTGCTCGAATCCCCCTTCTGGGCATTAAATAATCATTACTAACACTATTAGGGGAGGTGGCCACCTATTCTGCAACGGAAGAGTCCATCTAGCCTTTAAAATCCCCGAAATAGCCATTTCTTGTTTACATAGAGAAATACATTCAACACGAGAAAAATCCACTGAAACATTGTTCATCGGACTTCAATTATTTGTAAATCCGCACTATATTCCTACCGGGTCTGCCCTCAATCACTATCACATATCGCAACTGCCCATGTCTCATGGTTTCCCCTTTGTATTTGGAAAATACATTAAAATATCGCAAAAATGGCTTTATGTGGATTTGAAACATTATATATTTTTATTCGCAAACCCTTTCGAGTCCGATCTTCATCACATCAGCACTTTCCCATCTTATTTCGTTTGATAAATGAAATACGTGACAATACACACAAACTGTTGTTGGGCAGATCTCAAAATGTATGGAATATTGTTTATGGTTCTATCGGTTCCGGCTATCGTGGTGCATATATATATATATATATATATATATATATATATATATATATATATATATATATATATATATATATATATATATATATATATATATATATATGTATATATATATATATATATATATATATATATATATATATATATATATATATATGTATATATATATGTATATATATATGTATATATATATATATATATGTATATATATATATATATATATATATATATATATATATATATATATATATATATATATATATATATATATATATATATAGATATATACATACATATATATGTGTGTGTGTGTATGTGTGTGTGTGTGTGTGTGTGTAACTTGCTCCTCTGTGTCACTCCGATGCGATTTTGTGATGTGACTCGTCGTAATCGCATGTCGCATAAGCCCCGGACCATTGTAGTGCTTCACTGTGGATTGCCGACGTGATATTGCGATGAAATGTGGACCATCGGTCTGCCCGCTTGATCGACGATCCTCGTTGACCCCGCTAATCACTATCGCATATCATATGTGATCTATGCCGGTATCCTTCACTTGCCACTGCCAATTTTCAATTTTCTGATCGGATCTGGACCATTGATCGACCAGATCCGACGGCTCTTGTGCGTTGCTCCTTTCTCCGCTGATAAGCCTGTTTTTTATCATTTCTTTGTGTTTTAGGCTACCGATAGTGTTTTCCGCCTGTTCTAAGGGTTTTTCCTTATATGATAGTTTTTCACTTTTAAACGATTTTGAAGACTTAGAGAATTCTTGTATCCAATTTGGATCATGCCTTCCCACTTAAAAAGCTTTTGGACCACCAAAAATTTGGTTTTCAAGCATCAATCAAGTGAGGATACAGCTTCCTCACTTGTCCAATTTCCATCCATTGTGCACTACTTGGTTTTGAACCTTTGAGTCCAATTTTGAGGTACTCAATATCCCCTCTGCACGTAGTTCTCACCTTCCTATCCAGAACTGTATCTTCCTTAAACTTATTGAGATATTCAAGAAACAGATAAGCAATTGAAGGCAACTGAATTTACTCTTCGGGATCTTCAATTAATGAAGATTCAAACAGTCTTAAATTTTCTGCATTAACCACTGAGTAGATGTGCATGTAAGCTGGCAAATCAAGGCGAAAAGCGTTCTCACCAATTTTCTCAAGTATCTTGAAAGGCCCATACCTTATTGGCTTCAGCTTCTTTCCCTCACCTTGCATTTTGTCTTTGCTGATGTACAGCCAGAATTGATCACCAACTTGGAAGCTATGCTCAATTCGATGCTTATCATGCCTTGCCTTGTACTTGGCCTGGCTCTGTTCCAACTATTCTTGCACTTCCTTGTGAATTTCTTGGATTTGTTCAATGAACTTGGTTGCTTTTCTCACATCATTGTGTCCATCAACAACTATGTCTTTCCTAAAGACAAAATCCAATGGAGACTTTGGTGTAAAACCAAAACAAGTCTCAAAAGGAGATCCTTGTGTAGAAGAATGTTTAGCACAGTTGTAAGCATGTTGTACATAACACAAACATTCATCCCAAAGCTTGGGATGCTTGCTGCAATAGCCCCTGAGCAACTGGATCACTGTCCTGTTGACCACCTCTATTTGGCCATCTGTTTGTGGATGAAATGTTGTGCTCTTCTTCAATCTGGTGTCCATTAACTTCCAAAGACTTAACCAAAACTTCCCAACAAATCGAGAATCTCGATCAGATACAATAGAAGTGGGTATCCCAAAATGAACCCAGACATGCTGAAAAAACAACTTCGTTGTTTTTTCAACTGTAATTTGCTTGTTACAAGGTATTAAAATATATATTTTGTTGAACATGTCCATAATAACATATAAATATTCATGACCTTTTCTATATTTTGGAAATCCGCCAACAAAGTCCATGGCAACACTTTCCCAAGGACAAGAAGCGACTCAAAGTGGAGTGTACAAGCCTAATTTTCTATTGTTGGGCTTGCTTTTAGCACACATGGTACACCTTTTAATATATCTAGAAACTGTCTCATGCATTCTTGGCCAATAGAAAAATCTTTGCAGCTGTGCAACTATTTTACTTACCCAAAAATGACCTGATATTAGAGAAGTGTGTGCTTCTCAGATTATATTAACTCTTTTAGTTTGAGGATTGCATAACTTCCCCAAATGATACAAGAGTTGGTCCTTAATATGATAATCCAATTCTTCTATTTGTTTTCCATGACTTAAAGTTGCATATACATCTTTAAAATCTACATCTTGAGCATATTGTTCATTGTATCTTTCATGAAATACTGAATTATGTTTAAGTATAGTAGATGCATTTATGATTGGTCTGGATAACATATTTGTAACTTTATTGTGTATGCCTTTCTTATATCTGATGACAAGATGAAACTGTTGTAGAAAACCCATCCACCTATAGTGTCTTGATTGTTGCATTTTAGTTTGTGAGTGTAAATATTGAAGTGGTTGATGATCAGTGTGTATAACTGTTTCTTTGCCCATTAAGTAATGTTTCCACTTTTTCACACTCTGTACTAATGCATACAATTCTTTATCATATGTGGGATAATTAACTACTGCAAAATTAAATGTCTCATAATGATAATGTATGGGTTTACCATGTTGCATCAACACTACTCCCATGGCATAGTCACTCACATCTATTTCCATCTCAAATGGTCTTTGAAGATCTGGCAATGCTAGTACTAGTGTTGTACTAATCAGGTGTCGAAGGCTTCCTGCTGTTTTCCTCCCCACTGAAACACCTTGTTCAATCCTATCAAAGCATGTAAGGGAGCTGCAATCAAGGAAAAGTTAGCAATAAACTTTCTCCAATATTATGCTGCTCTGAGGAAGCTTCTAACTTTTGTAGCAGATTTGGGTTTAGGCCATTTCACAATGACTTCAACCTTAGAGGGATCTATCTTCAATTCACCACCGCCTACATTATGACCCAAATATTTAAAGATGTTTTACTGAAGTCACATTTTGATAACTTCACATAGAGATTTTCCTTTTTCAAAACATCTAGAGTCTGCTTTACATGCTTTAAATTTTCTTCCCATGTTTTACTGAAAACAAGAATTTCATCTAAATATACAATTACAAAATCATCAATAAAAGGCCTCAGTACATCATTCATAACTCTCATGAAAGTGGCAGGAGCATTAGTTAAGCCAAATGGTATAACTAGCCATTCATATAGCCCTTGCTTTGTTTTGAAAGCAATCTTCGATGCATCTTGTTCTGCTACTCTGACTTGATGGTAGCCACTACCTAAGTCCAACTTGGAAAATTAAATAGCTTCTTTCAACTGACCCAATAGATCATCAATGCAAGGAAGGGGATAATGATTCTTGATCGTTATTTTATTCATCACTCTGTAATCAATGCATGTCCTCCACGAACCATCTTTCTTTCTCACCAACATGATCATAGATCCGCATGGTGATGTGCTTGGTCTTATGAACCCTTTCTCAAGCATCTCCTGTACCTTCTTCTTGATCTCTACATTCTCTAAAGCAGATAACCTATACATTCCGATGTCAGGCAATGGAGCATCTTGCTGCAAATTAATATCATGCACAATTTCCCTTTTGGGTGGTAGACCTTTAGGTTCTTGAAATAAGATATCATATTCTAAAACAGCTTTTCTAAATCATCTTTATGTTTAGCATCACAACCCTCAAATACGTTGGTTTTATCAGGTTTCTTTTCCTTTAAAACCATTAGCAAAAATTGCTTGCATGAATTTACAATTCTTTTCATCTGTCCTGAGTTTATGAGAGTGTAATTATTTTTGAGTTTATGAGCTCTTACAACATATTCTATTCCATCGTTGGTGAGTTGATAGTTATTTTCAGCTCTATAGAAAATGGCTTTTCTATCATACTGGTAAGGACTTCCTAAGACAATTTCACATATATCCAAGGGAACGATATCTAACTCAACCTCATCTACAAAGGTTGACCCAAAAGAAAACCTAAGTTTACATTGTCTAGTCACCTGTAGCTTTTCTTTATCACATACCCAACCTAATGGATATGGCTTCTTGTGAGGTGTGGTTAGCAATCCAAACTTCTTTACAATTGCTTCAGAAATCAAGTTTACTTATGAACCACTGTCAAATAAAGTATCAATCTTTTGATACTTGGAAATAACTCTAATATGAAAAAGCTCATGTCTTTTCCTCTCATTTTCTTCATTATCAATATTCTATGCAGAATTACTAGTAGATGCTTCAGAATTTTTACATTTTATACCTGTGGCTGTGATTATTGTTTCATCACCTGAGTCTAACCCCAAATATTTTTGTATAGCAGCAGCAACCTTCTTCTTCTTGCCATTGAACTTCTTGGGCTTCATCTCTAGATGAAAAGACTAGCAATGTTCATCATCGTGTCCATCCTCCTTGCAGTGAGTGCATGAAGGTTTGCTTTTCTATACGACGTTTGTCTTCCTCTCCTTCCATTTTTTCTTCCTCTTTTCCTTGTTCTTGCTTGCAGTGGGTTTTGATGATCCTCCAATCTCTGGGTTCACATTCTTGCCTCTAGCCTCTAGATGTGTAGCCTGAATGGATACCTCATCTATGCTAGTAGGTTTAAACATGAGAATGGTGTGCGTCAAATAGCTATGCAAACCACCTATATACTTGAGCAAAGTTTCAGGTGAGTCTAGAGAAATGCCTAGAATTAAAGCTCTTTTTCTAAATTCCTGGGTATAGCTTTGTACACTTTACCCCTTTGATTGGCGAAGAGTTTGCCAACTCATCATGGCTCGCTGCATATAAGCTAGTGGATAGAAATTTTTTTTAAGGGCAGAAACAAATTCACTCCAGGTAGAAAGAATTTTACCATGCTTCTTCAAATCAACTTGTGTCCTGCCTTCCCACCACACTAGGGCAGTTCATCCAAGGCGAAGGCTAGCCAGCTGAATCTTTCTCCTTTCTGAATTGATGTTCTTCACCTTGCAATATACATCAATCTGTCTAATCCAATTATCTAGCTTTTCTGCATTTAATTCTCCATCATATATTGACAAATCAAATTTTCCATATAATTTAATCGCAAAAGTCTTCTTCTTTTTATTTTCAGGGCTAGAAGGAGGTGTTGATGGAGGAGTCTCTTCCCCTTTCCCTTTTCCTTCTGAATGGGCAACTAGAAGAGGTTCCTCTAATCCTTTGCATGTTTGAGATGCTGAAGCGCTTTCCCCTCAGCCTTTCTTAAATTCTCAGTACTTTTCTTCTAGCATGGCTCTCATGGTCATGAAACTGTCCATGAACTGAGAGTCTAATTCCAAGGGAATTTCTTTTGTCATTTTCCTCCTAGGATAGACTCTTCCAATTTCTGGGTTAGCCTCAACCAGTTCTCCTTCTCCTAATTTGAGTTTTGACCTAGTTAGCATTCAACAATCCAGCACAAGCTTGTCTAACCTTAGAAACCTAAAGCTCTGATACCACTTGATCTAAAAATGAGATCTTAGACAATTATTAAGGTATTACATACTCATGTGCATGGATATGCCTATGTTACTTTGTGCAATGGATTGATAAGATTGTGAAATACAGAGATAATGAAGAAGTTAAAGAACATAATAGGCAAACACATATAAACACAACAAGTTTAATAAGGAGTTCACCCAACACTCCTGGGCTACATCTCCTGGTCTAGCCTTCAGCGGTGACCTCTCTATTATGTCTTTAAAAACAGAGTTTTACAAAAGTATGAGCTCAATTTGAGTCTCAACACACAACATATACAACAGCAAGTGTTTTGCTTGAAACCCTCAAGCCTCTTTGAGTACACAGACTCTCTCTATCACTCTTTGTCTCTGTCTCTGCTCTGTCTCAGCGCTGCCTCTCCCTGTCTTCTGTCCTTTGTGGCTTTAAAGCCAATCTGCGTTGTCTGTTCATTTCCTCTTCTTGGGCTTTCTGGCTCCCGGCCTCTGTCCCATCGAATCCCCCTTCTTGATGTTAAATAATCATTGCTAACACTTTTAGGGGAGGTGGCTACCTATTCTCCAACGGAAGAGTCCATCTGGCCTTTGAAATCACTAAAATAGCCATTCTCTATTTACATAGAGAAATACATTCAACGCGGGAAAAATCAGCGGAAAAATTGTTCATCGGACTTCAAATATTTGTAAATCTGCACTATATTCCTATCGGGTCCACCCTCAATCGCTAACGCATATCGCAACTGCCTATGTCTCATGGTTTCCCCTTTGTATTTGGAAAATACGTTAAAATATCACAAAAAAGGCTTTATGTGGATTTGAAACATTATATATTTTTATTCGCAAACTCTTTCGGGTCTGGTCTTCATCGCATCAACTCTTTCCCATCATATTTCATTTAATAAACAAAATACTTGACAATACACACAAACTATTGTTGGGCGGATCTCAAAACATATGGAATATCATTTATGGTTCTATCGGGTCCGGCTATCACAGTGTGGGTGTATATATATATATATATATATATATATATATATATATATATATATATATATATATATATGCTCACTCTGTTGTGTAGCTCTGATGCGATTTTTCGATGCGACTTGTCGCATGAGCCCCAACCATTGTAGCGCTTCACTGTGGATTGTCGACGCGATATTGCGATGCAACGTGGGCCGTCAATCTGTGTGCTTGATGGATGGTCCTCATTGACCCCACTGATCGCTATCGCATATACTATGTGATCTCCACCGATATCCTTTGCTTGCCACTGCCGATTTGCGATTTGCCGATTGGATCTAGACCGTTGATCGGCCAGATCCAACGGATCCTGTGCGTTGCTCCTTTCTCTGTCGATAAGCCTGTTTTTTATCATTTCATTGTGTTTTTGGCTGACAATAGTGATTTCTGCATTTTCTAAGGGTTTTTCCTCATAAATAGTTTTGCTATTTTAAACGATTTCGAAGACTTAGAGAGTTCTTGGATCCATTTTGGATCGCCCTCTCTCTCTCTCTCCACCCTCCAACCTTGTCATTCACTCTCTCTTCCATCCAACCATGTCATTATCTCTCCCCCCCTCTCCCCCTCCAGCTTTGTGCCTCCACCCTCTCACACCCTTCTCTCCCTCTCTCACTCCTCACTTTCTCTCTCTCTTCATTCCTCCTCTTCCCTCTCCTTCATTGTATCTCCTCCTCTCCCTTGTCACCCTACCATCTCTCCACCTCTATCACTCTATGTCTTTGTTCTTCCCTTCATATATATCTACAATTAATATATATTATAATATAACAAACTACATATTATATTAAACTTAATATTGCATTAATCCAAGGTTATTAGGTTTGATATTATTAATATTATAATATCAATATTAGATTTAAAGATATTTTTTACATGGCATGATAACAAAATTTATAATAAAACTACATGAAATTAATATTTTCAAATATTACAATTTTGATGTGGAAATATTTGTCTTTAAATATTTTAATATATCGCTACGATATTTTTTCCTTTTAAGATTCATTTTACAAATTTTTAGTTAAAACAAATTAATCCAGGTGGATATTGGTGGCCACCCACCAATTCCACTTGGAACCCCACCATTGTTTCTTTTAGTTTTTCAGTTTTCTTAATTGCAGCACAGTTTACTATTTTTTGCAGTTTTTCAGGTCCTAAACTTCCGGAGCCATTCTGAGGCCCTAAATGACGTTTTTTGGCAATCTACCACCAACGACTTTTAGTAAGTCATTTTTTTCGTCGTATTCTCCGAAGATAATTTTCGAACAGGATATCATGCTTGTCAAATGGAGATATATGACCAAGTCACGACCTAGGGAAGTTGGTTGCCCAACTAACCCCAACAACGCCCATAAAATCTTAGTGTTACATCTCCTCGTGTTAGGGTTTTGGTTGTTTAGGGTTTGCTCTTATTGTTCAATAATAAAAATGTCCTTGCGCCTCATTGTAATGCAGTTCAGAGGCATGTAGCCGCCACATATCTCCTTAGAGATAAGCTACCATCGCCCGAGCTAGTTTATTTTCATTTCTGTTTGTAAGTATATTTCAATATTTTCTATTAATGAAATGAAGTATTATTTTTGTTGCATCATTGTATTTATGGTTATTTCTATAATTTATTGCGTTCTTGTATAAATCCAGATCAATGGTATCATATCGGTCTTCTCTTTCTATGTTTTTCTTTGCATCTCCCCAACAAGGTGGGGATATAAGGAGTTAGGGCTTGAACTGGTCGAACCTTTGCAAGACCAGCCTCGCAAATTTCGACGGCCTCCCATGGCAGATGAATAGAAATATGAGGGGGCAGGATATCCTATCAAAATATTGCTTGAAGGAGTCCTCAAGCGACAAAGGAATGCAATGATGGACAACTTTGCCCAGATCTTTCAATGGCTACCCAGGGGCAACGCATCTACTTCTAATAGCTACTCTGGAAATGCCACACCCTTTAAGATACAAGTTAACTTTGAAATCCCCATATTCGAGGGTCAAATAGATGCAGACGTCGTAGATAAATGGTTGAATCTACTAGAAGGATATTTTTATGTTCATGACTTTTTCAGCCGAGAAAAGATTACTTTTGATCTTCACAAAGCCGCCCCCCAAGTCAAGGAATGGTGGAAACCCTATTGTGAACAGAAGGATGAAAGTATGAACTCACTGTTTTCAACCACTCCCACTTGGAATTCATTCTGGGACGCCATCAATGAGCAGTACTACCCTGTTGGGAGCTACGAAGAAAAATACATAAAGTGGACCACACTGTGGTAGAGAAGGGACCAAGATATGCCGAAGTTTACCAATATTTTTCATACCCTTAACACGAAGTTGGGTATCAAGGATTCTAAGAAACATTTTGTACTCAAGTACCGCAAATGCCTACATAGATACATCCAGGATGAGATGGAGTTCTTGGACATCTCCTTGCTAGGCATGACGTACTAATGTTTAGCACAATTCCTTAATTGTAGCACAGTTTACTAATTTTTAGCATTTTTTCAGGTTCTAAACTTCCAGAGCTATTTTGAGGCCCTAAACGATGTTTTTATGGCAATCTACTACCAGTGACTTACGATAGGTCTTTTTTCGTCGTAGTTTTCGGATATATCTTTTCAATGGGATATCATCCACGTGAAACAGAGATAATATGACCAAGTCATGACCCCGGGAAGTTTGTTGCCCAACTAACCCCAACGGAGCCCATAAACTCTTGGTGTTAAATCTCCTCAGGTTAAGGTTTTGGTTGTTTAAGGTTTTCTCTTTGTTCAATAATAAAAAATCCCTTGAGCCTCATTATAACACAGTTCAAAGGCATGTAGCCGCAACATATCTACTTAGAGATAAACTACCATCACCTGAGCTAGTTTATTTTCTTTTCTATTTGTAGGCATAGTTCATAATTTTCCATTAATGAAATGAAGTATTATTTCCGCTGCATCTCTGTATTAATGGTTATTTCTGTACTTTATTTCCTTCCTGCATAAATCCAAATCGGAAATTTTGGAGCATGATTTTAGATTATTTGTGTTGAATTAACCCTTTTCCTTTGATTTAAGAACTTACATTGGCTTAATTAAAGAGTAAAAATGTTTAAACTTTTACCTAATTTGAAATTGTAATGTGGTAAATTTTTTTGTTAAAGGTAAATTTATGATCCATCTAAATTCACATATATGATAATGGAACTATTAAAAGCATGAGATAATTTACTATCCACTCAAATACATAGTTATATTTTAATAATTAATCTAAATTCATTAATAAGATTAGCAAATTATATATAATTTAAAGTTGGCTGACATTTGTAAAAGAAAAAAATTAACATGACTTACTTACACATATGTGTCATAATGAGCTGTAAAATGCGCCTCTCTACGCAATTAAATTAAAAAATACAAATAAATAATATATATACAAAATTTTAATATTATATAAATATAATATTATAAGTATTTTCCTTCCCAAAAAAAAATCCCAAGAAATTTAAAATTAATAATCCAAGCAATTTAAAACTAATAGATATTAAAAAACACATCTAAATTAAAATAAATGTGAATTCTATTTTAAAAATATTAAGATTTTTCTTAATTTTTTAAATGTTTTTCTTAAATGATGATGATGATGATGGTGGTGGTGGTGGTTAACGGTTAACGTCTGGTGAGACCAAACAATGGTCTATTGAACCTAAAGAAACAAATTATTTATTTTGATTTAAGATTTTATTCCTATGCTCAAAAAGCTTGGAGAGAAGTCTCCCGAGCTCACTATAATTTTGACATTGTAAAAGGTTAGGAAGGTCATTATTGTAAAAGGATTGTGAAACTGAGCTCTAATGTGGTTGTACGCGGGGCACTCTAAGAGGAAGTGGTTTTCATCATCGATGTTCCTATTCTCACATATATGGCAGATCCTTTCCATCCATGGTGTTTTAGGAACTGCCCAATGACCTGTTTCACTATGGAGCTCATGAGAATTCGTTCTAATCTTTGCTATATTAATTTTCTTCTTTGAGCTAGTTAAAATAGAGAGATACTTTTGATCTTCTAGGGTGGGGTTGATGACCTTCTTATAATAACTTAATTTTCTTTTAGCCGCTAAATCTCTCACACCACAATTTTTCTTTGAACTTAGAAGTAACAATATTTTTAATGTTATTTATGTTTTTCAATGCATCATTTTCATTGATCTCCCAATAGTTTAACGAGGCCCTTGTGTCTTTATGCCACCCTCGATTGAGCCTTAGGTGGTTTTGGCTGGAATCTAAAGCTAGCTTAGGAAGTCTATGATCATCTATGTTATTGAGTTTGTTCTTGTACAATGGAAACCTAAGCATAGCTAGGCTTTCAATAGGGGAAAGACCTGCTTCTATAAGGAGAATACGATAGAGTGTATTACTTTTAATTTTCAAGTTATAAGTATAAAACGCTTCAGGATTTGCTCAATCTTTCTCCATGATTCTCTGGAGATGCTGCAACCCCAAACCTGACAGCCATATAAGATAACAGGAGTGACTAAAGTTTCAAAGATGAACTTCTTTTTATCCCACATTACGAGGTTTGCTGTTTTACAATTATTTTCAAGACCAAAATAAGATTTCCACCCCCCGTTAATCCTTTTCTCAATGCTATGGTTCCAGTTGAGCTTGTGATGAATATCAATTCCTAGGTACTTGTAAGAATACACTTCCTCCAAGTTATTATTGTCATACATAAAATTCTTAATACATTCAAATCATAAAAATAACTAAATACAAATAACCACTAAAAATATTAAGAATTTTTTTTTTTTTTTTTTTTAATTTATTCTTAAATATTACATACATTCAAATCATAAAAATAACTAAATACAAATAACCAACAACCTAACCTCACATTTAAAATCTTAATAAATAACCTTTCTTATACCCTTCATCATAGTCAAACTAGTAGTTTCCGGTCAAATCTAGCTGTTGTCATTTTAACCGTTACAAATTCTGTCATTGGATATTCTGCCCTATCTACTTAATATGCATAGCAAGATCTGCACATTTAACTTGTCGTGACGATGAACCACACTGGTTGGTTCTAAACACATCGAGCTGAAGAATCTTCTCAAAATTGATATGGATCACAGAAGCCTAAATTCAATAACCTTTCTTATAATTAAATTTCCAACCTATTAAAAATAATTTTATTAGATCAAAAAATACACCATGACAAAGACTGTGAGAACAACCTTTTATTTTTGCTACAGAATGAACCAAAAAATCCATGTGCCTAATAC
The DNA here is from genome assembly GCA_031772625.1 of Pinus tabuliformis. Taxonomy (NCBI): domain Eukaryota; kingdom Viridiplantae; phylum Streptophyta; class Pinopsida; order Pinales; family Pinaceae; genus Pinus; species Pinus tabuliformis. The sequence continues at coordinate 81,059,714 of CM062810.1, read as the reverse complement.
CAAATACGCTGGATCTCCTCCGGACCAGAATTCATATATTCTCCACAAAATCCATACCCATAATGTGATATACCTAAAGAATATGATTGGCCACAAAACGTATGCGAAAGAAAATAATAATCTCCTCTCCTAAGGGTTCATAAGAAACGAACCAAACAGAAGCCGCAAGATATGTCTCAAAGATCGACAGGCAAAGAAGACGCTTAGTAACGCGATAACCACAACGAATACAGTGGGCACGATGGGTATTAAAGTAGCACCTGCTTCCAATGTCGGACTGGGAGATGATGCCATCGCGGACTCCTCTGCTGCTGCTCCCATACCAACCGTTATGATCATGACAACGACCGAGACAGCTACAGATGGGTACCTACCTGTCCCTGCCATTCTTGCTCACAGTCGCTACACAGCTACTGAAAAGTCCAAACCCTAGACACAGACCTCGTCAAAGAAATGCGAAGCTTTCTTCCCTGTGACTGGAACTGTGGTACTATGAACCAGAAGAGCCCGAGCGATATGAGCTACAGAACTAATTTGTACAAGACAAGGATGGATTCGCACACATTAATACTCATCTGCGCCGCACACAACCCACAGGTCCTACAAAACTCAATGCACAACCCACAGGTCAAACCTTGGGATTCAGTACCCTTGCTACTCGGGCCCTGAGGATCTCGGACAAGAAGAGCTTTGAGAAAGAAAAATCCCATCTGCTGGATGTCTTTGTGGAGAATGGTTACAGTAGATACCTGGGTCATAGGGCTTTCCTTAAAGCTTCCAAGAATTCTCTGGTGAAAAGAGAGCCAAGAGATCGTGTTCCTGGTGTCCTTCTTCCTTATGTTCAAGGGACCACGGATAGAATTGGTAGGATTCTCAGGAGACATAGTATCCCGGTATCCTTCAGGCCCCTGAACACCATCCGTTCGTCTCTCAGATCGGTGAAGGATCCCATCGACCCTAAGGATATGAAAGGTGTTTATTTGATCCCTTGTTCGTGCGGGACCCCCTATATTGGGGAGACTGGTCGTTCCATTAATCAGAGGATTAGTGAGCACGCAGCGGATCTGAGGCATAGGAGATTTAAGTCTTCCGCTTTGGCTGAACATGCGGAGAAAACCAATCATCATGTTTGTATCGAAGAAGCGAGTGTTATTGCTAGGATTCCGCATTTCCATCATCGTAAATTCAGGGAAGCGCTAGAGATTGAAAAGAGACCTAGTAATCTCAATAGGGATGATGGTTGGAAAGTCAGTAGGTGTTGGGTCCCTGCCCTCTCCTCCTAGTGTTTTCCGTCCTCGTTGGTTTTTATATTGTTCTCTTTTTTATGTTATCATCATTATTTCGCCCCTCTTTATTTTTATAGGCCTCGGTGTAGCTTTTCTTCTTATATTGCTTTTCTATTTTACTATTTAACTCGCTATTTTGATTGTATTTAACTGTATACAACTCTATACACCTTTTTTCCCTTTTATTTTCTTACTTTATTTGTTTTTATTATTATTATTATTATTATTATTAGTAAAAATTTTATTAATTTAGTTATTTTAATTTATTATTATTTTTATTTTTATTTATTTATTTATTTATACTATTATTTTTATTTTTCTTTCTGTTTTATCCTTATTTGGTTATTCAATTTAATTTTATTCTTTTTATTTTATTATTTCTCGTATTATTATTCTCCTATTATTACTAATTGGTAGTTTTAATTAATTTATTATTATTTTAATATTTTTATTACTAATTAATTTATTTGTATTTCTATTCTTATATATTTTTTATTTTCATTTAGGTATTTATCCTTTACCTTTGGTCATTCAGTTGGGTTTTATTCCTTTATTTATTACTTGATTACTTTATTTTATTATTATTTTTATTATTATTAGTAAAAAAAAAAAAAATTATTAATTTAGTTATTTAATTTATTTTTATTTATTTATTTATTTATCTATTTATACTATTATTTTTATATTTTTCTTTCAGTTTTGTTTATCCTCATTTTATTCTTTTTATTTTTTATTATTTTTCGTACTATTTTGGTTATTATTTTAAGTCACTTAGTATTTTATTATTAATTTTTAGTTTTAATTAATTAATTAATTATTATTATTACTATTATTACTATTACTTTTTATTAATTATTTTATTTCTATTTCTATTCTTATTATTTATTTTTCATTTAGGTATTTATTCTTTACCTTTGGTCATTCAGTTGGGTTTTATTGGATTATTTTATTTTATTCTCTTTTATTATTTTTAGGGTTTATTATTATTTTTAATTACTATACTTTAATTTTTATTAATTAATTAATTAATTTATTTGTTTTGACTATTGGTCATTATTAGCGGCTAGCCGTTGGAGGCTCTACTCGGTCTATATAACATGCTACGCTAGATCTGTTCTTCAAATTGTCCTGACGATGAACCACACTGGTTGGTTCGAAACGCGTCGACAAATGTCATTCCATGTGATTTTCGCCGAAATCTTTCTCTAAACCCACAGGTCCTACAAAACTAAATGCGCATGTTATGTAGAAACCTTTCCTTAACGCATTTAGCCACATTATCTAAAAAAAATGGTGACAAGGATGGATTCGCACGCATTAATACTCATTTGCGCCACAAAGCAACCCACACGTCCTGCAATACTATAGGCGCACGTTATGTAGAAACCTTACGTTAACGGATTTAGCCGCATTGTCTTAAAAAAATGGTTGTTTAAATTAAATTTAGTCAAATTGTTGTTTGAATTAGTTTTTTTTGGTTATTATATAATATATAGATTCAATTTTGTGCTTTAGACTAGTTTTTTAAATAGTATATAGATTCAACCCAATGAAATTTTTTAGTATATATGTTATAAAGAGGTCACATTTCGAGCTTGCGAATCTTTTGAATTTTTACTAAATTCTAAAAAAATTAGACATAAATTTTTTTAGAATCTTTACTAAATTCTAAACTAATTAAACTAAAAAATAAACGAATATCCTTTAAAAATTCTAAGAAATAACGTAAGAGAAACGGTCTTTAAAAAGTCTAACAAATAACGTAAGGGACACGGTACTTAAAATGTCTAACAAATAAGGTAAGAAAATTTCGGTCTTTAAAAAGTCTAACAAATAACGTAAGCGACACGGTACTTAAAAAGGCTAACAAATAAGTTAAGAAAATTGAATTAATTTTGTAAATTTTAATTCAATTGAATTAATTTATTTATTTATTTTTTTAATATTTAACATTTGTATTAGTATGTATATATATCTATATATATATAAGTGGAAAGTATATATTTTTTTGGATGGAATATATAGATATGTGTGTGAGAAAGATATTGAATAGTTTACAAATATTTTTCATATTTTGAATTAGAAAGCATTTATTAATGAAATAAGAATTTTTTTTTTTATGATGATGATGATGATGGTTGTTAACGTCCACTGAGACCAAATAATGATCTATCGGACCTAAAAAGACAAATTATTTATTTTGATTTAAGATTTTATTCCGATGCTCAAAAAGCTTGGAGAGAAGCCTCCCGAGTTCACTATAATTTTGGCATTGTAAAAGGCTAGAAAGGTCAGTATTGTAACAAAGGTTGTGAAATTGAGATCTAATGTGGTTGTATGCAGAGCACTCTAAGAGGAAGTGGTTTTCATCCTCGATGCTCTTATTCTCACAAATATGGCAGATCCTTTCCATCCATGGCATTTTAGGAACTACCCAGCGGCCAGTCTCACTATGGAGCTCATGAGAATTCGTTCTAATCTTTGCTATATTAATTTTCTTTTTTGAGCTAGTTAGAATAGAGAGATACTTTTGATCTTCAAGGGTGGGGTTGATGACCTTCTTATAATAACTTAATTTTCTTTTAGACGCTAAATCTTTCTCACACCACAATTTTTCTTTGAACTTAGAAGTAACAATATCTTTAATGTTATTTATGTTTTGCAAAGCATCATTCTCATTGATCTCCCAATAGTTTAACCAGGCCCTTGTGCCCTTATGCCATCCTCGGTTAAGCCTTAGGTGATTTTGGCTGGAATTTAAAGCTAGCTTAGGAAGTCTATGATTGTCTATGTTATTGAGCTTGTGCTTGTACATCAGAAACCTGAGCATAGCTAGGCTCTCAATAAAAGAAAGACCCGCTTCTATAAGGAGAATAGGATAGGGTGTATTACTTTTAATTTTCAGGTTATAAGTTATAAAACGCTTCTGGATTTGCTCAATCTTCCTCCATGACAGAGAATATATATATATATATATATATATATATATATATATATATATATATATAGATGAGTGAGTGATCGACCATGATGGAGCCATCAAGAATGCATGCACATTCTTTCCAATATCAACAAGTTCCTAGTTGTCAACTAGGACACAACTTAGGTAGCGAGTTCGACATGGCTTAGAAACATGCATTGGGTGATCCACAATCATGAAGCCATCAAGAATGCATGCACATTCTTTCCAAGCTCAACAAGCTCCTAGTTGCTAACTAGGACACAAGTTAGGTTGTGAGCTCAACATGGCTTAGAAACATGCATGCACTCTAGGAATTCACAATTTCTATATGAATGTACATGAAATCTACAGACATGCACGCTTTCTTGATAAGAATTTTCATTATGTGCCTACTACCCCATTTTTTACCAAAGTCAAACCATGAAGGCATTTTTAAGAGACATCGAGAAAAGTTCTTACTTCATGAAAAACAACACGCAGTAAATCAACACCATGTCTTGTCTTTTGAGTTTAGGTAAGCATTCTAATAATTTTTATTTTATTTTTTAAATTTGGTTAAAATTTGTAAAAAACAACCAAATTAATACCCTCAACACAATAGTTGTATTAAATTGCAAATAAATTGAATAATATGGAACCCGTGAGAATCCAAATCCACCATTACCAAACCAAGATTTAGAAGAACCAAGCTTAAACCAAGAACCAAGAAATTAAAATGATGAAATTGTTGCATCTTTATCTACATTCAAGCCTTTGTTATAGGATATCCAAAACACTAGATAGTTGTCACAAGTGTCTATTGCAAGGTCATTAAACTCAATTGTATCATCCATATCCAATGCCCAAATCTAGTTAACCAACATTTCTAATTACAGAGCTATAATGTATGAACACTATAGAACCGTTCTATAAAAAGACCAAATCAGAGACCTCAACATTAATAATTGTAATAAAAAATTGTCTTTGTTTATTGACCCAAGAGAACCAACTGATATTGATGACTAAAAAATACATTTTTGTGGACTACTACACCTCCCAACTATTTCTAGATGATTGGATAGGTAATTGTTTTATGTTTTTTTATAATCCTACCTATAAGAATATGGAGGTACCTCTATACATATCTAGGAAGTTATGGGAAGAGTTTCAACTAGGATGCCATGCCAACTACTTGGATATTAAGGAATTCTAGGGCATAGGTCATGGGTTTGAGCAAGATAGAGAAAATGCTAGGGACTATTGAGAGCTAGGTCATCCTCCACCTAGATGAAGGCCTAAACCTTCTTTCCCAATATCTTCTAATTATGGATAACATTATTGAGACCAAAACAACACTAGATTAATTGGCTTGCCCACTAGTACAACATGGTAGCTTTCTGGCATGATTGTGCAAAGAGCTATAAGAAGCTGATGGTGTGGTTAGGGTTTCATCGTTTAACTTTACAATAGGGCTTGACAAGAAGACCCCACATGGAGGCTCACTTAAACCTCATAGATGAACCAATTTGGACAAACTTGTTATGGGCAGATGGAGGCAAACGAGAAATATAACTTTATGGAGGATGTTATTATTGAACTTAGAGGCTCATTCTAAAGTCCAGTGTGAAGGTTATGTGTAAGTATGTTCATGTTCAACTTGGAGTTTACACGTGTTCCTCTTAAAATAAAAATAAAATGTTCTCTAAATAGAAGACCAATTAAGCGTATAATAAAAAAGAAAAAAAGAATTTTCTATGCATGTTTAATTAATTATCCATATGACCTAATATAATTTCATGTAAAGTAATTAAATGTAAAAAAATTATGTGGGTAAGATGTTTAAACATTACACTTAATAAAAATAGTTTAAGACATGATTTAAATAAACTATTTGAACATATATGTTAACTATTTTATGTCGATATCAACTTTATATATATCTATAGATAAAAAAAGTGTTAAAAGAAAATATTTTAATGTGAATTAGCATTGATGTATACTTAAAAATCTATTAATAACAAAAAACCGTTTAATGTGCGCTAATAAAATCTCAATGCACATGTTATGTAAAATTATATATATATATATATATATATATATATATATATATATATATATATATATATATATATATATATATATATATATATATATATGCATATATCATATAAAGTTATTGATATTATGCAAATTTATATATATATATATATATATATATATATATATATATATATATATATATATATATGATAATGCATATATCATATAAAGTTATTGAAAAAACTAAGTTCTTATGGTTAAAATGTCTAAATTGGTCTCAATATTTACAGTTTAATATTTTTTTACTTATATGTTTTTTTATAGAAATCCAACAAAGATTTTTTGGAATTACAAGTTTAAGTAATGTAATCCCTATAGCATTCAAAAATAAAATTTACACAATGAAAAAATACACATTGTTTTTTGCACTCGTAAATGAGTTTGCGCATGAATTTGATCCCTCTCAGCGCATGTTATATTTTTTCTTAAGATGGATCTATGTTGGTCTTAACCATATTTATATTCTTTTGTGAGTTTTCTTTATCTATCTACTTATATGTTGTTTTTAGTAGTTATGCTTTGAAATCTCTCCCCGAGCCTTTGAATTCTTTCTTAAATTCTATCAGCTAAGGAATGACACTCAATTGCTCTATCTTTCTTTACATTTCTTCAATCTGATTATCTTTCATCTTTATCTCCTTATCATGTTGTAATTTTACTGCATCAAATTTCTTTTGTATCTCTACAAACTGATTCGGTCAATTTTTAGTAATCTTATGTTTCTCTACTTTGAACACTTGCTCCAACGACACAATATTTTCTTCCTTTTCCTTAAGAAGTATTTGGATTTTTACTTCTTTGTCTATCGTAGTTGAAGCATTGGTTCCCGTGAATTGGGTTAACTTTTCTAATTATTTTGTTGGTGTAGCAGAGGAACCTTTCCATAAAACTTCGAAGGAATAGACCTTGTTGGGCATCAATGAATGAGATTGATCAAGATTTCTTTTCTTTCTTCCGCTTTTGACTACTTCCTTATGCTGGGGAATGTAGAAGATAGCTAAAGAAGGAATTTCTTCTACACTAAGAGTAACCTCCGAAGTAGGGAAAGAAGGAATAATTTCCACGTCCTTCTGATCATGAATAGAAGACTTACCAATTATTTCTCCTTACCTTCTATCTTGTTTAGAATTCTTAAGGGTATTTTGAACATCAACTTGTTGTGAAGAATTTATAATTTGAGAAATTGTAGTTTGACCTTCAGTATTTAGATTAAGATTCATATTAAAATCGTTCCATGCCTCATTTAATTTAGGATTAAAAATAAATTATTTTAATTTAGGTGTAGAAGAAACTATAACAACCTCTTCCTAAGCCTGAGGAGGAATCATTGGCTATGAATAATTTCCAGGCTAAACAATAGATACTGATGATTTTTCGAGGGATTGTTGTAGAAAATCTAGTGGAAGATTGGCTATTCTCGAAGTTCTATATTAAATAAACTATTTTTTATCCTCTATATTCAGTTTCTCATCCACTCATTGTAGTAATGTTTCATATGAAGAGGACTATGCAAACATATCATGTAACTTGTCTTCTTCATGGATGAACTATCTAATTTCTTTGAGATGCAGTAAAAATTTTCATAACTAAATTTGGGTCATATTGTCTATTAGGGACAATGGGAAATTTTAGATCTTGAATAACCAAGATTTATTTCTAAGTATGAACATAATTAGCCAATGAAAATATACCAAATCTCATAGGAAAAATAGGCCATGCCCTCTTATTTGACTATTTCAACACTTTAGTAATACCATAACCCACTGTCTCATAGGACACTTCACTTCTAACAAACTTATCTGGGATGAACAAATGAAAAACATGAGGATGAGAAAGGCTTCACCATACTCTTATATATGTGAATAATTCTTATCCAAACCACTTTCCGACCTTCAAAGGTCATCCATAGCTTCTTGAGACATCCAAGGTGGTTGAGACTAAAAAAATGGCTTCATATATTAAAATCATTGCTGTGTGACAAATATGGTATAAATGTTCAAGGTATTTGGATTCCCATAAGATGTCATGATAAATGTTAATAGGCTTTGGATCCTAGATAGTCAATTTCCAACCCATAGCAAGAAAATCCATAACAAAATAGAGTGCATCCATAACACAAGCAGACATGTAGAAATGGGGCACTTTATCTTTTGAAATACTTCTAGCATGATGGAAAGCTAAGATATGTGTGTCTAATTTATCAGAAGAAAGGTTTCCCAATCAAATATAAAACCTTTGGAAGCCCATCGATTAGAGGCACTTAGGTGTCAAGGAATTTTTACATATTAAGTAGTGCATGCAATCAACAAATGCCTCCCACTTGGGAAAAAGGGGAGGCGAGGAAATCGAGTAAATACTTACTGGATCCCTCTATTTTATGATTTTTTTGGTCTTTTCTCCATTTTCTAATTTTTTCTGACAAGTGCTCATACTCCTTTATAAAGGCCTCAGCGTACTCGTTATTATATATGTACTAAGGATTTTATAGATGATGCATTATTTTCAAATCCTTACTAGTGACATGCCCAATCATTACTCCCCTTTTGGTCCAAATGTGTCTCCCAAAAATATCCAAATTCTCGACTACCCAACGATCCATGTCTATATAAGGAAATAACCACGGTCTTGTTGCAATCCTGTGAAGAAAAGAGCTAGTAGGATCCCTTTTTGTGGCTTCTGAAACAGGAGTTCTATCATCAGTTGTTACCATTCTGTTGATGCCCCGAAAATCGTTGTATCAACATTGGGGGATAACCACCCGGTCCGGACCTTAATACAGCTCCTTTTCCGTTTGGAATGGTGGCTCTGACTGGATATAATGGGACCAGTTTCCCAATAATGAATAAAAGGGGATGGATGAGTGATTGATTTCTAATAAATGATAATGAATGGATGACCTAATCTATCAGCGAAAATATAAATAACTATTCTATCCCGAGAGGCTTCGAAGTGCAACGTTTGATAATCTCTTTTCATTGATAGGAATATAGATGACTCTAAGCAATAAACATATATATTCGTTTACTTAATGATTACTTTGTTCAAATAGTTGAACAAAGTGATTAACACATTGTTACACCTATCTTTTTATATTACCGATACATGTATGATTAAAAGGAAAGCATGTTGTAAACATCCAGTAATGGAAAGTATAAAGAATGTTGTTAAAACACATGTATATATCTGATAATAGCAAGAGTGATCAAACAACAATTCACATAAAAGGAATGAACTCAGACATAGATAATAGTACCATATGAGCTGCAAATCACTCCCAATATCAATCGCTAGTTGGATTCCTTCTTTTGACGCAAAAACACTTTTAAACAAAGGCAGTAGTGCACATTCACATAAAAGCTTTGTTATCAAAATTGGAATAATTGACCCAGTTTTTATAAAAGAATATGCCTAAAGTACAGTAGTGCAACTTCAAGTTTAAGTCATATACAAAAACTTACGACCCTTTCTAAATACATGAAAAGGTCTATAAATACTTGATTAAAACTAACTAACTATGAAACTAAAATCCTATTTAATTGGTACAACTTGATTCTGAATATCTTCCTCACAGCAATCTGGCAGTCGGCAGCATGATTCATCACTTAGGTTGTTTGCCTTTAGACCTGAGCTGGCATATTGCAAGCATTGGTTCCACTTCTGGTGGTTGGTTGAGACGAGAATTGAGTTGGGCAACATAGGTGGCATCTTCTATATCGGGAATGATACACCCGATTGCATCTGTGAGGCACTTGAGGGCGGCTCTCTGGCTGTATGGTTTGACAAAGAACAACCAATAGGTGTCCCATGTCAAACTGTTAATTCCTGCAATTAATCTCCCATTTTTCTCCAGCTCTTGATAACATGACTGCTTCAATGTTTTAGCCGATAGCAATTTACCTGGGGTACATTGAGAAATCATGTTAGATAAGTAGAGAGTGTCATTAATCAATTCAAACAAATTACTTGTGGTTAATTTTCATATTGAAACTTCTCTCTCTACTTTCATTAACTGGGACTGCCATTCCATAAATAATATCTCTTTATGCGATTCTAGGATTTTTGGCAAATTAGCTGCCTGGCCCTCATCAGTGTCTTGCCTGTCCTTCATCAGTGTCTTGCTTCCGACAGCTCTTTCTGCTTTTGAACTGCACTCGAATCAATTCTCTGTTTCTCTTCCTGCAATTGTTTATTCAATTGATTATTTATTTGTTGTTGTGTAAAAAATTGTCGTTCTTCTTGATCTGCCTTCTACTGTGCCTCTGTTAATTGTGATTGTAGAAAAATGATTTCCTGGTCTTTTCCTTTTAATAGATTACTCACCTCTAATGCCTTGTCTATAGTGGCTGCCGAATAGGCTCCAGCATATTGGGACAATTTTGTCAGGTCATCAGAGGGATCAAACTCCTCCTTCCAAACCACGTTTCCCATCACTGTTTGTTCAGGGAATAGGGAAGGTTGATCAGTCCTTCTCTTTTTCAGTTATCGTTTTACTACAGCCTTGTGCTTTGGGCTGTAAAAGACATCTAAGGGAGGAATTTCTTCTACTTGCAAGACAATCTGATCGGAGGGATCCTTAGGAATTATCTCTATTCCTGTAGAACTGGGTAGGCCACTAGTTCCACTTGGAACCTGTTTAGATGTTGTCTCCTGTGTGTCAGCCACTTTTGATGTTTCAGCTTCCTTCGAGCTCTCAAGATTGCTTATGATTGAGTCAAATTGCTGCCATTCCTGGAGAAATTTTGGGTCAATCTCGGCATCTACATTCACCTCTGTGCTGCTCTATTCCTGCTCTTTTCTCTGGGTTTCCTCTTGCTCTTTTGCATGGGTTTATTCTTACTCTTTTGCATGCACTTCCTCCTGCTCTTTTGATGTAGTAGGAGGTTCCTTAGTGAGTCGATGCTCAGGCTCGCATAATTCTGTGTTGGGGTCGTTGCTAACAGATTTAGAGGCAGAGTTTGCAACCTCTATTCTCTAAGTTTGTTAAATTCAACCCACCATCCTGATATTCCATTATGGCCAACGATTTAACTTGGGATATTGACTCGGCTGAGGAGAACAGGTCATTGAACATATCTTCTTTATGATCAAATTTAGTTAATTTTGGCTGTTCAAGTGCATTGTAGGTGACTTTGTTTGGATCAAATCGCCTATTAGGAAGAGTTGCTAGACTTAGTGCCTTGATTTTATCAGCTTCTTTCTTTGCATGTTTAAAGTCATGCAGAGCGTAGACACCGCATCTTAGAGGAAAAGGAGGCAAAAACTGCTTCTTGTTGCTCTTTAGAGTTTGTGTAACTCCTTCGGATGTAATCTGATAGGCTACCTCCTGGGCTAATAGTTTATCAGGTATGTACAAAGGGAGGACATGAGGGTTGGCTTGACTACCGAAAACTCTTACATAGGTGAATTTTTCTTCTCCAAACCATCTTCCTACGGATGTTAAGTCAATCCCTGCTTGGTAGGAAATCTTAGGAGCAGGTTTAACAAAAATGGAATAGTAAATGGGTAACATAAAACCGTTGCAGATTTGATATAGATGGTGCTTATAGTGAGCTTTCCATAACTTATGATGGTATAAATGAATGGGCATGGGGTCTTGTGGAGTCCATATCCATCCAAGGACAGGAAATTCAGAATTAAAACACAGGGTGTCCAAGATATAGGCATTATAGTAGAATGGGGGAATAAACCTTTCAGTAATGCGGGATTTGCTTCTAAACTCAAGGACTGCGGTTGCTAGCTTATCAGACAGAGTAGTTTCCCAATCCATTATTTCACTATTACATGCTGCCTCCATCAAAGGAACCATTTCTATAGTGAAGTTTGCGGAATCATGCAACCCCCACAACCTACACATCATTACTCCGGGCATAACAATAAGGGGAACACAAAGAATCGACAGAGTACTTACCCGAAGACTCGTGCTTGTGTTTCGCTGGGTTTTTCCTCCAATCCCTTATAGGTTCTGATTCAATATCATTTTCATTTCTAAACTTTTCCAAAAATGCTTTGTTGTACTTCTTCTCTGGTACAGGCAAATGATACATTTGCCTCAAATCATCAGGTTGAAACAAGCCGAAGACTCTCCCATCCATGGTGCTGAATGTTCTGTTGGTGATTGGGATTTCTTCAATTTCCCATCTCACCACATCTGTATATGGGAGAATTTGTTCTCGGGCTGCTATTCGATGAAGGTAAGAGTCAGCTAGATCCTTAAGGGTAGCATTAGACTTTCGGGTCATGTCTGTTGTGGCTTGCACTGTTGTTACCTCAGGCTCCTCGACCTCAATCAGATTGTAGATATTCAGCCAAGTAGTTTTACCGAGTCCTAAACATGTGGTGTCCGATATCAGTCCCTTTTTGCTTTGTCCAGGATCGGCAATGTGTTGTCCTGTAACTGCTGAAGCGGAAGTTGTTCCAGTTTTCTTCGATTTCTTCCCCATTCTGCTTGAATTTACTGCTTCGGAAGAGCTCTACACAGGAGAGAAAATGAACGTAATGCGGAGAATTGGTGGCGCAAACCAAATATGAACGAGATATATTAATCAATGCATAATGGAGGATTAACTTAAGGTGGCCGCGGATACAATCTGTGAAGAGATTTTAGACTGACTATCTCATTAAATGGTCGTTTAAACCTGTCAATCCTTTAAATTCTCATCATATCGTTTATTGGCCAAATGATTCATTCAAGCGTGGCTTTGATGTTTTGGTGGTTGAGCGTAAGTGAATCGCTATCGAGAAGATAAGGCCTTTAATACTAATTAACCATAATATCCCGGCTTTATCAATCCTTTTTGAAATCCGTGCTTTTAGCTTTATCGCAATTGGCCATCGGGGGAAAGCTTAAGTTGTTATATTGGCTCCTTTCAGAATCCCCGATTGCCGATAGCGATATCGCCAATTCGCATCGGGAGTTTTAACTGAGGGCTTTGAAAGGCATGCATGGTACATCTCCGATTGCCAATAGCGATATCGCATCGCATTGGAGCGAAAAGGGGCTTTTGTTATGATAGCTTGTTATTTCCGATATCCGAAAGCCTTTTGTGCATTGTCGTGTCAGAGAAAATCAATGGGTCTTTTAATTCATGCCTCCCTTGTCATTGCGATATGCGATCTTACGATCGCTTTATCGCAATGATAAAAGATTACTCATTTATATGTTATAAGACCGATTAATTGGTTTATCAAAAAGGTTTTATAATGTTTTTATTTTGTTTCGGACCTTTTTGAATAATAATAAGTTGATACCAATTTAAAATAAAAAGGGACCCATTGCATATTATAGTTTTGAGAATAAAATTTGTATGAAATGGGGGGTTGTTGTAGAGTACAATAGTTGGCGATTCACTGGAAGAAACAGTTATCTCTGAAAAGTAATGAAATACTTAAACTTTCTCTAAATAGGAATCTCATCAAAGAGGAAAATTCTAATATAACTAGGTATATATGCATTCCAAATAAAATAAAACTATCTTTGCTAATTTCCTCTCTTCTTTAAAATTTGATACATTCTAAGTTTTAAATTGGCCTCTATTGGTTGATAATGATAAAACGGAAAACCTTTCCAAATCAGCTTTTAGAATTGACTCGTCTGTCATAGGTAGAGCCTCTACTGCAAGCAAACGTTCATAATTTCGATAGGGATACCTTTTAACCATATTACTGTCCATTATTCCATCCACTTCAGAGTATGATTAACAGAATGAATTCAAACATGCTTTCATATTTTGTATTTCTTTTACTTTTATGTTATTTTTTAAGATAAAAAGTCATTTTCCTGGTTTGGTGGCCAGCTGAGTGACAATGCCATTCACTGGTAGTAATCTAACCGAACAAGCTGGCTCGTGATGAGACCCCTTGTCTTATAATATGCCATTACCCTGTTTTGGTATGCAGTGTTGGTAATGTCAGTTAAACTATTTCCCAATGATCATGGTAAGCAGGCTTGTAATAAGACCTCTTATCTTTTATATCAAATATTTTAGAATTACACTCTGAGTAATTACAAACTTCGATGAATGGGATGGACAATTTTCTCCTTAAGAGAGAATGGATGACAGGGTAAGAGTTGAAGATGCTGAAATTGGATTAGTTTCTATTTTGATATTGATAACCTTTTTTGTGACCAATTTGAAAACATAAAATGATTTACAATAATTCTAAATTTTGAGAAGAGTTCACAAAAATTGAAATGCATTTTCAGAATGCAATTATACCTAGTTTCCTAGAAATTGTCCTTTTTGTCTAAGGCTTCTATTATTTTAAAAGTAAATATCAACACTACTTCTCTTGAGCAACTTTTTCATACAACAAATGTCAATGGAAGATACCTTACAACTTTATTTCCTAATGGTCCTACAAACTACAAATTTTTCTAAACTAAAAAAGGAGAAGGGGTTACCTCCTCAATTGAAGAATTTATTTAAGATGAGGCCATTAACAGGGAGAGAATCTCTCAAACCTGATAAATCTTGTAACATGAAGGTTGAATGGCCTATCTTCTCACAGATCTGAAATGACCCAAGCCACATTTTCTGGAACTTGGTGTGTTTTCCTTTATCCTCATGGGCTTTGTCCCATTTCAGAACTAAATCACCAACTTGAAACTGTTTTGAATCGGATGAAGCTGAATTAAAGGATGACTTGATAATTTGCTGATGTTTCGCATGAATAACCTTGGCTTTTTCTCTTTCCTCTTCTAATTTTAGGATTTGATCATGTCTAAGTTGAATAGAAGAAGAAGGGCTTTCCTCAATAAATTGAACTAGCGCTAGAGAAGGAAGGACAAGATTTGTTGGTAGAACTGCTTCTTTTCCATACACAAGATTGAATGGAGAAGAACCTATGGAAGCTTTATGTGTTATCCTATCAGCCCATAGTGCAAATATTAAATATTTATGCCAGTTTTTATGATTCTGTTCGATAGTTTGCTTTATAATCTTGATTATATTTTTATTGGTAGATTCTGCTAAACCGTTACCTTGGGGATAGTAATTAGCAAAATATTTCAATTTAAATCCTCTTTTAATAGTGAAATCAAACATAGAATTGCCTAAGAAATAAGATGCATTATAAAAAACAAGAGCATTTGGGACACCAAACCTGGTAATGATGAATTGATCTATGAATTCTATAATTGCCTCAGAATTTGTTGTCTTTAACGGAATTGCTTCAACCCACTTAGAAAAATAATTCGTGGCAGTAAGGATATACTTATGCTGTTTGGAAGAATGTGGAGTGATTTCTCCGATGATGTCCAATCCCCATTGCTCAAATGGTTGTTCAATGTTGACTGGTTGCAAAGGGAAAGTTGGCTTTCTTTGTCTTCCACTAGAAGTTTGACAACTTCGGCATTTCCTTACATATTCATGAGCATCTCTAAACAGGGTGGGCCAATAATATCCAGCATGAATGATTTTGTGGGCTGTTGTGTCAGCTCCAAAATGTCCTCCTATTGGTCCATCATGTAATTCCTGCAAAACCTTTTGTGCTTCAAGTTTTTCTAGGCATCTTAATAAGATTGAATCATAATTTTGCCTAAAAAGTACATCATCAACAATCGTGAAATTTCTTGCTTTCAATCTAATGGCCCTCTTGCTTTTATAAGACAGGTTAGGGGGTGCATATCCATTTTTCAAATAAAAGATCAAGTCTGCATATTGTGATTCAGAATTAATAATACTTATCTGATTGATTTCTTCGAAATGTTCTGCATCACCTGGTTGTTGAATGTTGGATGCTCCTGCCAATAACCTGCAAAAACCTTGGCCTCTAACAATCTTTTCTGGCTTGATTTCCAAGTCATATTCTTGAAGTGCTGTAACCCAGTTTGCGCTTTTTTCACCTAATTCCCTTTGGATTAATAGTTGCCTTACTGCAAAGAAAGGAACTATGACTTTTGTATGGGCTTTTAAAAGGAAGGGTCTGTAATGTTTGACAGCTTTATATACATCAAAGGTTTGTTTTTCTACCTCGGAGTAATTCAGTTCGGCACCCTGCAAGTTTAACTATAGAATGTAATGGGTGCTTCCAAGTTGTGATCATTAATCTGAGTGAGTATTGCTGCATAAGACAAATCGGATGCGATAGTATACAATGTGAAATGATTAGAAAAATTAGGAGTATTTAAAGCGGGGGGATTAATTATTGATTGTTTGATTAAATCAAACACTTCCTTTTCTGCTGATCCCCATCTAAAAACTGAATTTTTCTTAATCATAGTTTGTAGTGGCAAAATGATGTGAGAAAAATCTGGAACAAATATTTTAACAAAATTGATTTGGCCTAAAAATTACTGCTGCATAAGACAAATCGGATGTGATAGTATACAATGTGAAATGATTAGAAACATTTGGAGTATTTAAAGCGGTGGCATTAATTTTTGATTGTTTGATTAAATTAAACGCTTGCTTTTCTGTTGATCCCCATCTAAAAACTGAATTTGTCTTAATCATAGTTTGTAGTGGCAAAATGATGTGAGAAAAGTCTGGAACAAATCTTTTAACAAAATTGATTTGGCCTAAAAATGACTGCATGGATTTTTTATTATGAGGAAAAGGGATTTTAGAGATCTCTTTGATCCTACTCAGATCAATATAAATGCCATCTTTGGAGACAATAAAGCCCAAAAGCTTTCCTTAGTCAAGAGAAAAGAAGGATTTTTTAGGATTGAGTGAAATACCGTACCTTCTGTAGCGTTGAAAGATTTGGTTCAAATCATGCAAATGATTGGTTCTCTTTTTAGAAAATACAATAATATCATCTAAGTAGACAACTACTGTTTTATTGATAAATCCTTTGAAAGCTATATCCATTGCTCTTTGGAATGTGGCTCCTGCATTAATCAGTCCAAAAGGAATTTTCTGATAAGCATAAGTTCCCCACTTTGTCCTGAATGTAGTTTTAAGTCTGTCATCAGGATGGACCAAAACTTGGTTGTATCCTGAAAAACCATCTAAAAAGGACATCAATTCAGAGCCTGCTACTGAATGGAGTATCTGTTCCATAGTAGGTAATGAGAAATTATCTTTTAGGCTTGCCTTATTCAGATTTCTGAAATCTATACAAATCCTGATATCGCCATTTTTCTTCCTAACAGGCACCATATTGGAGACCCAGTTCGAGTGTCGAACGGGAAAAATAATCTTGGCCTTTAAGAGTTTATTAAGTTCGGTTTTAATTTGACTCTCTAGGTTTAGATGTTTTTTTCCTGAGCTTTTGTTGAACTGGTTTTTGTTCTGCGAGCATTGGAATAGTATGCTGGATGATAGATGTATCATACGTCTTTAAATCATCATACTTCCAAGCGAAGACATGTTTATTCTTTCTTAACAGTCTAATGAATGCCTTTTTTTCTTCTAGAGAAAGTCCTAATCCTAGATTAATGTTTTGAGGATTTTTTTCAGTGCCAAGATTAATCAACTCAAACCTCAAGGTGGAACTGTGGAGCTTTGTATTGATCACAGGTTTAAATTTGTCTTTAATGTCATAAAGATCCTCCAGCTTCACCACAGGCTTCGGTATTAAGTTTTCTTCATGCTTTTCTCTCATTTAAAGATCATGATCGCTCTCCTCTATAATCTGATCATCGTAGGATTTTTCAGAAGTCAGGAATTGTAAAATGTCTTCATCGTGATTGAAAACTCTCCAATTAGTGACATTGTCAGGAATTGATGGCCTAAAAAGCAATTCTACTGAAAATCCATCTGGGCTATAATCTTCGTAAGGTAGGAGTTTGGAAGCAACATTGGCTAGCAAGTCAGCTGCCGAATTTTGAGACCTAGGAATGGAAGAGATATTGAATGCTGAAAAGTGTGAGGTGAGTTCTTGCACCAGCGATTGATAATGCTTGAGGTGATTTGAAAGAAAATGAATTGTATTTCTCACCTGTTTGACAATAATTTCAGAATCGCCAAACACTTTTAAATATTGCACTTTAAGTCCAATTGCTTTGTACAGTCCTTGGACTAAGGCTTCATACTCGGCTGTGTTGTTTATGCATTCAAATTCTAACCTAGAGGACAGCGTTGTTTTTTCTCCTTGCGGGCTAACCAAGATACATCCTGCTCCCAAGCCTTCATTAGATTTAGAGCCATCAAAATATAAAGACCAAAATAAAGAATTCTCTACAATTGTATTTACAGTTTTCTCAGTATCACTAAAACATCTTGACCTGTCTGTTTGTGAATAATTTTCGATCTGAGATGAAAAATTGTTTACTGAGAAAGGAGATGGTTGGGCTGTGAAGTTGCCAAAGAATGATTCCGACGAATAATTCCCTAAGATATTGTTATTAAATGCTATGGGTTGATTTTCCTGTTCGAATTCTGTGACAGTGTGGTTCATGTGCTTTTCCCGATTGATTTTTATTTGATTTGGCTTTCCATTGTAGGGTAGCCACATATGGGACCAATCGGTAGAAATATAACCATGGAGCTTCTCGGACCAATCCCTACTTAAGATTAAACCATAAAATTTAGGTATATTGGCGATTAGGATATCAATTCTTTGAACTACTCACAGATTGACTGATAACCTGATCGTTACAGAGTTGATTTCTCCTACAACCTGTACCTTAGTTCTATCTAGCTGTACAATGTGAATTGCAGATTTCTGGGGTTCAATGTTCAGTTTGGAACAAACCGAAGCTGGCATTATATTTGAGGATGCCCCTGAGTCAATCAAACAATTGTGCAGATTACGATTATAAATCTCATAGGTTAATAGGAAAGGAGGAGTATGGGAATTGGATCTATCTCCAATCAGAATCGTATCAGTAGCTTCAATCCTGCTAGAAGGTGGTTGTCCTAAATCATTTGTAGATTTAGCACTGGGAAGAGGTGAGGAAGGAACAACATTCAATTCTTTGAGAAGCAATTTCTGCTGATGTTTTAGTTTACTAAGTTCAAACATAGTAATGTTTGCCTTAGTTTTCTTCATATCATCAATGATATTGTAATCCATTAAATCAGATACTACTAATGTTTTAGATGTTGAGGGCATATTTGAGGTTGAAGGTTGGTTTTGGGAAACCGTTGCCGCTGGCTTCCTTGTGGATACCTTTTCCTTTGTTGTTGTGGCACCTGCACTTCTTTTCTTTGAAGTTGCCTGGATGGGTTCAGGGGCACCCTTACTCCTAGTAGTGACAGGAAAAGCTTCTTCTTCATTTTTTGTCTTCGAGTTAGGTAGTATGAAATCCCACATTCCATGGCATTCAACAACTTCCTCTTCATCATCAGTTGGTGAGATTGTTTCCTCTTCTTCTTCTTCAGGGTCTGAATCTACATTAGATATAATATTCGGTGGTTTTGATTCAGTTTTCTTGAAAGTTCTAAAGGGCCTTTTAGTTGTGGTTTCTGCTACTTGCTTTTTGATTTCAACCATTTCATTTGACAAAGTCTTAAGGACCTTTTATAGACCTTCCATATCGTAGGGATCTTTTGGGGTTTTCTTCTTTGAATCATCTTTAAAAGAAACTTTTTTGGCTTTTCTATCTTCCAGAGTAGCTTTCTTCTCTAGAGCATTAATACGTTTCTCCACAGCAAGTGCTTCTTTCATGTTTTCAGCTAAAGTTGGTTTTGCAGCTCTGTCTACAAAAATAGCTATATTAGCAGGTAGGGCAGTTACATACCATTCGCTTCTTATTTTCTCACTTGGTTTGGAGGCCGTTTGGATTTTATTCAAGAGTTTATTAAATCGCGCATTGAATTCTTTAATTGGTTCCCTATGCTCTATCCTAAGATTGGAGAGATCATTTATTAATGTGGCTAAAGATCTATCATCTCCATACTTAGTGAGAAACTGTTCTTGGCAAGTGGTCCAACTAGTAATGGAACCAGATGGCAAGGAAAAGTACCAAGATCCTGCTGATCCTTGCAAAGTATAAGGGAAGAGCCTAACTACAACATCTTCCTCAGTTACTCCTTTGAGATTAACTGATAACATGAAGTTATTAATATGTTCCTTAGCTTGTGTTCCATCATCTAGGTTAAACTTGGGTAGCCATTTTTTAGGAGCATCAGGTAATGCATGTAATGGTGCAGGCATATTGACCGCACCAGGCCTGGTCCATGGATCTGCCATTGTAACACCAGTAGTGGATGATACTACTGTTGAAAGTCTAGATGTTTGGGAAGGAGTTGATATTGAGGATTGCGCAAGTTGAGATGTTGAAGTTCCTAATCCCTGATGAACAACAATGTGTAATGAAGGGGTGGATGGTTGACTTCGCACAGGGGAATATGAGATGGAGGATGTGGATTAAAGTGCTTCACTGTCAGATCCTTCAGTGTTCTTCTTGGCCCTTTTCCTTTTAGGTAAAGGGAACTCAGTGGTTCAATACTGAGCTTTCCGCTCTGAAGTTTAGTGAGGGGATGAGGTAAATTGAACTACGAAGTCTCACTGCTTTGAGATACTTCAGATTTTTGTGGTGTTATCGAGAAGCCTTGAAGTTTCTGGATGAGTAACTGAACTTCAGGGGACTCGGGACTTAATCGTTCTGGAGTATTGTGGGTGAGGGAAATGGTAGTTGATTCCTCTTCTTCTTGCTTGGATACTGGAGAACCAGCATGCAATTGGGAAGTACGAGGTGATGTGGAGGGAGAGTTACTCTGAGAATGGTCTATAGATTTGGATTTGCTCACCATTCATAGTTCATGCCCTCCTTCTAGCGCCAAAAATGTTGATGCCCCGAAAATCGTTGTATCAACATTGGGGGATAACCACCTGGTCCAGACCTTAATACAACTCCTTTTCCATTTGGAATGGTGGCTCCGACTGGATATAATGGGACCAGTTTCCCAATAATGAATAAAAGGGGATGGATGAGTGATTGATTTCTAATAAATGATAATGAATGGATGACCTAATCTATCAGCGAAAATATAAATAACTATTCTATCCCGGGAGGCTTCTATTCTTTGAAGTGCAACGTTTGATAATCTATGTTCATTGATAGGCATATAGATGAATCTAAGCAATAAACATAGATATTCGTTTACTTAATGATTACTTTGTTCAAATAGTTGAAAAAAGTGATTAACACATAGTTACACCTATCTTTTTATATTACCGATACATGTATGATTAAAAGGAAAGCATGTTGTAAACATCCAGTAGTGGAAAGTATACAGAATGTTGTTAAAACACATGCATATATCTGATAATAGCAAGAGCAATCAAACAAAAATTCACATAAAAGGAATGAACTCAGACATAGATAATAGTAGCATATGAGCTGCAAATCACTCCCAATATCAATCGCTATTTGGATTCCTTCTTTCGACGCAGAAACACTTTTAAAAAAAGGTAGTAGTTCACATTCACATAAAAGCTTCGTTATCAAAATTGGAATAATTGACCCAGTCTTTATAAAAGAATATGCCTAAAGTACAGTAGTGCAACTTCAGGTTTAAGTCATATACAAAAACTTACGACCCTTTCTAAAGACATGAAAGGGTCTATAAATACTTGATTAAAACTAACTAACTATGAAACTAAAATCCTATTAAATTGGTACAACTTGATTCTGAATATATTCCTCACGGCAATCTGGCAGTCGGCAGCATGATTCATCACTTAGGTTGTTTGCCTTTAGACCTGAGCTGGCATATTGCAAGCATTGGTTCCACTTTTCGTGGTCGGTTGAGACGAGAATTGAGTTGGGCAGCATAGGTGGCATATTATATATCGGGAATGATACACCCGATTACATCTGTGAGGCACTTGAGGGTGGCTCTCTGGCTGTATGGTATGACTAAGAACAACCAATAGGTGTCCCATGTCAAACTGTTAATTCCTGCGATTAATCTCCCATTTTTCTCCAGCTCTTGATAACATGACTGCTCCAATGTTTTAGCCGATAGCAATTTACCTGGGCTACATTGAGAAATCATGTTAGATAAGTAGAGAGTGTCATTAATCAATTCAGCCAAATTACTTGTGGTTAATTCGCATATTGAAACTGCTCACTCTGCTTTCATTAACTGGGACTGCCATTCCATAAATAATATCTCTTTATGCGATTCTAGGATTTTTGGCAAATTAGTTGCCTGCCCCTCATCAGTGTCTTGCCACTCAAGAAAATTAGTCAAGGTCTCATCGGCCTGCTCCAAGTCTGTTCTAGCATCAGCCGATTTATCACTTATTGATGCTGTTAAGTCACATAAAGTTTCTGCTTGGGTGATTTGTTGACATAACAGCCTTATCTATGTTACCAATGCCTTGTTTATCTGTAATGCCTCTGCTCTGAATTCAGCTGGCTGTGGAAGATTCTTGGTTTTCTCTATTTGCGCTTATAGTTGAGCAATTTTCTCATCTTTCGACTTCAGCATTTGTTCATTCATTGCTTTTAGTTTTGCCAATGCTTCTGACAACTCTTTCTGCTTTTGAACTGCACTCGAATCAATTCTTTGTTTCTCTTCCTACAATTATTTATTCAATTGTTTATTTATTTGTTGCTGTGTAAACAATTTCCGTTCTGCTTGATCTGCCTTCTGCTGTGCCTCCGATTGTTGTGCTTGTAGCAAAATGATTTCCTGGTCTTTTCCTTTTAATAGATTACTCACCTCTCATGCCTTGTCTATAGTGGCTGCCGAATAGGTTCCAGCATATTGGGACAATTTTGTTAGGTCATCAGAGGGATCAAAATCCTCCTTCCAAACCACGTTGCCCATCACTGTTTGTTCAGGGAATAGGGAAGGTTGATTAGTCCTTCTCCTTTTCCGCTGTCATTTTACTACAGCCTTGTGCTTTGGGCTATAAAAGACATCTAAGGGAGGAATTTCTTCTACTTGCAAAACAATCTAATCGGAGGGATCCTTAAGAATTATCTTTATTCCTGTAGAACTGGGTAGGCCGCTGGTTCCACTTGGAACCTGTTTAGATGTTGTCTCCTGTGTGTCAGCCGCTTTTGATGTTTCGGCTTCCTTCGAGCTCTCAAGATTGCTTATGATTGAGTCGAATTGCTGCCATTCCTGGAGAAATTTCGGGTCAATCTCGGCATCTACATTCACCTCTGTGCTGCTCTGTTCCTGCTCTTTTCTCTGGGTTTCCTCTTGCTCTTTTGCATGGGTTTCCTCTTGCTCCTTTGCTTGCACTTCCTCCTGCTCTTTTGATGTATCAGGAGGTTCCTTAGTGAGTCGCTGCTCAGGCTCGCTTGATTCTGTCGTTGGGGTCGTTGCTAACAGATCTAGAGGCAAAGTTTGCAACCTCTGTTCTCTAAGTCTGTTAAATTCAACTAACCCGTCATACTGATATTCCATTATGGCCAGCGATTTAAGTTGGAATATTGACTCGGATGAGGAGAACAGGTCATTGAACATATCTTCTTTATGATCAAATTTAGTTAATTTTGCCTGTTCAAGTGCATTGTAGGCGACTTTGTTTGGATCAAATCGCCTATTAGGAAGAGTTGCTAGACTTAGTGCCTTGATTTTATCAGCTTCTTTCTCTGCATGTTTAAATTCATGCAGAGCATAGACACCGCATCTTAGAGGAAAAGGAGGCCAAACCTGCTTCTTTTTGCTCTTTAGAGTTTGTGTAACGCCTTCGGATGTAATCTGATAGGCTACCTCCCGGGCTAATAGTTTATCGGGTATGTACAAAGGGAGGACATGAGGGTTGGCTTGACTGCTGAAAACTCTTACATAGGTGAATTTTTCTTCTCCGAACCATCTTCCTACGAATGTCAAGTCAATCCCCGCTTGGTAGGAAATCTTAGGAGCAGGTTTATCAAAAATGGAATAGTAAATAGGTAACATAAAACCATTGCAGATTTGATATAGATGGTGCTTATAGTGAGCTTTCCATAACTTTTGATGGTATAAATGAATGGGCATGGGGTCTTGTGGAGTCCATCTCCATCCAAGCACAGGAAATTCAGAATTAAAACACAGGGTGTCCAAGATATAGGCACTATAGTAGAATGGGGGAATAAACCTTTCAGTAATGCGGGACTTGCTTCTAAACTCAAGGACTGCAGTTGCTAGCTTATCAGACAGTATAGTTGCCCAATCTATTATTTCACTATTACATGCTGCCTCCATCAAAGGAACCATTTCTATAGTGAAGTTTGCAGAATCATGCAACCCCCACAACCTACACATCATTACTCCGGCATAACAATAAAGGGAACACAAAGAATCGACAGAGTACTTACCCGAAGACTCGTGCTTGTGTTTCGCTGGGTTTTGCCTCCAATCCCTTATAGGTTCTGATTCAATATCATTTTCATTTCTGAACTTTTCCAAAAATGCTTTGTTGTACTTCTTCTCCGGTACAAGCAAATGATACATTTGCCTCAAATCATCAGGTTCAAACGAGCCGAAGACTCTCCCATCCATGGTGCTGAATGTTCTGTTGGTGACTGAGATTTATTCAATTGTCCATCTCACCACATCTGTATATGGGAGAATTTGTTCTCGGGCAGCTATCCAATGAAGGTAAGAGTCAGCTAGATCCTTAAGGGTAGCATCAGACTTTCGGGTCGTGTCTGCTGTGGCTTACACTGTTGTTACCTTAGGCTCCTCGGCCTCAATCAGATTGTAGATATTCAGCCAAGTAGTTTTACCAAGTCCTAAACATGTGGTGTCCGATATCAGTCCCTTTTTGCTTTGTCCAGGATCGGCAATGTGTTGTCCTGTAACTGCTGAAGCGGAAGCTGTTCCAGTTTTCTTCGATTTCTTCCCCATTCTGCTTGAATTTACTGCTTCGGAAGAGCTCTACACAGGAGAGAAAATGAATGTCATGCGGAGAATTGGTGGCGCAAACCAAATATGAACGAGATATATTAATCAATGCATAATGGAGGATTAATTTAAGGTGGCCGCGGATACAATCTGTGAAGAGATTTTAGACTCACTATTTCATTAAATGGCCATTTAAACCTGTTAATCCTTTAAATGCTCATCATATCGTTTATTGGCCGAATGATTCATTCGACCGTGGCTTTGATGTTTTGGTGGTTGAGCGTAAGTGAATTGCTATCGGGAAGATAAGGCCTTTAATACTAATTAACCGTAATATCCCAGCTTTATCAATCCTTTTTGAAATTCGTGCTTTTAGCTTTATCGCAATCGGCCATCGGGGGAAAGCTTAAGTTGTTATATTGGTTCCTTTCAGAATCCCCGATTGCTGATAGCGATATCGCCAATTTGCATCGGGAGTTTTAACTGAGGGCTTTGAAAGGCATGCATGGTACATCTCTGATTGCCGATAGCGATATCGCATCACATCGGAGTGAAAAGGGGCTTTTGTTATGATAGCTTGTTATTGCCGATATCCAATAGCCTTTTCTGCATTGTTGCGTCAGAGAAAATCAATGGGTCTTTTAATTCATGCCTCCCTTGTCATTGCGATATGCGATCTTGTGATCGCTTTATCGCAATGATAAAAGATTACTCATTTATATGTTATAATACCGATTAATTGGTTTATCAAAAAGGTTTTATAATGTTTTTATTTTGTTTGGGACCATAAGTTGATACCAATTTAAAATAAAAAGGGACCCATTTCATATTATAGTTTTGAGAATAAAATTTGTATGAATTGGGGGTTGTTGTAGAGCACAAAACATTCTAGTGACATCCTTGGGCTCCTCATCTTCAAATATTCTTAAATTACTTCCCAAGAGGAAATCCCAACATCTCTGGTACATACGGTATCTGAAAACAGTATTGCTCTTGGAAGTTTATCGTCAACATCTTCAACAAATGGGCCTGTGGATTGCTGTTGTGGAGGATTTTTCTTAGCTTTATTCCCTTTCTTCATTTCTTCTAAATATTAAGAATCTGAGTTCACATGTAGAATACATATGCGTATATTTAGCAGCAAAAATTCTTTACAGCAACTCACAGTGGCGTAAAAATGGAAACCTTGCGTAAAAATCCTTTTTTTAAAAATCAATTGAGAAAATTAATTCTTATTTAATGTGATACTTTTATCCATTTGAGACTCATTATTAAAACATTAAATCGTTTAAATAAATAGATGATGGAACACGTGAAATTCCCACATCAGATATCCGAACAGATATATCAGAGAATAATCTAAAATACACTTACGATATATGACTATTCTGATATGAATGTTCTGAGGTACGAGGTCTGAGATGCAAAGATCCGGGATATATAAGTTACAATATCTAAGAGTATATCGGAAGGTATTATTCTAGTATGTATTCTTTATTAAATATTACAATATGGAAAGCCCCGATAAGCAAAGACCCAATATACAAAGGTTTGAAATAACACAGCCTCGAGGGTGAACCATCTCGGAACCTCGGGAAATTATATCTTGGAAAAGAAAATATCATGACATTTTATTAAAAGGTTCTCATAGATCTACACGAGTTCATTTCTTTTGTTTTTTTTTAAGTATTTCAAGACTTATTTCAAACTTAATGTCCCTTTTGTCTTATTATTAGGCAAACTTAAAGTGATTTAGAAAAATAAGAAAAGTTAAATAGTCCCCATTATTTATTATGTCCTAAGAAAAACATGGGGGGTTGGTGATGCACTGATGGAATCAATTATATCTTAATAAATTAATTAAATTCAAAAGAAAAGGAATAAACATGAAAAATTCATAATGTTAAAGTTCATATTTTCTATAAAAGTCTCTTTGAAAAACAAGAACAAAAAGGTTATTATTTGCAAACCTTGTAACCTATTTATATGAAGGAATTAATATATCTTTGGCAACCAATTGTTAATATCAGTTATACTGAGAGGTAAAGACTATTTATAATTTAGCATTAAGATAGGCTCTGTTGTCACATGTAGTGCCACTGCTGCCAGTAGGCATCCATAGCCTTGACAAGGTTACCTTTTAACCAAGGAAATACCAGTATCCCATCCACAAGTAAATATTTTAGATAAATAGTCCAAGATTTTCTAGTTGATGTTAAAATAAAATGGTATATCAGTTCCTTTCCTTCAAATATCGTTATGTTTGTTGACAGAGTTCAAAAGACAGTACTCAATGAGAATATGGAAGAAGCTCTAGTTTTTTAGAAAAGGGTATTATCCCTTGAGAAGAAAGTTTTTGTTGAAGAAAGAAAACCCAAAAAAAAGTTTCCAAATATCCTTACGATCTACAAGCTTTACAGAAATTCCTCAAAACTATTTCTCATGAGATGGTAGAATTGAAGAAACAAGTAGTTAAAACTTCAATGAGAAGAACTTTTAGACCAATAAAAAGAAAATAGCCTGTCCAATCTCAACCACCTGATCAGAAAGAATAAGATTCCACTAAAGCCTCTAATGGAAGGAATAAGCCTCCTCATACCCCTTCTGATAAGCTCGATCCTTCTGATGTGATTTTGATTGGAGATAGGTCTAATTCAAATACACCTGCCTTCCTTTTGACTTTTGAAATTTTCAACAAAACATTCATAATTGTCTGGTACATTCAGGTGTTTCTTCCAATATTGTGCCTTATTTGGTATGCTTGAAATTTAATGTAAAGCCCCATAAATTATTCGTATAAATAGTCCAACTTGATAGAAAAAGGTTAAAGTTCTAGGAGAGTTGAATGAAGTTTTAATTATATTTTCTTCCAACTCAAAGGTGTTTCATATTGTAGATATTTTGGTGGCTCATATCCCTGAAATCTATGGTCTTATTCTAAGTAGGGATTTGTCTAGAAAGTTACATAGCTATTTTGCTACAGTTTGGTCTTATCTTTGGCTCCCCTACAATGGAAAACCTAATCATATCATAGTTGATAGGGAGGAACACATGAAATATATTGTGATTGATCTTGATGAAGAAAATGAGCTGGTGGATTTCACTAATAATGTCCTAGGCAATTATTCTTCTGAATATTCTTTTATACCAATTTTCCTGCTCAATATTCTCCTTTCCTTGTTGAATCTGTTATACCACATATTAAAATTTTTTCACAAACAGACTAATCTAGGTGTGTAAATATTGTAGAATTATTTGTAAATAACTTTGATAATTTATTTTGGGCTCTTTGTTTTGATGGATCTAATTCCAATGATAGTGTAGGAGTTGGTTTCATATTAGTAAGTCGAAATGGAGAGAAAACTATGCTTGCCTGCAGACTTGAATTTGAATGTACCAATAATGTGGTTGAATATGAAGCACTTGTTCAAGGATTACAGAAGGCTATTAGTATTGATGTTAAATTTCTCAAAGTGTTTGGTGATTCTAAAATTATTGTTAAACAAGTACGAAATAATATTCATTGTGTTTCAAATCACTTAAAACATTATTAGTCTTTGATCCAAGACTTAACCTCCCATTTCTTGGCATTTAATATATCTCATATCCCTAGAATCCAAAATTCCAGTGTAGATCTATTGGCCAACGTTGCTTCTAAGCTCATTCCTCTTGAGGACTTTAGTCCTCATAGGTTTTCTATTCAATTGATTTTTCATTCCTCTATCCCTGATAACGTTAGTAATTAGAGAGTGTTTAATGATGAATCTCATATTGTGAGTATTCTTACTTCAGAAGGAACATACACATATCAAATTATTGATGAGGATGAACATAATAAAAAATTTAATATGTCCTCAAATGAAAATTCATTGCCAAAGTCAGTGGTAAAATTAGAATATTTGTATGATTTGAAAGATATATTTAAAAAACCAACCAATTGCAAACTCCAAATCAATACTTTAAGATGTTAGCTCATCAATTTAGGGTTTGAAGAAAAACCAAAAAACAATAACCTAAGACTCAGACTCTCTCCTGATGAAAGACTTGCTTTTATTCATTTATTAAGAAGATACAAAGATGTCTTCTCTTGGAGTTATGATGAATTAAAAACTTATGATACTTCTATCATTCAACATACAATACCAATGTTGCCAAATGTTAAACCAGTACAATAGAAGCTGAGAAAAATTCACCCCAATCTTGAGTCGCAAACTAAAACGGAAATGAATGAATTTCTCGAGCCTAAAATGATCTTTCCAGTTAGACATTCCAAAGGGGTATAAAATCTTGTTCCTGTTAGGAAAAAGAATGGGGATATTAGAATTTGTATGGATTTCTAAAACTTGAATAGAGCGTCTAAAAGGGAAAATCTTATGTTACCTCCTATGGAGCAAATCCTACAATCAGTTGCAAGTTTTGAACTAATGTCTTTCTTAAATGGTTTTGCCGGTTATAATCAAGTTGTTTTTCATCCCTTAGATAGGTTGAAGACAACGTTCAAAACCAAATGGGGAACGTATGCATATCAAAAAATATCTTTTGGTCTGATAAATATAGGAGTAACATTGCAAAGAGCCATGGACATGGCTTTCACAGGTGTGGTAAATAAATTAGTAGTTGTTTACTTGGATGATATCACAATTTATTATAAAAAGAGAAGTAATCATCTTCATGACCTAAAACAAATCTTTGAAAGGTGTAAAAATTTTGGAATATAACCTAATCCAAAAAAATTGTTCTTTGCCTTGAATAAAGGAAATATTTTAGGATTTATTGTTTCAAAAGATTGGATTTCCATAGATCGTGAAAGGGTCAAAGCCATTTTTGAGATTCCTTTGCCTCGTAATAAAAATTCAATGCAATCATTTCTTGGTAAAATGTTTTTTCCATGACTTCTCACAAATTTTTATGCCTCTTCAAAATATGATTAAAAAGAAGGAAATATATAAATGGGTGCAAACTGAGAAGACATATTTTGAATCCATTTAATAGGTTATTATTAATGATCCTTCCTTATCTTCTCCTAATTATTGTAGAGAATTTATTTTATATACTTTTTCCTCTAATCACTCATATGCAACAGTTCGACTCAAAAGAATCAAGAACATGCTGAAGCTCCTTTTGCTTTCTACAATTCAAAATTACCGGGAGCAAAGTTAAATTACTCGAAAGTTGAAAAGGAATATTTTGTAGTCTTCAAATTGATCAAACATTTTAGGCGTTTTCTCTTAAATTCACATACAAAAGTAATTGTAACATTCCCATTTGTTAGACAATTACTAATTCAAAGATAATTATGTGAAAAAAAAAGTCATTTGGGTCACATCCTTACAAGAATACAATCTTGAAATTAAACCAGCTATAATTGTTAAAGGACAAGGCTTTTGAAAATTGGAGCTAGTGCATCTGAGAATAAATCTAAAGCTGATACATGTAACAATATTGAAGTTTCAAAGGTATGTCTTGTTAACACTGAATCCCAATATGCAGATCTAATTTTCTATTTAAAGAATGGTTATGTGCCAATTGAACTCGATAATAAAAATAAAATATCATTAAATTTGGAAGGAAACCAATATCAAATTTTGAATGGTATTTCATTTAGAAAAATTATGATTTTGTCCTACTTATATGTCTCAAAAAATTTGAAACTAAAAACGTTTTGTAGGAAATGCATGATGGACCAGCTGGTGGACATTATAGTGGAGATACTACTGCTCATAAAATCCTCCATGTCATATATTGTTGGCCAACCTTATTCAAGGAAAAGAAAAGAAATCAGCCTTACCATTGCAATTAGAGAATATTGAACGACCATTCAAGCAATGGGCTTTACACATTATTGGTGAGATTTTTCCTTACTCATCCAAGCAGCATAAATGCATTCTCACTATTAATGATAACTTTACTAAGTGGGTGGAGGCAGTCCCTTTAAAAGGGGTCAATTTTGAGGTTGTAATTGAATTCATTCATCAACATATTATTACCAGGTTTGGCATTCCAAGTGCTCTTATGCTTGATAGTGCATCCTATTATTCTAGAAATTCAATAACTCGATTTGCATTAAAAAGAGATTTTGAGATTAATTTTTACAAATTATTATCCTCGTGGGAATGGATTAGCAGAATCTATGAATACAAATCTCTTGAGAGTTATAAAATGAACCATAGAATAAAACCAAAAGAATTGGCATAAGCTTTAATTTTTGTTATGCGGGCAGATAGAATAACTCATAAGGCTTCCTTAGGGACTTCCCCTTACTATTTAGTTTACTAAAGAGAATATTTTCTGTCCCCCTAATGTTTCTTTTCCTTCACTAGCCGTAGTTCAATCTATTGAAGAGCAACCTTATTCTTCCCTTAAACTAAGATTGTCTCAATTACTGAAATTAGAATAAGGGACGGATGCAAGAAAACACACTTATGCTAAAATTAAAATATTATTGAATCATGGTTCGATGCAAGTTAAGCTGGAAATAAATTTTTTGAAGTCGATGATCTTATACTAGAATGGGATAAAGCTCACGAGGAAAAAGGTAAACACATGGAATTTCAAAAACTTTAGCTAGGACCACTTTAGATTGTGGAAAAACTTGGCCCATATACTTTCATTCTCCAAGCCCTATAGGGGAGGAAAGAGTCACTTCCCGTAAATGGGCTCATCCTAAAGAAACATTTTTCTTGAAATTCATGCTACCTTTCGTTAATATCTAAATAATCATTTGTATAAACCGGTTTATCTTTTATTTATTTTTGTTGTATGTTATTGTTTTGGTTTGTACTTGGGCAATACGTATTAATATTCTCTAATCATTTTTATGAAATTCATTTTTAAAAGGAAAATTATCAATAAAAAGATTCTTAAGATATTTTCATAATTTCATAAATAAAGCAAATCCTTTCGGTAGGAATCACATAAGAGAAAATTTTCGCCGACGTGTTTCGAACCAGAAAGTGTGGTTTATCATGAGGTCTAGATGAAGAGGTAGATCATGGAAAAGGCTTAAATAGAGAGAAATGTAGAGACCAAAATTTCAAGTAACGACTATATTTTGTTATATAACCAGCTCATAAAATAGAAGAACATATAGATCAATGCCTTCAAAATCAGACTCTTCGAGGGGGCAACCTGCTTTACATTACACAAATAAACAATTCATAGAGGATACAAATGACAAAACCTCATCTCTATATATAGACGTCTAAGGGGTCACAATATAATCAAATCTAACATAACAATAATAATATAAGGGCACAACAATAACAACAGTGGGCTTATATGGGGCACAATAATAACAATATGGGGACAATAGGGGCACAACAATAACAATAAGGGCTACAATGACAATAGTAATGGGGGAATCACTAGTATTATAGGGACCTATATGCCCCTCCCCTTCAAAAAAGTGTTGTCCTCAACACTTCAGTAGTTCTGGGTGCTTATGTATAAAATTATCACCCTCCCATGTGGAATCTTTAGTGGATAAGTTCTTCCACTTTAGGAGATACTCCGAAATTGATTGATTTCGTAGCTATCGAGTTCTTGTTTCTGTGACTGCTTCAAGTTCCAA
This sequence comes from Pinus tabuliformis, assembly GCA_031772625.1. Classification (NCBI taxonomy): domain Eukaryota; kingdom Viridiplantae; phylum Streptophyta; class Pinopsida; order Pinales; family Pinaceae; genus Pinus; species Pinus tabuliformis. The sequence goes on along the minus strand of CM062810.1, from coordinate 81,027,131 downwards.
TATAACTTCTCCTTCCTCGTCAAGTTCTAGGAGTATTGTTTGAATTGGGAGTTCATCATCTATAACCTTCTTTAAGCATGAAACATGGAAAATTGGGTGCACTCAGGAAGCTACAGGAAGCTCCAATTTGTGTTCCATAGTACCAATCTTTTGCAACACCTTGTATAGACCATAATACTTTGGTGATAATTTATTATCCTTCTTAGCTTGCTTGAGGGACATTTGTTTATATGGTTGTAGCCGTAGGAATACCTAGTAACCTCCATCAAAACTTTTTAAATTGCGATGTTGATTTTCCTATTGTTTCATTCTATTCTGCGCCAAAGTGTGGTTATCCTTTAAGAGATGGAGAACTTGTTGTTGATACTCGATGTGATCTTCCACTACTTGAACCTTATAATTTTTTCTTAAATATGATGTGATAAACGGTGGATGATATCCATCGAGTGCCATAAATGGGGTCATTTTTGCTACAGTATGTAAGGAAGTGTTATACCACCATTCAGCCAGAGGCAACCATTTGACCCATTGTGTCTGTTTATCAGATACAAAGGAACGAAGATATCCTTCCAAACATCTATTTATTATCTCAGTTTTCCCATCATATTGAGGATGATAAGATAAGATATGAGCTAACTAAGTACCAAGACAAGAAAATAATTTTGTCCAAAAATTCCCTGTGAAAATGGGATCTTTGTCACTTACAATAATCTTTGGGTTTCCGTGTAGCTTTTGTATTCTTTCCATAAATGCAGCAGAAAATGTACTGGATTTAAATGAATGTGATAGTGCATGATGAAAAGAGATATTGGGGGTTAAGCCAAAATCCCTTTCCTTTACAAATCTTGATCCTGAGGCTTGTGGGTTATGGCCCACAAAGCCTATGAGAAGCGTTCATTTGGCCTTGAGCGTTTAACCATGCACTTACATTAGACCCAAACGATATAGTTTATTGGATTTTTCCCACTATCGACCTTTACACATTATCGGGAGCTTATATTAATGTTTTTAAGCCTTAAAATCCTCGACCACACATATATCGGGTCTACACGGAAATACACCAGAAAACATAGGAACAAGCATCAAAGCCCTTAGTACCGCACTTCAAATATTACCAGCCTGAATCTATATATCATTAGGTCCAAACCTTCCGCCAAACTCTGATCCACCCAAGCTCCAATCGCTACTTCTCGATATCGGCGATGTCGCATTATCAGCCATCAGCGTATCACCATTCTGCAGACCACCATTCCTTGACCTTCCCGATATGCGATCATTGATCGCATCTCTGCCATTGATCCTCTTTTGATCCAACGGTCCTTATTTCATCAATGGTCGTTCATCAACACTCCTTGAAGTCCACGGTCCGACCCTTTGGAAACGAGTTTTGCCGATGCGATAACTTTGTTCCCGCAGACTTGATACTATCCATTGATCACAAAGATCCAACAAATCATGTGCATCAACACTTCATCCCTTCACTGATTTTCCTTGGCCTAATCTCGTCGTTTTGATGGAATTTTCACTTTAAAGCTAGTTCCTTTGCCCACCTGCATTCACACCACGATTTCACATATAATAATATTCTATTGGATCGCCAATGATCCTACTATGATCGATGGTCGATCAATGCACTCACAATTTGGGATTTAAACCCTCTCTCACATATATGAAATAGATTTGAAAAGTGATATAACACAGAAAAGCTGGAAACACAAAACACATAATTATTATAATATATGCAGCACGATTACAGCTAAGGCATTTCAACCTTAGAACAGAGTCTCCTCTTGACTACATTTTTTAACACTCACATTTGCAAAGCTTTATCTATCACTTTGTCTCTCCCCTCCTTGAACACATAGGTTCATGACACACACACACACACACATCTATATATAAGAAGTGTTGGATTGGATCACGGAACGATCCGATCAATCCTCCATGAAAAGACCTAAAGCTCTCATACACATACATGCATATGAACACATGGGAGATTACATTGATAAGTTTCCTCGAGACTTTATCCATTCCATCTTTAAATCTATTTTAAAACCGATTTTTTCCTGTTTTGCTCCCCTGGTCCACGTCCTCCTCTTCGCTCCACTTTGGATTCCTCCCTTTAACTAAGGGTGCTGGATGCTCCTACATCAGACTCCCAAGGCACAAAAATTCATGACCTCCTGGTCATATGCTTCTCCTTGTCCTTAGCAATTCTACCCACTGCATTTCTTCAGTGGCACTGCTTTTATGATCTTTGTGAGCAGAAACCAAACCTCTATAGTAACAGTGTTCCTCCATTACACGATACCTCACCAAGCCCTCCTCACTCGGTCTTTTAGCATCCTTCAGGGTCTCTCCTCTAGAGCCATACAAGCACTCCATGCTCTAGGTTTGCTGCAAGTTATATCACCTTCTGTTGTTGTTCTTTGTGCGACACTAAGACCATAACTCTCCAGCTTTAACAAATGTACCTCCTTTCCTTCTTCTTTCTCTCTGGAATCCTTCCTCTTCTCTTGCACGCAAAATATTCTTCTACTCCGATACCACTTGATGAAAAGAGATATTGGGGGTTAAGCCAAGATGCCTTTCCTTTACAAATCTCGATCATGAGGCCTGTGGGTTATGGCCCACAAAGCCTATCGGAAGTGCTCATTTGGCCTTAAGCCTTTAACTGTGGACTTACATTAGACCTAAACCATATAAATTTATCGTTTTTTTCCCACTATCGACCTTTTCACATTATTGGGAGCTTACATTAATGCTTTTAAGCCTTAAACTCCTCAGCCACACATATATTGGGTCTACATAGAAATACACTGGAAAGCACAGGAACAAGCATCGAAGCCCTTAGCACCAGATTTCAAATATTACCAGTTTGAATCTATATATCGTCAGGTCCGAACCTTCCACCAAACTCCGATCCACCCAAGCTTTGATCGCTGCTTCCTGATATCGGCGATGTCACATTATTGACCATCGACGTATCGTCGTTCCACAGACCACCATTCCTTGACTTTCCCTATATGCGATCGATGATTGCATCTCTGTCATTGATCCTCTTTCGATCCAATGGTCCTTGTTTCATCGATGGTCGCTAATCGGCACTCCTTGAAGTCTGGGGTCCGACCCTTTGGAAGCAAGTTATGTCGATGCAATAACTTTGTTCCCGCAGACTTGATCCTATCCATTGATCACAAAGATCCAATGGATCCTGTGCATCAACACTTCATCCCTTCATTGTTCTTCCTTGGCCTGATCTCGCCGTTTTGATGGAATCTATGCTTTAAAGCTAGTTCCTCTGCCCACCTACATTCACACCATGATTTCACATATAATAATATTCTATTGGATCACCATCGATCCTACTATGATCGATGGTTGATCAATGCACTCACAATTTGGGATTTAAACCCTCGCACACATATATGAAATAGAGTTGAAAAGAGACATAACAGAGACAAGATGGAAACACAAAACACATAATTATTATAATATATGCAGCATGATTATAGCTAAGGCATTTCTGCCTTAGAACAAAGTCTCCTCTCTACTAAATTTTTTAACACTCAGGTTTACAAAGCTTTATCTATCACTCTGTCTCTCCCCTCCTTGAACATGTAGGTTCATGACACACACACACACACACATATAAGAAGTGTTGGATCGAATCACAGAAGGATCCAATCAATCCTCCAAGAAAAGCCCTAAAGCTCTCATACGCATACATGCATATGAACACGTGGCAGATTACATTGATAAGTCTCCTCGAGACTTTATCCATTCCATCTTTAAATCTATTTTAAAATACATTTTTCCCTATTTTTCTCCCCTTGGTCCATGTCCTCGTCTTTGCTCTCCTTTGGATTCCTCCCTTTGACTAAGGGTGTTGGATGCTCTTACATCAGTACACAAAAGTGTGCATACTTGGTAAGTCTATCAACTACCACCATGATGACACTCTTTCCTTCAAACTTGGGTAAGCCTGTGATAAAATCCATTGAAACCTCCTCCCAATGTTGGCTTGCAATGGATAAAGGTTGTAATAGACTTGGGGTATTAATTGTTTCAACTTTATTTTGTTGGAAAACCAAACTTTCCACCACAAACTTTTGAATATCTGATTTAAAGCCATCCCAAAAACATTCCTTCTTAACCCTGTGGTAAGTTTTTAAAAATATTGAGTGCTCTCCTAAGGTAGAGGTGTGCAATTCCATAAGAATATTGTTTGAGTTGGGAATTCTTACATAGGTATAAGCAATCTTTGTACCATAACGAATCATTTTTCCATCTAAATGTATCATATGTACTGGTATCTTGTTGAAACTTTTGAATGAGTGCCCACCCTTATTTTTCATTCTTCCATTCATCCCTTCCTTCATTTATCCAATCTGGTTGGATAATAGAAATGGAAAAAAGCAATGCTTCCACATCCTCATCCTTTCTTGAGAGTGCATCTGTCGTAGCATTTTGCTTCCCTTTATTATAGATGATTTCAAAGTCATAACCCAACATCTTTGTGACCAATTTTTTCTACTCTTCTGAAGATAATATTTGTTCTAAAAATTATTTAAGACTATCATGATCCATTTTTACCTTGAAGTGTCTTCCCATTAGGTATGGTCGCCATTTCTTAAATGCATGTAGTATTGCCAACATTTCCTTCTCATAAATAGGTTTGTGTAAATACTTTCATTTGATTGGACTAATTTCGAAAGCAATGGGTCTTTATTCTTGCATTAAAACAACACCATTTCCATTTCCTGAGGCATCACATTCCACTATAAATGTTTTTGTGAATTCCAACGTAGCTAAGACTGGTCTTTGCCACATTGCCTCTTTAAGATGTTCAAAGGCCTTCGTTGCTTCTGGAATCCATGAAAATGTATCTTTCTTCAATAATGTTGTTAGAGGTGCTACTATTCGCCCATAATTCTTATCAAACTTGTGATAATACCTTGTCAACCCAAGAAATTCTCGTAGATGCTTTATGGATGTGGGGATTTTCCATTCCTTAATGTCTTTAATTTTGCTAGGGTCTACCTTCACACCTTCATGAGATACAATATGACCCATATATTCCAGCTCTTGTACTCCAAAGAAACATTTAGAGATTTTTGCATATGATTGTTTCTCCTCCAATAGTTTGAGCACCATGTCAACATGTTGAACATGATCCTTCCAAGACTTGCTATAGATTAGTATAAAATCAAAAAATACCAATGCAAGTTTTCTGAGGAAGGGTTTGAAAATGGAATTCATCAAATCTTGAAATGTAGAAGGTGCATTGGTAAGGCCAAAAGACATGACCAAAAATTCATAATGACCCTCATGAGTTCTAAATGTTATTTTTGGAATGTCTCTAGTCTTCATTCTGATTTGATGATATCTTGAACGAAAATCCAACTTGATGAAGTAAATTGATCCATGCAATTCATATAATAATTCATCAATGACAGGAATGGGAAATTTATCTTTAATAATGAACTTGTTGAGCTCCCTATAATCCAGACACATGTGCCATGACCCATCCTCCTTATGCACCAATACTACTCGATTATAGAAAGAACTTTGATCAGGCTGAATTATACCAGCCTCTAGCATTTCTGCAACCATACGTTCAATTTCACTCTTTTGGGCATAGGGATACCAGTAAGGCCTGATGTTTGGAGGAACACTTCCTAGAATCAAATGAATAGCATGATCATGATCACGAGGAGGTGGGAGGCCTTTGGGAGTCTCAAATACCTTGGAATGATTGTCCAAGACTTTTTGGAGATCTGGATAAATAGATGATTTCGATGTGGGAACCTCTAGCGAACATAATTATGCAATTACACCTTGTTGTTATTTCTTTAGAATCTTTTTCATTCCATTAGAGCTAATTATCTTTCCTGGTTTCCCTATGATACCACTTAATTCAAATTCCTTTCCTTCCGAAGAAAATTTCATGAAACATTCTTGAACATTAAAATTTATTGTACCCAAGGATTGTAGCCATTTGACTCCTAGTACAACATCAACACCAGCCATTGGAATGGAAATCATTGGGTTATTCAATACATATTCTCTGATGGATAGCTTGATATTATGGCACTTCCTAGAGAAATTTATGGTTCCTCCACTTGCAACCATCACTTCACACTCATGTGCTGAATATAGGAAGCAATTCAATTCCTTGGCTATCTTACAATAAATAAAATTATGGGTACTTCCCAAATCAATAAACAGTACTACCTTTTTTCTTCTTGATATGTCCTTATATCTTGATAGTTTGAGGAGTGGTAATTCTAGCCAATGCATTACAAGATACAGTTGGATTAATTTCTTCTTTCTCCAGGGTTTATTCATGGTGTATATCCTCTTCTTTTGATGTTTCTTGTTCCTTTTCTTCCTCCTCTTCATGATCCATGTAAAATAATTTCTTCTCAGAACAGTTATGACCTTTAGTGTATTTGCTACCACAACTGTAACAAAGCCTTTTTGCTCCTTTTTCTTTCAATTTTTGTGGTGTCAACCTTATAGGTTGTGGAAGGCTAGGGGAAACAACACTTCCATATTTATAGTTGTGAGTGGTAGGCTTCCTTGTGGCCATAATTTGGCTTTCTATTTTTCTTGCCAACTTGAATGCCTTCTCCAGTGAATCAGGGTCCCAAAGGCGAACCTCATGTTGGATGTTATCCTTTAAATTCCCTATGAACACATCAATCCTATGCTCCTCTGGAATATATTTTACCCTTATTTTCAATTTTTGGAAGTCCTCAATGTGCTCCATCACTGAATCCTTTTGTTTGAGATTTATCAATTGGCTAAAAAAAGTGTTACTATTTGTATCCTCATAATGTGCTATCATTTCTTTCGTAAAAATTTCCCAAGTGACAGTTTTTTTACAAAATAAAAGCCATAGATACCATATAAACTGATTTGGTTCCAAATTTAAAGTTGCAATGCATACCTTTTGTGTGTTTTTCACATTATGAAGATAGAAATATTGCTCCATCTGTAGTATCCATGTTACGAGATCCTTGCCATCAAACTTCCTAATATCGATCTTTGGAACATGGTGGGTCTTCAATCCACCATTAGAGTATATGAAATCATGATTAACAATTATTTTGTTCTCCTCATGAGTTTCCTTTACTACCCTTTCGCCATTGGTAAGCATTTCTTGTTGCAAATTCATCAAATATGTTTTCAAATCTTCCATGTTGCCTTTAAGTTTTTATTATATACCAACCATCTTATTTTCCATGCATGTCTTTAAATCTTCCATGTTGCCTTTAAGTGTTTCTTATATACCATCCATATTAGCTTCCACACGTTTCTTTAAACCATGCATCTTATCTTTTGTTACTTTTTGTGAGAGTGAATTTTGTTGCACTTGATCTAGTAGTTTTGATATATTATGTTTCATTTCTTCCTCTTCTTCATGAGTCATGCTAGATATTTTGGGTTTCTTACTAGGTGTTTGCATTTTCTTTCTTTGGGGCATCAATTAATGATAATAATGTTTCACTATTCCATTTGAATTCCTTCAAACTAATTTTTCAAACCAAACTTATACAAAATTTTAGAAAAACTACCTATCCTTTTTTACATTGTAGGAGCTCGATATTGATTTTTTTTTATCTATTTAATTTCGGATCTCCAAGGTCTGAAATTGCATCCTAAGGTAGCCCTTTGAGTGCTATTTACAACCTCACAAGTCTGATCAAGATTGGATTCTCCAAGGAAGAGTTATGTCAAATCTCCCACGATGACCTGATTATAGACTAGCTAAGTAGAGCTAACTTGTATGAAGTGCCATGTGTCACTATTTGGACCTTAGGACCTAAAATCGATACACAGAAAATTAAAGACCGTCATAATTTTGTAACATCTTACGAAATTTCAATCTAATGCTAAAAAAAAAAGGTTATGACGGTTTTCTCCAGGTCACCTGTTTGAGATATAATTCGGGATCCTGCAACAACCCTAACTTCCTTGAATCATATGTCTGAAAATATAGCGAGACAAGATTTGAAATTTGGACCTAAGGTTTAAAGAGATTTCAAGTAAAATGGGTTTTTTGATTAGCTTCTGAAACATCAGAGAAAACAAGTTATAGCGAAAATTCCATGATGACCTGTTTGGAGCAGCGAAACCCTAGAATCCAAAGCTCTGATAGTAAATGTTATGAAACCAGCTCACAAAATAGAAAAAAATATAATTCAATGCCTTCAAAATCAACCTCTTGGAGGGGGAAACCTCATTTACATTACATAAATAAGTCACTCTTGGATGATACAAATGACAAAACGTCATTTCTATATATAGGAGTCTAAGGGGTCACAATATAATCAAATCTGACATAACAATAATAATACAAGGCCACAAAAATAATAATAGTGGGCTTCTATGGGGCATAATAATAACAATATGGGGACAATAGAGGCACAAAAATAACAATAAGGGCTACAATGACAATATTAAGGGGGGAATGACTATTATTATAGGGACCTAACATATTTTAACAATAATATTTAAATTATGATATTAATTTATTACTATATTAAAAGTAAATATTATTAAGTAACGACTATATTAAATGAATACCTTTTTCAAAAACTAGCTGTTTAATATAGTCGTTACTTAATAATATTTGTTTTTAATAGTAATAAATTAATATTATAATTTAAATATTATTGTTCAAATATAGTCATTACTTGAAATTTTGGTCTCTACATTGCTCTCTATTTAAGCCTTTGCCATGGTTTGCCTCTTCATCTAATCCTGATGATGAACCACACTTGTTGGCTCGAAACACATCGGCAAAACATTTCTCTTATGTGATTTCTACCGAAAGACTTTTCTTAATTCATTATGGATCACAAAAGCCTGAATACAGAAATTTCATAAAGATTAGAATCTTTGATATTGTTGATTATGCTCTTATTATTTTGTGAACTACTCATAAACTAAAAAAAACAAATCAATAAAAGGGTTATTTTGTCTCATAACAATCCATATCTTAAGCAGCTATTGAAACAAATAAAGACTATGAAAAGGGTTTAACTTCCTATGACTCTGACTGACATCCTCAACTCTTAAGGAGAAGGTTTACCTCCCCATCCTCTAATTAAATATTTTTAGAGTGTAATTCAAAAATATTAAACTTGAAAGATAAGGGGTCTCATTAAGATCAAACTTACCATGATCATGGGTATTAATGGTATTGACATTACCAAATGTGGTCACCGAACCGGGTTAATGGCTTATATCCAGAAACTATAAGACAAGATGTTTCATCATGAACCGACTTGTCCACTATCGTTAATACTTGTGTATGGTATTGTCAATATCTAGTCACCAAGCTAGGACAATGAATTTTAAGGAAAAGAAAACAACATGACTTCATCCCACTATAGTCTTCCTATGTTGCTCCAATGAAGACTAACATAGGGCGTGGATGGATGCCACCTATCGCTGCATGACGTCCTTATGCCACAATGAACATGGGCTAGAAGGAGTACCCATCTTCTGTTGTATATGTCCTTATCCACAATACAAGTCTAGGCCTACTCAATCTGCTCCTATCTAATCATACCAATGAGCTCTTCTTCTTCTTCCACATATAGAAATCCCTTAGTCCTTCAAGGGACTTGTCTCTTTAGACTTAAAGCAAGCCTCTATAATCCTCCCAAGTTGTTCTTTAGGATGCTACAACTTTGCCTCTCTTAGGCCTACACTTGGTCCGTTCTCAAGTTACGCTCCAACAGATCACAAGAATCTAATACATGTTGTAAAATATACTCACTGGTTAGGGAATCCAAAAACTATGATCACCTTTCCTCTTAGATGTTAAAAGACTTCATAACCTATCCAACATGGACCCACAACCACCTAGCATCCAACTCAACACATCATACATCACAGTTATACCTGGTAATATCGTGTGGCCCTCACAGTTGTACCTAGTAATCTTACATGATCCTTACGACTGTCCTGAGAAAACCTGCACGGTTGAAATATCCAACCACTCTAGAAGACAGTGCACTCACCTCATGATTGTATTAGGTGATCTCACGTGGTCCTAGTGACTGTTCTGAGAAAACTCGCACGACTCTCACGAATTTTCATGACCAACTCATGTTTCCCTCACACTTGTTCTAGAAACAGCTCACATGTTCGAATCTCCAGCTCCCACAAAATGTCTTTGTGCCTCCTTTCCTAGCTACAACTACCTCAGATGTGATCTCTATGATAAGATGAACTTTTAGGATGTAAAAAATAAGCTCAAACACACTTTGTATTTATACTAAACATAAGGTGTCCATGTGGTGTCATCCAACTATCATGTGGCACACAAATATACTAGGTTGACCTACTTAGGTGCCACAAAAACCCACCATCCACTTCAAAAATTAATATCATAAGTTCTAGACCTTAGATTTAAGTGATTTTCAATGCCTCTGATTACTCTATAGGTCCTCTCTCATCTCAAATTACCACATGTCCAAAACGCTTCCTGGATTCACACCCACATGTTTGGGTGCAAATAACATATGCTTGGGTTCGAATCTCACAAATATATTTGCATTCCCATTCCTCTAAAACCCTCAATCCTAGGCTTTAGAGTACCTCCCAAGCTAAAAATTTCAACAACAGCTAGTGTGCAAGCGACAACTTTCTGATGACACCAGTTGTTACTCACTCTAGGCCACTACATGTATGAACTTTGTAGGCCACCACTCATTGTAAGTCTTATCCAGACACCACAAAACCATCCATCCACCATTGGATGGAAGCCACCACTCCCAAGTTCTTAGGCCTCTACCTAAATGATGTTGCTACACCCTATCAAGGCAAGCCACTACTTGCCTCATTAAATGCCCTAACCATCAAGATCCTCTTTTGGACCTAATTTCATAATGTTTCATATTGGATTCATGATCTCTACATATACACACTTGTGAGCCACATTTCATCCATTTTCATACTTGAGTCACAATAACCTCTATGCTGCTACAATTGAATACAATTTGCAGTAAGACAACCACTCTCTCTATGTAATACAATCAACTCATACTGTCAATTTGGTCATCAAACCCAATAACACAGTAGCAACATACAATAGAAAACTCAACATTATACTTAGCCATCACTAACACTAAACTACTATAGCATACATTGATCTCATTATGCATGACAATACATAAAAGTTACAACATTAAACTCTCCAATAAAACCCCTGCAACACAAACATATCAACAATACGATCTCTAATGTACAACTTCAATAGCTACAACAATACTTTGTTGTCCATATCAACAACAACTAGCATCAATACAATATGCAATGCAATCATGTTATACATAGATATACGCTACAACTCCATCATCCTTTGACAAATGCTCCAAATCTGAGTTGTGTTTTGCACTTTATCTCTACAGTAATATAGCATCTCACAGTCTCTCTTTTTCTGACACCTTCAATTGCATACTATGGAATTTTATAATTGAAGAAATATTAAATCATTATAAAGCACTAATCCTCATTATATTTGACTTGATCACCTTCTAGAGTGTGGAGAAACCTTCCACGAACTATTTGATCAAATATAATGTGCAAATACCATTGAAAATTCCCTTGGAATTAACCTAAGTGTGCATACAATTCAACAAATACACCTACAGTCTATAATGCACCTCTTTTTCTAGTGAACTACATTATAACATAGGTAAAATTCTCTCTCAGGTGTGTTAAAACATAGGTTGTCTACTTATTCAGCTATGTTACTTTGATTCTCTACCAAAACCTTTGTCAAACTACACCAACGCTTCAAGAACCTATCCATCTTCCTCTTTAAGCATTTCCAGAACCTATAAAGCCTCTAAAAGAATTAAAAATGCCTCCAATACATGTAATAAATCCTTTTCTCATCATGACAAATCCTTCAAGCTTGTTCACATCAATTCCAACACAATTGACTCCATAGTTAACCCCTTCGGAAACTTCCTAAGTTGACATCAATGACAACACCATGAGGCCAACATGTTCCTTCTTTGGCCTTGATGACAACCTACAGTGATATTTGAACTGTTGTGGATATTCCATTGGACAGTTCATCACAACATATCTAATAATATTATATTAAAACTTTAAAAATTCTACACTTTTATAGTTTATAAAACTTTAAGATTTGTGGATTTAGCTGTAATTAGTGCATGCAGGTGAATAGCAATTATACAGAAAATTAGAGAATGAGAAAATAAGAACACACACAAACACAAGACACAAGATATTATCTCTGGGAAACCCTTATAGGAGAAAAACCCAGCTAGAAGGTGAGGGCACTTCACTCTCTTTCTATGTATGGAAATATGGTTGCACGTATAAAGAAGTAATATATGTGGCCCGTGGGCTACTATATTGCACATATCCTCTCTGTGTGAACTACCTCCTATCTCTCTTGGCTATCTTTTCTTAGCTATGGAACAAAATTCTCTTAAAATAATGGAATGCCTCTTCCTCCTTGTGGCCCGATTATAACACAGCTTGATAGCCTACTAGCGGTTAATTTTGACTACATCAACTCTTAACTAGAGTTACATTATAAACTCTTCTAGATTCTTTTACATCACAAAGATGTGGTTATCCCCTTTGCCATAAATAATAGGGGCTGACACGGTATCCTCCTGAACTATAGGTGTGAAAACAGGAAGGTGAACTTCTAAGTGGCATAACTTTTGCATACGGACTTTGATGGACATGCTTCTTCCACCATTGGAAAGGTATCTATGTGTATAATAGCACCAAAAGTTTCTATACCAAATCAGCAAATTTTTACCCCTAAAAAATGTCGTTTGATGCCTCAAAATGCTCCTAAAAGATTTCAGTCCCCGTTTCGCCAAATTGGGTCCTGACAATAAAAATAGTCTCGTGAGTTGATTCCTCCAATTTTTCCACTCCAAATACATGGCGATAGATGAAAAACAATATAATGATCCAATCAGGATCATACAACGACAACACCAAGTTGATATCCATGCACTCCTCAAATTGGTCGATGTCATTCTCCTCAAAATGTTGTATCAATATCCCCCTTTGACATCAATGGTAAAGCGCAGACAAGTATGGTTGAATGGCATATTGAACATTGTTGATATTAATTGATATGAAAATTAAAATTTATCATATCCTCATGCCAACATGCCAACATGATGACCTACCAGGTCAATTCCCCCATAATCAGTAACCTAAAAACACTAGGATACATCCCAAGTCTCGAGATAGAGACTCAAATCCTTCTGATCCCTATTTATTCCATAAAATTGCCACTAAAAATCAGTTCATCAAATTAGCATGGAAGGATTAATTTCATATTTTCCTTATGTTCTCTGGAATACTTGGGTGTGATTAAGTGAACTCATAAGAATATCTACTTGCTCTTCCTCAATACTCATGTGCTGGTTTACCTTCAAACTTTCTATATGTGTGAGAACGTTGAAATTGAGAACTGAATCCCAACTGGTGGAACAGGAACTAAACTCCAGAACAGGAACAAGACTATTGGTTCAAGAACAAAACTCCCTTCTTGGCTATGTTGTGGGCTATAATTTTCCCTTCATTTGCTATCTCACCTTCTTTCCAAGATCATGCCATCATTACTGTGTTATTCAGCTCGGTGTTGATACAGGTCCGCTAGTATTTCCAAGCTTAAAACCACTTTTCTCAACATAACTTTGCATTGTAAACACTGCCTATGGTTGCTCTACCTTTCTTCCATGCAAAAGCCCACCTCTAATCCTCATACTTCAATTTTACTCACAGACAATTCACTAGTATTATAATTTTGGCACAATCCATAATTACCTATATTCAATGAGGAATTTACAGACAGATGAGTGCACTTATGTCGATCCAATGATCCTCATTCAATGTTGCCTAAAACTTGGTTAAAAAACAGAGCAAAACTTAAACTTGTATTTACACAATGAATAGAAAGGTTTGCTTTCTATTTCAACCAATGATCATAGTGATAAGGATTTCAATCTTGAACATATGTGATCCTCATACCTTCGGTTACCTTCGACACAACTTTAATGTGATTCACATCACATTCCACATAGAAATTACCAATCCAAGCTCTTCTAAGCATTCAGTCTCTTGAAATGATGGACGGTGAGCTAAAGGATAACTACCTCCATCTCAAAATGTTGTAATCTTGAAAAGCTGCAACTTTACACCATTCGTAGCTCAACAACAAGCTTGATTGATCCGGATTTAAACATGAATGCAACAAATTACAGAAATAACCATAAATAAAAAGATGCAGTAGAAATAATACTTCATTTCATTAATGTGAAATATTGAAATATGCTTACAAACAGAAATGGAAAGAAATAAGCTAGGGCGATGGTAGCTTATCTCTGAGAAGAGATGTGGTGGCTACATGCCTTTGAACTATCTTACAATGAGGCTTGAATGCCTATTTATTGTTGAGAAATAATGGGAAACCCTAAACATCCAAAAATCTAACCCTAGGAGATGAAGTGCCAAACTATGGGCCCCGTTTTGGGTAAATTGGTACATCAACTTCTCGGGGTCATAACTTTGGCATACAATCTCCGTTTGACACACACAATACCTCGTTAGAAAGATCTATTCGAGGAGTACAACTTTGGGATGAGAAACATCAGCCCATGGACCCATGTTTCTCCCAATTCTCAAAAAAAAAAAAAAAAAAAAAAAAAAAAAAAAAAAAAAAAAAAAAAAAAAAAAAAAAAAACATAGTTTAGGGCCTCAAAACGTCTCCACAAGTTGAGGACCCAAAAAACTACTAAAAATAGTAAATTGTGCTACAATTAAGGAAACTAAAAAAATGAAAGAGATAGTTGTGGGGGTCCAAGTGGGATATGTTGGTGGCCACCAACATCCACCTGGATCATTCCTCCCCCCTTAGGAAGCAATGGTCCCCATTATGTTCAGTTCCTCAATGAGATGAGGAAACTTCTGCTGAACTTGGTCTCTGGTGAGTTGTTCTACAACCTATGATGTATCCAATAATGGTGGGAAACATGGTCAAGGGCGGTCCACATTGAACACTCATTGTAAGCGAAAGAATGGTGGAATGTTGTTCTCGAAAGCATTGTTTCTCATAACCTTGGTAAAGGTGTAAGGACCATATTGAAGTGGTCAGAGCTTCCAATGGGCTCTGGTAAGGCATTCTTTTTGCAGATGCAACCAGACTTTGTCGCCCACTTGAAACTTGTGTGGTACCTAATGCCGATTATGTCTGTCATGGCTTCCGAGATGTCGATGACCTTGCTTCCCCCTCGATTTCATGCTTAGCATAGGACACATGTGTGAGCTCTCCATGATTTTGTGGATATTATATGACCATCCTCCTTACCTTTGTCTAGATCTACCCAAAAACAATTTGGAGAGCATAAATCGAGTCTTACAGAGTGGATTTCTTTCATATATATGAGTGAGTAAAGAAGATCTACTTCAAGAAAAAAAATTCTTTCATATATATGAGTGAGTAAAGAAGATCTACTTCAAAAAAAAAATTCCAAACGAGAAAATTATTCAATTAAAATTAAATCAAATTATTAAATAAGCATATATATAGATATAAATATATATCGCTTCATAATTATTAAATTTAAATTAATTAAATTATAATGTAAAAACCTAATTAAGGTTTGACTATATTCACAAAAATAGTACAAAAACTTTCAACTAAACAAAGATGGAATTCTATATTTCTACAAGCTTGATTATACTCTTAAAACTACATATTAGTCATCACTATGATACATCCAACATAATCGTCCATTAAAAGAAATTTGAGGTGAGCCGGTTATGCCTTCAGATAATAACTTATAAGAGAAGCGTTACATAAAGGAATTTGTGCATTTTTCATCACCGCTGCGGAGCTAGCATGGTTATGTGGTTTATAATTTCTGGTTTATTTTACTAAACAAATGAAACTATATTAAAAAATAAATTACCTTGTGGCTTTTAATAATTACAATTCAAATCAAATGAATTCTTGATTCAAGAATCAAATTTGATAAGTGTATTTATGAGCATCGT
Organism: Pinus tabuliformis; assembly: GCA_031772625.1. Taxonomy (NCBI): domain Eukaryota; kingdom Viridiplantae; phylum Streptophyta; class Pinopsida; order Pinales; family Pinaceae; genus Pinus; species Pinus tabuliformis. The sequence continues at coordinate 81,011,048 of CM062810.1, read as the reverse complement.
AGTATAAAAGGATTTCTAAATTAGTAAATATAACTATCATTAATTAAGTTTATGCATTTAAAATTGTGAACATATATGAAATGTTGTTGTAATCCTTGTAATATTTTGCAAGGAGCTGAAGTTTGCGTATTGAAATAGATCTATTTAATATTTTTGTGCATGGGTTATTAGGAATGAATAAGATCTATAAAATGAAAGAAAGGATGAGAAACGTGGAAAAATTCGGCATTCCATAATCTAAACACATATCTTTCGAATCCCATTGAAATTTCTTTAGAATTAAGTTATTGAAATTAGATAATCTAGTTGTGTTAATAGTTTTAGAGAAGGTGGAAAAGACAAAAAATAAAATAAATGGTTTATATCCACTTGTCTTTATTAAAGAGTTCATGGATAAAGTCTTTTAATGTTAAAGGTTGTTAATTATTTCGCTATATTTTTGGGATAGTAGCTAAAATTGGTTCCTATGGTTTGAGTTGGCTTTTCTAATTTACATTTAAGAAAAAATGTATAAAAGGAACAATTTTGTTTATGTAATAATTTTCTTATGTAATTGCTTTAAAAGTTGTGCACAAATTTAGAAAAAAAAATGACAAGTTGTTATTTATCCATATAGGTCTGTACAGGCAAGAGAACACATAAATGAATGGAGAGTGTGTTCAATGATTGGATAATATATGCATGTATGTTTGTTGTTGTAAATCTCGCTTGAATAATAAAAATACCGATTATCATTGCCCTCTTGATGTTTCCCTCACAAGGAGGGTTTTACCAGGTAAAAAATTGTGTCAATTTTTGTGTTTGATTATTATGTTATCTTGTTTATTTGCCATTATTTTCTATAATTAAATCAAATTTCAGGCTATGTTTTCGCTGCTCAACTATAAAAGTGGTATCAAAACTTTTGGGAAAAGTTTGTATTAATGGCGAAGGTGCAGAGTGTGAGGTTTGAAATTCAAAGGTTCAATGGAAGTAATAGCTTTGAGCTATGGAAGGTTAAGATGCGGGATATGCTAATGGAACAAGGAGTGGAAAATGTGTTGCTGAGAAGGATAAGAAACCCGTGGACATGGATGCAAGAGCCCTTAGTGTTATTTGTCTATGTTTGGTAGCTGATGTGTTGTTAACATCTTTGGAGAGAAATTATTAGCATTCTTATGGACCAAGTTAGAAAGGCTTAATATGACGAAGTTCTTAACAAACATAATCTACTTGAAATGGAGTTTTTATTGTTTTTGGATGAAGGAAGGTACAAATATATCTTATTGCTTGAATTCTTTCAATAGTATTTTATGTCAGTTACATAGTATAGATGTAAAACCTTTAAGGGGAAGACAAGGAAATTACATTAATGTGTTCTCTACCTGAGTCTTGGGATAATTTTGTAACCTTTATTATTTTTAGTTATATCGATACCATTGATTTTGATGTTGTTGTAAGAGCTTTGTTTTCTGAGGAAACTAGACAGAAATCTATCCTTGAAACCTCAACATCAAAAGCAACGGTGGCCAAAGGTCGATCAAAAGAAAAAGATCAGAATTTGAGAGACACAACAAGATTGAAGTCAAGAGGCAAGAAGAGTAAGTTGAAGTGTTGATACTCTAACAAATCAAAGCATGTTAAGAAGGGTTACTCGAAAATAAAGGAACAATATGATAAAAAGGACTCTACAAAGAAAGCTAATTTGATTGAAACAAGTGCAGGATTTGTTGATGAGGTATTGTCCACTTCTACTATTTCTCAACATTATCAAAATTGGTTGCTAGATTCTATTGCTTATCATCATGTGTCTTCATATGAATTGCTTCCCTTCATGCCAATCTATTGATGATGGTGTGGTTTTCGTGGGCAATGATGTTACATGCAAAAATGTTGGGATTGGTAGTATGAGCATTAAAATGTATGATGGTACTATTAGAATGTTAACAGAGGTGACGAATATGCCTTAGCTTTGAAAGAACTTAATATCTTTGGAAGTGTTATATTTTTTTGGTTATAAATGTATATTTCAAGCTAGAGTTATGAAGATGTTGAAAGGAATCTAGGAAGTTATGAAGGCAAAAAGGTTTGGGAACCTTTAAACACTTGAAGGAAGGATGAACTAGATCATCCAATAGCAGCATATGAAGAATAAAATGACTCTACTCATTTAGGGCATCAACACTTGGGTCACATGAATGAGAAAGCGATGAAGGCTATGGTTGATCATAGGTTACTTCCATGCTTGAAATCTCCGAATTTTAATTTTTGTGAGCATTTTATTTACGGACAACAATCTAGACATAAATTTAAAACAAGAAAATATGGTAAGAAATGTATCCTTGATTACATCCACTTAGATCTTTGGGGACCATGTTCTAAAGCCTTTTTAGGAGGATCTTCATGTTTTGTAACATTTATAGATGATTACTCTAAAAAGGCATGGATCTATTTACTGAAAAGAAAGTTGATGCATTTGATGCTTTTAAGAAGTTGGAGCTTTGGTTGAAATGAGCACTAGAAATTCAAATAAATGTTTTAGAACTGACAATGGAGCCAAATTTACTTCAAAGGAATTCAAAGATTATTGCAAGGAAAGTGAGATTGAAAGACATAAAACCACAATATATAATCCCCAGCAAAATAGTCTTATTGAATGCATGAATATAACTCTTAAATAAAGAGAAAGGAGTATGCTCAATAATGCCAAGTTGCAAGAGGGATTGTGGAAAGAAGACATTCTTACAACGTGCTATCTCGTAAATCAATCACCATAAAAAAATAATCACTATAAGATTCTGGAAGAGGTATGGATAGGTCAACCTTGGGATTATTCAAATCTTAAAGCTTTTGGTTGCAATGTCTATGCTCTTATTCCAAATAATCAACTTTCTAAGTTAGATCCAAAATAAAACAGACTAACCTTTCTTGGATATGGAGATGGAGTTAATGGATACAGATTGTGGGATCCTACTACCCACAAAATCATCATTAATAGAGATGTCATATTTAATGGATCATAACTCATAAAATTAGATGTATATGGTGAAATGAAACATAAAAACATACCACTATTGGGTGTTTGTTATATTCTTTCCATGCGTTATGGGATTTGGGGCAACACCCTAGAAATTTTTTTATTTTATGCACAGCCAATAATAGTTTAGTAGACCCAAGGATGGGGGACAGACCCAACAATGGTGGGTGAACTTACCCATGATTTTTTGCATGGTTTTTGTGTATGATTTTATGCATGAAGGTTTTCTTCCCATGGTATTTTGTAGATTTGGTCAAAGGAACTATGGTTATGTTCTAATCCAATGTTAGTGGATTGGGGTTTATGAATATTTCAACATGTATATATATATATATATATATATATATATATATATATATATATATATATATATATATATATATATATATATATATATATATATATATATAAATATAGATATATATAGATATATATATATATATATGTATTATAACATTGAAAGGAAGATAATCAAAAATCAATCTGGTATTCTTGGTTTTGTGATCTAGGGAAAAATCTTTGTGTATATTTGTTTTATGTTCCTACCATTGTATAGTTTTCTTGTTTTAAGAGTTCGTTTGCTGGGAATTTTTATATAGGGTTAAACCCCACATTTAGTATTAGAATTGTTTCGGCTTCAAGGGGATGCCTTTGCTCATGAAAGTTTTTCCTCAGGCTTGTCGTAGACCCTATTACTGTGTGATATTTGAGGGATCAAATCTTGGGATGAGAGGAGATGTTGAATAGTCGAATGATAGAGATCGAGAAATTCAACGGGCATAGTATTGAGTTGTGGAATCTCAAGATGGAGGATCTTTTGGTGGATAAATATCAGTGGATCATGGTAGATGCAAGTACTAAACCAACAATCATGTCAACAAAAAACTGGGAGAAGTTTGATAGGAAGGAAAAGAGAACAATACGATTATGTATCTCAGATTCAACATTGTTGAATGTTTCAGGAGAAGCTACAACAAAGGCATTGTGGAACAAGTTAGGGACTTTGTATCAATCTAAGTCTCTAGTGAGAAAATTGTTCCTATGAAAAAAGATTTATAACCTGAGAATGAAGGATGGAGACTATATGATAACAACATCTAAATGCCTTTAATATTGTGGTGAGCCAGTTGTTATAAGTTTATATTAAAATTTTAGATCAAGATAAGTGCATCAATCTGTTGTTTTTTCTATGAGATTCGTGGGATAGTTTGGTTGTTTCTGTAGGTAGCAATACAACTACCTTGAAGTTTGATGAAATAGTCTCATCCTTGTTGTCAGAAGAGATCAGATGGAAAAATATGGAGAGCCAGAATGGAGATGCCTTTTCTGTAAGAAGACAAACCCAAAACATAAATAGAAATAAGTCCTCAAGTGGGAGATCTAAATCTAGAGCGAGATCTAAATCTCCAAGAAAACCTTCAAAGGTATGCTAGTAATTCAAAAAACAAGGGAACTACAAAAAGAACAGTAGATCTAAAACTCCTAAGAAAGGAAATGGATTTGATGATGGTCCTTCTGTAGAGGTGAAAACCACCTGAAATGAAGGTGGGGATGTGTACTTCACTTCTTCTTTAAGTACACATGTATATCATGAGGCATGGTTGATTGACTCAAGTGCATCCTTTCACTTCCCTCCCCATACAAAGTGGTTCTGCGAGTACGATAAATATGATTGTGGCGATGTCTTCCTAGGAAATGATAGGAAGGAAAAAATCATGGGACATGGAAAATTGAAGTTGAACTTGCAAGGTGGAAGGATTAGAACACTTCTTGGTGTTCTACATATTCCTTCGTTGCCTAGAAATCTAATTTCCTTAAGCAAGATGGATGATGTAGGTGTAAAAATAATGTCTGAGAAAGATACCTACACGATGGCTCGGGGAGCACTGGTATTGATGCATGGAGTCCATATTGGAACTCTATGCAAGCTTCTTGGTAGCACAGTTATCAATGGATGAAACAGTTTTGTGGTTACTGAAAGTGGAGCGGAAGATCTTCTAGTCTCTGGTGAAAGGATTATGTTGTGGCCTCAAAAGTTGGGACCTATTAGGGAGAAGGAAATTCAAATACTGCATGGTAATGGTATGGTAAAAGGTACATCTAATTGCTCTCTGGAATTTGATTTTTGAGAACATTGTGTATATGGGAAGTAGAATAGGGTGAGTTTCCCCTCAAGTATTAAGAGGGAAAAAAACATATTAGATCTTGTGCACTGTGATTGAAAATCAATTAAAGAATAAGATTAAGGTGTTAAAGATAGATAATGTGAATAGTTTTGCAAGGAGGAATTTGAAGAGTTTTGTAAGAAATGTGGTATAGAATGGTAGAAGACTACTTCATACACACCTCAGCAAATTGGAGTTGCAGAAATAATGAACATGACATTGATGAAGAAGCATGCTCAATGGTGCTTGACTAGGGAAGGAATTATGGGCAAAGGCAGTGGATACTACTGTTAGGACCCCATATTGTCTATTTTTGACCTTATATTTTGTCATAATATTACCCTCTTCAACCCATAGTTGAAAGCCTTTGCTAGTGTTTTGACTTAATCATTCCAAAGGTATACAGTAACTCTACTCATTGCTATATGTTTAATTATTCAACACATAATCATGCTATCTTTATAATTGATCCTTGAAGTTGACTAAGTTGCTGAACAATTGTTGAAATTGCCTAAAGCTGGATGGACCATATTTTGTAGTTGCTGAAACAGCGGAAACAACACGAACCTCGAAGCTGTAACAACAAGGACAACATGCGAACCTCGAGGAGACAGTTGAGATTTGCGTATCATATCTGCAACAACAAAGGAATCCGATCGATTATTGAATAAACGGTTACATTGGTCGTAACGATCATGATCCACATTGCTGTAACAACATTCTGTTAATGGGAACTGATTTCCCTATTTTTGTATAAAGGGTTGAACGAGAATGTATAATGAAAATCTTTTGTAATAGATGTCTCCTCTATAAAGAGGAGACATCTACATTAGAGGGGATATATGGAGAGAGGATGAACAAGTTGTGACACAGGAATTGTAGTGGAAGGATGAGATTGAATCTTTCTTGTAATATGGTATATTGACAGATGAATAAATTTTTGTTCTGAGTATTTCATCTTAGTTTCCGTGTCCTAGGGAATCTTGTGAGAAGGACAGGGCCCACCTTCATCACAAGATTCACCCATCTTCTTTCTATTGTGTGTTGTGTGTGGTTTCTGTTCATACCTTATTCACAAGTATTGTTTCTGATGAAAATTTTACTTTTGCTGAGACTCTTTTTTTCTTTTAATCGATTGATGTTGTATATGAGTGCCTCACCGGTGACTAGGATTTATAGAGTGTATTGGTGAACTGGATAACAGAGGCAAGTGCTGAATGTTCCTACTCTGGGGATAGGGTACTCATCCTTTGTTACAGGAAAACCATCACTTCCTTTTGCAGATTTATTCTTTTTAATTAATTATCTGTTCTTATTCCATTCCTGCAATAGATTATAATTGTTGTAACACAGAGTAAGGGTTTAACAGAGAATGAATTGTTTATACTACAACTTTTAATGCTATTAAAATCGAGTACATATAGTACGTAGTCACCTTTGAAATAATCAAACTTTCCCGGGTTGACAATTTATGTGGCACTCGACTGTTTAATTAATAAACAATTAAAGTGACCAACAACTACATGTTACTTGGTTAGCAGATCACCTTCATTAACATTGGAGGATAATAATCCACATGAGGTATGGACTCGTAAGAAACCCTACTTTTCACATATGAGGGTATTTGGTTGTGATGCATATGTACATTTTCCCAAGGAGGAAAGAGCCAAGTTGGATAGTAAATTTGAAAGGTGCATCTTTATTGGGTATAACGATGGTTTAAAAGCTTATAGCCTTCATAAACCATAAACAAGGAAGGTTGTGTACAACTAATATGTTGTGTTTAGATAGGTTAAAAATGATATTAAACATGAAGTCCTACCAAAGGAACCTAAGAAGATAGAGTTTGAGCTGAAGGAGGAAGAATCAAACTCTACCACAGGGCAGGAATCAGAAGATGAAGAGTTACAAACTCTAGTTTCGAGGAGGTCATTTTGAGAGAGAAGGAAGCCAGAGAGGTACAATCCATCTACTTTCTATACAAATTTTAATTTATCTATTACTGATGATCATCCCAAAACTTTCGAGGTAATGGATTCGGAGGATGGAAAACTCTAGAAAGAGACCATGGTTGAAGAAATGGAATATTTTGACAAAAATGAGGCTTGGGATCTGGTGGAGTTGTCATCTAGAAGGAAACCCATTGGCAGCAAATGGGTGTTTAAGAAGAAGATGAATTCAAAAGGCAAGGTGGATAAATACAAAGCTCAATTAGTAGCAAAAGGTTATTCCCAGGTGTCAAGAATTGATTATGGTGCTATTGTTTCTCTTGTTGCCAAGTTAGCTTCTATTATAGTACTTTTATCTGTTGCTATTACTTTTGATTTTGAGGTAGAACAGATGCATGTGAAGAAAACATTTCTTCATAGGGATCTGGAAGAATAAATCTGCATGAAGCAACCATAAGTATTTGCGGTGAAGGGTAAGAAAGAACTGGTATGCAGGCTAGAAAATTTTGTGTATGGGTTGAAATAGTCACCAAGGATGTGGTATCAGAAATTTCATACATATATACAGGGACTTGGCTTCACCAAGAGAAAATTGTATTAATGTGTGTATTTTAAATTAATTGGTGATCATGTTATTTATTCAGTCTTGTATGTGGATAATATGTGGTTGATTGGAAATGACAAAGAAATTATCGAGGATTTGAAGGCCCATTTGTCCTCCAAATTAAACATGAAGGATCTTGGTGCTGCAAACTATATTTTGGGCATGGAAATTAAATGAGATTGGGAAAAGAGGAAGCTGTAGTTAAACTAGAGAAAGTATGTTGAGACAATATTATAGAGATTTAATATGCAGGATAATAAACCAACCAATATTCCTATTATTATAGTTGTAAATTTATATGTTGAATAGTGTCTTGAGACACAGAAAGAGTAAAATCACATGTCATTTGTTCCATATGTGAGTGGATTTGTTAGCCTAATGTATGTAATGGTTTTCACCATACCAGACTTTGTGCATGCAGTGGGAGTATTGAGTAGGTTTATGTCAAAACCAGTGAAGGAGTAGTGGACACCAACGAAGGGTGTTTTTCAAGTATTTGTGTGACAATAGAGATTATGGTTTGTGCTACCAAAGAAGACAAGGATTTGATAGATTTTTGGATAGTCATGCCTTTGTTGATGCAGAATGGGATGAAGATATGGATTAGAGAAGATCTACAAGTGGGTATGTTTTTAACCTATTTGAAGGAGCATTTAGTTAGATGAGAAAGATACAATTTGTAGTGGGACTTGCAACTATAGAGGTTGAATACACGGCAACCACTCATGCAAGCAAGGAAGAAGTTTGGTTGCAGATATTTTTCTCAAGTATGGGTTTGGTACAACAAGCTATAAGGATAGAATGTAACAACCAAAGTACAATTTTCTTGCCAAAGAACCTTGTTTATCATTCAAAGATAAATCACATTGATGTTTAATGTCATTTTATGAAGGATATGGTTAAAGACAAAAAGGTGTTGCTAGTAAAGGTGAACACTTTGAAGAATGTTGTAGATGTATTGAAAAAGTCTATAAACACTGAGAATTTTTCTTGGTGTAGAGAAACAATGGGAATTACAACCCTAGACCAATGATTAAGGTCTTATGTGACCCCTTGTGTGGAAAGAACACAACATATGGGAGAATGTTGGGTGTGTATTATATTTTTTCCACCTGTCATGGGGTCTGGGCAGCTCCCTAGAAAAAATTATTTTGTGTGTGTGTGTGTGTGTATTGTAACATTGAAAGGAAGATAATCAAAAATAAATCTAGTATTCATGGTTTTAGGATCCATGGGAAAATCTACGTGTATAATTTTTTTATGTTCTCAACATTGTGTATTTTTCTTATTTTAAGAACTCATTTGTGGGTAATTTATGTACAGGGTTAAAACCTACAACCACAGACTTAGCATGTTCAAATAGAAGCTCAATCATCTTCAAGGGAGGAGGATCATGAATATTTTCATGATGAAACTCATGTACAAGAATATAAGGATACAAAAATTTCTCAAGAAATTGAGGAAATACTGGAATAACTTCTATGAATATCTACATGGATCATATCTTTTCCTAATCAGTATGATGATTTTGCAACATCTATTTCTTTAATTGCTAATTATTGAGATCCTAGTTATTATCGGGGAACAAGAGTGTTTGATAGTTATAAATGGAAAGTAACAATGAAAGATGAAATGGATGCCTTACAAAGAATTAAAACGTTGGATTTGGTGGAACTTCCTAAGGATGGGAAGGTTGACGATTGCAGTGAGTTTACAAATTGAAGAAAGGTGTTGATGATACTATTCGAAAGTACCAAGCAACACTATTTACAAAAGGATGTTCTAAAAAATAAGGTATTTATTTCCATGATATTTTTTCACCAGTTATGAAGCTTGTTTCAATTCGAATTATGTTAGCATTAGTTACGTTAATTCATCTAGAGATAGAGTAGCTCTAGATGTTAAAACAAAATTCTTACACACAGATTTGGATGAGGATACATATATGGAACAACTAGAAGGGTTTGTACAAAATCACAACAAGAAGTTTGTTTGCAAACTCAAGAAGCTATTGTATGGACCAAAGCAATATCCCAAGAAATGGTACAAGAAGTTTGATTCCTTAATGATGACCCACAATTTTACTAGAAGTGACTGTAATCATTGTGTTTTCTTTCAAATCTTGGAAAATGAAATATTCACTATTTTGGTGTTTTATGTTGATGATATTCTTGTAGCGAGAAAAAGCATGGTTGAGATCAACAGTTTAAAGGCTCAACTAGCTAAGACTTTCGAAATAAAGGATGTTGGAGCAACAAAACAAATCTTGGGTATGGAGATACACAGAAATAGGAAAAATCATAAGTTGTGGTCATCACAACAGGACTATGTGAAGAAAATACTTCTGAGATTCAATATGAATAATGTAAAACATGTTCAAATCCCTTTAGCTTCCCATTTCAAGCTTTCTTCAGGTTTGTGTCCTAGTACTGATGAAGAAAAGGAGTATATGTCTCATGTAGCATATGCTAATGCACTAGTGTTATTAATGAATTTAATGGTTAGTATAAGGACATATATTTCACATGTAATTGGTGTTGTTAGTAAATACATAGAAAATCTAGGTAGAGATCATTGGGTAGCAGTGAAATGGGTGCTTTGATATCTAAGAGGCACAAGTAATTATTGTATCACCAATAATAGTAGTAGTGATTCCGTATGTGGTTATGTTGATTTAGATTTTGTAGGTGACTTAGATAAAAGGAGATCCACTTATGATATGTCTGTACTCTTACAGGTGGAGTTGTTAATTGGTTGTAAATGTTTCAAAAGATAGTTGCTTTATCCACTATTGAGGAAGAATATATAGTTATATCACATGCTTGCAAAGAGGTAATTTGGTTAAAAGGTTTACTTGGTGGGTTTGGAAGGATGTAGGATAAGGTGAAAGTATTTTGTGATAATCAAAGTGTTATTTATTTTCCTAACAATCCACCTTATCACAGTAAAACAAAACATGTACCTATTAAATACCATTTTGTAAGATAGGTTATTGATGAAGGTGGAACAATGGCTCTAGAAAATGTCCATACAAAGAAAAATTGTGTAGGCATGTTCACAAAAATAGTTTTGTTAGAAAAGTTGAAATGGTATCTGGATTTCCCTGGCTTGCAAGGAAGGTAATGAATATTTCGGGCATAATATATCAAGTAAATTTTTGTCAAGATGGTTATTGTTGTCTTGATGATGAACCACACTTGTTGGTTATAAACGCGTCAAAAAATGAATTTTGATATGATTGTCGCCGAAAACCTTCTCAATAAAAAAGGTAGATATGGTTAGAAGTTTCCAACTATTTCCCTATATTCTTGGGTTTTTTTTTCTAATATGATTTTAGGAAAAAAAACATATAAAAGGAACAATTTTATTTTATGTAAAATGTTTCTTATATAACCGCTTTAAAAGTTGTGGATAGATTTAGAAAAAAATATGCAGGTTGTTATTTATCCATGTAAAACTGCAAAGGCAAGAAAACACATAAATGAATGGAGAATGTGTCCAATTGCTAGATAATGTATGCCTATGTGTTAACTTAAATGTGCTTTGAATAATAAGAATATCAATTATCATTGCCTTGTAGATGTTTCCCTCATAATAAAAAAATAAAAAAATAAAAATAAAAATAAAAAATTACCACTTAAAATATTGTATTAATTTTTGTGTTTAATTGTTTTATTATCTTATTTATTTATCATTATTTTCTACAATTAAATATATTTGCAAATTATACTAAACTCAACCCATAGAATTTATAGTAAAAAAAACTATACAATATTTAAAATATTTTTTTATTTCAAATATAACTCTTTCTATATTATAAAATAATATTGACTTATATATATATATAGCTTTTATAAAAAATAAATCCCTAATATTAAATCCTTCTTGTGCAATTTAGGCAATTGAATTTAAAGTCAATTTCATCTTTCAACTTAGAGCTACATAGGTTACATATTCATTCAATTAATATAATCTATTGTTTTATTTTTTCCATGGTGAAGTATGTGCAAGGTATCTAGTTATTAGAAAATTAAGTTACTATCGAATTGTACGGAATATCCATGCACTCTGTAGAGCCAAAGGTGTAGGATTATCAAAATACAATCATTTTTAAATTCCCATCCACAAGGAAAAGCTAAATATATACGTAATCAGAAATTACTAAATATGTGGGTAATCATAAAGTACATATTCATTCAATTAATAGAATCTATTGTCTTATTTTTTCCATGGTGAAGTATGTGCAAGGTATCTATTTATTAGGAAATTATGTTGCTATCGAATTGTATGGAATATCCATGCACTCTACAGAGCCAAAGGTGTAGGATTATCAAAATACAATCATTTTTAAATTCCCATCCACAAGGAAAAAAGTAGTAAATATGTGGGTAATTAAAAAGTACCAATAGATTGGTTGTTGTTATTTATTTGGAATAATGGAATAATGAAGAAATGTAGAATTTTCTATATTATTGTATTATTAGTTATTAGTTGTGATTAGTTAGATTAGATTTTTTTTAAGAATTTGTTAAATTTTATCAACATATTTTTATTCTTATTTATGTATAAATGATTTGGTGAATGAATGAAGTATTATAAATGAATGATTGAGAATTATTCATTTGTCTTTTTCTTAAATTTATTTTGGAACAATGTAAACTTTGAAACGGGAACTATAAACTCAAAACGGGAACTCTCGCCAAAAAACATCAAAAACAGTGCTAAAAACAAAAAGTGTGTATACTGGAACGATGTTTTTTTTTTAGGTGTCAATTTTGAACGTGTTTTAAAAATGGCGGTGACTACGAAATTTACTACGAAATTTTCATGCAAAATATAGCTTCAAAAAAAAGGTGATGATACTGGAATAACGTTTTTTTTTAGGGTCAATTTTCAAACTTTTTAAAAAATGCTAATAAAACCAATTTTTTATGTCTCGAACAAAGTTAATTTTTAAGGAAAAAACACATTAATGTTTCTGGTAGAATATCATTTTTCTTTCCTAAGTATAAATTTAACATGTTTTCAACCACACCATGCTAGATACAAAAGAAATTGAAATTTTTTCAACTATAAAATTAAAAAACCATGACATTATGAACAAATTATATCACTGAATGAAATCAAAAGTCTTTATTTGTATACTGAATAAAATAGACATTATATCTCTAATTTGATATTGCATTGTAGATATTTAAACAATAAAATTTATCATACTTAAGACATAATCCAACAACATAAAAATGCTTCATAACTTCTCATTTAACAACATATGGAAAACATTAATTTTATTTGAAGATATGATGCATACATCAGTTATATAATCTGTCTTAAACAATTATTCAAAATCACTCATATTTTCTTGCACACCATCACAATTCACATCTTCAGATGAGTGACTGGATGCTGACGAAGATGTTCCATATTCTTCTCTTTCATCAACTAGTGCCCCATCTGAGTCCACATGCATGCCCAACATTCCAGGTTTCAAAAGTCTTCTAGATCTACGACTGGTTTCAGCAGACTCCCATGTCAACACTATTCCTTCTGGTAACAACCTTTTCAGAATCTCTATCGTCTTGAAGCGAAGAGTTCCTCTCTTTGTTAAATTGAAGTCATAAACAAGTATGTCAACATCCTCCAATAGTAATATGTCTGTGCGGCGGCGATTTATATTTGTACCCTTTCTTTTTCTTTTTCCACCATTTTTTTTGTCAACTACCATCTCTAGCTTATACACACCATTGAATGGGTGTGTATTTGTGGCATACCAATGTACTTCAACACCTGTAACATCCTCATTTTTTGTAAAGACCTTTATAACTTTAGCAACCCAAAATGGATAGCCTTTGGGATCTCCATCTGCTAACACTGCAATCATGCAACCCTCCTTAATATCATGTACTGAACCCCTATAAAGGTCTTCCATGGCTTCACGTTGTGCACGAGATCTTCTGGAACCAATATACATCTCTCTTTCCATTGCCTGTGAAGAATTAATAATACCTTGAGTTTGTTGTTGTTCAACAATGTTTACTTCCTCTTGTTCATTCGACACATTTTGTGGCCAAATAAATGGATTTTTCAAAGGTATATCTTCATTGGTTGTTGTTGAAATGATATCACTTTGATTATTGAAAAATGACTCCCACCAAACTGAATCAGCAATGTCAAAGTACTCATATGTATATCTAATACATTTTTTAATTTCTTCTAGGCAATCAGAGTAATTTATATGTCTATTATGTCTGTGTGCATTCTGAACTTCACCAACTGATTGTAATAACAATATTTTTGATGCAAATATTGGACGATCTGGAATGAACTTCAAAAATTGCAAACCTGATGACGATGCCCATTCTGTAGTAGTTGAAAACTTCTTGCCCCATATTAGTGTTTTCCCATCAATTTTTTTATATGAAATTGATGTTGGAAGCTAATATCATTAATTTGTTCAATGCATTTCCCCTCACCATATGATCCTAGAATAAACCTTCGCATGTCAACAGTTTCTTCCAACACTTCAAAAGCAGGCTCTGGCATGTATGATTTCTTAATACATTCAATTAGTGATGGCAAGCTCCCAACTTCCTTCCTCCTCAATGTGACTGAAAAATGACTGAACATCTGATCAATATGGTCATGAGTGTGCCCAACAAGAAGGAAACCAACCTTTACCTTTTGAAAAATTCTCAATTCAACAAGCATGTTCAGATACCCGAAAACAACCTGATTTTTGTTTTCACGGCAAGTGTTGTCCAATTGTAGATACAAAACTTCAGAAAGATTACCAGACCAATGAGAAATCACATCATGAATTATGGTTATGGTCAAATTTGCATCATTATGAATATTCGGAGCTGTGAAGTACACCCTTGGCAACATTTTCCCATTGAAGACCATACAACCGACCAAGTGAAACTAAATAAAATTTTCTTCTTGTAGATTTTTGGGTGTGCGAACAAAATGTGGTAAAAGTGTTTTCTTCTGGTCCATACCATCAATTATCAAACCCAAATATTTATTTGGATTATCATAACACTTCTTTCGATGCTTGTACAACTTCTTCCTTTCATTTGTTTGTTGTTCGCAATGCTCCTGAAGTTCTTTGACAATTAAATCTACACAACATAAAAGAAATTCATTAAGAAATATGTTTTCATAGTTGATGACTATACAATTTTAAAAGTAAAAGTTATGAACACTTACCTCTTTCTGAGCCTTCACATTTGTCCCTTTTTTATTTAAGAGAAGCACATGTACTACAAATCCCCATCCTTGTCTTCTTAGGAATACGAACATTATTGAATTCTTTCTTCCATATCTTCACAAAATATTGATATGTAATAAATTGGCCCTGTCCCTCAGCACTTTCTGCATATTCTTTGTATAAGTTGTAGATTTCTCGTCTTGAAAAATTATCTGGAATATGTATTGTCTCTCTATTTGGCATACACTCTCCATGCTTTGAAAAGAAATCTTTCATCCATGACATTGCGGTATTTGATAATGGCCCAAACTGTCTTTTATAACGTACTTCTGAATAAAATGTGGGATCCTTTTCCAAATTTTCTTGAATTCTCGAGAGACGAAAATTCCCAATTGAATGAAACATTTTGAAAGCTTTTCTACACAATAATAAATTCCTAATATGATAATCATAACCTAACAATGTAGATTGCATGCAGCCAACTAAATATGAGTTTTGCATGCTTTTATTCATTGACAAATATCTCTTCCTACTTTCTAATGCAAATGTGAAATCCATACGTTTCAAGCAATTTTTTTGGCAACATTCACTTGAAATGGGAGCGCTGATAGAACTTCTTCTCGTCAGATATTCTGCTCTACCCCTTGTATAACTAGAATAGTTTGCATTGATACGAAAAGGTCTGCTCCTACTCCTCGATACAATATTTCTTGGCAACATCTCCATCATTGGATCATCACTGCTGCTCTCATCCTATTCTTCATCACTGCTGCTCTCATAGTCCTTAGAATCAGGACTAAGAGGACATTGTGACACTCCAATCTTTTGAAAATCATCATCCCACGCTTCATCACTACCGCTCTCATAGTCCTTAGAATCGGGACTAAGAGGACATTGTGATACTCCAATCTTTTGAAAATCATCATCCTGCGCTTCATCACTGCTGCTCTCATAGTCCTTAGAATCAGGACTAAGAGGACATTGTGATACTCCAATCTTTTGAAAATCATCATCCCGCGCTTCATCACTGCTGCTCTCATAGTCCTTAGAATCAGGACTAAGAGGACATTGTGATACTCCAATCTTTTGAAAATCATCATCCCGCGCTTGATCACCACTGCTCTAATAGTCCTTAGAATTAGGACTAACTGGACACTTTGACACTCCATTCTTTTGAAATTCATTATCACACTCATCATCACTGCTGCTCTCATAGTCCTTAGAATTAGGACTAAGTGGACACTTTGACACTCCATTTTTTTGAAATTCATTATCACACTTTTCAACACTACTGCTCTCATAGTCCTTAGAATTAGGACTAAGTGGACACCGTGACACTCCATTATTTTGAAATTCGCCATCATGCATGTCAAAACTGCTGCTCTCATAGTCTTCAGAATTAGGACTGAGTGGACACCGTGACCCTCCATTCTTTTGAACTTCACCATCACACTCTTCAAAACTGCTACTCTCATAGTCCTCAGAATTAGGACTAAGTGGACGTCGTGACACTCCATTCTTTTGAACTTCACCATCATGCTCTTCATCACCGCTGCTTCCATAGTCCTTAGAATTTGGACTAAGTGGAATCTGTGACTCTTTATTAATTTGAAATTCTCCATCCCCTCTTTCATCAGTGCTGCTCTCATAGTCTTTAGAATCGGGACTAAGTGGAAGAATTGACTTTCTATTCATAGTGGAAGAATTCCCGCTATATTCATCAATATGAATAGAGTTGTTACGCGATGAAGATGTTGATGGTGTATAAACCGAAACTTCACCATCAGAACAATCCATCCCTTTCAAATAGAATATGTTGAATGATACAAATGGAGTCTCCTAAGAATATTATATAGCTTAAAGAATGAAATATTCCCTCCAAAATATTTCCCTCCAAAAATTTTCGCGAAAATATTTCCCTCCAAAAATTTTCGCGAAAATATTTCCCTCCAAAAATTTGTTAGATTTATTTACCTTTATTATTTTATTCTACAATTCATTGAAAAACATAAACTAAATTTTTTTATGAAATCAATCACTAAAATTCAAATTGTAAACTACAACATCTATATTAATTATTCTAATAGTTAAAGTATATAATATTTACTGAACAACTAATATTTTTTTTAATTTTATAATATATTCTAAAACAAATTAATCCCACATTCAATCCATTGTAAAATAACTCTACAATATTCGCTCTATAATAATTTAAAACAAATTATCCCACATTAATCGTACAGAAAAACATCTTCGTAATTTCACTTATATATTAAATTTCGTTATCACTGTTACTTACATCACATCCAGGTTTTCTGAAGTTCGTTGAAAGACTTGTGAATTTGTGGAGCAGTTATATTGCTATCAACAACATATTCAACGAAGAATTATTGCAATTGAAAGGTAAGTTCAATTTTTTTTCAAAATTTTCATATTAAATTAATTTAACGAAGAAGATTTTTTTTTTAAATTAATAATTTTTCCAAGCCAAAATAACAATTATGTCAATCGTGAGCATGGTGGGCCCAATCAAACTCAATCACCCAATAACCGTGGGTAGGCCGTCGTCGTGCCCCCTTCCCCCAACCCATTACCGATCTTTCCCATTCACCCATGCCCTCTTCCCCCTTCTACCCTACCTATGCGCCAGCCCTTGCCACCCCCAACTCACCCACCCATGCACCATTTCCCCAACTCTTCCTTCCCTACCCCACAACTCTCCTCCCCATAAGCCCACCCCCTAACTCCCATTCCCCTCCAATCTCAACCCCTCCCCCCCTTCCTTAACGCCGGCCCCATGGGCCCCACCCCCTAACTCCTTCCCCGTGCCCCCTCTCCCTCCACCCCCTTCTGCGCGGGTAGGGTGTAGGGGGGGGGGGGTAAGGGTAGGGGGGGGGTAGGGGGATTGGGGGTAGGGGTAGGGGCAGAAGGTGGGGGGGGTAGGGCGCGAGGATGGGGGGGGGGGGGGGATGGGGTAGGACACGGGGGTAGGGGTGGGCGGGGGGTTGGGGGGGCGCGTGCTGTGGGGAGCGGTGGGCGCAGTGGGGAGGGGCGGCCGCGGGGAGGAGTTGCGGGGTGTAGGGGGTTTGGCGGGATGGGGGGCGAGGGATGGGGGGGGAGGGGGTTTTGGGGGCGGGAGGCGAGGGGGGATGGGGCGCGGGAGTGTGGGGGGATGGTAGGGGGTAGGGTGAGGGAAGGGGAGGGGGGGCCGGGGAGGGGGGAAGCTTAGGGGGTTGTGGGGGGCGCGTGGGTAGGGGCTCACCCATACTTGCCTAAATGTCTACTTAGCCTCATTATCCCTCACCTAACCTCCCGCTCGCCCATCGACCCACCTGCCCGTTAGAGGTGGCTGGGCAATTCTGATTATACAAATAAAAAATTTATGGTATATTTTTGTTCTTTTTTTTGGACAATAACGGTTATATTGAAATGGGCGGTAAACCAGCTACCGCATGCTTTACAAGTCTGAACTTTACAAGTCTGAAAAAATCATTACAGAGAACAGGGGAAAATGTAAAAGAGCGGATCCAATCCTAGAGAAATACAGGTCAAAACGAATTTCTGAGCTGAAGTGGTAAACTACTTCTGCACGCTGAAGGCTGTAGATGAGATGGCGCCTCCTTCCAAATCCTCAAGCGGATCATGATCTAACTGTATATTGAATTTAGCTTCAGATGAGCTGCCTGCGAATCTGTGGTGTACCGTTCCAGCATACTTCCACAGCTGGAATAACCAACGCAGAAATGGGAGAATTCGCTGATGCTGTTTCAAAACCGACTCTGAAGTTTCTGGTCCACTCCGGAAGTAGCAAAAGACAGGGGAAAATCGAAACTGGGCATGGATACGCTTACTTGGAATCTGTAAATTCGCTGAGGAGACAGAGACAACTCAAAAAACGGAGATCATACTCGAAATCTGTATTTAGCTTTGGATGTTCAGGTTACAAAATTTATTTAACAGAGAGCTTCTATTTCAAATAGGAATGGTGGGTCAAGCGGGAAATTTAAGGAATTGAGCAAGATGATTCAGTTGAGTTTATTACCAGAGTTCTTCGAGAGCAGAGGACACCAAGGTTGGCCTCATTATCAGCTAGGGAATTGAGGTTCCTTAAGATATGAAAGAAAGATATTTTGTTGAATTTAGGGAGCAGAAGTCTGATTTTCCTAATGATAGAGGCTAATTGAACCTGGTGAGAGTTCTTAGGACGAAGCATGGCCTGGATGATGAGTCTTGAGTCTCCGAAGACTGCGAGAGAAGGGATATTTCTTTTGATCGCCTGTGTCAGCCCTTGCCACAAAGCCAGAGCCTCCGCTCTGTTGTTAGTTTCAATTCCTAGACCCCAATGGAATCTCAATTCCGGAAAGCCTCCAGGGCTCAATAGAACTCCCCCACTGCCAGCGACCCCAGGGTTTCCTTTAGAAGCCCCATCGAAAAATAAACAATGCTCTTCCAAGGCCGATCTCCACTTGATAAACTCTTGTTCTTCCAGCCTGATCTCCCATCTGGAATGAACGGGGACAGATTGAGGGGGCCTTTCCTTTAGCTTTGGAACTATTTCTTTAAACCAATTCTCTTCTTCTATGAGCAATCTTGCTTCATTCCTAGATGTAGCGCTGGCTTCCAGAGCCTCTCCCAACAAAGCCTTTATTTTAGAGATAACTCTTATTGTAGTGCAGCTTTCTTCTCGAAAAATTCTGTTGTTTCTTTCCAACCACAATTTCCAACAAATAAACTTAGGGATCCACATCCAGCTGGTTTTGAGAAGACTTTTGTTTTTAAGACAGAAGGGAGATAAGCTGGCCCAAGTTCTGAACAAGGCAGGAATGTTGTCTGGAAGAGCAAGGATAGTGGGCTCTAACAGTAGCACCCCCCTCCAGACTTCTTGGGCAAAGGGGCATAGCAGCAACAGGTGATTGGCAGTTTCTTCATCAGATCTACAGAGGGGACATCTGGAAGGTCCTTCCATTCCTCTTCTCCTCAAATTATCTCTGGTGAGGATGCTTTGATGTGCCACGGTCCAACAGAAGAAGTCGATTTTTGGGAGAGCTGGAAAGTTCCATATAAAATTCCATTGGGCCGGATTTGGAGGAACATGGGGAGCTGCCATAATTCTTTTGTAACCTTCAGCAACAGTATAATGGCCAGATATGGACCCCCAGCCTCTTTTATCTTTAGCATTGGCTTTTGAAGGAGATTTTCCTTGGAGCATATCTAGGAGTAAAGAGGCTTCCCCCTGCAGCATTATGGGGACCTCCCCCAGATTCCACCCATCCCAGATTCTGTCAGGAGCTTCTTTCCAGTTCGATATGTCCCACAATGTGTGCAGATTACGAGACTGAAGCCATTCTTTAATGTTTGCAAGACCATTCACCTGCTTCATTGGCTGGTCACCCAAGATCGAATCATCCCACATATTGATTTTCCTTCCATTGCCAGGGATCCAATATAGGTGTTGGCTGAATTGCTCCCTTGCAGCGTTGCAAAGATTGAAAATTGGAGAACCTTTTAGAGTTCTTGGGGGATTGTCCAGGCATCTCAATCGCTGCCCATGGAAGTATTTCTTCCAAATAACTCTTTTACTCCAGCTAGTTTTTCCAAAGACTAAATTCCATAGGATCTTGGCTCCCAAAGCAAAATTTTGAGCAGCCAAATTGCGCAGCTGGAGGCCGCCTTCCTGATATGGGCTTTTGAGAATTTCCCAGCTCACTAAATGGATTCTTCTGTCATTGTTATTCCCACCTTCCCACAGAAATCTTCTCAACAGACTATCTAACTTACTAAGAAAGGTTTTTGGAGCAAGGAGGATTGAGTTTTGGAATAGAGGCATGCTTATTAGGACCGATTTCATGAGGATGAGTTTCCCTGCATTGTTCAACCATGAAGCACCCCAGGCATGGATTCTATTCTTTATTTTGTCAAGCAGCGGCAGCCAGTGAGCAACTTTAGGCTTAGTTTTGAAGATTGGTATCCCGAGATATTTAAATGACTCCCAATTTCGGATTCCTTCCATTTCTAAAAGTCTTGCTATGTCAAACAGTTCTTTAGTCGAGCAGTTCCAGCCATAGATGGAGCATTTTCTATAGTTGATTTTGCTGCCCGAGATCAGCCTGTAAATGTCCAGTTCCCTCTTGAAATGTCTGGCAGAAATCAAGCTGGCTCCTCCAAGCAGCAGAGTGTCGTCAGCAA
The DNA here is from genome assembly GCA_031772625.1 of Pinus tabuliformis. NCBI lineage: Eukaryota > Viridiplantae > Streptophyta > Pinopsida > Pinales > Pinaceae > Pinus > Pinus tabuliformis. The sequence goes on along the minus strand of CM062810.1, from coordinate 80,989,918 downwards.
ATTGGGCATGATTAATGTCTTTCACCTTGTGAGTAGTTCTGAGGCCAGGAAGTGTTTGAATTTGCTGATTATGGTCTAGCTGGAAACTTAACACCGAGGCTTGGACAACATAAAGGAGCGGAGACAAAGGGCATCCCTGTCTCAGGCCCCTAGAAGCTTGGAAGAATTCAGTAGAACGGCCATTAACCAAGGGTGCAATCCAAGGCGAGGCAATACAGGCTTTCACCCAGTTGATGAATTTTGTTGAAAAGCCTAGCTTCTTCATCACAGCAAACAGAAAATCATGTCTCACCCTGTCAAATGCGTTAGCCAAATCGAGCTTGATCACCATGCCTTTCTCCTTTCTTTGGCAACTAGAGTGGACGGCTTCTTGGACCAGCACAATATTATCCAAAATCTTTCTGCCTTTTATGAATCCACCTTGATTTTCAGGGATGATGTCTGGTAAGATGTTTTTCAACCTGTTGGCTATTATTTTGGAGACCAATTTATAGCTGGAATTACACAACGATATTGGCCTAAATCTGCTAAAGTCAGAGGCGCCTTTCTCTTTTGGGATCAGAGCTAGGAAGGCTGAGTTGATGCCACCACCTATCTTAACACAGTTCTGGGATTTTCTGACCATCCTCAGAAGATCTTTTTTGATTATTGACCAGCAAGTCAGAAAGAATCTAGCAGAGAACCCATCTGGCCCAGGAGCTTTATCGGGCTCCATATTATTCAGTGCCTCCTCAAGCTCTTCCATACTGATCGGGGCTGTCAGCATATCGTTATCCGAATCCTTGACACAATTGGGAATTAAATTGAACGGGTAAGAGTGGGGATCAATATCTGGTTCTTCAGGAGCCGAGTACAAGTCTTGGAAGAAGGAGTATGCAGCTCTCTTGATGCCTTCGAAATCTTTGATCACAGTATTCTGGTGTTGGATCTCTGAGACTGATTTGAAGTTCTTTCGGGCTTCCGTTTGCTTATGAAAGAAGCTGGTGTTCTTATCGCCGGATTTCAGCCAGAGCATCCTAGACTTCTGCCGCCAATACTCTTCCTCCTCCCTGCTTGATCTATGAACCTCTTTTTGGAGCTCAACTTCTTTTAGAAGCATACCTTGAGAAACAGGGTTTTGCTCCATTTCTAATTGGTGAGCAGCAAGCCTATCTGTTTTTTCTTTTCTTTTGGATGTGGGGGTTTGCAGTCTTTTAGCCCATTCTTTTAGATTTCTTTTAAGAGTTCTGATTTTCTCTTCCCACACAAAGAAAGGAGAGCCATGGACGGGCTTATTCCAAGAGTCGGAGACCACGTCTTGAAAGCCTTCTTGCTGGATCCACAAAGGGCTGAACCGGAAAGGAATGGGGCCAAGATTGCAGTCAAGAGAAAGCTCGAGAAGAATTGGCTTATGATCAGAAGTGAGGTTTGGGAGAATTTTAGAGGATGCTATAAGACCGCTGGTTAGGAAGGAAGAATGGACAAGAAATCTGTCTAGACGGGCAGCAATATGATTGGGGCCTGTTCTTTTATTGGACCAAGTGAATCTTCCTGAAGAAGGTTTAATATCCTCCAGGTCCCAGCCCAGCATTATGTCTTCAACCCATTCTCTGGCAGGGTCCCTGACAATGGAACCTCCCTTTTTCTCATCAATATCAAGGGTGACATTAAGGTCACCTGCAATTATGATATTTTCGGGGTTTTGCTCTAGAAGAAAAGTATGAAGTGAATTCCAGCAGATTTTTTTCTCACTTGACAAAACAGGAGCATAAACATTAAACATACTTACTTGCTGACCAGAACTCTTGTGAAGTAGCTGAGTGAAGAGCCAATGAGGGCTGCTTTTTTCTTGAATAAAGTCATATATGGTGCTGTTCCAGAAGGTGGCTATTCCACCAGAGGCACCTCTTGCACTAACCGCTTTTCCATGGCCTTTGTTCCAAAAAATTTTACTAGATTTTAGGAGGGAAAGATCCTCCAGCTTTGTCTCCTGGATTAGGAGGATTTCAGGCGAGTATATTCTCACTAAATCTTTCAGGGCTTCCTCTTTCGACCTACTGCCTAAACCTCTGCAGTTCCAGGAGACGTATTTCATTATTTACTTTTATGGGGAGAGGAGGCTCCCATTGGAGCCTTGTTGCTTTTGCGTCCCGATCTAGTATTCATCATTGATTTGAGAGTTTTTTGGGATCCCTGGAGGACATCTTTGTAAGTTTCCTCCTCCCTCTGTTTCTTCTTGGATTTCCGCCCTCTAGTCGTTTTGATTGGAGTGGCCAACGAATTGTCAGATTCAAAATCTCTCTCTTCTGAATCGCCTTCAGAGTCTGAGCCTAGGCTAATGTGTTCTTCATTGCCTTCGTTTCCTCTCTGACATTCCTCTGGTGTGGGAACTGTTGATTCAACAGCATTTGTTTTTCCTTGTTTCTCCATATTTCCGGTTTCTTCTTGGTTCTCCTTATCACCCCTCTTTTCTCCAGATGGGGATCCGTCTTTGGCAGCAACGGCTTTTGGGTTGATGTGAGGATTTCCCACTGGGGCTGAAGTTTTCTGTCCGGAAGGTTTTGGGATAGCTTTTCCCTTTCTGATTTCTTTCCAACCTTCATCTTCAACTGTATTCCCTGAAGGGGCTTTTGGGCAGTTTCTCTGGAAGTGTCCATGCTCATGACAAGTTCGACATTTGAAAGGCAGTTGCTCGTAGTCCAACTTCTGGTAGTGCTGCCATTCTCCAACTTTGAGTTTAATCGCTTCTGGTAGCCCGGCTTCCAGATCGACCTCTACGCAGATTCTAGCACAAGTATATTGACCCTTGTGATCAGCTTTGTCAATAAATCGACCCAGCCCGTTACCAATCCTCTGCAGAGATTGATAGCTCCAACAGTGGAGAGGGAGATTGGGTAGACGAACCCAGACTGGCGCCTCCTTGGGGACATCAACAGATGGATCAAAATCCGGACTCCATTTATTAAGATACAGTCCCTGATTTCCCATAAAGTATGGCCCGTTTCTGAAAACCAGGTCGCGATCTTCCTTGGTGGTAAATTCAAAAATGAAATAGCCTCGCCCTACAGCATAACAGATCACATTATTTTCCAGCTGCGGTCTCCAGTTTCGTTGTATCCAATCGTCCGTGGTCTTAGTGGACGGCCATCGGCCCATAAACTGCCCTACCAGGCCTCTGTCAGACAACGCAAGAGCTATTTTAATCGATTGCTCTTCTGGGAGGTCTATCTCTGGGATTTCGTCAAGCTTTTTAATGAATTTTGGGATTTCAATGTGCTGGTGCTGCTTCCCTTTCTGAGATAACAGCCTTCTGAAGGCATCTGCAGAGGATTGAGGAGGGGTGGGAGCAGACTCCCCACCCCCGGGACCGCTCATGGCAGCGGCCAAGAACTTGACGGCGGCAACCTTCAGGCGTTCAGCAGCAGCGCGCGCGAGGGAAAAAAAATCAAATCTGAGCGCACTACAATGTTACCAAAAGAAAAAAACCAGAAAATTGGTATATTTTTGTTGTTAATTTAAGTTAATATGTTTTTTTATTTACTAATTTATGTGTTTTTTTTTTTTTAGGAAAATGGCATCAAGGAAAATTTCTGTGAATCTTTCTGGACCAAAGAGTCTTAAAGGTGTATCTTTAAAAAACATTGGTGAACGAATTCCACCTGAGCTCATGCCTACAAATATTTCAAGTGTTTCAAGTGATAAGAAGCTAATCTCAGATTGGAAAAGTTCAAAAGAGGTGAAATTTCCATCAAGAGTCTAGTATGTGAAAGAAAGAGAGAGCACAACTGTGAATATATATCTATACATTGATATACCCCATAATAATGAAAATTTGGAGGTGATGGGAAGAGTCATAGATATGTGTTCGGTACCAAACACTGAAGTTGTTTACGTACTTACAAAAGCTCCCAAGTCATATGAAAGGATTAAATACCGACTATCATATTCATTATATGACACGAGAGAGGTATCTACAAAGTTGTGTAAACAAATCGTAAATGAGATGACACAAAACATCGTAAGTATTGTTATTTGTATTTTTATTTTACGTTTTGAAAGTGTCTCGCTATATTTTTTTAACTTTGTTTATATTAACATATGATATTTTGTTTGGCAGAATTTTGTTGAAAGCTGTTCAATTAGGTTGGGAGGCATTCATTTCATAGAGCATGATATCATGAAAGTTGTCAGCCATTTTTACTCAGTGTCAGAAGAAGATATGGAAAACATGGAAAATGTAGTAATTGATGATGCTACAAAACTACATCCAAAGAATCAGAAAAAAAAGGCCTCTGGTGGATAAATCTAGCAAGGGTAAACAAGTTACTTTTGAGGACGATGAAGTTGAAATTGACAATGAAGCATATGTTGCCATTACTGAAGATGACTTGGAACTGAAGAAGGTCGTAAAAGACCAAAAGTAACAATGCCCAAGAATAGATCTCTTGAGAATGTTATGACGAAAAAAACAGAGTTGAAGATCTTGAAGTAGTCATTACCAGCAGTCAAGAACCTAGTGAAACTTGAAAAGAAAGCAGAGAAATCATTACACCAGGAGCTGATTTAGATGATGGCATAATCAAAACAAAACAAAATGCCATTCGATAGAATTTGACAAAGAGAAACTTAATTGGTGGTGGTCGTACATTTCAGTTAAATGTCAGACAAACCTATAAGGCAAGTGAAGGACAATGCCAATATCAAGTCAGAAAGCCACATCATCTGCATGTTCACAACTTGAAGACATTGATGAGGTACAATCCATATGCTCATGTGGTTAGTTATGTGCTTCTTGTTGATCCACTTCAAGTTCCCAACAAAGAAGCATTTGATAAGTCAAAATGTTTTGAATACAATTATTATGTGCTTGGGGGGAACCATTCTGTTGAAGCTCAAAGACAATTGATGGAGGAATATCCTAATAACCCACGTTTTGAAACAATGAAATGTATCATTTATGCTGGTTTAAATGAAACAGAAGCAAAGTTAGTGGCATGGGATCATAATTCAGATAATGAATATAGGATGTCTATGACTTTGATCCAAAAGGTTAGATTTATTCATAGTGAATTCCTAGAAAAATGTGGTGGGGATAAGATAAATATTACTGCAGATTTTCGAAAGGAATGTTGTATGGAAATAGGCTATCAAATTGAAGAGAAAACCAATTCAAAAGGTGGAAAAGACAGCAGATATAGCGATTTATTCAGAGGTGTTGATAACATTTTCCAATTGGCATTTAGAACTGGAGATATTTGGAATTTGATTGATGACATTTTTAGCATGTGGGAAGACATTGGCATTAAAAACCAAAGGGTCAAAAAGTCTAAGCCATTGATATGTAGCAACAATAAATCAGCTCCTGAACTGAAGCAACTTCCAGACGATATGACCATCACGCCTTGGAGGGCGATGCAAGGAGTGAAAGATGAAAAAACTGTCAAAACAATATTATCTCGTGTGAGGTCAGGGGAATTATCATTGGAAGAAATGTGTGAAGAATTTCAAAAGTAAGTTTGCTGAATTATTTTTACTTATTTCCAGGATTATAGTTATCTTTTAAATAAAACATGTCGTTATTGGTAGTATTTGTTATACATATCATTATATTAACTTTTTCTTACTTTATCTATGCAGTCACAAAGTTTACATGAAAATTCAGGAACAAATGGTTAAATTGTTGAATGAAGATAGTTGGGATGATGTTGTACGCAACTATCCAGATTCAAGTTCTACATCAACATTAAAAGCTTTTTATCTTGCATTTAAAAAGGTGACTTGATTTATACATTCAGTTTTAATCATCCGTGTACTATTTTTAATTTAAAACTTACACATACATTTGTTTGTTTGGTAAAAGATGAGGAAAGAAGATAATGGAGCACCAGACAGTTTCAAGACTTTTATTGAAAAAATAAAGATTGAAAGACTGAGAAAGCAACGTATTAAGAATGTTGAACTTGATCCAACTCTTACTCATTTCATTTGGAATGGGCTAGACACTATTCAATATCAAGTAATACAAGGCGACTGTGAAGACATTGCTAAACTCATACCAAAAAGGGATTATGCCCTGGTTATTGCAGATATTCCCCATGGTTTCAATATTCCAAACATTTACTATGATAGTGACCCTTATACTTATCAAGCTTTTAATAAAGTGGTGGCGGGATTTATAGAAGTGACGTCATCACCATTATGGAGATTTGTGACATTTCATTCAGACACACAATTGGCAATGGTATTGTCAAGCTTCAAGGGGAAAACAAATTCAAGGATGCAGCTTACATGGTAAGATGTGTAAAGGTATATTTGATTAATGTTGAAAAATTCATTTATGTACAAGTTAATTGAACTTTTACTATTTTATGTTACAGGCAAAAGTCAAATCTTCTTAACAATGAAGATCAACAATTTATAAACGACTGTGAGTTCATTCATATTGATAGTTGGGCAAAAGATGATAGCCATATGTCTATGATTTTTAATCGGGTGGACAGAAAGAGTCATAGCCAAATACTGACTTATGATGCTGTTGTGAGAAAACTAACATATGAAGACAAAGAAACGAAAGGAGAGATAGTTAACATTTATCAGAAACCACAATTATTTATTAACTATTTTATAGACATATGTTCAAATGAAGGAGATTGGGTTCTGGATTTATTTTCTAGCTCAGGTAGGTTTTGCCACATGGAATTGAATTTCAATATGTTCTTTTTTTTAATTAATATGTCATTGTACTAATTTACTTCATTATTTTTTTGTGCTTGATAATTAGGTACAACACTAGCATGCTACCTTCAAAATGGAAGAAATTGCATTGCAATTGAGAAAGATCCCTTACAATGCAATTTCATTCAGCAAAGAATTAATGCTCTTCAATTTCTTCCAGATGCAATGTAAGAAATTGGGTTCAAGAAAGGGGACTTTAGTGAATCACGTGTGGCAAAAAAGGCAAAGGAACCCCAACCACCATTACATGGAATATTTGGAAAGACATATATTGGGAGATTTGAAGACATCAAAGACCCATTAGAAGAGGAAATTGCGCAAAACGAAGCAGAAAATATTGTGGAAGATGACAATGATGAAACTCTAGAGGACGAAGAGTTTGGATTACGTGACATTGTTGATTAAATTTAAGTTATACCTGGAAATCAAGCTTTACAATGTTTTGACTCTGACATTTCATGAAAAGAATAATCAATGAATTAAAGTTGTTATGTGTTCAATATTTGTAATTTGTGATTTTCGCATGATTTTTAAGTTAATTATTATTTTTTGAAAAATAAATTGTTATTATTATTTTTTTGACATGAAATTCATAAAAAAAACTATTATTTGACCATTTTTAGTTAATATTTTAGTATAAAAATTGTGATTTTGACATGTTAATTCTAGCAAAAAATTATCAAAACGTTTAGTTTTTTTGTTATATTTATGTTAAAAATGGTTATTTTTATGTCCATTGTTAAAAAATGTTGTTTTTTAGAAACAATTATTTCATGTGGATTGAAAAATTAATTAAGGATGTATAAATATGTAGATTATCTAAAATTCGAACTATCGACTTTCTAATTTAAAAACGCAAAACAATAAAAACCCCACTAAAAAAAAAATTAAGATAGAGAACAAGAAAATATGAATAAAATTACCACTTCAAAAACTATCAAATTTAGAAAGTAATTTTTTACATTTCACACACTAGAAAATTTAAAGTCAAAAAATAGGTCCTTTAAAAAAAGGGTGTGATGCAGAATACTCACTTTTTAAAATCAGCATGAAAATCATTACCATTCTAAAACTTAATGCACATGAAAAAAATTAAAGTTCCAAAAACCATGTTCTAAAAAAAACATGTGTATTCTGCATCACCACTTTTGAAAATCGGGTCATTTTTTTGCTATCTCTACGAAACGGGTAACAGTATCAGTTCCCGTTTCAAAGTTTACATTGTTTTGGTATGAGAGCAACCATGGAGCCTGAAATTGTTGTGAGGGTAGAAATTGAATTTAGGCATAAATTGCTACTAGAAACACATATTGCAGAGGCATACAAGGATAGGCTCAATCGATTAGTGATGTGATTGTTGTTGCTTGTGATTGGAGGTGCCAAAGAAGCCACCACGATGATTGGAACGTGAAGCTCTTGTGGCATATTGAAGAATATGTTGAGCATTGTGTGTGGTCCTAGGAGTTGGGTTTGCGCGACCTGTGGTGCTTGGTGCGACCCATTGTGCAGTTTGGTACAGAGCTGCTTGGTGTTGGCTATTATGCGTTGAATTGCTTGATGATTGGTGAGTCGACTAGTGTGGTTGTTAGGACTGGTGTGGCTGCTAGATCACTACTCGTGGAAGATTATGTGGTGTTAGCATTGTGTGAAGCCTTGGCATTAACCAATTAGACCGGATATGTTGGTTGTGGATGGTATCCAGTGTTGTATCATTTACGTTATGATTGGAAGATCCATTGGTAGTTTTTTGGCAATCTATGTTCCGTATGAAGCATGGGGTTGTGACATTTTTTTACTGTGTTGTGCATTGATCGTACAGGTATCCATTCACATGGAGGAGAGATGACACTACTGTGGTGCCCTATCTAGTGCTTCTCGACAAGCTGTGTTCATCATGTTCATTGGATGAGTATATGAAGCCTGAAAACCATGTAAATATGTGAGCTCTATGGTGTGAGTATGAGCGTGGTGGTAATTTGTTGAGCTCATTGAATGGACAAGTTGTCACAAGTCAACAAAGGATAATCAAATAGTTTTGGAGAGAACTAAAATAACTGAGGAGAAAGAATGAAAGAGCAGGAGTTGTAGGAGAATATGAAATGTTTCCAATCATAGAATCAAATATAAATATGAATCTTATAGAATTTGAAACTGGTGTAATATTTGAAGTAATTAATGTCATTTTTGTCATCTTTTTTATGTATAAAATTTAAGCTTTTTTCATCTTGGTTCAGTGTATTTATGGGAATTTTTTCAAGGAACTTCTATAAATTCCAGAGATAATAGTAGAAGTGCGATAACATTGCTCCTCATTATATCAACTCTAGATGAAAACATTTTGTCTAGTATTTTGTATCAATTTGGTGAAATATGTGACGCAAAAATGTTTTGGGATATACTTGAATTGAAGTATAGTGAGAAAACTACCTAAGACAAATGTGGATCTTTAGTAGCAAATTTATAGAAAAGCGCAGAGATTGTAGAGAGAAAAGCCATGGAGGAGCTAATGAATTGAAGAAAGTGAACAACTGATCTGAAGAAGAGGTGATGAATCCAACAACTATGGAGGAGCTATTGAATTGAAGAAAGTGAACAACCTATTTGAAGTAGAGGTGATGAATCCAACAACTATGGTCATTGATGATAAAGAGAAATCTGCAATAACAACCAAATTTGATGATGGATATTTGTTTTATGGAAATTAATTACACATCATATTTGAAGATAAGTTGATTGATAAACTGTTGTTTTCTTTAGAAGAGGTTAATGATATGGCCATCACAGTAGAAGCAATAGAAAATCATAATGAGAGTCTTATCACAATATTAGAAGCTAAAGAAAACGAAGAAAATTCCATAGCAACAGTTAAGGAAACAAGCCAATTTAAGGATGTTGAAATGGATTATGATGCATAGATAAAACTTATTGAAGAATGTCTTGAAAATTCCTTGAATAAATTGATGCAGATCTCAAAAGAAACAACTAGAATGATGAAGGTTCTTGAAAATGAGAAAAAAGAAGAATTTAAACATTATTATGGTTTTAATTGAACAAGACTTAAAAACACTCAATGATGAAAGTGATTTTGATGAAAAGGTTGAAATGAACTGACATCATCCCATTTGTAGCAAGAAGTGATATCCATAGTTCTGTTAAATCTAGCAAGAGAATGCATATGAAAACATAAACAAAACTAATGAACAAAAATAAGAGAAGTCTGATTCTCAATCCATGAGCTAAACTCTCATTGGAATCTCATATCTCCATAGGAGCAATGAATACATTATTATATAGCCCGCAAATTTCTAGTTTCATTATCCATTATCTGACTAATCTATTTTCCCTAATAATTTGCCAAATGATCACTGAATACATCTATAAATTTGTTGCCCTCATTCTGATAACTCATAACACAAAATTTGCTCACTAATTTGTCAACAATTACATAGCTTTATTTTAAGCATTATCCTCAATGCTCCCCCTTAATTCTTAATGAGGTGATTCCAAGCATATCCCTTAAGTATTCGAACTTCCCTTTAGGTAGTGCTTTGGTAAATATATTTGCAAGCTATTCATTTGTTGTAAAAAACTTTATTTGAATTTCTCCTTTTGCCACATAGTCTCTTATGAAATGATATTTGAGATCAATGTGTTTGGTGTGATTATGAAACACTGGAATTTTAGTTATGGCAATGGTAGACAAGTTACCACAGTAAATAGTTGTGGCATATTTTGGTTCTTGTTTTAGATCTAACAATACTTTCTTCAACCAAATTGATTCACATGTTGTTTTTGTTGTTGCAATATACTCTGCCTCTCTAGAAGACAATGAAATAGTTAGTTGCTTCTTTGAACACTATAATACTGCACCTGATCCAAGGCTGAATACATAACCTTAAGTGCTTTTCCTATCATCAAAATATCTAGCCCAGTCACTATCCGTATAACCAACCAACCCAAAATTATTTGGTGAAGTATACCAAATTCCATAATTTCTTGTTCCACAGACATACCTCAAAATTATTTTTGCTGCTCCAAAATGAATCTTACTTGGACTTTGCATGAATGTGGAAATCAAGCCTACTGCATGCATAATATCAAGCCTAGTGGTAGTAAGATACAAAATACTTCCTACCAGACTCCTATAGGATTGAGCATCTACCTTTTCAGCTCCATCTTCTACAAAAAAAATTCATTTGTATTCATGGGTGTGCTCATGGGTTTACAATTTCCCATTTTCCATTTTTTAAGAAGATTTGAAACATATTTTTCTTGTGAAATAAAAATTCCATCATTCATCTGTGTCACTTCTATGCCAAGAAAATAATGGAGAAAACCCAAATCAGTCATTTCAAATTCAGTCATCATAGCCTCCTTGAACTCTTCCACTAACAAATCACTTGAAGATGTGTATATCAAGTCATCTACATATAAGCACACAATTATTATATCATTACCATTTAACTTTATATATAATGTGTGCTCGCTTTCACTTCTATTAAACCCCTTTTTCAAAAAATAACCGTCAATTCTATTGTACCATGCTCTTGGAGCTTTGTTTAAGCCCATAAAGAGCCTTTTTCAACTTGTAGACTTTGCGTTCATTTTCTTCTTCTTCATATCCTTGGGGTTGGTGAACATATACATCTTCTTTCAACTCACCATTTAGAAAGGCTGATACAACATCAAATTGATAAACTAACCATTTATATTTTGCTTCCAATGCCAAAATGGTTCTGATTGTATCAAATATTGCAACAAGAGCATATGTTTCATTGTAGTCAATACCTCGTTGTTGAGCATATCCCTTTTCTACTAACCTTGCTTTGTGCCTTTGTATTGTTCCATCAGCTGCATACTTGGTTTTATACAACCATTTCACCCCAATGACTTCTTTTTTAATAGGAGGATCTGTTGAAAATAAAAACAAGAAATGTTCAAAATAGAAATGCTAAAAATAGCATTGCTAAATGTAGCATTTCAGGATATTCGCATTTTAATTTGTCCTTGAATTAAAATTCGAATTTAGTCTCACCAGCTATTTGAAAAAAAATTAATTAATTCATCTTGAGTTAATTAGTTGGAGAAATTTAAACATGAAGCCTTTGTGAAGTCATGCAACAATTATCCCTTTGATTGAGGAAGTTATCCCTTAATTAAGGAGATAAGGATGAGTTGTATTTGAGTTGTAATTAGCTAGCTTAGTTAACTGAGTTAAGTTGAGTTAAATTAATTCCAAACAGTTGGAGGAACTGATTGTGAGTTCAGTCAGTTAATGCATGCATGCATGCAACTAGTGTACTCCAGGTAACTGAATATTCTCTCATAAATAAATCATGCATGTTAGCTCAGAAAAAGACCCAATTGAGATTAAAGGTAGGGACAATGTACTAACAGTTGCAAGAATTTTCCTATGAGAAAATCTCTTGCATGCAGAAGGAATTCATTTTCCTTGAGGATTGCGCATTTCTACAATGTGTAAGAGTAATGTTCCACTTGGTTGAAGGTGAATCATCCCAGAGGAATAGCGCAAGGAAATAGGAGGCTTGGAGGGTCGAAGAGAAGGCATATGTGTTTTCTATTTTGTCTATTAGCAGCAGTGAGGGATTGTACTGAGAGATGGATAGCTGTGAGAGCTAAAGCTTTGTGTAATCCTGAGATATTTCCACTTGTGTGATAATATAGATAGTTGGGTTTTTAGCTGATTCTTTCCCTAGAGTATTCTTTTGTGTTTCAAGTGTATTTGGTTCTTCTTCTTTGTTATATGTGTTCTATTTGATCTTGCTCAAATTGATTAAGCTTCCACAAGTTTGATTGTCGAAGTATATTAAGTATTTTGCTTTAGTACATTGCATAATCAGATTAATCTACAGTGAGAATTTCTACATGGTATCAGAGCAAAGGTGATCAGAGCTGTGAACAACATAACTAAGAAAGGAAAAGTTCGAAGGTTGAATTTCTTGATTGCAGGGACAAAATCGAATTCTTATCACACCTCAAAGTTCAACAATGGCATTCAATGGCTTGAGACTCAAGTATACCCTAGATGGTAGATCAAATTACATAGCATGGAAGGATCACATGGAAGTGGTATTAGAAGACAATGCTTGAAGGATTTCATTGATCAAGAAATACCCAAGCCAACAACAGCTAATACCCAAGAATTGTCAAAATGGAAGAAGTGTGTAGCGAAGGCAAGGAGGATTCTTTTGGAGGGAGTTCGAGACCATATTGTCTCGAGTCTCCATGGGAACGAGACTTTGTTTTCAATGTGGAAGACATTGAAGGACCTATATCAGAACAGAAATGAAAAGAGGAAGTTGGCGCTGAAAGATAAGCTTCAGAAAATCAAGTGTGAAAAGGGTGACACGATTTCTACATATCTAAACAAGCTCACCACCTACAGAGATGAGCTTGGAAGTGTAGGAATAACGACAACTGATGATGATATGGTGAATCTTCCTCTCGTCGGTCGTCCTAAGAGTTGGCATAGCTACCAGGACTGAATGAATGGAAGAGAGAAACTGTCGGATTAAGAACGACTATGGTCGGGTCTTATGCAAGAGGAGATCAGGAGGAGCACTTGATATGGTTCTTCATCTAAGCATGATGATGAAGAAAATATAGCCTTAGCCAGTAAGGCAAGGAAAGGGAAAGGGAAGGCTTCCCATTCCAAATCAAGTTCATCCCATCGAGGGAAGAATATTTACAAATCTAAAGTGAGATTCTTTAATTGTCATGAGGTGGGCCATTATGAAACTAATTGTCCATTGAAGAAATCCAAGAAGGGGTCCTCAAAAGGATCAGAAGGTAAGGCACTGGCCTGTCAGTTCAAATTGGATTTTACCCTCATCACATGGATGGTTTCATTGATGATGGGATGTTTTTGGTATCTGGATAGTGAAGCCTCATTCCACATGACCGGCGATGTGCATAGAGATGAGTGATGATGGAAAGTACAATGTTTTAGGTGAAGGTACAGTTGTTTTTCAGAGGGAGCATGAAGCTGCTCTCACCCTGACTGATGTAAAGTATGTGCCTGGACTGAAGAAGAGCTTGGTATTGGTCGTAATGTTGGAAGACAAAGGCTATGATGTAGTCTTCAGTAAAGGAAAGGAATTCCTTAGACACATAACCATAGGTCAAACCAAGAGGGTTGGGATTCGAGTGAAGAATCTCTACAATATGGAGGTAGATGACTGTGCTACATTGAGTTTGAAAGAAGAATTGGTGCAAAGCCAAGACTTTTGTGAGTTATAGCATAGACAATTGAGCCACTTGAATCATGGGGCCTTGAAAATAATGCAACATATTTCTACTGGACTTCCCAAAGGTAAACTTGAGAAAGTGGACACATGCAAAGGTTGTACTTTGGGAAAGTACGCAAAGTATTCTGTTAGGCCCCTATACTAATAGTGTAACCCCTTATTGTTATTAGTAAAACCCACTTATTATATTGATGTACCCATGTAGTGCCCATATTGTTACTAATGTGCCCCATAGAAGCCCACTATTGTTATTATTGTGCCCTTACATTATTATTGTTATGTCGGCTCTGATTATGTTATGACCCCTTAGAATCCTATATATAGAAAGGAGGTCTTTTCATTTGTATCATCCAAGAATTGTTCATTTATGTAATGTAAAGGAGGTTTCCCCCTCGAAGAGGCTGAATTCTAAGGCGTGGATCTCTCTTTTCTATCTTTTTGTGAGCTGGTTTCATAACATTTGGTATCAGAGCTTTGGATTCTAGGGTTTCGCTGCTCCAAACAGGTCACTGTGGCATTTTCGCTATAACTTTTTTTCTGTGACATTTCAAAAGTTGCAAAAAAAACACATTTGAGAAGAAACCGCGCTGAACCTTGGGTCCAAATTTCAGAGCTTTTCGCGCGATATTTGCGGAGATATGATCTGAGGAAGTTGGTCTTTTTGCAGACTCCTGAATTACATTCAAAACAGGTGACCTGGGGAAAATTGTCATAACTTTCTCTCTGGGGATCGGATTGAAATTTCGTAAGAAGGTACAGAAAGAGGACATATTGTAGTTTCTTTTATGCATTTTTTCAGATCCAAAGGTTGAAACAGTGACTCGTGGCACGTCGTACGAGTTCGCTCTACTGAACTAGTATATAATCAGGTCATCTTGGGAGATTGTGCATAACTATTTCTTGGAGAATCTAATTTGGATCAGACTAGTGACATTGGAAAGAGGACCCAGAGGGCTACTACAGATCACAATTTCAGAACTTAAAGATCTGAAAGTACATAGTTACAGTCATTTCAAGGTAGAGCTCCTAAAATCAAGAAAAAGCAAGATGAGGAAGTTTGATGGCAAGGATCCGGTAAATTGGATACTTCAGATGGAGCAATATTTTGATATACATGGTGTACAACTGTTACAAAAGGTATGTATTGCATCTTCATATTTAGAACCAGATCAATTTTTATGGTACAAAGGGCTTTGTTCTTGTAAACAACTTGTTACGTGGTCAATTTTCACGGAGGAAATGATAGCACTTTATGAGGATACAAAGAGCAACACCTTCTTTAGAGAAACACCACAACAATTGGAAAGAGTAAAAGGGCTTTGTGACATAGTGGGAAGAAAAATTATGGAAACCAGGAAGTGTAACCCTCACAACTATAAATATGGAAGTGTTGTTTCTCCTAGCCTTCCACAACCTACAAGGGTTACACCACAACAATTGGAAGAAAAAAGAAAAAAAGGGCTTTGTTACAATTGTGATAGCAAATGCACTAAAGGTCATAAGTGTGCTGAGAAGAAATTATTTTACATAGAATATGAAGAGGAGGAAGAAAAGGATCAAGAAACAACAAAAGAAGAAGATATACGCCAGGACCCCACCCCAGGGAAAGAAGAAATGAATCAGAACATATCTTGTAAACTATTGGCAACAATGACCACTCCTCAAACTCTTAAGATAGAAGGACATATCAAGAAGAAAAAGGTGCAAGAAGTGAAAGATCACATCAAGAAAGAAGAAATGAATCCAACCATATCTTGTAATTCAGTGGTTGGAATTACCACTCCTCAAACTATCAAGATAGAAGGGCATATCAAGAAGAAAAATGTTCAAGAAGTGAAAGATCACATCGAGCGTCAAGAAATGAATCCAACCATATCTTGTAAAGGATTGGAAGAAATTACCACTCCTCAAACTCTAAAGATAGAAGAACATATCAAGAAGAAAAAGGTTCAAGAAGTGAAAGATCACATCGAGCATCAACAACAAGTTCTCCAACTTTTAAAGGATAACACCACTTCGGTGCAAAATCAAATGAAACAACAGGTAGATCAACATCATAGTGAAAAACGTTTTGATGTAGGCAATTGGGTATTGGCAATACTACATGCACTTAAAAAATGGCGACCTTATCGAATGGGGAGACTCTTCAAGGATGAGGATGTGGAAGCATTGTTTTGTGCTATTTCTATTATCCAACTAGATTGGATAAACGAAGTAAGGGATGAATGGAAGAAGGACAAAGAAGTATGGCCACTTATTCAAAAGTTGCAAAAGATCCCAATTCAAACAATATTGCCTGATATTGAAAAAGAAGGAAAAATCATATTGGAACCTGGAGCAGTCACAGAAACAAGAACCTGACAGCTACGAAATCGATCAATTTCAAAGTATCTCATCAAGTGGAAGAACTTACCCACTGAAGATTCCACATGGAAGGACAAGAATTTTATACAGAAGCATCAAGAACTACTAAAGCGTTGAGGACAACGCTTTTTGAAGGAGAGGGGCATGTTAGGCCCCTATACTAATAGTGTAACCCCTTATTGTTATTAGTAAAACCCACTTATTATATTGATGTACCCATGTAGTGCCCATATTGTTACTAATGTGCCCCATAGAAGCCCACTATTGTTATTATTGTGCCCTTACATTATTATTGTTATGTCGGCTCTGATTATGTTATGACCCCTTAGACTCCTATATATAGAAAGGAGGTCTTTTCATTTGTATCATCCAAGAATTGTTCATTTATGTAATGTAAAGGAGGTTGCCCCCTCGAAGAGGCTGAATTCTAAGGCGTGGATCTCTCTTTTCTATCTTTTTGTGAGCTGGTTTCATAACATATTCCTTTCATGATCGAGACAGTTGAGCTGAAGCAATCTTGCAGCAAGTTCATACAGATGTGTGCGAACCATTATCGACAACCTCCACCATGAAACAAAGGTATTAATAGATTTTCATTGATGATTTTTCTCATAAATGATGGATCTATTTCATGCATAAAAAGGATCAAATCTTCTCAAAGTTTTGTGAGTTCAAATCTTTGGTTTAGAAATAATGAGGGAAGAAAATCAGGGCCTTGAGAAGCGACAATGGTGGAGAGTATGTCTCTCAGGATTTTAAGGACTTCTATGAAGTGGAAGGAATTAAATAGGAATTGATGGCACCTCATAACCCACAGCAGAATGGGGTGGCCAAGAGGAAGAATAGAACGATTGTGGGGGTAGCTCGAGCGATGCTGCATGACCAAGGCCTACCACTTCATTTGTGCACTGAGGCATGCAACACAGTGGTCTATTTGCGTAATAGAAGCCTGCATCACATTCTTGGGATGAAGACACCAGAGGAAGCTTTCTCCGGGAAGAGACCAGATGTGGGTCACTTCAAGATATTTGGCTCATCGATTTATTTCCATGTGACCAAAGATCCCCAAAAGAAACTTGATTCAACAGCAAAGTTGAGGATACTTGTGGGGTACACTGATACACCCCACAACTATCGGGTGTATTTTCCTACCAGTCGGAAGACAGTGGTTCGCAAAGATCTTAAGTTTGATGAGCAGAAGGCCATGTGAGCTTCCCTTGAGAGGGAGCTCCAACTGCAGGCTATGGAGGAACTTTTGGTTCCCAAGGAGGAGGAGCCTCAAACTGATGCGAAGTAGTGACATGCAGAGGTTCTAGGAGTGGAGACATCCACTCAAGCAAAGTCTTCTAGAGATGGGCAGAAGCGCATGAGAGAAGCTGAAAAATTGTTGTTGGATGCGAGAGAGAATGTGGGAGAACCATCTTCTCAGCTTAGACAGAGGAGGTTACCTGATAGGTACACTGGATACATGGCCCTTGTTGGGGAACGTGTTGAGACCGAGCCATCTTCCTTTGAGGAAGCAGTGCAGGAGCTGATTTGGGTTGATGCTATGGTGGAGTATGACTCCATAGTTTGGAACAATGTTTTGGATGTGGTTCCAAGACCGGAGAACAAGTCAGTTATGAGTTCCCGTTGGTTTTACAAGGTAAAGCAAGTTGTTGATGGTAGTGTGGAGAAACATAAGGCAAGATTTGTTGCCCACGGTTTCTCACAGGTCGAGGGGATTGACAACAATGAGACCTTTTCTCCTATAGCAAGGTACTCATCTATCAGATCGATGTTGGCACTATCAGCACAGATGGTTTGGAAGATCCATCAGATGGATGTGAAAACTACATTCCTCAATGGAAAGATTAAGGAAGAGGTGTATATAGAGCATCTGGGAGTTTTTGAGACCTTCGATCATGAGTCGCATGTGTGTCGACTCAAGAGAGCCTTGTACGGGCTGAAGAAAGCACCTCGTGCTTGGTACACCAAGATCGACAACTACTTCATCGAGTTCAGCTTCACAAAGAGTGAAGTGGATGCAAACTTGTACCACATCATGGTGGAAGGTAAGCAATTGATCATTGTTCTTTATCTTGATGATCTGATATTGACAAGTGATGATCAGTTGATCATGTCTTGCAAGGAGGGCCTTGCAAGATTTCGAGATGAAAGACATGGGTCTCATGCACTGCTTTCTCGGCATGGAAGTGTGGCAGAAGGATGGGGAAGTGTTTGTGTCTCAAGGCATGTATGCCAATGAGATACTCAGGAGATTCCACATGGATAAGTGCAAGCCCATGCAAACTCCTCTAGTAGGTAACTAGAGGAAGGAGGATGCTACTTGAGGATAAGTAGTAGAAGCTACTGTGTACAAGTAGCTTGTGGGTTCATTGATGTACTTAGTGAAAACACGACCAGATTTTTGCTATGCGATGAACCAGTTGAGTCAAGCTATGGTTCAGCCCACCAAGTCGTTTTGGAAGGAAGCTAAGCATGTTTTGAGATACCTCAAAGGCGCATCTCAGTATGGATTATGGTACAAACAGTCAGAGGGAGTGAAGCTACAAGGCTTCATAGATGCAGATTGGGCAGGGAGTCCATCATATCGGAAGAGCACATCAGGAGGAATTTTTAACCTTGGTTCAACTGCAGTTTCTTGGTACAGCAGGAAATAGAGGTCAGTTGCACTCAACTTAGCAGAGGCTAAATACATGGCTACAGGTTAGGCAGCATGTGAGGCCGTTTGGAAGTGGAAAATTCTAGTTGGTTTGTTTGATCAGAGGATGGATCCAACTGTGATCTATTGTGATAATTAGAGTTGTATCAAACTCTTTAAGAATCCAGTATTTCATGACAGGTCCAAGCATATCGACATTCAGTATCATCATCTCAGAGACTATGTGGCGAGGAGGATCATGTTGTTGCAGTATATTTCGATCGAGGAGCAAGATGCTGACATTTTGACTAAGGCATTATCAAAGTGTAAATTCGAGTTCCATAGAGACAGGATTGAGGTGGCAGATAATCCCTTTCTTATTGAGAGGGAGTGTTGAAAATAGCAACAAAAAGTGCTAAAAATAGAATTGCTAAATGTAGCATTTCAGGATATTCCAATTTTAATTTTACCTTGAATTAAAATTGAGAATTAAAATTCGAATTTAGTCTCAAAAGTTGTTTGAAAAATAATTAATTAATTCATCTTGAGTTAATTAGTTGGAGAAATTCAAATATGAAGTCTTTGTGAAGTCATGCAACAGTTATCCCTTTGATTGAGGAAGTTATCCCTTAATTAAGGAGATAAGGATGAGTTGTATTTGAGTTGTAATTAGTTAGCTTAGTTAACTAAGTTAAGTCTAGTTAAATTAGTTCCAAATAGTTGGAGGAGCTAATTGTGAGTTCAGTCAGTTAATGCATGCATGCATGTAACTAGTGTACTCCAGATAATTGAATATTCTATCATAAATAACTCATGCATGTCAGTTTAGACAAAGACCCAGTTGAGATTAAAGGCAGGGACAGTGTACTATCAGTTGCAATATTTTTCCTATGAGAAAATCTCTTGCATGCAGAAGGAATTCATTTTCCTTGAGGATTGCGCAGTTTTATAGTGTGTAAGAGTAGTGTTCCACTTGGTTGAAGGTGAATCATCCCAGAGGAATAGCGCAAGGAAATAGGAGGCTTGGAGGATAGAGGAGAAGGCATACGTGTTGTCTATTTTGTCTATGAGCAACAGCGAGGGATTGTACTGAGAGCTGGATAACTGTGAGAGCTAAAGCTTTGTGTAATCCTAAGATATTTCCACTTGTATGATAATACAGATAGCGGGGTTTTTAGCTGAGGCTTTCCCCAGAGTTTCATGTGTATTGATTCTTATCTTTTATATGTGTTCTATTTGATCTTGCTCAAATTGATTAAGGTTCCACAAGTTTGATTATAGAAGTAGATTAATTATTTTGCTAGAGTACATTGCATTATCAAATTAATCTACAGTGAGAATTTCTATAGGATCCACAAGCTCCCATGTTGCATTCTTTTTAATTGCTGCCATCTCTTCATCCATTGCTTTGCACCAAACTAACTCTTTTACTTCATCTTCAAAACATCTTGTTTTTGCTTCAATTTGAGACACCAAAGCAAAATTATTATAACCATAAATTTAATTTAAAGATTTTGTCCTTTTTTAAAGAGAACTTGGACTTGAAAGAGGAGTTGAAGTAGCAGAAGATGATTAATTTGATGTGGCCTCTGAAGTGTTTTGATTACTGGATGGATTTTCATAAACAAAAGATTCATCTTCTTGTACAACAATACTTGGAGTGTGTTGTTGCACATCACAATTCCACCGCCATTCTTCTTTCTCATCAAATAACACATCACAACTAATCACTAATTTTTCAGTTTCTGGATTGTATAATCTATAACCTTTGATTTCCTCACAATATCCAATCAAAATGCATTTCACGCTTTTATCGTCAAGCTTTCTTCTCTTTTCAGTAGGAACATGAGCATAGGAAATGCAACCAAGGACTCTTAAATGACAAATATTGGGTCTTCTTCCACACCATGCTTCATAAGGGGTAATATTTTGCACACTTCTTGTTGGGTATCTATGAAGGAGATAAATAGATGTAGCTACAGCTTCAACCCAAAAAATGCTTGGAAGGTTTTTACCTTTCTTTGTGCTCTTAGCCATCTCAACAATTGTTCTATTCTTACATTCACCAATGCCATTCTCTTGGGGAGTATAACTAGCTGTCAATTGCCTTTGAATTCCATTAATTTTACAATAAGAATCAAACTTATTAGAAGTGTATTTTCCCCATCTATCTGTGCGTAATGTTTTTAGACAATAACCACTTTGCTTTTCCACAAGAGCTTTAAATTGTTGAAATATGAAAAATGCATCAAATTTTTCTTTAATGAAATATACCCATGTTCTTCTACTAAAATCATCCAAAAAAATAATTAAATACTTAATTTTGTTGAGAGACAAGGTTTGCATAGGACCACATTATCTACATGCACTAGTTCTAATGGTTTACTTTCTCTCCATGATTTTCCTACTGGAAATGAATCTCTATGTTGCTTACCAAGAATACACCCTTCATAGACTTTATCAGTAGAAACAATAAGTGGTAACCCTTTGACCATTTGCTTGTTATATAACAATTTCAAGCCTTTTATATTCAAATGTCCATACCTTATGTGCCATAGCAAGGAACTATCATCATAAGCAACATTTAATGTTGTACTTGCTTCACAAGGGAGATTGAAAGAAAAAATTCTGTTTTGTACAATATTAGTCTTAGCAATAATTTTACTATGATCATTTTTATCATAGATTATGCATTTCTTATCCTTGCAAACAATTAAATATCCCTTTTCAAGGAGCTGCCCCACACTCAACAATTTATTTGCTATACCAGGAACCTATAAAACATCACTAATGTGCTTTGGTTTTCCTTGTTTTGTCTTCACAACAATTGTTCCCTTACCTTTAGCTTCAACTGGCTTGACATCTCCCAATAATATGTCATATTTTGTAGATTCATCTATCTCTACAAAGCCATCTTTGTTTCCTGTCATGTGATAGCTGCAACCACTATCCATAAGCCACACCTCTTTGGAAACATTATTAGTTGAATCAGAAGCCAAGAATAAAGTGCCAACCTCTTCTTTTTCTTTAGAAAAATTAACTTGTTGTGTTTGTTTTTTTTAACAATTTCTTTCATAATGGCCAAATATTTTTGATCCAAAATGGATCCTAGAACACTCTCTAAGTTTTCATGAACTCTCTAAAAATCATGCCAAATATTAAACGTCTTATAAAAATCAAGCTATCAGAGGGAATCCTCAGACAGTTGCAATGGTGATCAATGTGGATCAACGAGGGCCGTCGATATAACGAGCAGAGCGGTGGACCATGGTAATGGGCACTGACACTAACCAGCAAATGCAGGGTCAAATCTAAGAAACGGAGGTAGTTTCGGATATGCAATTAGGGACAAGTCGCTAATCCCATATCGCAGGGCAAACCTCTCAATGAAGAGAAGCCCCGAGAACCCGAACCTGAAATAATTATAAAACACAGAAAGTTTTGTTTCGGTTCCGTCAGAGCAGGATTCCACAAAACCGGAATAATATCAAAGGGGCTTTGAGCAGTAAGCGGTTTCGACCAAATTCCACCCAATGCCACACAGCGATCGCCACACATCCCGGGGAAGAGAGAGAAAACTGCTCACAATAGACGGGTAAACATCATGTTACTTAGCCGCCCGATATGAACGATGACCGTCGGATCTGGGGCCCCTAGATCAACGGCAGAGATGCGTTCCGATGGACGACCGAATTTGAAAATATTATGAAGTGAGGTCACATAGGATTTGAAGTCCGATATGGATGATGTGTTGGCAGAAGGTCATGTTTCGTGGGCATTCTTGGAGTTCATGGAAAAAACAGTCGTTTCAAATATGTCCAAGAGAACTTACACTCATCCGTTAGGAAATAGGTGGGCACCTCCCTGTGAGGCATTATACAGTGATTACGCAGGACAACGGGATTCAAACGGATAGAGGGAAGAGAACCAAAAAGTAGTAAGCGAAGAGAGTAATAGGCAATAAGCCGAAAGTAGAGAGAAGAACCTGAGCTGACCTACAGAAGCAAAGGCAACATTGAGCCAGTGTTAAGATAGAGGCAGAGAGAGTCAAAGAGTCTGTGTACTCCAGAGAAGGCTTGAGAGGTTCAAGCACACTCCTCTGTAATTCTTGTCATGTATGAATCTCAGAATGAGCTCATACTACTGTGACCAATAAAGGTCAAGATTTCAGGGAGGAGAGCCTATGTACTCCAGAGACTTGGGGAATCCAAGTATAGCCTTACTAATTTGTATCTATTGAGTTAGACTCAATTTGAGTTCACTGTTGTAAAAACTCTGCTTTGAAAACATAATAGAGAGGCCACCACTAAAGGCTGGACTGGGAGACGCAGCCCAGGAGTATTGGGTGAACTCCTTATTAAACGTTTTGTGTTTGTATGTTTACCTGTTATGTTTTCTTTAACTACTTCATTGCCTGTGTATTTTGCAATATTATCGATCAATTACATAAAATAACATAGGCACATCCATGCACATGAGTCTGTAATACCTTATTGTTTGTCTTAGATCAATTTTAGATCAAGTGGTATTAGAGCTCTATGTTGCTAAGGTTAGACAAGCTTGTGCTGGATTCGTTTTTTGTTGAATGCCAGCTAGGACAAAGCTTAAATTAGGAGAAGGAGAGTTGCTTGAAGCTAACCCAGAAATTGGAAGAGTCTATCCTAGGAGGAAAATGGTAGAAGAAAGTCCCTTGGAATCAGACTCCTAGTTCATGGACAATTTCATGACCATGAAAGCCATGGTAGAAGAAATGTATAGAGAATTTAAGAAAGGTAGAGGTGAAGAGTCATCAACCTCCAAATAAGATAAAGGAGTAGAAGAACCTCTTCTAGTTTCCCACCCAGAAGGCAAAGGAAAAGAAGAGAATCCCTCTCCACCATCTCCCCCATCATCACCTTCATCATCATCTTCTTCACATAAAGAAAACCCTGAAAAGAAAAGGAAGAAACCTTCTTTAATTAAATTAGATGTGAAGTTTGATTTGCCAGTTTATGACGAAGAATTGAATGCAGAAAAGCTAGATAACTGGATTAGACAGGTTGATGTATATTGCAGAGTACAGAACATCGATTCAAAAAGGAGAAAGATTCAGCTATCTAGCCTATGCCTTGGAGGCACCGCCCTGGTATGGTGGGAAGGCAAGACACAAGCTAATTTGAAGAAGCATGGTAAAATTCTTTCTACCTGGAATAAATTTGTTTCTGCCATTAAAAAAAAATTCTATCCACTAGCTTATATGCAGCAAGCTATGATGAGTTGGCAAACTCTTCACTAATTAAAAGGGCAAAGTGTACAAAGCTACTCCCAAGAATTTAGAAAAAGAGCTTTGATTCTAGGCATTTCTTTAGACTCACCTGAAACTCTGCTAAAGTATATAGGTGGTCTACACAGTTATTTAAAGCACACTATTCTCATGTTTAATCCTACTAGCATAGATGAGGTATCTGTTCAGGCTACACATCTAGAGGCTAGAGGCAAGAATGTGAACCCAGAAGTTGGGGGATCATCAAAACCCACTGTAAGAAAAAACAAGGAAAAGGGAAAGTAGAAATGGAAAGAGAGGAAGACAAATGCTATACAAAAGACCAAACCTTCATGTGCTCACTCCAAGAAGGATGGGCAGATAATGAACACTGTCGGATTCTGCATCTGGAACTGAGGCCCAAGAAGTATGGTGGCAAAAAGAAGAAGACTACTGCAGTTTTTCAGAAGGATTTGGGGTTAGACTAAGGGGATGAAACAACAATCACAACCACATGTATAAAAGGTTGTCTGCTTTAGAGAATGCAGAAATCAAGAAGAAGGTACAAGAGCTACTCGAGAAAGGGCTCATAAGACCTAGCACATCACCATGTGGGTTTCCAATTGTCTTGGTGAGAAAGAAAGATGGCTCATGGATAATGTGCATTGATTACTGAACACTGAATAAGATAACGATCAAAAATCATTATCCCCTTGATGAGCCCCAAATTTTGGTAACATTTTGGGCTCATTTGGCCTACTTACCTTGCTCAACCCTTCATTTTTTATCACTCATGCATCATTTCTTAGTATATTATTGTTATTTGTAGGAAGGAGGGCAGTCATTATGCCTATGTGGCTAATACATGTTTATTTCAAGTTTTTTGACATTAAATGGAGCAAAGACCACGCAGATGGAGGCAAGGAGATAGCCAAGGTGGCATTGCGGGTTTGTAGGAAGGTTGTCCACAGCCTTGAATGACCTTCCTCGTGATCTCCACCCCAACTCCGAGCTCTAACAGCTATCACCACCGAGCTAGAAGGCAGCCAACGGATTCTACAGGAACAGCAGTTTACTTTTAGTTGGACAGCTAAGCCCCACTAATTTAGGAGGCCAGCTTGGCCCTCATCATGTATAAATATTGAGGCTGTAGCCTTCGATGGGGACTTTTGAACCTTAGTTGCAGATTTTGAATCACAAGCTATAGCTCTGTTTTGCTCTTTGTAAGCCATTTTTGGCATGTTGTTAGACTTATGATTATGATCTTTTAATAAAAGGCAGGCAGATTTGAGTTCAATCCTAAGTTCTTAGAGGAGCTATAGCTCTTAGGTTTGGGCCCAACCTGAGAGCAATAGGCCTCCTTTCTTTGTATTGTTACTTGTCTTTCCTTTCAGCATTTCATTTCTTTGCCTTGACATGCATTTGGAAAACACAGTCTGCTGATTCAAATTTCTTGATGTGATTAAGTAGGTTAGTTTTATGGATAAAGTTCTTTCAGCAGCTTAGATTAGAGTAGGAGGTGTTAGATACCTATACCAATAGGTTTCATATTTCATGATTGGCAAAGAAAGTTCCAAATATGCTTTGCTTTGATGATGCAAAGATCCCATATTTTCAAGAGAAGGTAATATGTGTACATAGCCTGATATTGACTAAATTTTGGATGGGTGATCCAACAGTTTAATCTGGATCATGCCATGTTTAAATTTCTTGTTGTAGAATAGAGAAAGAAGTCGGTCCAAACTGTTCAATCTTGGCAGACCAGTAGTTAGGTAGAGAATTAAGGTTCCCAACTGCTTAATCTGGGACCTTGGAAGCAATAAGGGCAGTTCTAGATAGAAAATCAAAAGAAAAAGCCAAAAGAAAAGAAAAGGCACATGAGGGTCTGCAATTCTAAGTGCACCCTCCATAAAGAAACAAAAAATGCTAGGCAAGTTAATGGGTAGGTAGAGGGGTTGCAGAAATGTTATTCCTTTCAATTGAATTTTGCTGGTCTAACACAAAGGAAACATCAGTGGATAGAGAACTTCCTCTTCTCTATCATCTTGCAGCAATACAAAGAAGCATGTCTAACTTCCTGTTTGCCCCCCGCTCACATTCATTGCTAACATTCCATTACCAGTTATGTTCATGAAAGAAAGTCAAGGTCTTATGGTGGTTCTTGTTTCTTTAAAAGCCACATTTCTTGTCTAAAATTCTTTTCATTTTGATCTACTCCCTAAACTAAGCTGATTCCATATAAAACTTAGTGTTTCCACTCCTCATCCACCTCTTCCACTCATATTAACCCCTAACTTCTACTATTTAACTCCCTATACCCCCTATTCCCCTATTACTATGTAAATTATGCAAAGAAACCCCAAAATACCTATGTATCCCCTTCCCCGAGCATTATAGCTCTAAGTTTGATCTAAATTGGTTTAAGCGCTAAAACATTATAGCGCGACCCAAAAAGCGCTCATACATTAATCCTGGGATTAATCCATGATCCGCTTGGTTTAATAACCTTAATCTGGTTTTGATAATAAACCCGCGCATAACCCATTTTTCCCGTAACACAGTTAAAAAACCCACTTTTCCAATGTTTTGCTGGGCGCGAATTTCACCAAATAATATTATTTTATATGCCCGCCCGCTTCCGTATCGCCCTGGCATCTGATTGACCCGTTGACCGTCGGATCTGGGCCTTCCTATCCGACGGCCCATATCCATATCGGGTCGGCCCCGACGACCGTAAGTTATCGCTCGAGAAACTGTCAGAGGGTGACGTCAGGCCTCTGCCACGCGTCACCCCCATATTCTCTCGGGCCG
Organism: Pinus tabuliformis; assembly: GCA_031772625.1. Classification (NCBI taxonomy): domain Eukaryota; kingdom Viridiplantae; phylum Streptophyta; class Pinopsida; order Pinales; family Pinaceae; genus Pinus; species Pinus tabuliformis. The sequence goes on along the minus strand of CM062810.1, from coordinate 80,962,875 downwards.
CCCTCTAACAATACTGCTTCCGTATCCAGAGCGGTCCGAGAACTTACCACTTACCACTTCCGGTTTCCGCTGACCAGTCGTGCTCACGTCACGTCCTCGTCACCGCCACGTCGTGCACACGTCATGCCACATCGCCGCCGCATCAGCGCCCCCGTCCGACAATGCTCTGACCTGTCCGCCACCTCACCATTCCCCGTGGAACACTCACAGGCCGCCACGTCACTCGATGAAGTCATCCTGACGTCACCCGACCCTGACCCCACCTGATGATGTCATGCTGATGTCATCCAAAAAAAGCGCCAATATCCCAAAAAGTCCATATTTTTGCCGAAAATCGCGGTTTTTCTTACTTTTTGCAAAACAAAAACTGTTCCGCTCTGCATGCATACTACGACCGATAGCCGCCAACCTGCGGAAACCAATACAAAGACCGTGGGCGCATCCATTACACCTGCATTTGTAACCATTGCCAGCAATTCATAAGGTATTTATCCAAATCGCTCCCTCCGCGCCTGGTTTTGTCAATAATTCTCCATAGATAGCTTAAAAAGAGTGAAGAACACTGTAGCTACCAGCAAACCTCCAGTAACCAGTGTCTATTTTCAATTGTTGGGTCGGAATTCCTTTGCAGAACTCGCATTTAGCCAAATTTTCCCAAATTCACCAACAGTTTGCGCATTCGTGAACTTACGACCCGAGCTCCGCCAATTCACCGTGAATACAGTTTCACTAGGCTTGGCATTTACTCTATCAGTCCTCTGTGCAGTATTTCAATTGCTGGCACTACCAGTTACCCTCAGTTCCTCTGTAATTCACCTCTCTGACTCCAAAGATATCCCTCTGTGTTGTTTTGCCCACTGAAACCAGTTCTAGTACAAGTCTTAGTACTACTTAACCATGGAAACACTAGTAGCCCTGAATATTCAACCTCTGAATGCTCCACAAAGAGAGCTAGAATGGAAGGCCCTAGGAGATAAAGATTATCAGATGATAGACTTGTTCTCAATGAATTCTAAATTTAATATTCATATGCTAAATGAATTAAAAGCTCAACACCTCAGTGGAGCTGATATTTTAGGGATTTGGGACTCCAACTTGCCCATTTACAACCTCCCTCAAGTCAATTCCCTTCCAGACTTGATCCATAGATGCTGTGAATGCTATGATCCATGTCAGAGAGCTGTTCTTAGTCCCACAGGCTCAGTCTTATTCCACATCACCCCTGAGGCCATAAATGAGATGCTGCACTTTCACTCTGCAAGACCATTGACTCCTCTCTCCATGTTGGACTTATTAAAGAAGGGGGGCAACCTGCCCAGTGCCCAAATCATCAAAATTAATCAGTTATTTATTCAGCCAAGCTCTGAAGCTCTGAGATCACCTCCTATTGGACATCCATATCTAAATTACTTGGGAAAGATGCTGGTGGATTTGATCAACTATGTCCTGGGGTACAAGGGAGTTGAGGATGTTGATGACACCATTATGGCCATGCTGTCCATATTTTCTCCTGGGAAGCCTCCTGCTGTGCACTATGACTATGCTGAGTATATTGCAAACAAGATTCATGAGAAACTGATGAATCTAGAAAGGGAAAAGGTGTTCAGATACACCTCATACATATATCATCTGTTCCTATTTTATCAACCAGACAGTTTCCCTATTCCTCTCAAGAAACTTGATGCCCAGGGAAATCCAAGGTCTGTAGTATTTTGGACCTCAGCTTTTCATTGCACCTCCCGTTCACCATACGCATACTGTGAATTCATAGACCTGTTCATTCATCCAGCTTTGACCTTGTTATATGGTGTTCCTCCTCCAAGGTTGACTGATGAAATGCAAAGAATTCTTCATCTCTCTAAGTCCTACAGCTTTGGTGACTGGTACTTTTACCAACACCACACAGTAATCAGAATATATGGCTGTGAGTTGGACCCTTATAGACTGCCAAGGTATGTCCCTATGAGACTCTTTGCCTTGGAGTATTTCAGGCAATTTGGAAATGCAGACATGATCCATTTCCATAGTAAAAACAAGAAGGTGCAATTGAAGGTCAGGAACCAACTAGGCCCTTTTCTTTACAACATAAGGGAGGAGGGATGGAAGGAAGCAGATGGCATGCTAGAGGCCCTCAGATTGGAAACCAGATTTCGTTGGGTACCCTATGACCCTAATCATTTCATTTCTCTCAGGAGGGTAAAACATAAATTGGGTGGCTATTCTCATGTCAGATTGCCTCACATTGAGAAGTATGCCAACTTATTGAGTTGGAAAGAGGGCACCCTAGAAGAGCCAATTACTAGAGAGAAAATGATACAAAGAGAGGCAAAGAATATTGAGAAAGAGGCTGACTTGGAAACTTGTGGACAGGTTTCCTCTTCACATCAAAGGCAACTTGGAGCAGCTGCCTCATCTTCTACAGCACATCAGCAAGCAGCCAAAGATACTTATCAGGCTTCCAGCAAAGGCAAAGAGAAAGAGATGGAGCCAGAACAGCCACCTCATGAAGAATTACAGCAGCAAAAAGAACAGCAAAAAGAGGGGCAGCCAATACAGCAGCAAGAACAAACGGATGGAGCCCCAATATCCACTGAGCAACAAGCTCAAGAGAATGTGCCTCCTAGGCAAGAAAAGACAGTGGAGGCCTCAGTGCTACAAACTCCACAAAAAGAAGAAAAGTGTTATAGACATTTTTGTGCCTTACAGCATGAAGCATGAAATGTCAATAATCTAAGGGATCCAAAGTCCCTAAACATGTTGTTCCTACCCCTAGAGGAACAAGGTCAGCAAACCACAGCACTAAATATCAGTTCTCCACCTGAAAACACTCAAAAACAGGCTAATTCTGGATCATGTCAGCTGCTCCACTGAGCATCTGCGCTAAATGTCAACTGCTCCACTGTGTACCTGCGCTGAATGTCAACTGCAAAGAAGGCTACCTGCGCTGGGCGAGTTTGGCCAAGTGGCACAGTCATTCCTCAAGGTGTCAATGCCCAGGAAGCTTCCAAAATGACACTTGGATCAAGGAATTCGACTGGTGATGAGTAAGAGGGTCTAGATCTCCAAGTGGAAGCAAGAACCTCCAAGTGGACTCAAGAACTGAAGAATAACTGAAGTGGGAGAGGACACTAGTCAGCTTCATGCCAGCTACAAGCTAACTCATCCTTTCTCCAAAACTCATATATATAGAGCTCTCTCATGAGGTCTAAGGAGGCGGGAATCTTGTGAATGTAAGGAAGTGCTGTTGGTTTGAGTATAGAACTATTGGGTGATTTGCTTGAAGGAGGTGAAGAGGAGATTTCTTTCTGCTGGGAGGTGATGCTGGATTGGGCCTTTTATGGTTGTATTACTTCCTGAACTTTACTTCTTCCATTAATAAAGCATTTGAGGTTCTTCTATATGCATGTGTCTCAATGGTGTATTGCTATACTTGTGTATTTGATTTATTCTAATCCTTGAATCAATTATGAATGTATGCTTCTTGTAGTTTCCCTCTCTTGCCATTTTGCAGGATCTTGGTGTAGCTGGGCCAGTGAAAGAGCAAGGAGCTGGGAGCAGGCAGAAAAGAGAGAAGATTGGATCAATCATTAGCGGAAGACAACGGTTAGTGGATCTCTTTCTCCCCTCTCTTACATCTCATAAAGAAGTAATCTCGAATAGCTTTGCTTTGATTGTTGCTGAGGTACTATCACCCTTAGAGTGGGATAGGGTCATTCATTATTGGATACTTTTCCCAACAACAAATTGGCGACTCCGCTGGGGATCGTATCTTGTTGGTTGTTTGTGTTTTTGCTATTCATTTCATAAACACAGGGAGTACCGAATCGAACTGCATTTGGATTCTTTCAAATGCAAAGTAGAGGGCAGCTACTCTAGCTCAGTTTCTGGGCAAGTTTATGATTTGAAGAGCTGATCCACAAGGACTCTAAATAGCTCTTAGTGATAGCTTTTCATCCTCCTTTTCATCCCTTAGTGTGTACTTGACTGATAGCTTCTGATTTGGCCAAAAACTGTGAATTTTTGAGCAATCTGTGACCCGGAAACTGAGAAAAACGAAAGTTTATCTCTTCAGTGCAGGCACTGTGAAGGCAGTCTGCATTTTAGCGCAGTTCCCGAAGGGGCTACCTGCGCTGAAGGTCAAATTTCCAGTGTACTACCTGCGCTGAACCAGTTTTACCTAGTGCTACTGGGGTTCCCTCCTGTTTATTGCCCTGTTTTCATCCTTGTTTTTGCATCCAGTTACCAGTCAATGTACCTATCTGAAACCAACTTTCCTTGCCACTATTCTGCCTCGGTTGTATAAAGAAACTGTATTTGTTCTTTGTGTATTTCTTATATCATTTACAGTTTCCCATAACGAAAGTGAACTAGTCTTGCTGTGGCCTCTTAGATCTAGACCTGTGATAAGTGTCGTTTTGATCTTAATAGTTAGTTTGTTTGTTGTTCATAGCTGATTGAGCTTTTGCTTTCATCATATGGTTTGAATTTATATATTTCTAGTGTCGAAACAAGTAAATCTTAAGGTGTCTTTTGATTTTGGAAAAGTTTGTTTGCTTTCACTTGAAATTGAATTCAAAGTTATACAACAGCTTTCTTTTTGTATTGCACCAACATTAAGAAAGAGAAAAGAAATACCTGCATTGTGCATGTGCATTTTGACAGTTTGCATGTTGATTTAGGAAAAAGTGCATTAGTGTGTGCTCTATGATCTGTGTGAAAAGATGATGTCTTTCTTTTCCCTCAGTAGTTAAGATTTTCAAAGTTGAAAGATTGAAAAGCTTGCTTATCATCTTAGACTGCATTTAGGAGTGTTACTATACATCTCGTGGTGATCCATAAAGGCAAACTGCTAAACAACATCAACCTTAAAATAAATTGAATTTACATAACAACGCTTTGAAACATAATGCAAACACATAGAGGTCTAAGCTAGAGACGTGTTCCGGCGTCGTTAAACGTGATATCTTAGCGTTGAGTGGTTGGGTGATTCCTCCACGGTGAAGCGATAAGTATCAATACGGACTTGTGCTCCCACGTACCGTCGCGTATATATTGGGAGACCCCTATAGGAATAAAGCCTTTATCCATAGGAAACCGTGTCGACCGCCCTACTGATCGCAATGCAGTGAACACAGCATTCACGAAGATCGACCACTCGTACCGTAAAACGTATTCTGTGGTTTTGCGAAAAGTTTGGCACACCCTCTACCTAGATCTCCAGAGCAGTTTCTTTTGGCCTTTTTCAAACTCTATAACTGAAAAAGTCCATCTGAGCATTTGTCACTTCGGGCTCGTTAAAACATCGAAGGAGACTAGAGTCATCTTTAGCTTTTTCTCGACTCTTTAAAAGTGAAAAAGCAAGTTGTGTCTAAAGCATCGTTATAAAATTTATTTTAAGCGGAATAATCATCACCTTTCCCTCGTTGATCTTCGAAGTTAGTCTATCACCAGTGAAGTTCCTGTAGAATCGCTAGGCAATCTATTGGATAGACTCAATATGTCTGAACAACCGTCGATGTCTAGGACTGTGTCGTCCGACACAACAGCGGCAGAGCCTACTGCCGCTACTCCAACGATGTTCGCTGGTATACCATCTGTCCCGGCAAATTGTCCTCAACAACAAGCCGAAGTCCCATCAAGGACGACGACATGGTTAGTTCCTATTTCTTCATCCGGATTATCATCTGGTATTTCTTATGTTGAAACTCAACAAATTGATCCAATGTGTCTTCAAAGGTCAATTTACCCTTTAAGTACTGGGTTTCCACCGTATGGAGGGCAGTATGCTCTTTCATTGTTCCCTCCTAGAGAACAACCATATGGGAGTTTACAACAAAGTTCAGGTCAAACTGGAATTACATCCAGCGGTTGGGTACCAATACTGCCTTGAAAACCAGGGGTTGTATATTCAATGCAACCAGTACACCCTGTGTCGGATATTCCCACCACACCTGCTATGGTGAATGCGTCGCTAGTACAAGCGCTACCTGTTGTATTTCAACCCCAAGTTTCTCAGGTTGCAATACAACAGCCTCTTGTCTCAACGACTCAATCACAATCTCAGGGTAGTGCCTCCTTATCTGGAGCGACTCAGGCTCAAAAAAGTACTGTGACTCCTCATCTTGGTCAATCATCCAGTATTGGTCAACAGCAAATGGTCCAACAACCAGAGCTGGTTCAATCTCAACAACCGCCATTCCAACAATCATATCAAGGACCTGAGCAACAAGTCTTTGTAAGTAATGGGCAACCATGCTATAATGGTTATGTCCATCAACCTTGTCAAAGCTGCCAGCATTATGCTGGTCTGCAAAAACCCATTGCTCAGGCGATACCATCTTATCCTGGATATGCTTCGCCTAACCTGAACCAACAGTTGCCCTTTGTAGCAACTCTAGAATTACCAGATCTAAACCGGCTGACGAATGATCCAATTGCTTATGCCCCTTGGTGGCCAGCGATTCCGCATAAACTTCCGTCAGATATTCCTAAATTTAATGGAAATCCGGGTGAAGATCGGTCGAATCATGTGATGACATTCCATCTATGGTGTTCATCGAACACGCTGAATGATGATTCGATAAGACTTCGCCTTTTTCAGAGGACGTTAACGGGTCCAACGGCAAAATGGTACATTGAATTGCCTAGAGCTTCGTTCGACAACTTCAGTACCTTAGCCACAACCTTTTTAACCCATTTTCAATTACCGATAAGGTATGAAACGGGAACAGAACTCCTTACCAACTTCAAACAGACGACTGCCACCCACATATCTGATCATATACATGAGTGGCGTCGTCGTCGTAGGATGGTGAAAACATATGTTCCCGATCAGCTGTTAGCTGAATGGTTTATAAAGTCGTTACTTCCTGCTATAACGAGAGATGTGGCCAAGGGGGGAGTCGTAACAGAGGAGAAAGTTATCGCTCGTGCACAGTATTTGGACTTAGTTTATACTCAGTCCGGCACGCTCTACGACAAAATACCTGACGCCCCTAGACCAGAATTTTCAATTCCTCCTCCTCCTAAATCAAATAGTGACTCTCATGCCGGTGACGGTGTGATTGGCACGGCAAACGCGAAATCGATAAAGGCTTCGTCAAAGAAAGCCCGTAAGAATTCGGATCAAAATGCAAAAGAAGAAATTCTTGCTTTGGAAGTAAATGCCGTATCAGAAGATAAAGGCAAAGAAACCAATCAACCAGGAAGCAAGAAGAAGCAAAACAAAGGGAAGAAGAAGAAACAGGGTGAGTCATCCCCTGGAAAAAACTCTTCAAACCCTCCTGGGAAGGGGAAACAAAATTATCCATGTCTAATATGTGATGATAAGGATCATAGCACAAAGAATTGCCCATTCAAAGCTGAGTTAAAGAGGTTCTTTAAAAGTTCCCAAACCTCAGCTGTGTTAACTGATCCATTTCCCAACCCAGGTCAAAATCTGGTTGATAGTGGAAATGCTTCCCCGTCGCAAGTACTGATGTTGTCGGTTTCGAAATAGCAGAATGATGCTTTGATTTCGACAAGGAACAAAGATTACGGGAATCCTCAGCTGTCGAACGAAAAAGGTAAAGATCAACCAAGTAGTTCGACAACAACTTCGACAGAAGTTGTACCACCCATCATTCCTGAATTAACAATAAAATCGCCAAAGGGTGTAGTACACAAGTCGAAATTTAATCCTCGCGCCAGAGCGGTGAAGCATTATAACATAGTGGAAGATTTGGCAAAATCGCCATCCGCTATGTCGACTCTTGAGGTATTACAAAATTGTCCATCCCAAAGGCAGGCGTTGTTATCAGCAATTGGTGGGGTTGATCCTAAGGATTCCAATCTTGTATCCTTTGATCACAAGGGATACGATCCTCAGTTACCAGCTCAACTAGCTTTCCTTATTCAAGTGAAAGCCCTCAACAAAACTGTTCACAGAACAATTATTGATGAGGGAGCATCAACATGTATTATGTCGATGAGTTGCTGGAAAACTTTGGGATCTCCAACCTTGTCGCGACCTTCGATGACATCAAAAGCTTTCGACGGAAGGACTTATACCCCATACGGTATCCTTAATAACTTGAAGGTTGAACTAGGAGGAAAAACAGTAGAAATGGATGTTGAGGTCATTGATGGAAATCTTGACTATAACATCCTACTGGGTAGACCATGGATTTACGCCATGGCAGCTGTTGTGTCGACTTATTTTAGGAAGATCGCATTCCCGTTTGAAGGAGGGATTACGGTCGTCGACCAACAGAACTTCCTCCCTAATGGTTCACAAGTTACAGTAAGCATTCCCATGATCCATGAGAGCAACCATTCGATTCAAGATATCGGAGTAGGATTATTGAAAGACCCCACATTGATGGGAACTTTCGCGCTACCACCTCCTATTTACATAGGAAATCTACCGTTTGTAGCAACCTGCAACATGATATCTTCCACGAAGGTCGCAAAAGACAATGTCGACATGGATCGTTCAATGGTTTTGCCCCCAAGCTCTTTAGAAATATTGTAGCAATCAATGTTTCAAGCATGGGAGGCGAACCCAAATCAACGCTCGTCAAGCATTTGGGTAGATAGGTCTAGAGAATATGGAACCCCATTAGATCCTTGGTCGAAAGTACATGGGACTGACAAAAGAATCTTACAATCAATGATGATTGAGGGGGCACCATGGAATGATCACCACCATCGTTCCCTTCTTCCGGAATATGAAGAAGATACTCAAAGTGACCTTTATCACCCTTCAGTTTTTGAATTCCTAACAAATACTGTAAACACGGTGGATTTCGAGCGAAACCTATCCAATATTGAAGAGACTATAGCCATAAATATCTCGACTAAAACAAATGTTGTAGAGAATATTTATGTCGGCAAAGATTGTTCCCCTTCAGAACTGGAAATATATAACGCTCTTTTTTGCGAATTTAGAGATGTCTTTGCTTGGTCATATGATGAAATGCCAGGCATTGACTCGAGTATCGTTGAACATGAAATTAAAATGTATCCTGATTTCAAACCAGTAAGACAACGGCTTCGGCAAGTGCACCCCAAGAAGCCGCTGCCATTAAGGTGGAAGTTGAAAAACTTCTCCATGCTGGATTCATCTACCCGGTTCCTCTAACCGATTGGGTATCGAATATTGTCCCTGTTATGAAGAAACCAGGGACGATCAGAGTGTGTGTCGATTATAGGGATGTAAACCAAGCTTGTCCGAAGGACAACTACCCTACACCCTTCATCGACCAGATAATTGATGAATGCACCGGATGTGAAATCTTTTCATTTATGGATGGATTTTCCGGGTATAATCAAATAAATATCTGCCCATAGGACCAGTCAAAGACTGCATTTATTTGTCTGTGGGGCACACTCGCTTATCGAAAATTACCCTTTGGTTTAAAGAACGCAGGGGCGATGTTTCAGAGGGCAATGAATTATGCCTTCCACGACATCAAGAACATTGTTCAACCTTATCTCGACGACCTTCCGGCTCATTCGCGAAAGCGGACTGATCATCCGCAGCTTTTAAGAGCGATATTTCTACGTTGTCGACACTACAAGATAAGACTCAATCCACACAAATGTGTGTTTTGCGTCGGTTCTGGTCGTTTACTTGGCTTTGTAGTCTCTAAGGATGGGATTCGTCTCGACCCCTGCAAGGTTCAGGCAATCATTAATTTGCCTCCACCTTCAAATTTGCTTCAGATTCAGAAACTCCAAGGGAAAGCGAACTTTCTGAGGAGGTTCATTCCAAATTACGCAGAACTTGCTAAGGGTTATACTCGTCTTTTGAAAAAGGATGTACCTTTTGTCTGGGACCAGGTGGCGCAAGCTTCCTTTGATGCTCTGAAATATTGTCTAGTAAAAGCATCATTAATGTACGCCCCGGACTATCAAAGAGATTTTAACCTGTATCTGGCTGCAGCGGATACGACCATTGCGATGGTTTTTAGTTCAAGAAGTCGATGGAATTGAACATCCTATATATTATTTAAGCAAAAACTTAAATGATACGGAGAGTAAATATTCTTATGTTGAAAAACTAGCGCTTGCAGCTGTTCAAGCGATTCAAAGGTTTCGACATTATGTCCTCTTTCGGAAAACTACCATCTTGTCAGATTGCAACCCCATGACTTATATACTGTCGCGACAGTTGCTGGGGGGAAAATATTCGAAATGGATAGCGATCCTTCAAGAGTTTGATCTGGAATTTGTAAAGTCCAAATCAAAGAAAGCTCTAGTTTTCACAGAATTATTGTGCGATCTCCCATCGTCGTCCAACGATGAAACATCGGAAGAGTCAATCGTGGACGAAATTTTGTTTCTGATATCTGTAAGCAATGAGTGGTATGGAGATATCATAGTTTATCTCCAAACCCAAAAGTTCAGGCCTAACACCTCTCACTCCGAACAAAAACGTATACGATACCAAGCAAAAGACTACATGATCGTCGGTGATACACTTTACCCTCGTGGTATCGATACAGTTCTGAGGAGGTGCCTTACCCATGAGGAGGCCGAAAAAGCCCTGAATGAATGTCATTCAAGCGCGTGTGGGGGGCATGAATCTGGATATGCAACAGCACAAAAAATCTTACGAGTAGGATACTTCTGGCCAACCATGTTCAAAGATTGCATAACCGCAGTCAGAAGTTGCCATGCTTGTCAAATTTTTGATAGCAAAACCAGACGACCACCTGCACCTTTACAGCCGATAGTTGCTGTTGGGCCCTTCGCCAAGTGGGGCATCGATTTCATGCAATGTAACCCCACCTCGACCGGGGGGCATGGGTATATTATAGTCGCTGTTGACTATTTTACCAAATGGGCCGAGGCGATGCCTACATTGGATAACACTGGTGAAACAACTGCCCTTTTCTTTTTCAATCATGTAGTCGCCAGGTTCGGCGTACCACAGGCTATAGTTACAGATCATGGGTCGCATTTCCGCAATCACATGATGGTCGAATTAGCTGCCAAGCTAGGGCTATCTCACGACAGCTCTACCCCATATTATCCGCAAGCCAATGGACAAGTTGAAGCAATCAACAAGGTTCTGAAGCGTATGTTGCAAAGGATGGGCGGGGTTCATAAAAGAAGACGGCACCTAATCCTGTACTCAGCCTTGTGGGCTTACCGAACGTCGGTAAAGAACGCAACCGGGTTCACACCTTTTCAACTGGTGTATGGCCTGGAAGCAGTCTTGCCAATCCAGTGCGAAATTTCGTCGCTTAAACTCGCAATCGATATTCTCCCGGGAACCTCAGAAGAAGAGGCGCGTTTCTTGGAATTAATCCAATTGGATGAAACCCGTCGTGATGCCACTTTGGCTAACGAAGCCCATAAGAAACGAGTCAAGGCTTAGTTCGACAAAAGTGTCAAACCCCGTGTCTTCTCAGAAGGTGATCTGGTCTTGCTTTATGACCAAGAATCCGATAAATTGGGAGCAGGTAAATTCAAGTCCTTATGGATGGGCCCCTATATTGTGAAAAGGGTATTAGCAAAAGGAGCCTACGAGTTAATGGATTGCGACGGAATTCCACTGGCGCAGCCCCGTAACGGGCTGTACCTCAAGCGTTACTATGCTTAAATAGTAACCTGCATGCTTTTGTTGTATTTTGTTTTCGCTAAAGTATTTGTTCTGGTCAAGTGATCCACCTTTTCATTTGTTGCAGATGTCGAACCTTCTGGAGACATGTGTTGGATATGCCGACGGAGCGAGTCGTAGTTCGCGGAACCTATCCTCCGCAGCCTGGGCCATTTTTGATCCAAGCGGCAAGTTAGTAAGTTTCAGAGGTGTATGTATTGGGCAATCAACGAATAACATCGCTGAGTATAGCGCGTTGATAGAACTACTCTCTGATGCCATCACACGTGGCATACGCCGACTAATCGTCAGGCTAGACTCAGCTCGTAATACTACAACTCAATGGTATATATTCCATTCGCAATCCAGCTATTTATCGCATGTTCCTAAGGGTTAAGATTTTGGAAAGGCAATTTGATTCAATTCAATATCAGCATATTTCCAGAAACTTAAACACATTAACCGATTCATTAGCAAACTATGTGTTAGATAGACATTTGCAACATTTATAAAAGGAAACATCATCAAAGATTGTACATATGGATCATATAACTCAATCAGAATAAAACTCGAAAATCAAAATATATATAAGTTGTTTATATAGTTCATACATAATGTTCTGTAACCAAGACAAAATTGGTCATATGACCTAAAACTCAAAAAGATGCTAGGGGGCACCCTAGCCTAGTGGTGCTCATGATAGCACGTCACGGCTTGTGCAATCATGCGCAAGAGACGAGTCCATCGTCTAGGTACACCAGTAGTGTGTCGCTGCAGCTGTAAAGGTAACTCGTCAATCCTCACATCGGGAATGCCGAGAGTAAGGCTCTCAACCTGCTCCTGCACAGCTGTAAGGGTCTCAGTATCGTCAAGGTCGCGAATAACAGCTCTCCTAGCAGGCTCCACTGCCGGGGCAGCAACTGGCGGTCTCGGACGAACTGCTGGATGAACAGGACCAATATCTGCATGCACCCAAGAGTACAATTAAAAGTCTTGATAAAAGCACAGCAACATTATAAATAAGAACAGTAAACAGTAATATGGTCAAGGAGTTTACCAATGGCGCCCCGTTGTTCGCCATCCGGTAGCACCAAATCCGGATCACCTCGGAAATCCATACCCACATATGGATACTCGGAAAACGCCATCTCTTGGCGCTCGAACCACCTGAAGAAGGCCTCAGTAAAAGTAATCTGAGGTTGACCAGCATGCCTAGACATGTGATCAACCCACCTCTACATGCGTGGCTCGGTCGGAGAAGGCAAGTCGAGTATGATGTACTGAGGCTGCACCAGTGGGATTTTTTCCAAGGCAAAGGCAGTCAGAATAGAACCAAATCCAAAGTTCTTCAGCTTCCCGTCCTTTACCTTGGTCAATTGACTTTTCATCTGAACAAGTACTGCATCACACCAGTTGAATACTTTCGGTTGGAGACACTCCAAGGTGTGCTGCATATAAGATCTGTTGGCAACATGTAGAGCTGCGCTACCGGCCATCCTACCAATGGTATACAGAATGGACCTGAGAGACCTGTCAGTAATCTCACGGATAACAATCTTGCCGTCTCTGCTCGGCTGAGAACCTTCCCTGCAATACTGGCGGACATAATCTCTGGTGGAATCGGTCCCCCGGGTCGTACCTGACAAGGAAATGGGGGCACCTCGTCTTGACAACCCAGTCAAGAAGTACATGTCCTCTATGGTCAAGGGGATGGACTTTCCCCTAATCTGGAATACTTGGTTAACAGGATCCCAAGCATCAAGCATATACTACAGCAAAGTAATCTGTGCTCTCATGCTAGAGATACGGAAAAACTTCAGCAGGCCACAGTTCCGCAGCGCGTTCACCGTGACCGGGTCATGGAGGGCAATCATGTCCTCCTCTTCATGTTCTCGTTCTCGCCATGTAAGGGACATTTTGTTCAAGGTTCCCTGCAAAGCAAACAAGAGAAGGAGTAAGTTCCTGATTTTGATGAAAAACTGGCGAAAATTCATCAAAAAAATGACCCGAAAACTCAAGTTTTCTGAGCCCAGCGCAGGCAGAGAGTGTCCCTCCTGCGCTGAAGTTAGGGCGCTCTGGAAAAACCCCTGAGACCCAGAAAGACTGAAAAACAGGCATGAAACTGGAAAATGAAACCATGAAAAGAAAGAGCTAAGGTTTAGCTCCTACCTGGTCCAGACGGCGCCAAAAATCGTCCGCAGAATCTCCCGGAATAAGCTGGTGAAAATCAAGGAAGAAGAGGCACCTCCAGAGCTCCAACAAACCAAATGCAAATGAAATGGTAAATGAGAGGTAAAAACACCTTTTAAATGGCTTTTTACGTAGTTCAAAGTGAAATATTAGGGTTATAATCTCATTTTCATGCAAATATTATTCATTTCTAACAAAGTTTGTTGCAGCAATTGAAAATGCAGTACTATACTTGAAAAGAGAAAAGCTAGTAATGGTAAAAAAATCAAAATTTGACCATATAATCGCGCAGTTTTACCGCGGAATTTATGCTCCTTAAAAAATAGAAAAGCGAGATCCGAGCAGTTTTAGCACATAGTTCATGCTCGTTAAAAAATAAACATAAGATTGAGCATTCAAGCTCATTAAAAAATGAACATACCCCGGTAAATAATCTCTGTGATCGTAAATTTATTAGCCATAAAAAGCCTTGGTCGTGTTTGCACCTGCCACCTCCATTCCATTTGGCCAATCGTTCACCTCCATATGATCGTTTACCTATTTTGAGGAACAGCTGCGAAGAGTGATTTCACCTAGCCATCCTTGTGACACTGCCGTGATTGGAAAATTCCAACCTGTACCTGGAATCTGCTGCTATCCCTGTTTATCACTCGTTCCTCAAAAGACGAGTCTTCTTTGAGCTCTTTTCATCTGACTCGTAAAATATGAAAAGTTTGCCGAGTTTTGGCCTTCCATCTCGTTAAAGTGACCGGAAGAGCTATCCCTCCTCTAGATTTTAATATTTTTGGACCTGAGGGATTATTACACAAAAAGGTCGAGCGCTTGTTTTATTCGGCTCGTTAAAGTTATCGAAAACTCATCCCTTCTGTATTGTTTTATACTTTTTCGGACTTAAGGGATTAGATGACGAAAAAGGAATTTTGGAGTTAACTTTCTGTACCTTTTCAGACTCTCTAAAAATGAAAAGGACCGAGTTTTCCTTGTCGTTAGACTCGTTAAAAATGATTAAATAGCGACAAACTTGTCTTTAGACGAGAACGAGTTTCCCTATCGCTAGGCTCGTTAAAACATAGCGATGGGCTTGCCCGAAGGGCAGGTTATAGAACAAGCATATGTTATCCTCCTCAAGCTTAACAAAAAAAAGAGGTACTGGTCAGAAATGACTGGGGAAAAATTGGGAGAACTTCAAAGCTTTAATGGTAGCAAGTCGCTCTTGAACATGACACTTTTCCTCCGTATCACATCGGGTTGGGTTGTTTCATTCGCCGGTCTCATCACCATGGTCTTCGCCAAACCATCCACATTTGGGGTAATGCTACCGATCCATCGCATCAGTGTCGTTATATGTTCAAGAGATGTTGTTCAGAAAGAGTCAACCGTGTCCCATCCACTGCCATACATTATCCTTCATCCACCCATGATCGCCACCCTGAATCATATTTCACAGATTGTTTTCACCTCCACTAAAATCATTAGCTCCGTTCCGTGTCACTGATGTGGGATTCATTAAGGCCCTCCTTTGACGGATCGCTTCTTGTCGACTTCAGCTCATTATCCAAGAAGTTGATCTAGGAACAACCCCTTCAGTACTTTGAAGCTTGCATGCCTCAATGGCAAGTTTCTCACTTCCGGCGACAGGTATACATCAATGACCTTCGACCAGAAGATTTTGCGTGGTGTTCGACGCCAAGTCCTTTATTCACACCACGTGAATTGTACTGCAGTACCTTGAGGGTCATTATCATTATCGGTGATTCCTCTCGCACTTGTTAACGGTTTACATTATTGACCGGTAATCAAGCGATGTCTTTCCATGTTCGACTTCAGCGCAATTCTCACATGGATCGACTTGTACTTAGAGTGAAGATCGGACGAGTTTGAAGACCCCGGATCTAGTTTCATCCATCCGGGCTGCGATATATATTCAGGAAATATAAAAACATTTGACATGTACATCATTACAGCAGATGATCATCCTACTCAAAGGATGATAATTTCAGCAGAGAATTATCAGTCTACCATCAGACGATCGTCTATTCTATGTACTAAAATGAATTTATAAAGCTGAGCATGGGAATGCCCGCCTCAGCTAGATCATGAAAGCAGAATGAAAAATAATGTATTGTATTGTATTTTATTACAGGTCACCTCTCAGCGATTGAATGAACTTCGGATCCTCCTGATAAATCATTTCACCCGATAAACGACCTCATACTTTATGGGGCAACTGTTATAGACATTTTTGTGCCTTACAGCATGAAGCATGAAATGTCAATAATCTAAGGGATCCAAAGTCCCTAAACATGTTGTTCCTACCCCTAGAGGAACAAGGTCAGCAAACCACAGCACTAAATATCAGTTCTCCACCTGAAAACACTCAAAAACAGGCTAATTCTGGATCATGTCAGCTGTTCCACTGAGCATCTGTGCTAAATGTCAACTGCTCCACTATGTACCTGCGCTGAATGTCAACTGCAAAGAAGGCTACCTGCGCTGGGTGAGTTTTTCCAAGTGGCACAGTCATTCCTCAAGGTGTCAATGCCCAGGAAGCTTCCAAAATGACACTTGGATCAAGGAATTCGACTGGTGATGAGTAAGAGGGTCTAGATCTCCAAGTGGAAGCAAGAACCTCCAAGTGGACTCAAGAACTGAAGAATAACTGAAGTGGGAGAGGACACTAGTCAGCTTCATGCCAGCTACAAGCTGACTCATCCTTTCTCCAAAACTCCTATATATAGAGCTCTCTCATGAGGTCTAAGGAGGTGGGAATCTTGTGAATGTAAGGAAGTGCTGTTGGTTTGAGTATAGAACTATTGGGTGATTTGCTTGAAGGAGGTGAAGAGGAGATTTCTTTCTGCTGGGAGGTGATGCTGGATTGGGCCTTTTATGGTTGTATTACTTCCTGAACTTTACTTCTTCCATTAATAAAGCATTTGAGGTTCTTCTATATGCATGTGTCTCAATGGTGTATTGCTATACTTGTGTATTTGATTTATTCTAATCCTTGAATCAATTATGAATGTATGCTTCTTGTAGTTTCCCTCTCTTGCCATTTTGCAGGATCTTGGTGTAGCTGGGCCAGTGAAAGAGCAAGGAGCTGGGAGCAGGCAGCAAAGAGAGAAGATTGGATCAATCATTAGCGGAAGACAACGGTTAGTGGATCTCTTTCTCCCCTCTCTTACATCTCATAAAGAAGTAATCTCGAATAGCTTTGCTTTGATTGTTGCTGAGGTACTATCACCCTTAGAGTGGGATAGGGTCATTCCATATTGGATACTTTTCCCAACAACAAAAAGGGAAAAAAGAGGGATAGAGAGCAGGAGACTCCCCTCACCACATCCATAAATCAAGGGGAGAAAAGGCACAGAATGAATCCCCTCTCTGAGGAAGAAATGCCTATTGGGAAATCTTTGGGCATGGGCCCACCGAGTATGAAGGCATCTGCAAGTTCCTTTCAACAGGAACAAGAAAGAACAGTTGGAGGAGAAGTCAGCTCCTCAAGCCACCAAAGGGGAGCTGAAATAGGCATCAAACAACAATTCATTGATATCCAAAAGAGGAATGAGCCACTCAAGGTGCAGCTCTACAACCACTTATTAAAGATGGCTCCTACAAACCAGCAGAGGTTGATGTCTGCATATGATGTACATGAGGGCAAAATGGTAATGAGTCATTTCATGCCAACCATGCTGCAGCCACAGTCAGCTGCAGACTACATAAGGACCAACCTTTAGGTCCTTGCAAAAGACATCCACCCCATGGATCAGATTGAATTACACAAGCAAACGAGTGAGATGGTATATGCCACTCTGGCAGACAAAACTTTGGTGAATTATAGGCTGGAAAATAGCCTAAATAACACAGCTGCCCAACTTGATTTGGAGAAAGCATCCTCCCAGGCAAAGGACAACCGAATCAAAGCGTTGGAGGATATCATCATAGAGCTTGGGCATGATTCCAAGGACATCAAGGCTGTACAAGCGCTGTTGAAATTAAGAGATGCAGATATGGCAGCATTGAGAAAAATGATCAAGATCCCAGCAACTCTTCATCCTCAGACAGAAGAGGTTGCCCAGCTAAGGCATGACCAAGATGCAACAGCTATGTTGGTATCATTATACAAATAGCTGATCCAGACACAGGAGAAATTGGGAGAGTCAGAGGCTGCGCTGCAGGCAGCCCTACAACAGAAGGAAGGAGGCCAAACATCACAGCCCCCTCCACAAATAATCAACCTTGAGGAATCTCCTCAAACTATTGCTCCTCCTACAGAGCAGACAGCTCAAACAGTGCCATCTACATCAGCAACAGTACCAACAACAGAGCAGGCTCGAAGCCTTGATATGCAGAAGCTAAAGAATGAAATTCAGGCCTTAGAAGCCCAAATGGCAGAGTTAAATGAAGCCAGGGAGAATTTGGCTAAGCTCAATGAAAAATATGACAAGTCAAAACAAAGCATAGCTGAAAAGGGAAGAGAGGTGAAGGCTCTCAAAGAGAAGATAAAGGAGCTAGAGAAAGAGCTTACCCTTGACAAAGTGGTGGCTCAGCTCAAGACAGTTTTATGAGCCAACATTGGCCAATCAATCACAGATTAGTGGCAGTATATTGAGACCATTCATGATCAAATGGAGCTCATAGGCAAAGCACACAGGGAAGTCCAGAGAGAAAGGGTATCTCTAGGCAATATGCCTGAGATAGCCAACATAATGATTAACGTGCTAAATAACCGTACAGGTCCTCAGCTGGCAGCAATAGGAATCCCTAATAGAACTGAAACTATCCTGCTGATAAAGAGGGTCCTTACATTGAGAAGCCTGGTACAAACACTGGAAAGAAGAAGCCAGGACATGCAGACAGAGGTAAACAAATTTATGGACAAGTTTGCAGCATTACAAAGCAGAGGTCTCCCTGGCTTACTGAACAGTGCAGGGAAACTACTTTCACATGAGAACTATGCTAAAAAGGTCAATACATTTGCTACCAATCAGATCACTGAAAGACCAAGTACCTCAGAAGAAACAGGGCCATCATCTGGGCAAAGTCTCTATAACAGAGTAGAGAACTTATTTTTCATTATGAATGAGATCAAACATTTGTTTGAAGTGCCTCCAAACTTCTACAAATATACAGAGGTAGATGAGACCTTAGATGCAATTTTGAGACATCAATTGCCCACACAGGAATGGTGGACCAAAATGATACAGTTAATACTATGAACAAGAGCCTCTCATCAAGTTTTTTCATCAAAAAACATAAGTTATCATGTACAGGAAAATTTGATGCATTCAGTATGAATGGAGAAGAAAGGACTGAGCCAACTCAGCAAACCAATTCGGCCACCAGAGCAGCACTGACAGTTACAGATGACAGGGCCGAGAAAGCTACAACATGACAGAGCATAAAGACACATCAATCAGCATTTATTCAGAACGCTCAACCGACTCAGTGGCCTCCAAAGGTCAAAAAGTTTTCTAACAGAATTAAAAAGCATTCATTTTGTATTTAAAGAGCAGTAATAACTTCCTTATCTGCTATTCTGTAAAGTTGGTAAACATATTTACTTCTCAAGTGACTCAGTGGTTCAGATATTTTGTGTAACCGATTGTATATATTCCCCCTCGCATAAGCTTGCAGGGGTTGTTGATTTTCTCTGGAAGACATCCTATGCTGTAAATATTCAGAGTTTAATACAAAGAGCTGATGGAATTTCGAAAGTCTTGAGTTGTTTGATGCGTTATGGTGTGTTTGTTGAATGCCGCAGGATTCCTGTGTATTTCATAATACAATAAGTGTCTTTAACCTCTTCGTTATGTATTTCATTCCTTCATAATCCATTCATGTTCTATGTTCTGCAAGTTTGATAGCAAAGAAAAAGAATAGCTTTCAGGATTTATTCATGGAATACCCTGAGCTCAATCTATGCTGTTATGAATGTTTTTCTTCAGTTATAGTTATGATAGTGTAATTCTTAATTGCTGCACCTTCAGACTATAATTTTCATAGTGATCTTTGTTCAGGAATTCAAGCCTGCTCCTGTGCAATATATCTCATCCTCAAACCACCAGTTTAGTGGGAAATTCTTAATTGCTTTCCACTGGCTAATCATATTTCATTTCCACAATATTAAGTTTGTTTCATGGAATATTCAAAAGGCCCTGCAGTTTAAACAATCCCACTCAAGCATTTCAAACAACCCACTGCCACAGACTCCATTGCCCAATGGACTAGAACTGTCTGAACATTTCACCTTAGGTACTAAAAGACATCATTCAACCAAAATTCAAACCAAACCCTCACCTCATATCTAGCCTAAAATCTTCACAAAGCAAAGCTAAACTTAAAGAGAGAGCCCTCTCTAATTATAGGTAGGCTAGGACTTATAATCCAAAGCTTGGTTAGTGGTTACCCCGGCCGTATTCCCTTGGGAGTCAAAGGGAACAACCTGGGTGTTAACATAAATGGCGACTCCACTGGGGACCTGGATAAACTTTGCAACCTCCTATCTGATTCTTAATGCTGTAGATAAAGCCTGAGTGACAGCCAGTTAGCCTTAGAAACTGCCTCTGCTTTGCATTTGCAGGAATATATAAAAGCTGCCTCAGTCAATCTTTATTCAGTATTAATTCTCATATAGTTGTGTTGTAACTAACCAGTCCTTATCAAAAGATCACTACTTCCTTAAAAATTCTCAGAAAGAAAGTTATAGAAGCTGGCTCCTAAGAAGAAAACTCGTTACACAAGATCAAACCCAGATCTTGAGCCAGCACCTGAGTTTCAGAATCCAAACCTGATTGCAAGAATCCTCAAGGGACACAAATCAGAAGGCACTTTATCATATTCAATTTCGGAACTAGGTCTCCAAACTGACATTCCAACCCCTGCTAAGGCTTCTCTACATCCTCATACAGCTGGCCCACAATCTCCTAGTTCTTCATCCACTTCACAAGGTATCCTTTCAACCACTCCATCAAATACACACACCCCTTTCATCCCATTTCCTCCACTTGTCTCGTTCATCCCTGTTATCCCTGTTGTCCCACCCAACATGGCTAATAGATATGCCCCACTGCAGTTACCGGCTAATCCAGCTCCTCTGCCTCAAGAGTACCAAAGCAAGATCTCATACTTTGATGGTACTGGTTCATATCCAGCCCTCCAACATACTAAGAAAATGCAGGACTACTTTGAAAACTACGAAATAGATGATGATGGGGTTAGGATGAAAATTTTTGTGCAAAGCTTAACGGGGGATGTAAGAACATGGTTTAGGTCACTTACACCAAATTCCATAGCTGACCCTGAAGCCCTCTACCAAACATTCATCAACAGATGGGAGAAGAAGAAGGACCCACTCCATATATTATCTGAATACAATACTATCAAAAGAGGTCCCCAAGAAACTGCCTTGGACTACTGTGCCTGGTTTAATAATGTCTACAATGCTATTCCCCAAAATCTCAGACCCCCACCGGATCTAGCTTTATATACCTTCCCTGATGGGTTTGATTCAGATATGGCATATCAATTAAGGGAAAGGGCTCCCAGAACTTTAGCTGAAATGCAAGATATAGCAGTAAGTGTGGAAGCCAATCTGATAGCCAAGAGAAATAGGACAAGAACTGAGAGAAAGACCACTTTCAAAGAAGAGCCTTCAGGATGGGATCAAAAATTGGATGCAATAATCACTGGTATGCAGAGATTAGGTGACAGAGTAGAATCAGTTGAGAGGAAGTAATCATGGGAAGCATCACAGAATAATCCTGTTAGGAATCCTAATTTCAGACGAAACCAAAATCCTAATATTGGTAAAGCCAGTTCTGAACCAGAGATCAGGCCTCCGTTCCAAGAAAACTATACAGAAGCATCCACTTCTAATGAACAAATAGATGACACCCACATTAACCTAATGGGCCTGAATGATGATCAACAAGTTTTCCTAAGTCAAGAAGATCATAAGGATGATGATATTAAACAGTTTCAAACCAAGTCAGGTGAGTCATTCGACTTTAAACAAGGCTATGAAACAGCTGTTTATGAAGTTCATAAACAATACAAGCTAAGGAGCAGAACCATAAATGTGACACAGCCTGAGAAAACAAAGGACACTCCTCTGCCTAAGAAAACCATGGCCACAGAGCCAATTGACAAAACTGATTCTATTACAAAGGAAGTAACAGTTGAAGAAATAACTGAAACATCTTCCCCAAAACAACAAGCAATGGCTACATCACCCTTACAACCTAATATGAGCATTACCTCGCAGAAGATGAGTAAAAAGGACAAGCCTCAAGATCAGAGTGAAAACCAAGAAGAAAACTTGAACAAAAAAGAAAGGGTTGTCAACCACAACACCAAGGTACAATCTAAAAAACCTTTTGACTTAGAAGCTGAAATTGGAAAATTGAAGATAGCCATTCCCCTTTCAGAGCTAGCCAAGCATGACATTTATAAACAACAAATTAAAAAGTCCCTACAACTTACCCATAATAAAGATGATGTCAATGTGTTGGATGATACCCCATAACTACTTTTCGGTCCAGAGGTTGATGGAAAGACATCAGTTACAGGGATCTTACCTTTTGATGTCAGCTTGCATGTTCATGATAAAATATTACACAATGCAATGTTTGATTCAGGCACATCTCATAACCTTATGCCTAAATCAGTGATGGAGAGACGCAACTTAGACATTACAAGACCCTATAAGGACCTATTTTCATTTGACTCCAGCCAAGTTAAGTGTTTAGGATTGATAAAAGATCTATGTGTATCCCTGGTCCAGTATCCAAACAAAACAATCTTAATGGATGTTGTAGTTGCTGATATCCCACCCAAATATGGAATGTTGTTATCAAGATCATGGGGGGCTAAACTCCAAGGTTCCCTGCAATTAGACATGTCATATGCCACCATCTCAGTCTTTGGGCAACCCAAGAGGCTATATAGAGAGTCAGTTATGAAATACATGGTGAGCAGTGAAGAAAAGCCTCAGAATTTCCCCATTTATGCAGTCCATTCAGATATGGATTCCTTTATTCTGTTCAATGATGATACAAGCCCTGAGTGTGATAATAAATCAGTCACACTTGAACAAAACATGCATGAGAGTAAGCAACCAAGTCCCCTAGAGATCCAAATTGAGAAACCAATTGATGAGTCACTCCTAAAAAATAAACCAGATGAAAAACAAGAACTCCTACTTATAATCCCAAATTATAGAAAGAATGTTGAAAATCCCTTAAAACAGGAGATCTTATGGTTCCTTGAGTTTGATGGATCAGTCAATAAATTAGGGGCAGGAGCAGGGGTTTGGATACATAACAAACAAAACAGTCATGCAGAGGGCTGAGCCTACAGGTTAAACTTCAGGTGCACCAACAATATGGCAGAATATGAAGCTCTCTTACTAGGCCTCAAGCTAGTAAAATCCTTACAAGCCATAAAAGTTTCAATCCTAGGAGACTCAGACCTAATTATCCCACAAGTAAAGGGAAAGTTTGTCACAAATGACAAAAGACTGAGATCTTATAGGTCTGCTGCTACTGAAATACTAAATTCCTTCACTAAATTTGAAATTACCAAAATTCCTAGAACCCATAATCTTCATGCTCATAGTTTGGATACATTTGCAAGCACTTGTAAACTACCATTTGAACCCCAGCATTACTTTACAGCTGAGATAAAACATAGACCTTCTGTCCCAAACAATGTCAAGGATTGGCAAGTGTTTGAGGATGATACACAAATAAACAATTTCTTGACTTTGCAGCAAGAATTCTCAGGACTAAACATTGATACTGAGGCTGCAAGTGATTCACAAATACTAGGTGAACAGCACCAAACAAATATCTCACTCAAAACAGCAAATCAAATGCTTTGTTCAACAAACTTTGACTAGGAGAAAATACAAGAACTTGAACAATTACATTCTGAGGAAATAGCTGATGCTGAAGAGGAAGTTATACAATTGAAAGATAATTTTATTCCAACAGGCCTAGCTCCATTAGAGGACATTTTTGACTCAAATGATGTCCCTAGAAAACCAAAATTGCAGCCTCTTAATGTTGCCATTGAAGAGTGCAACATTGGAACTATTGAGAAGCCCAAGATAATAAAATTGTCTGCATCCTTACCACCTGATCAGAAGCCTAAATACATTGACCTCTTTAAAGAATTCCAAGATGTCTTTGCATGGAGTTATGAGGATTTAAAGTCCTATGACACCTCTGTCATCCAACACATAATCCCTCTCAAACCCAATCAAAAACCCTTTAAATAGAAATTGAGGAGAATCAATCCTATGTTTCTCCCTTCAATTGAAAAAGAGGTACAAAAGATGTTCAAAGCTGGCATCATAGCACCAATCAGGTTTTCTGATTGGATTTCAAATTTGGTCCCTACAAGAAAGAAAACTGGTGAAATAAGGCTTTGTGTTGATCTAAGGAACTTAAATCAAGTATCCCTAAAAGATAATTAACCCTTACCCAAGATGGATCACATCTTGCAAAGAGTAGTGGGGGCCTCAAGAATTTCTTTACTTGATGGATTCTCAGGTTTCAACCAGATCTTAGTTCACCCTGATGATCAGGACAAAACAGCATTCACAACCCCATGGGGAACCTTCAAATATGTCAAAATGCCTTTTGGGTTAAAAAATGCAGGAGCTACCTTTCAAAGAGCAATGGATATTGCTTTTGCCAAAGAGATTCATGACTTCCTTGTCATTTATTTAGATGACCTCACACCTTTCTCAAAATCGGACCAAGAATATTTAAGACATCTAAGACAGATATTCATAACTTGTAGGAAATATGGAATTTCCTTAAATCCTAAGAAATCCCTATTTGGTTTGGAAGAAGGCAAGTTATTGGGTCATATTATCTCAAAGGATGGCATTAGGATTGACCCAGACAGAATACAGGCCATCTTGCAAATGCCCCACCCAAGAAACATCAAAGAATTACAAGCATTCTTGGGGAAGATCAACTTCCTAATGAGATTTATCCCAAATTTGGCAGAATTGAGCAGATTACTCAATAACATGCTTAAGAAGTATTCAAAAGTCAAATGGACAGTAGAAGCAAATCAAGCTTTTGAAGGAATAAAATTGGCCCTTACCCAAACTCCAGTCTTAACAAATCCACAATTTGACAAAGAGTTTATCATTTTCTCTTTTGCCTCCCAGCATACTATTGTTGCTGTCTTATTACAAAAAGATGATCAAGGAAATGAGAGACCTATTGCTTTCTTTAGTAGAGCTCTTAGAGATGCACCCATGAAATATCAGATCATGGAAAAGCAAGGATATGCTTTGGTCAAAGCCATCAAAGACTTTAGGATTTATATCCTATACTCCCATGTTATAGCTTATGTGCCAAGTTCCAATGTGAAAGACATACTTACTCAAGAAAACTTAGAGGGCAGAAGAGGAAAATGGATTGCCAACATTTTAGAATTTGACATTGAAATAAAACCTACAAAACTAATAAAAGGGCAAGGTTTGGCCAAATTAATGTCTGAAACAAATTTCCAAGCCTTGGACATCAACCAACTGGACAGTGAACCGGAGCTGGCGACTCCAAAGATCAATGTAGCCTTTGAACAATCTCTGTGGTATTCTGATATCTGTTATATATTGAAAAACTTGTGTGCTCCCCTAGGATTGTCCAGAACTAAATCTAGGTTCCTAAAAATGAAAGCTTCAAGATTTTATGTCATGGATGGCAATTTGCTTTGGAAAAATCATGAGGGTATATTGTTAAACTGCTTAATTGAGAATGAGACTAACAATGTCATGAAAGAATTTCATGCAGGTGACTGTGGTGGACACTTGTATTGGAAGTCCACTGTGGATAAAATACTGAGGGCTGGTTACTATTGGCCCACTCTTTTCTCTGATGTCAAAAATTTTACCACTTCATGTCATAAGTGCCAAGTGTTTGATGGAAAGAGAAAGTTACTGCCACTTCCTTTGAGGCCTATTGCAACAGAGAGACCTTTTCAACAATGGGGCTTGGATTTCATTGGGGAAATTCATCCCTCATCTTCAGGCCAACATAGATGGATCCTCACAGCCACGGACTACTTCACCAAATGGATTGAGGCCATCCCTTGTAGACAGGCAAATGATTCAACAATCATTCAGTTTTTGGAGAATAACATATTGTCTAGATTTGGTTGTCCTGATAAGATCATAACAGACAATGTTGCTGCCTTTAGATCCAAGAAGATGGTCAACTTCTGCCACAAATTCCACATTACCTTGGGCCATTCTACTGCATACTATCCCCAAGGAAATGGCCTTGCTGAATCATCAAATAAAAGCCTTGTAAACATCATAAAGAAAGTGTTGGAAGAAAATAAGAAGAATTGGCATAAGAAGCTTGTGAATGCCTTATGGGCAGATAGACTAACAACCAAGAGATCCATAGGGGTCAGCCCATATGAGTTAGTCTATGGATTAGAAGCCAAATTTCCTTCATCACTAGGGATCCCTGTCATGAAACTTCTTCAAGAAAGCCAAGCTGAACCAAATGATGTGCAAAGAAGGGTTAATCAAATTATATGTTTGCAGCAAACTAGAGACCAAGTTTATAGCAGAGTTCAAGTTTTACAAGAAAAGTTAAAGAAAGCTTTTGATAGAAGAACTAAGGCTGAAGATTTCAACATGGGTGACAAAGTCCTTAAGTGGGATTCAAGAAGGGAAGATAAAGGAAACCATGGAAAATTTGATTCCCTTTGGAGAGGATCATTTGTCATCTAAGCAGTGCAAGGAAACAACACTTATTTCCTAAAAAATCTGGATGAAACTGAGTTGGATGAAGGTCCTGTGAATGGCAGGATGTTGAAGCACTATTTTGACTACTTTCCATGAACATAGCATGGCTGTTCCCCTGTACATAATCTGTTGTATATAATGTTTTCTTTCAGCATGTGAATAGCTCACTTTGAAAGGTCTTGCAGAATCAGGAAAGGACTTTTAGTTCAACAAGTTCCACAAGTATGACAGAGCACAATTTTGAGATTTCAAAGAGGAAAACTCCAAGGTTTGGTGAAAGAAGTCAAGGGACAAGGCATTCTGACCTACTGTTCTTGGTCTTTCAAATGGAAAAACCATCCCCATGTGGAGCCACTGTTAGATACCTATACGAATAGGTTTCATATTTCATGATTGGCAAAGAAAGTTTCAAATATGCTCTGCTTTGATGATGCAAACATCCCATATTTTCAAGAGAAGGTAATATGTGTACATAGCCTGATATTGACTAAATTTTGGATGGGTGATCCAACAGCTTAATCTGGATCATGCCATGTTTAAATTTCTTTTTGTAGAATAGAGAAAGAAGTCTGTCCAAACTGTTCAATCTTGGAAGACCAGTAGTTAGGTAGAGAATTAAGGTTCCCAACTGCTTAATCTGGGACCTTGGAAGCAATAAGGGCAGTTCTAGATAGAAAATCAAAAGAAAAAGCCAAAAGAAAAGAAAAGGCACATGAGGGTCTGCAAGTCTAAGTGCACCCTCCATGAAGAAACAAAAAATGCTAGGCAAGTTAATGGGTAGGTAGAGGGGTTGTAGAAATGTTATTCCTTTCAATTGAATTTTGCTGGTCTAACACAAAGGAAACATCAGTGGATAGAGAACTTCCTCTTCTCTATCATCTTGCAGCAATACAAAGAAGCATGTCTAACTTCCTGTTCCCCCCCCCTCACATTCATTGCTAACATCCCATTACCAGTTATGTTCATGAAAGAAAGTCAAGGTCTTATGGTGGTTCTTGTTTCTTTAAAAGCCACATTTCTTGTCTAAAATTCTTTTCATTTTGATCTACTCCCTAAACTAAGTTGATTCCATATAAAACTTAGTGTTTCCACTCCTCATCCACCTCTTCCACTCATATTAACCCCTAACTTCTACTATTTAACTCCCTATACCCCCTATTCCCCTATTACTATGTAAATTATGCAAAGAAACCCCGAAATACCTATGTATCCCCTTCCCCGAGCATTATAGCTCTAAGTTTGATTTAAATTGGTTTAAGCGCTAAAAAATTATAGCGCGACCCAAAAAGTGCTCATACATTAATCCTGGGATTAATCCATGATCCGCTTGGATTAATAACCTTAATCTGGTTTTGATAATAAACCTGCGCATAACCCATTTTTCCCGTAACACAGTTAAAAAACCCACTTTTCCAATGTTTTGCCGGGCGCGAATTTCACCAAATAATATTATTTTATATGCCCGCCCGCTTCCGTATCGCCCTGGCATCTGATTGACCCGTCGACCATCGGATCTGGACCTTCCCATCCGACGGCCCATATCCATATCGGGTCGGCCCCGACGACCGTAAGTTATTGCCCGAGAAATTGTCAGAGGGTGATGTCAGGCCTCTGCCACGCGTCACCCCCATATTCTCTCGGGCCGCCCTCTGATAATACTCCGTATCCAGAGTGGTCCGAGAACTTACCACTTACCACTTCTAGTTTCCGCTGACCAGTTGCGCTCACGTCACGTCCTCGTCACCGCCACGTCGTGCACACGTCATGCCACATCGCCGCCGCATCAGCGCCCCCGTCAGACAATGCTCTGACCTGTCCGCCACCTCACCATTCCCCGTGGACCACTCACAGGCCGCCACGTCACTCGATGACGTCACCCGACCCTGACCCCACCTGATGATGTCATGCTGACATCATCCAAAAAAAGCGCCAATATCCCAAAAAGTCCATATTTTTGCCGAAAATCGCGGTTTTTCTTACTTTTTGCAAAACAAAAACTGTTCCGCTCTGCATGCATACTACGACCGTTAGCCGCCAACCTGCAGAAACCAATACAAAGACCGTGGGCGCATCCATTACACCTGCATTTGTAACCATTGCCGGCAATTCATAAGGTATTTATCCAAATCGCTCCCTCCGCGCCTGGTTTTGTCCATAATTCTCCAAAGATAGCTTAAAAAGAGTGAAGAACACTGTAACTACCAGCAAACCTCCAGTAACCAGTGTCTATTTTCAATTGTTGGGTCGGAATTCCTTTGCAGAACCCGCATTTAGCCAAATTTTCCCAAATTCACCAACAGTTCGCGCATTCGTGAACTTACGACCCGAGCTCCGCTAATTCACCGTGAATACAGTTTCACTAGGCCTGGCATTTACTCTATCAGTCCTCTGTGCAGTATTTCAATTGTTGGCACTACCAGTTACCTTCAGTTCCTCTGTAATTCACCTCTCTGACTCCAGAGATATCCCTCTGTGTTGTTTTGCCCACTGAAACCAGTTCTAGTACAAGTCTTAGTACTACTTAACCATGGAAACACAAGTAGCCCTGAATATTCAACCTCTGAATGCTCCACAAAGAGAGATAGAATGGAAGGCCCTAGGAGATAAAGATTATCAGATGATAGACTTGTTCTCAATGAATTCTAAATTTAATATTCATATGCTAAATGAATTAAAAGCTCAACACCTCAGTGGAGCTGATATTTTAGGGATTTGGGACTCCAACTTGCCCATTTACAACCTCCCTCAAGTCATTTCCCTTCCAGACTTGATACATAGATGCTGTGAATGCTATGATCCATGTCAGAGAGCTGTTCTTAGTCCCACAGACTCAGTCTTATTCCACATCACCCCTAAGGCCATAAATGAGATGCTGCACTTTCACTCTGCAAGACCATTGACTCCTCTCTCCATGTTGGACTTATTAAAGAAGGGGGGCAACCTGCCCAGTGCCCAAATCATAAAAATTAATCAGTTATTTATTCAGCCAAGCTCTGAAGCTCTGAGAACACCTCCTATTGGACATCCATATCTAAATGACTTGGGAAAGATGCTGGTGGATTTGATCAGCTATGTCCTCGGGTACAAGGGAGTTGAGGATGTTGATGACACCATTATGGCCATGCTGTCCATATTTTCTCCCGGGAAGCCTCCTTCTGTGCACTATGACTATGCTGAGTATATTGCAAACAAGATTCATGAGCAACTGATGAATCTAGAAAGGGAAAAGGTGTTCAGATACACCTCATACATCTATCATCTGTTCCTATTTTATCAACCAGACGGTTTCCCTATTCCTCTCAAGAAACTTGATGCCCAGGGAAATCCAAGGTCTGTAGTATTTTGGACCTCAGTTTTTCATTGCACCTCCCGTTCACCATACACATACTGTGAATTCATAGACCTGTTCATTCATCCAGCTTTGACCTTGTTATATGGTGTTCGTCCTCCAAGGTTGACTGATGAAATGCAAAGAATTCTTCATCTCTCTAAGTCCTACAGCATTGGTGACTGGTACTTTTACCAACACCACACAGTAATCAGAATATATGGCTGTGAGTTGGACCCTTATAGACTGCCAAGGTATGTCCCTATGAGACTCTTTTCCTTGGAGTATTTCAGGCAATTTGGAAATGCAGACATGATCCATTTCCATAGTAAAAACAAGAAGGTGCAATTGAAGGTCAGGAACCAACTAGGCCCTTTTCTTTACAACATAAGGGAGGAGGGATGGAAGGAAGCAGATGGCATGCTAGAGGCCCTCAGATTGGAAACCAGTTTTCGCTGGGTACCCTATGACCCTAATCATTTCATTTCTCTCAGGAGGGTAAAACATAAATTGGGTGGCTATTCTCATGTCAGATTGCCTCACATTGAGAAGTATGCCAACTTATTGAGTTGGAAAGAGGGCACCCTAGAAGAGCCAATTACTAGAGACAAAATGATACAAAGAGAGGCAAAGAATATTGAAAAAGAGGCTGACTTGGAAACTTGTGGACAGGTTTCCTCTTCACATCAAAGGTAACTTGGAGCAGCTGCCTCATCTTCTACAGCACATCAGCAAGCAGCCAAAGATACTTATTAGGCTTCCAGCAAAGGCAAAGAGAAAGAGATGGAGCCAGAACATCCACCTCATGAAGAAGTACAGCAGCAAAAAGAACAGCAAAAAGAGGGGCAACCAATACAACAGCAAGAACAAACGGCTGGAGCCCCAATATCCACTGAGCAACAGGCTCAAGAGAATGTGCCTCCTAGGCAAGAAAAGACAGTGGAGGCCTCAGTGATACAAACTCCACAAAAAGAAGAAAATGGAAAAAAGAGGGATAGAGAGAAGGAGACTCCCCTCACCACATCCATAAATCAAGGGGAGAAAAGGCACAGAATGAATCCCCTCTCTGAGGAAGAAATGCCTATTGGTCAATCTTTGGGCATGGGCCCACCGAGTATGGAGGCATCTGCAAGTTCCTTTCAGCAGGAACAAGAAAGAACAGTTGTAGGAGAAGTCAGCTCCTCAAGCCACCAAAGGGGAGCTGAAACAGGCATCAAACAACAATTCATTGATATCAAAAAGAGGAATGAGCCACTCAAGGTGCAGCTCTACAACCACTTATTAAAGATGGCTCCTACAAACCAGCAGAGGTTGATGTCTGCATATGATGTACATGAGGGCAAAATGGTAATGAGTCATTTCATGCCAACCATGCTGCAGCCACAGTCAGCTGCAGACTACATAAGGACCAACCTTGAGGTCCTTGCAAAAGACATCCACCCCATGGATCAGATTGAATTACACAAGCAAACGGGTGAGATGGTATATGCCACTCTGGCAGACAAAACTTTGGTGAATTATAGGCTGGGAAATAGCCTAAATAACACAGTTGCCCAACTTGAGTTGGAGAAAGCATCCTCCCAGGAAAAGGACAACCGAATCAAAGCGTTGGAG
This sequence comes from Pinus tabuliformis, assembly GCA_031772625.1. NCBI lineage: Eukaryota > Viridiplantae > Streptophyta > Pinopsida > Pinales > Pinaceae > Pinus > Pinus tabuliformis. Next base: position 80,931,378 of record CM062810.1, on the reverse strand, counting down.
GATATCATCATAGAGCTTGGGCATGATCCCAAGGACATCAAGGTTGTACAAGCGTTGTTGAAATTAAGAGATGCAGATATGGCAGCATTGAGAAAAATGATCAAGATCCCAGCAACTCTTCATCCTCAGACAGAAGAGGTTGCCCAGCTAAGGCATGACCAAGATGCAGCAGCTATGATAGTATCATTATACAAACAGCTGATCCAGACACAGGAGAAATTGGGAGAGTCAGAGGCTGCGCTGCAGGCAGCCCTACAATAGAAGGAAGGAGGCCAAACATCACAGCCCCCTCCACAAATAATCAACCTTGAGGAATCTCCTCAAACTACTGCTCCTCCTACAGAGCAGACAGCTCAAACAACGCCATCTACATCAACACCAGCACCAACAACAGAGCAGGCTCGAAGCCTTGATATGCAGAAGCTAAAGAATGAAATTCAGGCCTTAGAAGCCCAAATGGCAGAGTTAAATGAAGCCAGGGAGAATTTGGCTAAGCTCAATGAAAAATATGACAAGTCAAAACAAAGCATAGCTGAAAAGGGAAGAGAGGTGAAGGCTCTCAAAGAGAAGATAAAGGAGCTGGAGAAAGAGCTTACCCTTGACAAAGTGGTGGCTCAGCTCAAGACAGTTTTATGGGCCAACATTGGCCAATCAATCACAGATCAATGGCAGTATATTGAGACCATTCATGAGCAAATGGAGCTCATAGACAAAGCACACAGGGAAGTCCAGAGAGCAAGGGCATCTCTAGGCAATATGCCTGAGATAGACAAAAGAATGATTAACGTTCTAAATAACCGTACAGGTCCTCAGCTGGCAGCAATAGGAATCCCTAACAGAACTGAAACTATCCTGCTGATAAAGAGGGTTGTTACATTGAGAAGCCTGGTACAAACACTGGAAAGAAGAAGCCAGGACATGCAGACAGAGGTAAACAAATTTATGGACAAGTTTGCAGCATTACAAAGCAGAGGTCTCCCTGGCTTACTGAACAGTGCAGGGAAACTACTTTCACATGAGAACTATGCTAAAAGGGTCAATACATTTGCTACCAATCAGATCACTGAAAGACCAAGTACCTCAGAGGAAACAGGGCCAGCATCTGGGCAAAGTCTCTATAACAGAGTAGAGAACTTATTTTTCATTATGAATGAGATCAAACATTTGTTTGAAGTGCCTCCAAACTTCTACAAATATACAGAGGCAGATGAGACCTTAGATGCAATTTTGAGACATCAATTGCCCACACAGGAATGGTGGACCAAAATGATACAGTTAATACTGTGAACAAGAGCCTCTCAGCAAGTTTTTTCATCAAAAAACATAAGTTATCATGTACAGGAAAATTTGATGCATTCAGTATGAATGGAGAAGAAAGGATTGAGCCAACTCAGCAAACCAATTCAGCCACCAGAGCAGCACTGACAGTTACAGATGACAGGGCCGAGAAAGCTACAGCATGACAGAGCATAAAGACACATCAATCAACATTTATTCAGAACGCTCAACCGACTCAGTGGCCTCCAAAGGTCAAAAAGTCTTTTGACAGAATTAAAAAGCATTCATTTTGTATTTAAAGAGCAGCAATAACTTCCTTATCTGCTATCCTGTAAAGTTGGTAAACATATTTACTTCTCAAGTGACTCAGCGGTTCAGATATTTTGTGTAACCGATTGTATATATTCCCCCTCGCATAAGCTTGCAGGGGTTGTTGATTTTCTCTGGAAGACATCCTATGTTGTAAATATTCAGAGTTTAATACAAAGAGCTGATGGAATTTCGAAAGTCTTGAGTTGTTTGATGCGTTATGGTGTGTTTGTTGAATGCCACAGGATTCTGTGTATTTCATAATACAATAAGTGTCTTTAACCTCTTCGTTATGTATTTCATTCCTTCATAATCCATTCATGTTCTATGTTCTGCAAGTTTGATAGCAAAGAAAAAGAATAGCTTTCAGGATTTATTCATGGAATACCCTGAGCTCAATCTATGCTGTTATGAATGTTTTTCTTCAGTTATAGTTATGATAGTGTAATTCTTAATTGCTGCACCTTCAGACTATAATTTTCATAGTGATCTTTGTTCAGGAATTCAAGCTGCTCCTGTGCAATATATCTCATCCTCAAACCACCAGTTTAGTGGGAAATTCTTAATTGCTTTCCACTGGCTAATCATATTTCATTTCCACAATATTAAGTTTGTTTCATGGAATATTCAAAAGGCCCTGCAGTTTAAACAATCCCACTCAAGCATTTCAAACAACCCACTGCCACAGACTCCATTGCCCAATGGACTAGAACTGTCTGAACATTTCACCTTACGTACTAAAAGACATCATTCAACCAAAATTCAAACCAAACCCTCACCTCATATCTAGCCTAAAATCTTCACAAAGCAATGCTAAACTTAAAGAGAGAGCCCTCTATGATTATAGGTAGGCTAGGACTTATAATCCAAAGCTTGGTTAGTGGTTACCCCGGCCGTATTCCCTTGGGAGTCAAAGGGAACAACCTGGGTGTTAACAGGAGGATTATAATTCATCAGAGTTCCAAGAAAAGGTTGATCGTACACTCACTTCCACCTCTGTTTAGAGATTGAGAGTGTAGACCATGCCAACCACCAAAAAAACGCAGTTTTACATGTTCATGCAAGCTTTAAAGTCATATTTCCATTGGTAGAAGTGTCCATGCATTTAGATCTTGCGCAATAACTCCTTGTTTCAGCACCATGCACGATTTCTCTCTTAACTTCCATCGCTGTTCTTTGGTTTTTAATAAAACAGTTAGAATAGGTTGATGAATTCTCAGTTTTGTGCAAGACAGAGGTGATTTGTTTCATTTACACTACGCAGCACCACTTTATCACTTCCTTATCCTTCTCAGCCATGCCTAAGCCATCTCCTTACCTCCCAGCTAGATCCTTGGCTCACCAACTCTTCTATTATCCACGTTGTTTTATCTTTTCGACCTTCCATCGCCTCTACCCTTCTATCGACCAACCAGCTTTACACACCCTCTCTCCATCTCATCTCTCTGTCCATAAGCCATCACAAGCTCCCCTATCATCCTACCTATCCACCCATACAGCTCATTCACTCCTCCATCACCCAAAACTCCGACTGCAGAACATCCTGTAGAAGTTAGCAGACTTCCTATAGAAATCCCGAGCTTCCTGTAGGATCCCCTGCAGACATCCTGTAGAAGCTTGAAAACACGGTTTCCAGGCACCTGAACGTTGTGAACTTCTGTGGAATGATGTTAGGGATCCCCTGGAACCTCTCAAAGTCCTCCTGACCTTTCCTAAGCCTTCCTCCCCTTGAACTACCCCTGCACAGTCAAGACCCAGTAAGAAGAACAGTCATAATAACTCCAACCACTTGAGCAAAAATACAAAAACATGTTCTCTTCAGATGAAAGTAGTTTAAACTCATGCATCTCATCTCACTAGAAGTAATGGCATCATTTTTAGAAGTTGCATTCCCACTATTGCATCGTAAGGATTAAGCTGGTCAGATTAGGGTTTACTAGGGTTTCCATGTTTGGTTGGCTTTCAGCTCATTCTTGCAAAGTAGGTTAATGTCCTTTGAGATAGCTTTCATTCATCACTTAAAAAGCTTCTTCTGAGAACATATAGAAGTTGGCTTGAGCCCTAGCGGACTTGTGCCAACTGACCAAGTGACAGCTGCGACAAGAGCTAGTACTTGTGCATACAGCACCGTCGCTTCCACGTTTGTTACGAACTACCGGGTTGATAAAATTAGAGAAGGAAGCTCCAGGAGTTGTAGCATTATTGCTACAATACTGGAGCCCACCATCTTTTTGGCGCCGTTGCCGGGGAAGCGTCAGAGTATTAGTAATTTTTCCTTTTCTTCTATTTTCCTACTCTCGCCTTCTGCCAAGTAGTTTATTTCATTTCCATTCTGCAAAAGTAGCATAGACATTTCCTGCTTTCATAGATTAGCATTTCAATTCCGCAATTTCAATTTTGCAAGCATAGATTAGCATTTCAATTCTGCGAGCGTAGACTAGCATTTCCATTCCTGCAATTCCATTTGAGCAAAGTAGATTAGTTCTTTCCTGCTTTCATTTCAATTCTGCATTTTTATGTCAGCAAGATAGTTAGTTGTAGATCAATCTGTTTCAGTTTTGCAGGTACCATAGAAAAAACAAAAGCAATCAAAAAAGTCTTTCCATTTCATGCCTCATAGGAATCGAGATAAAACAGGCAAATTCTTACCCAACACCCCCACCACATCACTGAGTCACCCTTCTCTCTTCTTCAATGACAGTGATCCAAAAGAACCTATAGGTGAACCTCCTGAGATATACGAAGATCCTATAGCAGAAGAAGAATTAGAGACCATCCCATCTGAAGCTATGGCTGACAATAGAGGAGAAGATGAGAGAATAGAAGGTGCCTTCCCCATCCGCGAAACCAATGGAGACATGAAAATGAAAAACATTAGTCCCTCCGCTCTACCTCACTTCCATGGACTGACTACTGAAGATCCTGATACCTTCCTGTTTGAGTTTGATGTCCTTTGTCGAACCTATGACTATACTGAAGATGAGCAGAAGCTGAAACTCTTCCCTTCAACTCTTAAGGATGCAGCATTACGCTGGTTCATGGGCTTACCTGGGAATAGTATCACCACTTGCGCTCAGATGCAGCAAGATTTCAATACCAAGTACCGGGACTACTGTAGGTCCAAGGAAACCAAGGGAGAAATCTTTCGGATGACCATGGGAAATGATGAGTCCGTAGAGGATTATGAGGAGAGGTTCCAACTTAGCTATAAACGGGCCAGGTGCACACTTGACCCTGAAGCCCTCAAGTTGGTCCTGCTCCGAGGAGTCCCTGAAGACCTCTTAGATACCCTTCACATGTTAGCTGGGGGAGATATTTACCAACTGCCTTATGAGGACATCAAGACTGTATTTAGAAACCACTCTAGGGCAGCCCGGAAATGAGGTAGAGGAAACCTCCTCTCAGCTGGTATTCCTTTCTCCAAGCATGAGTTTGCAAATCAATTAGAAGATCTTAAGAGTGAGGTGAGACAGACCATTTCCATGCAACTTGACACATTCAGGATCCAGCAGAAAAAGGAAGAAGCTGAGAGGGACTTGGCTATCTTCTACTCTAGATGTACAAGGAGACACCCTAAGAACGAATGCCCATTGCATTCAGGTGAAGTGTGCTTCGTTTTTGAGGAGGACCATCCCACAAATCAATGTCCAACCTTACCTGGGCTTAAAGCCATGTACCAAGGGATAGAACCCCCCACTGAACCTCTCTATTTCCTCAACCAAAGGAGGCCACAAGGACCTAGACCTTACCAGCAGGGGATGCAAGGGGCACCCCAAGCTTATTACAGCCCCAACCAATCGACTCCTATGCCTTCCTGGGGTCCCCCTGCTCATCCTTCCTGGTCTATGCCTCCTCCATGGTCTTATCCACCTTAGTACCCTACTCAGCCCACTACTCATTCATATCACTCACATGCCCAGCCACAGCCTCAGTGGAATGCACCTCAGTCGGGGTGGAGGCCCCAGTACAACACTCCTCCCGCCATTTTGCCTCCACCACCAGTTCAAGCTCAACCACTACCTCCTGCTCCTCCAAGGCAACCTCAAATGCCTGCTCAACCGAACCCGAACCCCAGCAATAGACAGGCCCAGCAGGTATACACTGGGGAAACATCATGCCCTACCTATGCTGTGGAGATCCAGGAGATCAATCTTCGATCTGGAAAGACTCTTCCGGATCGCCAACCTCCTCCCCCAGAGGACGAGGAGGACAAACAGGAAAGTGAACCAAAGGCTATTCCACCCTTTCCTGAGAGGCTAACAGCCACCACACAACCCAACCCAGAGGAGGATGAGCTTCAGGGAGAGCTCAAGCAGTTGTGTGTGAAAATACCACTTCTCCAAGCCATCAAGGATGTGCCAATATACAACAAACTGGTTAAGGAAAAGTGTTTCAAACACCCAGGCAGGCGAAAGAGAGATGCTTCAACCATCAATGTCTTAGGACAACTGTCTGACCTTATGTTAGGACAAGTCATCTGCCCAAAGTACCTAGATCTTGGAAGTCCTGTAGTAGATGTCCACATCAATGGCACCATCATACCTCACACCTTGATTGATATGGGGGCTGCCATTAATGTGATGACCAGGGATACCATGCTCAAACTCAATCTTCAGGGTTCCTTGAGGAAGACCTCGACAGTCCTGCAACTAGCAGATCGCTCCACCGTGACTCCCGAAGGGATTGTGGAGGATGTCTTGGTCTCCGTCGACTCTTGGGAATACCCTGCAGATTTCTTGGTTCTGCAACCCAAGGCAAAGCTTACTGGATATCCTCTTATTTTGGGAAGGCCTTGGTTAGCCACTGCAGATGCTTACATAAGTTGTCGTGCAGGAAACATGACCATAAAAAATGGTCCTATGTCCAAGCAGCTAGTCCTATACCCTCCTGCCCAACCCTCCTTAGAGAATGACTTACCACTGTGGTTGGAGGAAGGGGAAGAGGATGAGGTGTACTCAGCACCTTTGTGCACCCTAGACACCACTAGAAGAGACCCCCCAACCGAGGATGACTTGATTGAGACCTTGATCTAGAATCCACCTTCCAGTGCACTATCCTTAGAGAAATTGGTGGAGGATGCCCAAGCCAGCACCTTAGTGGACCTTTGTGCCACCAACCCTCTCACTCCCAGAGTCAAGAATGTGGAGTTCGGCCCTGAGAGAACGTTAAAGATCAGCTCCTCCCTATCTCCTTCCCAGGAAAAGGAGCTGTGTAGCCTGTTGGCCAGTCATCTAGATGCTTTTGCTTGGAGCTATAAGGAGATGAAAGGAGTCCATCCTTCGGTCTGTACCCATCACATATACATCAAAGAGGATTGTAAACCAGTTAGGCAACCTCAGAGGAGAATGAATCCAGCCCTTAAGGACATTGTCAAGGAAGAATTGCAAAAACTGTTGGATGCCGGATTCATTTACCCCATCTCAGATAGTGAATGGGTGTCCCCTCTGGTGTTGGTTCCCAAGAAAAATGGGAAGTGGAGAATCTGTGTGGACTACTGAGAACTGAACAAAGCTACCAAGAAAGACCATTTCCCTCTACCTTTCGTAGATCAAGTGTTGGATGGACTGGCAGGAAAGAAGTTCTTCTCTTTCCTGGATGGGTTTAGCGGGTACAACCAAATCCAAATCAGCCCGGAAGACCAAGATAAGACCACCTTCACTTGTCCTTGGGGTACCTTTGCCTACCGAGTTCTTCCCTTTGGGCTATGCAATGCTCCTGCTACCTTCCATAGAGCTGTCTTGAGCATCTTCTCGGAGCTGGTCCATGATGCAGTGGAAATCTATATGGATGACTTCACTCCTTATGGGTCCAACTTCCAGGAAGCATTGTCCAATATGGGAAAGGTCCTAACCAAATGCATTGAGATGAACCTGTCCCTTAGTCCTGAAAAATGTGAATTCCTGATGACTGAAGGGACCGTGCTAGGCCATACCATTTCTTGCCAAGGGTTACAAGTGGATCCTAACAAAATTGCTCTCATCAAGAAGGTTCCACCTCCCCAAAAGGTAAGGGATGTTTGGAGTTTCTTAGGATTAGCAGGGTATTACAGGAGATTCATTAAAGACTTCAGCAAGCTAGCCTCGCCATTGTTTGGCCTGTTGGCAAAAGATGTGGAGTTTAAATGGACTGACGATTGTCAGAGGGCTTTGAATGAATTAAAGGACAAGTTGGTGTCAGCCCCAATCTTGAGAGGTCCAAACTGGGCCCTACCTTTCCACATCCACACTGATGCCTCGAACAAAGCCATAGGGGCAGCTTTAGGACAAGTTGAACAAAAACTTCCATATGCCATTTACTTTGTTAGCAAAAACTTGTCCAAAGCTGAACTGAATTACACTGTAACCGAGAAAGAATTCTTGGCTGTGGTCCATGCACTGAACAAGTTTCGACATTATATTACTGACTATCAAACCTTTGTACATACGGATCATGCTGCAATTAGATATTTAATGAATAAACCAGATGTGAATGCTCGTATTATTAGATGGTTACTTTTGTTGCAGCAGTTTGATTTGACCATTGTTAACAAACCAGGTAAAGAAAATGTTGTTGGTGACTTTTTATCTAGATTGGATTTGTCTGCAGATGAGGATGGAACAGTGGATGACCAGATGCCCGATGAACATCTGTTTGCTATCTCAGTACTCTCTCCATGGTTTGCTGATATAGCAAACTACCTTGTTTCAGCACAGTTCCCTCCGCACCTATCTTCAAGAGAGAAGAGCAGAATCATCAAAAAAAGTGCCTCATTTACTTGGATCGGGGGCAATCTGTTCAAGCTTGGCCCTGATCAGATCTTAAGGCGTTGTGTAAGGGAGGAGTAAGTCTTTGATATCCTCCTCACCTGTCATGATGGGCCTTGTGGAGGACATTTTGCAGCAAAGAGGACTGCCTTCAAAATCCTGCAGGCAGGCTACTATTGGCCCACACTTCATCAAGATGTCAGAAGGTATATCAGCCAATGTGACCGATGCCAAAGAATGGGGAAACCGACTCAAAGGGATGAGATGCCTCTCCAACCTCAAGTGACTCTTGAGCCATTTGAGAAGTGGGGTATGGATTTTGTGGGTCCAATCAACCCTCCTTCGAGGCAAAGGTCTTACATCATTGTGTGCACTGACTACCTGACGAAGTGGGCAGAGACTAAATAAATCAAGGAAGCAACAAAAGAAAATGTGGCTGAGTTCTTAAGGGAGAACATCTTCTACAAATTTGGCTACCCAAGAGAGCTGGTCACCGATCAAGGGAGCCAGTTCACATCCAACTTAATTGAAGACCTACTGGCTCATCACAAAATCAAGCATAGGACTTCCACCCCCTGTCATCCACAGGCAAATGGGCAAGTGGAAGTCACCAACAGAGCATTGGAAGGGATTTTGACTAAGGTGGTGAGCAGTAGGAAAGATTGGGCAAATCGCCTGGTTGAGGCCACATGGGCTTACAACACCACCTGGAAGACCACCACCGGCTCCACACCTTATGAGCTGCTCTATGGGAAGAAAGCTTTGCTGTCCATGAATTTGAATACAACACTTTGAGGATGGCAGCTCAGCTAGACCTAGATCTCAGCCATGCACAACAAGAAAGGTTATTGCAGCTGAATGGACTGGACGAGCACCGGATGCAGGCCCTCCTTCACTCAGAAGTGGTTCAACTTCAGAGAAAGGTGTGGCATGACCAACACCTCCATGACAAGCAATTCCAGCCAGGAGATTGGGCACTGTTGTATGACTCCAGGCACAAAGATTTCAAGGGGAAGCTGAGAACCAGATGGCTGGGACCATATGCAGTGGAAAAATGTCATGACAATGGATTTGTTCTTATTCGGACCATTGATGAGGAAGCCATCCCCATGCTTGTCAATGGGCATCGATTGAAGATCTACAGGAAACCTCTCTCAAGGCAAGAGTTCATCAAAACTATGGAGAAATCAGTGTTGGTCATAGAGAAGGGTTCTGCCTCTGCTTTGGGCATACCCTGAAAGATCTAAAAAAAGAAAAAATAAAGAAAAAATAAAAAAAATAATAAAGATCCTTGGGTGAAAACCTTTCTGAGGCTCCCAAGGCAGGTGGTAGGGGTGAAAACCTCATTGAGGCGCCCCTATTGTCTTTCAAAAAAAAAAAAAAAAAGAGATTTGAAAAAAGATCCTTGAGTGAAAACCTCTCTGAGGCGCTTAAGGCAGATGGCAAGGGTGAAAACCTCATTGAGGCGCCCCTGCTATCTTTCAAAAAAAAGAAAAAAAGAAAAAACAATATGCAAAAAAGACAGGGACAACAAGTTTATAATGTGGAAATGCATGCAGGTTGCAGGTGTTCTATGAAGGAGAGGAGGTCTCTCAACTCAAAGCCAAGGATCCTTATCATGCTGCCAGGAGACCTCACCAGCACCTCCTCCAAGAATACTCATCTTCTCCAAGGTATGGGCACGATTTCATCACAGCTTAAGTCTTCTACAGGAAGATGCAGAATTTCTACAGGAAGGTGCAGACTTTCTACAGGAAGGTGCAAACTTTCTACAGGAAGTTCTGTATTTCTATAGGAAACTTCCTGTAGAAGTTCGGGACGGCCCAGAATTCATTGTATGAGGAGATCTAACGACCAAGGATCGGTTTGGACGCATGCAAGCTACTGTTGTCACCCTTACACACTGCTGTCACCTCTTTCTACCACCCTGTCGACATGCAATGAAGTTACCTGCACCATCAAAGCAGATCATTGAGTTATCATGAGAAAGCAATTTTTAAGATGAAAAAAATGCTGAGATGTCATACCATATCCATCCCAGCCATCCATGAGCTCTGTGAGCGTGATCGTGAGGCCACTGCCTTCGTCGTGCAGCATGCACCCGAGGAGGAAAAACTGCTACAGGACATCCTGCAGGAGTCCCGTAGCAGTTAAGCCCGCTAGAGTGTACACCATTCACAGCGCTTGCCACATGCAATGAAAACGCGGGCGCATGCAGCTGAAGCATCAAATTCATCATCAGCGGCCTGTGAATATGAACCTCCGGGCCTGTGCAAATCCACCAGCAGCAAATAAATCCACTCATCGTCGTCCAAGAACTGAAAAATCGTGTTGCGGCCACACAGGTAAGTGCCTCGACCCTTTCTTCCATCGAATTGCATGAATTTTACATTGAAAATGTTTGCAAGTGTGAAGTGAATGGGTTGAGCGGTTGTATGGCCATTCGACTGGCCTCGTCGACCAGTTAGTGGTCTAGTCGGACGTTTGGGCAGTGGTCGTGGCAAAAGAAACGGGCAGTGCACACGTGAGAGCAATCCCGTCGGGAAAAACAAGTTTTAACAGAAGTGACGGCGGCGGATCTGCGGGGAATGATGTGGCAGTAAGGGAACTCATAGACGAATGATGGAGTGACGTCGTCCAACGGTCCGGCAGGGACAACTCACCCCCGCGCCACGGATTCCGCCGAATTCAAATCTAATCGGCTAGATTGCCACCCCATGCATTTATCATTCACCGTTTGAGACTCGAGTGATCATCCGGATCCCTCTGCAGCTCGACACTCCAAGTATTTGGCCATTCGAACGCCTGTGAAGCAACACCAAGAGCGCAGACCCACTGCAGTATCCTCCAGAATTCGCGCGCTGCTCCTACAGGAAAGTTGTTTCTACAGGAAATCGAGTTCCTCACGTCAAAAGGTGGTGGATTAAAAAGGTAAGCCTGAACTCTCCATGCAATTGGTTTTGAGGGTGGCAGAATCGACGTCTACAGTCTAGTCGTAGAAAATTTTTGCAAATATTGTCTGCCGTTGCATGAATTGTCGTCCTACAGGATGTCAGTGTAATTAAGCTGTGTTAAGGTCCTCAGGAGATAAGCTTCGTGAATTATATGCATGACAGAGGTGTAATTCTACGCTCTGTCCCAGTAGGCCAAATTTCTTCCGCATTCGCCACCTCTAGCTAACGCAACAGCTTTTCACCATGCCGGGTGGGTTCATCAGAAGGGAACCAATTGATTCAACGAAGTCAAGAGAAAATCCTGAGGTGGTGGAGCTCTTCATGCGAGCGCAATGGATATCCTTCTGTGGTAAATTGCAGGGCTATGACGACGAGGTGGCAGAGGAGTTTTTGCAAGCTCTGAGGCCGAAATCCAAAACATTGGCCACCGTTAACTTTAGGGGTTTGAGTCTCCGACTCACCCCACAATTCATCAGCCGAGTTACTGAGCTCCCAATGGGATTACCATGGGATAAAGAAGAAAGGAAATTGGGCCAACAGGCTAAGAAAGAATTCTTTCCACCAGAGGAGGAATTCTCAGAAGATAAAAATGGGGTTCGTAGAACCAGTTTACTGCCACCATGGAATGAATTTAGCCTGCAGATTATGAAGTACATCACCTACGAAGGCCGTTTTAGCATTGTATATGGGTACCATTTTCGGTTACTCATTGAATTAAGGCACCAGATGGATCTACCCGTATAAAAAAAACTCAGTCTCCCCTACTTTCTACTACAGTCTCTGATTGAGTGTGCCACCAAGTTGAAAGAAGGCACACCAGACCAGGTAGCCCACCATGGACTCATCAAACTCCTCGTGGAGGATGCGCTCCACACGTACAAGGTTCCTCTCTCATGGGAAGCCTTCAGAAATTTGACCAAGGATGGTGATATAAAGATGCTGACCGAAGAGCTCGGTTCATCTAGCAGTGAGGAGAAAGAGTCAGTGCCCACAGCGAAGAAAGAAAAAGGCCAGAAGACCCCGACCACGGAGCAGAAGAAAAAGCAAGAGAAGAAACAAGAGAAAAAGGGTGCCAAAGAGAAAGATGACACACCCATTTTGACGCCAAGAGAGAAAATATTGCAAAGCAGAGTGGACAAGGTTGAGAAGGTCCACATCAGCAAAAGTGCCTCGACAGCAACCGCAACCAAGTCAAAAAGTAAAACTCATGCAGCAAAACAAACCAAAGCGGTGACACCTATTTCTACAGGAAAACTTAAACCGGCTTCTACAGGAAGCCCGAAATTAGCTGAAAAAGGGTCTTCTACAGGAAGCCCGAAATTAACTAAAACAGGGTCTTCTACAGGAAGCCCTGAAAAAGTGAAACCCAAGGAGAAGAAAGCTGACATTCTTGCAAGGGAGGCAACAGCTGTGCTGGCCACCCTTAGCACACCTCCTAAGCCAAAGGAGAAGAGAAAGAGGGAGACCCCTCTATATTTTAAAGCTAGAAGAAGTGTGAGAATAAAGACGGGCAAGCCACAGCCTCCGTCCAACAGCCCAATCATTATTGAAGATGCCCCTACTTCGCCCAAGGAAAGGACCCCCTCGAGGATATCAGTCACCTATGAGAGGGGGAGCCCGAAGAAAACTACATGGCAAGAAAGGTTAGACCAATTGACTACAAAATCTCGGCTACAGGATGCTGAAAATGCTCTACAGGAAACCTTAGCGAGGCTTAAAGAAACTGAGAGAATGGAAGGAGAAGCACCCTTATCACCACCGAGGGAGGGCGAAGTAGAGCCACCAAAAGAAGTGGAGACAGAGCATATACTAGAGCCCAGCCCTCAGCCAAGTCTGAGTTCATATTACAACTTTTTAGAGGCTGGCAAAATTATACTTCAGAAATTTACTGTGCCACTGTTTTTTGCATTGGAGGAAGAAAGAGTCCGTACACACACGTGGATGAAAATAGCCAAGTCAAAGGGTGTGGCAGACATAGGTCCCTTGTAGGAGCAGCTCAAGGAAGCCAGAAGTGAATTGTCCATGGCTAAACATGTGGCAAATTGCCAACGAGTGTTCCTACAGGAAGAAAACCAAAAGCTGAGATTGCAGCTACAGGAGCTGAGGGCAAGGACAGGTACATCCTCCAAGGACATCACAGCAGAACAGCAAGGCAAAAAGGAACTGAACACCGGTCTTGGGGAGCCAACTACACATCTACAGGAAGCAGAACAACAAGCACAAATTGAGGTGCAAGCTCTCAGAGAACAGCTGCAGCAGAAAGAGGCACAATTGGCCTGCATGGCCAACTGGGCCATGGATGCTATCCAATGCAGACAGCCGGCCAAATCCTATGGCCTGTACTTGAAAGACCAATGGCTGCAATTCCAAATCAATACCTTGGCGCAAAGAGGTATCTCTCAGCTCCAAGACCCGCAGCAATTCACTGAAGTATGCAGTACTAGTTCATCAGAGGATAAGGCCAAATTAGCGGAGTTCTACCTCCATAATCTGGCCCTGCCTAATGTAGTTTCATGGGATCCCAATACGGCCTTGGGAGATATGCAATTAATGGCATTTGCCTCATGGCTGAACCATGAGGACAAAAGAGCAACAGAAGCTAAAGCGGTCATGAACCGAGAGCTGAACGAGCCATTGCTCATCAAACCAGAACCAGGGGACCCAGTTGCACTAATCTCGGCACACCAACATTTGTCCACTGACCCTCAAGCTTCATTAAGATATATGGATCAACAGGCCCAAGCCATAGCTCATTTTGAGGACATGGAGAGACTGTTAGGAGACAACGTTGTCCAAGCATGCACCCGCAAATGGAATACATTGGCCCACAGTCTAAAAATCTGAGAGTACCATACCCCAACTTGGATGAGGGAAGCTCTGGTACAGGTGGCCCTCTATAAGAAATCCATGCAAAACCTCCAGGCCAGCTGGATTGGCCTTAAGCTAAGCCCACCACTGCTGCTAGGATTGATGGAAGGCAGCACAGAGAAAGATGATAATGAACAGTGGGAAGAGGTAAACAGAAGGGCTGGGTTTCATATCAGCAAGGAGGACACTACTACAGAGGCTTGGGATGTAAGGGTAGCAGTAAAGGCAATGAAGGATGAAGAGTTGGACTAGTTGCTCAAGGATGAGCAAATATTTTAGCTGGGGGGTGATGATGAGCCCCAAATTTTGGTAACATTTTGGGCTCATTTGGCCTACTTACCTTGCTCAAGCCTTCATTTTTTATCACTCATGCATCATTTCTTAGTATATTCATGTTATTTGTAGGAAGGAGGGGAGTCATTATGCCTATGTGGCTAATACATGTTTATTTCAGGTTTTTTGACATTAAATGGAGCAAAGACCACGCATATGGAGGCAAGGAGACAGCCAAGGTGGCATTGCGGGTTTGTAGGAAGGTTGTCCACAGCCTTGAATGACCTTCCTCGTGATCTCCACCCCAACTCCGAGCTCCAATAGCTATCACCACCGAGCTAGAAGGCAGCCAACGGATTCTACAGGAACAACAGTTTACTTTTAGTTGGACAGCCAAGCCCCACTAATTTAGGAGGCCAACTTGGCCCTCATCATGTATAAATATTGAGGTTGTAGCCTTCGATGGGGACTTTTGAACCTTTGTTGCAGATTTTGAATTACAAGCTATAGCTCTGTTTTGCTCTTTGTAAGCCATTTTTGGCATGTTGTTAGACTTATGATTATGATCTTTTAATAAAAGGCAGGCAGATTTGAGTTCAATCCTGAGTTCTTAGAGGAGCTATAGCTCTCAAGTTTGGGCCCAACCTGAGAGCAATAGGCCTCCTTTCTTTGTATTGTTACTTGTCTTTCCTTTCAGCATTTCATTTCTTTGCCTTGACATGCATTTGGAAAACACAGTCTGTTGATTCAAATTTCTTGATGTGATTAAGTAGGTTAGTTTTATGGATAAAGTGCTTTCAGCAGCTTATATTATAGTAGGAGGATTAGAATTCATCAAAGTTCCAAGAAAAGGTTGATCGTACACTCACTTCCACCTCTGTTTAGAGATTGAGAGTGTAGACCGTGCCAACCACCAAAAAAACGCAGTTTTACATGTTCATGCAAGCTTTAAAGTCATATTTCCATTGGTAGAAGTGTCCATGCATTTAGATCTTGAGCAATAACTCCTTGTTTCAGCACCATGCACGATTTCTCTCTTAACTTCCATCGTTGTTCTTTGGTTTTTAATAAAACAGTTAGAATAGGTTGATGAATTCTCGGTTTTGTGCAAGACAGAGGTGATTTGTTTCATTTACACTGCGCAGCACCACTTTATCACTTCCTTATCCTTCTCAGCCATGCCTAAGCCATCTCCTTACCTCCCAGCTAGATCCTTTGCCCACCAACTCTTCTATTATCCACGTTGTTTTATCTTTTCGGCCTTCCATTGCCTCTACCCTTCTATCGACCAACCAGCTTTACACACCCTCTCTCCATCTCATCTCTCTGTCCATAAGCCATCACAAGCTCCCCTCTCATCCTACCTATCCACCCATACAACTCATTCACTCCTCCATCACCCAAAACTCTGACTGCAGAACATCCTGTAGAAGTTAGCAGACTTCCTGTAGAAATCCCGAGCTTCCTGTAGGATCCCCTGCAGACATCCTGTAGAAGCTTGCAAACACGGTTGCCAGGCACCTGAACGTTGTGAACTTCTGTGGAATGATGTTAGGGATCCCCTGGAACCTCTCAGAGTCCTCCTGACCTTTCCCAAGCCTTCCTCCCCTTGAACTACCCCTGCACAGTCAAGACCCAGTAAGAAGCACAGTCATAATAACTCCAACCACTTGAGCAAAAATACAAAAACATGTTCTCTTCAGATGAAAGTAGTTTAAACTCATGCATCTCATCTCACTAGAAGTAATGGCATCATTTTTAGAAGTTGCATTCCCACTATTGCATCGTAAGGATTAAGCTGGTCAGATTAGGGTTTACTAGGGTTTCCATGTTTGGTTGGCTTTCAGTTCATTCTTGCAAAGTAGGTTAATTTCCTTTGAGATAGCTTTCGTTCATCACTTAAAAAGCTTCTTCTGAGAACATATAGAAGTTGGCTTGAGCCCTAGCGGACTTGTGCCAGCTGACCAAGTGACAACTGCGACAAGAGCTAATACTTGTGCATACAGCACCGTCGCTTCCAAGTTTGTTACGAACTACCGGGTTGATAAAATTAGAGAAGGAAGCTGCAGGAGTTGTAGAATTATTGCTACAATACTGGAGCCCACCACCCCTTCCTATCATAGATGATCTATTAGATCAGTTGAAAGAAGTTGTTTACTTTTCCAAGTTGGACTTGCATAGTTGCTACCATCAGGTCAGAGTTACAGAGCAAGATGCATGGAAGACTGCTTTCAAAACAAAGTAGGGATTGTATGAGTGGTTAGTTATGCCTTTTGGCTTAGCTAATTCTCCTGCTACTTTCATGAGAGTAATGAATGATGTTCTCAGGTCTTTTATTGATGATTTTGTCATTGTATATCTAGATGGCATTCTTATATTTAGTAAAACATGGGAAGAACATTTGAAGCATGTAAAGCAGACTCTAGATGTTTTGAAAAGAGAAAATATTTATGTTAAGCTATCAAAATGTGAATTTGGAAAAACATATTTGAATTATTTGGGTCATATTGTAGGGGGTGGTGAATTGAAGATAGATCCCTCTAAGGTTGCATTCATTGTAAACTAGCCTAAACCCAAATTTGCTACAGAAGTTAGAAGCTTCTTCGGAGCAGCACAATATTGGAGAAATTTTATTGCTAACTTTTCCTTGATTATAGCTCCCTTACATGCTTTAACAGGATTGAACAAGGTGTTTCAGTGGGGAGGCAAACAACAGAAAGCATTAAACACCTTAAAAGAAAAGATTAGTACAGCACCAATACTAGCACTACCCGATGTTCAAAAACCCTTTGAGATTGAAACGGATGCCAGTGATTATGCCATGGGAGCAGTGTTGATGTAGCACGGTAAACCCATATGTTATCATTCTGAGACATTTAATTCTGTAGTATTTAATTATCCCACAAATGATAAAGAATTGTATGCATTAGTACAGAGTGTGAAAAAGTGGAAACATTATTTAATGGGGAAAGAGACAGTTATACATATTGATCATCAACCACTTCAATATTTACACTCACAAACTATGTTGCAACAATCAAGACACTATAGGTGGATGGGTTTTCTACAACAGTCTCATGTTTTCATGAGATATAAAAAGGGCATACATAATAAAGTTGAAGATATGTTGTCCAGACCAATCATAAATGCATCTACTATACTTAAGCATAATTCAGTATTGCATGAAAGCTACATTGAACAGTATGCTCAAGATATAGATTTTAAAGATGTATATGCAACTTTAAGTCATGGAAAACAAGTAGAAGAATTGGATTATCATGTTAAGGACCAACTCTTGTATCATTTTTGAAAGTTATGCATTCCTCAAACTGAAAGAGTAAAGATAATTCGAGAAGCACACACTTCTCTAATATCAAGTCATTTTGGTGTAAGTAAAACAGTTGCACAGCTGCAAAGATTTTGTTATTGGCCAAAAATGAATGAGATAGTTTCTAGATATATAAGAGGGTGTACCATGTGTGCTAAAAGAAAGCCCAACAATAGAAAACTAGGCTTGTACACTCCACTACCAGTTCCTTCTCATCCTTGGGAAAGTATTTCCATGGACTTTGTTGGGGAATTGCCTAAATCTAAAAAAGGTCATGACTATTTATATGTTATTGTGGATAGGTTCAGAAAAATGTGTATTTTAATACCTTGTAACAAACAGATTACAACAGAACAAACAACAAAGTTGTTCTTTCAACATGTATGGGTTCATTTTGGATTACCCACTTCCATTGTATCTGACCGACATTCCCAATTTGTTGGGAAATTTTGGTCTAGTCTGTTGGAATTGATGCACACCAAACTGAAGAAGAGCACAACCTTTCATCCACAAAGTGATGGCCAAACATAGGTGGTCAACAAGACAGTGATCCAATTGCTCAGAGGCTATTGTAGCAAGCATCCCAAGCTTTGGGATGAACATTTGTGTTATGTGCAACATGCTTACAACTGAGCTAAACATTATTCAACAAAGAGATCTCCTTTTGAGACCTGTTTGTGTTTCATACCAAGGTCTCCCTTGGATTTTACCTTTGGTAAAGACATAGCGGTTGATGGACACAGTGATGTGGATAAGGCAACCAAGTTCATTAAACAAATCCAAGACATTCACCAGGAAGTACAGGAACAGCTGGAAAAGAGCCAAGCCAAGTACAAGGCAAGGCATGATAAGCATCAGATTGAGCATAGTTTCCAAGTTGGTTATCAAGTCTGGTTGTATATCATCAAAGACAGAATGCAAGGTGAAGGTAAGAAGTTGAAGATGATAAGGTATGGACCTTTCAAGATACTTGAGAAAATCGGTGAGAATGTTTTTCTCCTTGATTTGCAAGCTTACATGTGGAAATAGTTAATGTAGAAAGTTTGAGACTATTTGAACCTTCATTGATTGAATATCCTGAAGAGCATAGCCAATTGCCTTCTATTGATAATCTGTTGCCTGAATATCTCAATGAATTGCAGGAAGACACAGTTCTGGACAAGAAGGTGAGAACTACACATAGAGGGGATGTTGAGTACCTCAGTATTGGACTGAAAGGTTCAAAACCAAGCAGTGCAATATGGATAGAAATTCGGCAAGCGAGGAATCTATATCCTCACTTTATTGATGCTTAAAAACCAACTTTTGGTGGTCCAAAAGCTTTTTCAATGGGAAGGCGTGATCCAAAATGGATCCTAAAACACTCTCTAAGTTTTCATGAACTCTCTAAAAATCGTGCCAAAGATTAAAAGTCTTATAAAGATCAAGTTATCGGAGGGAATCCTCACACAGTTGCAATGGTGATCAGCGCAGATGAACGAGGGTCGTCGATCTAGCGCACAAAGCAGCGAACCATGGTAACGCGCACTGACACCAACTAGCAAATGCAGGGTCAAATCTAAGCAACGAAAGTAGTTTCCGATATGCGATTAGCAACAAGTTGTTAATCACATATTGCAGGGCAAACCTCTCAGTGAAGAGAAGCCCCGAGCACCCAGACCCCAAATAACTATAATACGTGGAAAGTTTTTTTTTGGTTCTGTCGGAGTGGGATTCCACAAATTCACAGAATATCGGAGGGGCTTCGAGCGGTAAGTGGTTTCAACCGAGTTTCGCCTAATGCTACACAGTGATCGCCACGCATCCCGAGGAAGAAAGATAAAACCGTTCACATCGGACGGGTAAACATCATGTTACTTATCCACCCAATATGAACGATGACCATTGGATCTGGGGCCCACAGATCAACGGCGGAGACGTGTTCCAATGGATGACCGGATTTGACAAGGTTATGAAGTGAGGTCACATAGGATTTGAAGTCTGATATGGATGATGCGTTGGCAAAAAGGTCGTGTCTCGCGGGCATTCCTGGAGTTAATAGAAAAAATGGTCATTTCAAATTTGTCCAAGAGAACTGACACTCATCTATTATAAAATAGGTGGCCACCTCCCTGCAAGGTGTTATACAGTGACTGATTACACAAGATAACAGGATTCAAACAGACAGAGGCAGGAGAACCAGAAAGTAGTAAGCGAAGAGAGTAATAGGCAATAAGTCCAAAGCAATGAGAAGAAGCCGAGCTGACCTACAGAAGCAAAGGCAGCATTGAGCAAGAGTTAAGACAGAGACAGAGAGAGTCAGAGAGTCTGTGTACTCCAAAGAAGGCTTGAGAGGTTCAAGCACACTCCTCTGTAATGCCTGTCATGTATGAGTCTCAGATTGGGCTCATACTACTATGACCAATAGAGGTCAAGAATTCAGTGAGGAGAGTCTGTGTACTCCAGAGACTTGGGGAATCCAAGTACAGTCTTACTTACTAATTTGTATCTGTTGAGTGAGACTTAAATTGAGTTCATTGTTGCAAAAACTCTGCTTTGAAAACATAATAGAGAGGCCACCACTAAAGGCTGGACCGGGAGACGTAGCCCAGGAGTATTGGGTGAACTCCTTATTAAACTTGTTGTGTTTATATGTTTGCCTATTATGTTTTCTTTAACTGCTTCATTGCCTATGTATTTCATAATCTTATCAATTCGTTGCATAAAATAACATAGGCACATCCATGCACATGAGTCTGTAATACCTTATTGTTTGTCTTGGAGCAATTTCAGATCACTTTTACAATAGAAACACTGAACTTGGGATTTATTAAATCTTTTACCTCCATCACTATCACCATTACCTCTTCCTTTGTTGTATTGAGAAAAAAATCTTCCTTGACCTCTGCCTCCTCTGTATGTTTGTCCTCGTCCAAAAGTGTTCTGGCTTTCCTCATGATAGGAACCACTTTTGTCTTTGAAAATATTTCCTCTTGCTTGAAAAGCTTGCTCAATAGATTTTTCAGAAAATCTATTGATTCTTTGCTCATGAGATTGAAGAGACCCCATTAGCTCATTCACAGAAAACTGAGTTAGATTCTTAGACTCGTCAATAACAACAACAACCCCATTAAATTTTGCAGGCAAACATCTTCAAATCTTCTCAACAATTTTTTGATCTTTTAAATCTTCTCCATAAGACCTAATTTCTTTCACTATACCCATAACTCTAGTGAGAAAATCTTGAATAAATTCAAAGTTTTTCATGCACAAGGTTTCAAATTCTCTTCTTAATGCAACTTAACAAATTTTACCTTATCACTTCCTTGATATGCTTGCTACAAAGCATCCCATGCCTCCTTTGATTTTGTTACTCCAACTAGTCTGGGAAAATAGGATCATGCACTGCTTGCTGGATTAGGAAGAGAGCCTTTGAATCTTTCTTATGATTTTCCTTTAGCTGGTTTCTTTGGTCTTTAGTCCAGCGGGAAAGTGTGTGAGCATCTGATTCTATATATCCATTCTCTACGAAATCCCACAAATCTTGTGAGAGAAACAATGTTTTCATCTTAATGCTCCAAAAACCAAAGTTCTCACCTTTAAACATTGGTATTTGAGGCTGAGAAATATTCATATTGTTGGCCATTGCTGCTAACTGTTGAGCACTCCCACCAATAACTTGAATCTGCACAGGCTTCACGAAATTATGAAAACTCTTGCAAATGGCTTTCACAAACTTTTGAAACCTCCAACAACACACACTTTACATATAAATCAACTCTCTTAACCTAGCTCTAATACCATGTTAAATCTAGCAAGAGCATGGATATGAAAACATAAATAAAACTAATGAACAAAAATAAGAGAAGTCTGATTCTCAATCCATGAGCTGAACTCTCATTGGAATGTCATATCTTCGTAGGAGCAATGAATACATTATTATATTGCCCACATATTTCTAATTTCATTATCCATTATCTGACTAATCTAATGTCCCTAATAATTTGCCCAATGATCATTGACTACATCTATAAATTTGCTGCCCTAATTGCGATAACTCAAAACACGGGCTAATTTGTGAGCAATTACATAGCTTTATTTTAAGCATTATCCTCAACAAGTTCATGAGAACTTGATATGTAGTAAGAAGCAGAAACAAGTTGAAAGCTCCAAAGTTTGGAGCAACAAATTCAGAAAGAAGCTTCATCAATATATTGCAGCAAAGAAAGTCAAAATGAAATACTTCACTTTTTCACACCTTTGGAGCATCAAATTCAAAAAGAAGTTTCATCAATATATTGCAGCAAAGAAAGTCAAAATGAAATACTTCACTTTGTCACACCTTGTAAGCCTAGTTGAGAGGGCATGTTTTCTATGTTATGCTTTGATCCATTTCTCCATTAAAGGGGGCATGTTTTCTATGCTATGCTTTGATCCATTTCTCCATTAAAATGGAGACTTGGGATAATGGAGAAATGTAAAATTCTCCATATTATTTTTTATTAACTATTGGTTGTGATTAGTTAAATTAGATCTTATTTTTGAAAAATTTGTTCAATTTCCTCAACATATTTCTAATCTTATTTATACACTAATAATTTGGTTGCTCATTTCCTCCCTATTGTGTCACTCTCTTAAATTTTTTATCATATTTGTTGTAGATACATCTATCTGATTCACTTATCCCCACACTATAACTCTTAATCAAATGCATATCCTCTGTAAACATGGTCGCTGAATCATTCAAAGTTCAAATTTTGTTTGCAATTGAGAAAAACTAAAATGAAAATAGAAAGGTATTGTAATTAGATGGGTGCTAAATCATTCAAATTTCAAAATTTGTTTACGATTGATAAAAATAAAAAGTAAAACACGAGGAAATTGTAGTTAGATGGGACTCCAAAACATCTATTTCTTATTCAAACACATTGTTTCCAAAAGAAATAGATGACAGATCACTCACAACGACAGTTAGAGCAGTATCAATTTCTTTTGCTCTTTGATAAAGTAAATCTGATGCGGCTTAATAATGGAAATTCCCAGATCCACTAGGAATAATTTCTTCTTCATTATTAATTCCATTCAGCGCTTCCAACTAATAACTTTTTCAAAGTTTGAGACCAGAAAACATTAAATTTAATTTCTTTCTTCCTGATTAATTCAGGAGAAAGATGTCCACGGGTTTTCATTCCTTTACATTAGCAGAAACCACTTTCTCGCTGTCGATGTGACAAAACCGAGGTTCGGACTAAAATTGTGTGATTATGGTTTATCAATCATGTTTGCTTTGGCTCATACTGACATTTTGATTTTCATCAGTTACCAAGGTTTTTTCATCAGTTACCAAGGTCTTTACAGTGCAAAATTATAAGCCTCGAAGGTGCCAGATATATTGTCATCGATTACCATTTCATTTTGCCTACTTAGGTTCCTCTGGTAGGTGTGATTCGTCATGGAATGATTTCAGAGATTCACCTGACTGTTAAACGCAGCACTCAATCTCCACATCAAATGACCCGAAACGAAATCAAATGAGTGCCAAACCACTTTTCTTAATAAATTAAGATGAGAACCCGGTTTCACAAATTATTTTTTAACTAAATGAAATAGAGGAGCAATTCAAAAACTATTGGCAAACTTTTCATATTGCCATTGCATTATGTATAAGAGGAAGAATATTCTCTTAAGCCCATTTCCATTTTAAAAATGAAAAAAAATAAAAAATAATTAAAAAATTATGTATATAATTGCTAGTTGATGTATAAGATTTCCCTAAACTCAGATTTCAATTAATGGTCACCTACTTAAACACAGATTTCAAAAGTTACCCTACTGAATTCATAAGTAACCCAAAATATGAGAAATACAAGATTGTGAAAAAGAATTTTATTAATTCAAAGAACAATCTACAATAACAAGGATCGTGAGAAAATCCTTTATTTTTAAATGGAGAAGCAATATATAAAGAACTCTGTCGGGCAGATAGAAGATTCCGTGGCTCTAGTGCAGGAAAGATCAAACTCCACAAAATCCAACCTAATAATTTGATGTACAGAAAGAATACGATAGGTAACCAAACACATAAGAAAGAAAACAGCAGTCGCCACTCCCAGCGGACCATAGAAAACGAACCGCAGAGCAGCCGTTATACATCTCAGTAAAATCGAGAGCCCAAGAATGGGATCAATGCGGCGACCAAGGCAGCGAAAAGGGAGGGAACGAAGGGCAGTGAAGCAGCACCTGTGTCCATTGTCGGACTGGGAGAGGATGCCACTGCCTCTGTTGCTGCTGCTCCAGCCCCAATCGTTATCATAACGACAACGACGAAGAGAACTACAGATGCGTATTTGACTGTTCCTGCCATTCTTGCTCAAACTCGCGATACAGAAGATGAAAAGACAAAGCCCTAAACACAACCAGAAAAGACCAAAGAAATGTGAAACTTTCTTGAACTCTCAACCAGAAAAGGCCCAGAGATGTGAACTACAGAATTTGCACAGGACTCCGATTGAGAATCGGGCATATTAATACTAGTCCGCGCCCTACAACAACCGACGGACAATTCAAGCTTCCCATAAAATAATATAAAATAAATATGTCCATTGTATGATGTATATAGCGTGTTATTACGGATGGCAACGGACAGGTGGACAGCGTGGCCTCCAGGCGGCTGCTGCTTTTGGAAGTGGGTGGGCTCATGTTATGGATATACGCTTTCCATTGTCCGGCTTTCTGATGCCCACCAAATCCACTAAACGCGCCGAACAAGAAAATTTCGTCACTGCAACGAAAAGCAAGCAGTTAAGGCACGGCATTTCACCTAAAATGATCCTGGTGTACCTTGTAAATTAAACGGGCGGGCAGCCCATGGAATTCTTTAGTCAGAGCACATCGGTAGACCTGTCCCAGCAGAGCCCATAGGAAATCCAGTCCACACGCAGCACATTGGAAAGCCTCGCCAGTTAACCTACCTCTCTTTTTATTTAAACATCTGTCTCTCCCGCCAGGAACCGACATTTCACGCGTCCAGGAAAAATAATATAAAAGGTCCTCCTGGCTCCAGCAGAGCGATCTCTGCATGACGGGAGGAGTTGAAATTTGACGGTCAAATGGCCGTCATTGACCATTTTGCAGACAGTGGTTTCCTAAAATTAAATTTGATTACACCAAAATCAACTATTCTGCACGTAGACTTCCACACATTCGCCGTTAAACCATACTCATACTTTTATTATTGATTTTTGAAGTTTTATTAAGTATGAATAGTTCAGGTTGATTTAAGATGCATTAACCAGAATTAATTTCAACGAAACCTTACCACTCGTACAAGTATATCTATTCAAATTGCTTCGTCAAAATTTGTAACCGTGAAATTTAGAGTTTTCACATTAGATTTAGATTAAAATTTAGTTGGAAAAATGAGGTGTTTTGAGCGTTGAATATTTGATATTAATGTTATTACGTAATTTTTATTTTATTTTTTGAAATTTTTATGGGTGTTTTTAGTCTAATATGGAATAGAGGTTGAAGAATGTGATCTGATGTTATGTAAATATTTATTTTGGCTCTGGGAAATTATATACCATACAAATAAAATATAATAAAAAAATAAATTAATAATTATACTTATTAATTAAAAATTATGACTATTTTAAATTATATAAAAATAAAAATAATATAAAATAAATAAAATTATTAATTAAAAATATTTATTATTAATAATTAATTAGCCTACATTTATTTTAACTTTTTTGTCTATCAAAAAGCGGAAAGATCAAATCTTTAAAGTGTAAACATTTTCGTTAAAGTGTAAACATTTTCGTTAAAGGGAAAAAGGATTTCATACTTAAATCTAAGTTGGTATTTAATCCATTCTAAAAATAATCAAACTTTTAAGGATCAAATTTTATTGAGTAGAATTTTAAAAACCAAATATTATGTACAAAATTACTTTTACAAAGTTATACATCAAAGTTCCAACACAATTCTAATCAAATTTAAAGAAAAGAAAAAAATTTATATAATATTCTAATTTTTAAATTTTGATTTTCATTTAATTTGTGAAAATAAACCCTTAATTAATTAAACATTAATTGTAATTGTAATTACAAAACCAAAAACTTATTATAATCATTAATTGATTTATAGTCTCTATTTTTTAATAGTCTCTATTTTTACCAAACATATTTAATATTTAATATTATAGTGTAATTTTATTTTTTAATTCATAAAAATAATTTTTTAATCAATTAAAAAAATTATAAATCTTAATATTAAACCAAAAGTTACTCTAACCAATACTTACATATGCAAGTAAGTTGATATTCCTTACGGATACACTTCCCTTTAATATAATCATATAATTATAATGCCTTACCTTTAATGATTCCCATAGAGGCTGCTTAAATGGTGTAGTGGAGTCCACTAATTGACGTGAATGTGGTTCAATTAGTGATGAAGGGTAGGGTTGCCACTAAATGGCATTTTGCAAGGGAGGTTCTACCACAACATTCTAAGCAAGGTTTGGTAGGAGCACGAGAGGATGTTAGAGAGGTTTCTAAATGCATGGGAATATGGGGAAGGACAACCCACTCCAAGTTTAAATCTAAGATGCAGATGAAAGACAATTATGTATGAAACATACTAGAAAATGGAGTACGATGGCATTGGTTGTGGGGAAGAAGATGGGAAAGGGCGGTTTGTAACTTATATATCATTTCAAGGACCTCCCCTTGGACAGACGCTTTTGAAAGTTTCTATTCTCTCTAAAATTACTATTCCTCAAAGTGTAAATCTAATAAAAAAAGAAAAACTAATGTATGTTGGGGATTGAACATAGCCTTACATGTAGGGCTAATGCTCATCCTCGGTTGGGGGATTTGCTTCGACTAGGGAACTACAACTGCAAAGAAGGTGTTACAAGTTTGCAATTTCTCTTTTCTTCACCTTGAACATGCCTATAGTTATAAATATGATGGTATCAATGTTATTAGGAAATTCTAGTTACATAGTACTATGTTTATATGATTGCTCTATGCCTATTAATTATGGTGGGATTTCGTTAGGGAAATCAAAGTTGCCTCTTGAATTTAGGCGTTGAACCCAATTTTTCTTGGCCTCAATCCTTGGATTATTGTCTTCCTAGTTACGTTGGTGACACATTCCTAGGGTTTGTATTTCTTATAGGGGTTTCATATAGCGTTTTCCATTTTTAAGTAGTCTCCCGCCACCCCGCTCATTCTGGCCTTTCCCTCTCGATGTGACTAAATACCCATTGGCACTCGTCAATGTTTCATCTCCTAGGGTGGTCTATAATTTTGAGTTTGATAAGATGACCAGGTATCACTTTTAGACCCTAGTCACATTGGGAAAGGTAGTAGTTTAGGTCCCCCCTACCTTTAACTCACATCCCTCTAGTACAGGTCAAAGTCGTGCACAGTCAATTACCCATGCCAAGGTGACTAGATATAGAAATATTATCCATGAAGTGGAA
The DNA here is from genome assembly GCA_031772625.1 of Pinus tabuliformis. Lineage (NCBI taxonomy): Eukaryota > Viridiplantae > Streptophyta > Pinopsida > Pinales > Pinaceae > Pinus > Pinus tabuliformis. The sequence goes on along the minus strand of CM062810.1, from coordinate 80,904,153 downwards.
TAGAGAGTCATTTATATAGTGGAAGACCAAATGACACAAAGTAGAACATTTGTTCCTCACAAACATGTGGAAAAAGAGAGAAGGGATATGATCCCTTATGTAGGTAGGTCAACTAGGGTTTATCCCTCATCCTATATGCAGACAATCAACCAATATTAGCACATGAAAATACTGATGGGAAGGGTGCTCACTCATAGAGCTGACACACAATAAGAGTTTATAATTTGTATGGCTCAAGTAGTGGAGAATGTAGACAACTTGGACAAGAAAATCACAATGTTGGCAAAGGCTTTGAAAAATTATGTTAATTCCTCCTCTCATAATGAAAGTGAACAACAACCACCTTTTTAGGTGGATCCCTCTCCTGAAATATGATCAAGAAATCCTATCAACTAAAGAAGACCACAACTCAACGTGTTGTAAAAACATTATCACTATCCATGGCACTATTAATAGGAAAATTATGGAGCAATATCTTCATACTAAGTCTCAACATTATCTTGCTCAGAATTTGGGGGTTCTCAACACATTATACACTCGAGCTTTAAGATTTTTTTATGATAATCACCTTGAAGATGAGAAGGCCCATCTCCTTAAGGTATTTGAGAATAATGGTTATAATAGCCACCTATGTCTCAAAGATTTCCTTAAAGTTGTCATTGGTCTTAAGATAATAAAAGAGCCCAGAGATAGGATTTATGGGATTCATCTCCCCTTTATTCAAGGGATTGCTGACCAAATTGATATGATCCTAAGGAAGCACAAGGCCTTCAACCTTTAGGCCCCTAAAAACCATTTGAATCTCCCTGAGACCAGACAAAGGCCTGGTGGACCCTAAGGATACAAAATGTGTGTATAAAATCCCATGTTCTTTTGGGACCCCCTACATTGGTGAAAGTGACCACTCAATTAATCAAAGCATTTATGAGCACACAATTGACATCAAGCATGGTAGGACCTGCTCCTCAACATTGGAAGAACATGCAAAAAAGACAAAACACCACATCTGTATTGAAGAGACCCAGGTCATTGCAAGGATTGATCATTTCCATGACCAAATGTTTAGGGAAACCATAAAGATTAAAAAGAGACATAATTGTTTTAATAGAGACGATGACTTGAAAATCAATAGTTTTTAGATCTACGTCATTATTTCTTAAGGGCTTAATGTCATTTTTAAAATTTTTTCCTTTTACTAATGTTTTTTATCCATTTTATTCTTTCTTATTAAATTTTGATAATACCTTACATTACCTTAAACAATACTCCAAACTACAAGATATCTCTATTACAATTTAAAATCATGTTTTTTGGACTTATTATTGAAATCATATATATAATGTATATTTTATATTTTTTTCCCCTATATAAAATTAAAATTTATATTTATATTTATAATATATATATTACTATCATTATTTATAATAAAAAGTTCGGAAAAAACTGTATTATTAACGTATTGTCTATTATTATTTATTATTCAAATTATATATACTATTCATATTATTATTAGTATTTTCATTTTTACGAAGAAAAATAAAATTATTATTATTATATTAATAATTATTCAATATTTTATAAAATAAATATATTAATCGGAAGTGATTATTAATAAATCATTACATAAAAATATTGGTAATTCTAATTCCTTAAGCTCTTAGAAATTGCATTTATCTTTTCAAACTTGTTATTTTATTATGAACTTTATCATAAATCACTTCAAATGGTTATTGAAGCCTTTAGCAAATCCATTTATTTTTCATGGCAATTCATAATTTGGGTTTTAGAATAGTATGGTAACTAAATAGTGTTTGTAGTGTTATATTGTCATTCCAATATTTTCTTATCTTTAGCATACATCTTATGGGTAAATTTGAGGGATTTGTATTTAGAATCTCTTGGAACATAATACTTTATTTTTATGGTCATCACCAATTGAGTTTTCCTTAGAGGGTAAAGTATATATATATATATATATATAGTAATACATTTTATATTAACTTGGTAAAAGGTTACATAGTCCTAAATTTTCAATCTTTGGTATGCTCAATGGGAAACCAAAACAAAGATTGAGCTGCAAAGTCTTAAGGCTATAGAAATTGTTTTTTACTAATGCATCTAATAAACAAAAAGTGCAGAGTTGAGGTTGACTAATGTAATACATAGGATGGCTATTACTTAATTGATAAAAACATAAAGCAAAAGGATTAGGTATCATGAGAATTACAGATTTGATATGTCATGTTTGGGGACTTCACGGGAGTTTCACCCAATGAACCTCTGACATATCACGTGCGTTCATGGCATATTAAACAATACCCTTAATTTGACTACATATTGGAAAATGCCTCTAAAAATCGCATTATTTAACCCCATACCAGTACAAACCCAACACGCCTTCCCAATTAAAAAACCCCTACTTTCACTAGATATTGTAGGTGTCCATTTTTTCAATAACAATTTTTTATACCCCTTTAGATTTTTCCATTAAATTTAGGCTCCATTTTTTATACCTACCAATATAAAAACCCTCTACCCCCAATATATTATATCAGTTTCTCATATATCAGTTTCTTCTCAATAAATATCCCCCAATATGAACCCATGTGGTATGGTATTGCACCCCAAGTGAAGGCCCCGTGGGGGACTTGCTGGCTAGTTGTCTCTAGAGGAGATTTGTTATGATAGATATGAAGTTCATGGTCCTACACCATTTCCCATAAGATCCTACCCCCTTATCCTTTTGTCGCTTATCTATGTGGTGTCCCCAATTAATTACCACAATCACTTGGCCGAAACCAATGGCCACATGGAATTATGGAGCCTCCCCATGTGACGTCAACATGGTGGGTTGGGGAGGGGGGGTCCACTCTCACAGATCCAACTCAAAGTTATGGAATGAAGATCATACGATGGTGGTTTGGTGGCGGAGATAAATGACTTGCTAAGATGGTTCCCCTTTGACATCGATCAAGGGGGGGGGGGGGGGGTGTCCGCACTCATAGTTTCACTGTCATCTAAAAATATGAACTCTAATGGAAAAACCATTTATTGATTGATTAGGATCGATTCAACACTGGTGGTTGAATTGATGCCTTGGACTTCAATAGAGATTTGGGGGGAGAGTTTTGTAACATCATGATTTTTGTAACAACATCATTATGGCATTAAGTGTGGAGAGATTTTGTTATACTTTGATCCTAGCTGCTATCTAGCAATGAATTATGCAGAGAGGCCATAATTATCCAAAAGATCAACTAACTTGTTCACATCTTGGCGAATATGAGAGAAGAGAGGGGTAGAAATTCGAGCTAATAGTCTTGTTATATGAGGAATGTGAGATTCCAGTCTCCAGCTATTAATTGTTTTAGTTGTATCAAAGCCAAATATTTTTAAGATTTTGATTGAAGTTTTCAAGTCTCCATCGATTATGATTTGTGGAATCACTTGCTAATGGTCATATGAAACCCTTATTCGAGTGCCCATATTTATTCTACATTATTGGTAGTAGTATGGCTTATGGATCTAGCATATATGTGGATGATTTTACCATTTGTGTCTCGAAAGGCTCACCCATAACTAGTAGGTCCCAAATTTCCTTTCGAGGCCCTATCAAAATTGAGTTTAATGAAATATGGAGGTGGAGAGGACCAACTCGAGGGGCTAGAACTGGAGGGGGAGGTGATAGAGTATTAGAGGAGAGATGGAAGAAGAGACTTAGGGAGGAAATAATGTGTTTTTCTATCAAGTCGTAGTCCCAGTCTTTGTCATTCCACGAGAGGGAGAGAATGGATTCCCTCAAGTTACTAAGAGTTATATGCCAGATATTTTGAAAGGGAAAAGATGTATTTCTGAGGATCTGCCTATTTCTTTCTTTCTAAGTGTTCAAGAGGAGGAATCCAAGGAGCACGTTCTAGTCTCTATTGATGATGAGGTTGGTAAATATAGAGGTTCACCAAGAGAGGAAAGTGGAGGTGATGCTAGTGGGCTTACAGTCTGATTAGCAGAACTAATTACAATGTTGTCCCAAAGGGAGGTAGTATAGGCACAATTGAGGAAGAAATGATTGTTGGATTCAATGCTAGAGAGGAAAATTAAGAAAATGGATGTTCCACGAAATAGCCTGCATTGAAGCTTGTCCCAAGTGGGTATTTTCTTCTAGAATAAGAGCCATAGAAAGAGAGAGATTTTGGGGCAGTGCTTGAGTTGCCATAAATTTTCCCAAATCCAACAATCTTCATTAGGGCAGTGAGAGGAAAGGATGATGTAACCTTCTCTAATATTGAAATTACCTTGTGGTCAATTTCCTTAGTGAAAGATGTATGTTTCCTCTTGAATTGAAAATTTTCAGTTTGCAAGAGTTTTTTGTAAAGTTGTGTTTTCTATGAGATCTTATTGATTTGCTCCAGTATTCCATTCAATCCAAGTACGCCATTAAGATAGGTGGGAGGAGTAGGATTCGAAGTACTGTGACACATAATTAAGGCCATGAGCCATAAGGGAATTGTGAATGGAATTTAATTTATCTTGTTGCGATAGCTTGGACCATTGATGCTATCGCACATAACTCATAGGTCACATTTGACATAGTGCTCCACATACATCAATCTTTGTAACATGGGCATAATAGGAATTAGACTTTGCACACTCAGATAATGCAACTTTCAACTCAACAATGCTTAACACTCTAATAAGAACACATCATTCTACTCCACTACAATGCTCAATTTTATAACACAACTCCATAGGCCTCAATTCTTTATTCTCCAACACAAATAATCAAGCTCAACTTCAACACTCCTCTCACTATCTCATACCTCAATCTACTCACCTAGGCCCTCCCGCGAGGGTACTACCAAATTAAATTGGGGTTCTCTCTATATTCACATCAAATGTAATTTAATACATATAAATACAATAATTTTTTTATCTTAAAGATAGGAAATTTATCTTCGACACTTAAGTTGAAGAAATATCTCAACCACATAACAATCAAGGAGTGTAATTAGTTGGAGTGAATTTCTCAACCACCTAGGTTTTAAAAACCTCATAACTAATAAAAACAACTCCTTAGAAACTAAAACTCTAACTAAATATAATCAATAAAATCAATAATTAAATATAAACAACATATAATAACTACATATTATAAAATTTACGAGTAATAACTACATATTATAAAATTATATCACATAAGTTTCTTTCAAATTTATAAATATTTATATTTCAATTCTCATAATTGTGAAAAAAATAAAATTAAACTCGTAATAAATTTCACTTTACAAAATCTTATTTCAATTTTTATAAATAATTATAAAAAGAATGATGCGAAAATTTATCTTTTGTGAAATAAAATTTTGTAAATTTGTAATGAGTTTCATTTGATTGAAAATTGATCAAATTTATTCAATATTTCTAATGTGTACAGTCAATTACCATAATCATATTATATTTTACTTATCAAATATTTAATCTTATTAGTCCTTGCCTCTGGTATAGTAGGGACTATTGCATTCGCTCGATCGTTGACGAGCTATTAAATCACTTTGACCAAATAATATATTCCCGTACATTTCAAGTTTAAACCAATGTTCTAAATAAAATATTCTGCTCAACAAACTTTTATCCAATGTTTTTGTTTCAACCTCTTATTACTGACTCGACTGTATACTTTTCTCAAAACTTAGGATAAAGAGTTTGGGGCTCGACTGTGTACTTTTCTTAAAACTTAGGATAAACAATTTGGCAGGCTCAACTCTATGCTTCTCGTAAAACTTTGGTAAAACTTTGGATAACTAGTTCGAGGTATGGCTGTATATGGTAAGAGACACGCATAGATTGCACATAGTCCATGTGTCTAGGTGTATATGCTCTTAGTCGGCTTCTTCTCACCATTTATCACTTCACAACAATGTGTTCGGTCACCCTGCCTCGTCTTCATTCAAGCTCTGCCACCATTGTACACCTGCCACCATATGAGCTTCAAGCTCTATAGATTCTTAACCCCTCTTCCTCTGCCCTAGTTGCATTTTTTTCATGCCCTCCAGGTACTTGCGGAGGAATTTGTGGAGTGATTCAAAAATTCTGGAGTGGTTCTTTTGCTTCCTGCAAATATAGTTCACACAGATACATTAGAATTTGTAGAGTGTCATCTTGTCAATTGTAGAATGGAGTTAAACACTCAGATTCTGAGTAGCAGTGTATTCATAGCATCCCAAAAGTCACTCAAAAGTGTTCATAGCAAGCTCAACAGTCTTCAAAGAAAAAAGAAATCCCAAAAGTCGCTCAAAAGTGTTCATGGCAAGCTCAACGGTGTTCAAAGAAAAAAACAAAAACCAAGACAGTGGAAAAACTGAAACCAACACACTCAAAGGTATGTTCAAATTTTAACAATTATTCAATATATAGTAAAAGAGCTAGAGTAAAAATATCAATCACCAGTGGTTTTGTTATAATTACAAAAACGAAATAGCAATATGTGCTTACATTTTCTAGGTTTTATTTCTTGTTTATACTTGCAAATCACTTTATATCTATTCACTGTATTATTGCCTGGTGTTGATGTCATAGACTACATAATTTCATACAAATATACAAAGAGAGAATGGACTTTGTGCAAATGGACAAAGAGAGAATGGTCAAAGGAAAAAATGGTGGTCTCAATCATACCTAAATATGTTTAGGAAAGAGGAAAATTGTAATTTAAAATTGCATGAAGGAAAAACTGGGAAACAAGGTTTTTGTTTTCATTTTGATGCAATGTTGAATAAGAAGATATAAGAAGGTAAATGGTGGCCTCAATCATAGGTAGAAATGTTTAGGAAGGAATAAGCATTTTAACTCTGTTATGATCTGTAAGCATTTCAAAATGTTGGTTATTCATACCTCTACTTTATAATTTGAAAATTTGGACTCTTCCATCACCGCATTAGCATGCATAACAAAGGTGCAAAAATTCCTGAACCTCTAAACAGAGTCACGTCACCTTATCATTATGCATACAGGTTTGCATCTTTCTTGGTATAAACACATATCTACAACTACTACCATAAATGCATACGTGATCTAACAAAGAGTTAACACTCTCCCCTGCATAACCATACACATATGCATTAACTAGTAAGAATATAAACAACGTTTTATAAATGCATATAAATGAATGTTTAGCATCATCAAATATTGCTGCATAAACCAAAACCCCATAAACCAAAACCCGCTCGAGCCTGAGACAAGTTGGATTAGTCGTCAATTTCTTTCAACCAACCTGGTTTTACTTCGACCGACCAACCTTTTTCCCAACTAAGGGGTTCGACGCATCAGCTCAACTTGCGTCGAGGAAAAGGCATTAAATGTTCTGAGCCGAAGGTTGGACTAGCTCTCAATTCCTTTTGACCAGCCTTGGTTTAGGTTGAAAGCAGTTGTCTTTTGCTAGGGCTCCTGCATGATTTTTATATTTCATTTTTCTCCAAACAGAGTAACCTGGCGAGTGCAACCATGGTGAGCTTACCCCCACACACTTGTATCTTTTCACTGGTCAAGTTGATCCACTGGAATTTTCCGCAACAAGTTGCCCTGATGCCTTCGCCTCCATCCCAATCTATCCTCCATATTAGTTGCTACCATAGCCCCTGAACCAATGGATCTGCTTCCTATGGGATTCTCAGATGGTCTTCACAACCGCCTCTTGTTGATTTTGATTAAGGGGCTTGGTGTGGGTGTCGTAAGAGAATAGGGATGGAGAAAAACCGTAATACATGGCTGGAATTGACTATGAATGTACCTAAAATTATCGCAACCCTTAATTAACCATCAACCAACAGTGAAGATCACAAAATTAGGTGACAGGAGATGTCTTGCATGCGCCCATCTGTTGACCACTTGTCCACGTTGACATAGCATGATTTTGCATGTGTATCTTGGCCGTGCATGTGTATTTTTTTTCCTTCCATGTGTTCCTCATACCTGTCTTTGTCATTCTCCAAAGCTGCTCCATCCATAGAGTAACGTGTCCCTCTCCAAATTTGCTCCATCCATAAAGTAACGAAGAAAAAGAAGCCATCGACTAATGCACCATGTTATGAATTTTTTTCTACGTAGGCTCTCTTAGGCAATGAAACAAAGTCACGTCGAAGGAGTATCTATTTAGAAATAGATGTTTCCTACTTGTAGTCCTTAATTTAAATAGTCATACAATGCTTCCATGTTGGGTCCCTATAATACTAGTGATTACCCCATTACTATTGTAGTTATACCCCTTATTAATATTTTTGTGCCCCTATTGCCCCCATATTGTTATTACTGTGCCCCATAGAATCCCTCTATTGTTATTTTTGTGGCTTTATATTATTATTGTTAGGTCGGCTGGATTATATTGTGACTCCTTAGACTCCTATATATAGAAAGGAGGTTTTTTTATTTGAATCATCCAAGAATTGTTCATTTATGTAATGTAAATGAGGTTTCCCCTCGAATAGGCTGAACTCTAAGGCGTTGATCTATCTTTTCTATCTTTTCTTGAGCTGGTTTCATAACATTTGGTATCAGAGCTTTGGATTCTAGGTTTCGCTGCTCCAAACAGGTTATCGTGGCATTTTCGCTATAAATTTTTTTCTACGACGTTTTAGAAGTTTCAAAAAAACCCATTTGAGAAGAAATCGCACTGAACCTCGAGTCCGAATTTCAAATCTTTTCGCGCTATATTTGCGGAGATATGATCTGAGGATGTTGGTCTTTTTGCAGACTCCTGAATTACATTCCAAACAAGTGACCTGGGAAAAATTGTCATAACTTTCTCTCTGAGGATCAGATTGAAATTTTGTAAGAAGGTATAGAAAGAGGACGGACTGCAGTTTCTTGTATGCATTTTTCAGATCCAGAGGTCGAAACAGTGACTCCTGGCACATCGTACAAGTTCGCTCTACTGAACTAGTCTATAATCAAGTCACTGTGGGAGATTTCTCATAACTCTTCCTTGGAGAATCCAATTTGGGTCAGACTTGTGGAATTGGAAAGAGAACACAGAAGGCTACTACAGGTTGCAATTTCAGAACTGGAGGATCTGAATTTACAGAGATACATCAAATTCAATATCAGGCTTCTACAAAGTGAAAAAAGGTGTGTAGTTTTGTTTTTAAATTTTTGCGTAAGCTTGGTTTGAAGGAATTCAAAGGGCATAGTAAATAATTATTATCGGTAACTGATGCCCCGAGGAAAGAAAATGCAAACACCTAGTAAGGAACCTAGAAGCTCTAGCATGACTCATGAAGAAGAGGAAGAAATGCTACATGATATATCAAAATTACAAGAATAAGTGCAACAAATGTCACACTCACAAAAGCTAACAGAAGCTAAGATAAATGGCATGGAATCTAATATAAATGGCGTGGAATCTAAGATAAAGGGAATGGAAGATAAGATGGATGATTCGAAGACAGATTTGAGGAGAGACATGGAAGATTTGAAGACAGATTTGAAGACAGATATGGCAGATTTGAAGATAGATTTGACAAATTTTCTACAAGAAATACTTACTAATGGTGAAAAGGCTGTAAAGGAAACTCATGATGTGAACAAAATAAATGTTAATCATGATTCCATAGACTCTAATGTTGGATCGAAGACCCACCATATTCCAAAAATTGATATGAGGAAGTTTGATGGCAAGGATCCAGCCACATGGATATTACAGATGGAGAAATTCTTCGATCTCAATAATGTGAAAAACACACAAAAGGTACGTATGGCAACTTTATATTTGGAACCAAATCAGTTTGTATGGTATAAATGGCTTTTCTCTCATAAACAATTTATCACTTGGGCAATTTTTACAGAAGAATTGATAGCACATTATGAGGATACAAAAAGCAACACTTTTTTTAGCCAATTGATAAGTCTCAAACAAAAGGGTTCAATAATGGAGCACATTGAGGAATTCCAAAAGTTGAACATAAGGGTAAAAGATATTCAGAGGAGCATAGGATTGATGTGTTCATAGGGTCTTTAAAGGATAATATCCAACATGATGTTCGCCTTTGGGAACCTGATTCATTAGAGAAGGCATTCAGGTTCGCAAGAAAAATGGAAAGCAAAATTATGGCAACCAGGAAGCATACCACTCACAACTATAAAGACGGAAGTGTTGTTGCCCCTAGTCTTCCACAACCTATAAGGTTTACACCTCAACAATTGGAAGAAAAAAGAGAAAAAGGGCTTTGTTACAGTTGTGATAGCAAATACACTAAAGGTCATAAGTGTGCTGAGAAGAAATTATTCTACATAGATTGTGAAGAGGAAGAAGAAAAGGAGCAAGAAAGGTCAAAAGAAGAGGATATACTCCAGGAACAAACCCTAGATGAAGAACAAATAAATCCAACCATATCTTGTAATGCATTGGTGGGAATTACCACTCCTCAAACCATCAAGATAGAAGGACAAATCAAGAAGAAAAGGGTAATAGTGTTGATTGATTTAGGAAGCACCCACAATTTTATTCATTGTAAGGTAGCAAAAGAATTGAATTGCTTCCTATATCCAGCACCAGAGTGTCAAGTGATGATTGCAAATGGAGGAACAATAAATTTCTTTGGAAAGTGCCATAATATCAAGCTATCCATGGGAGAATATGTATTGACTAGCCCAATGCTTTCCATTCCAATGGGAGGTGCTAATGTTGTACTAGAAGTCCAATGGCTACAATCCTTGGGTACAATAGCTTTTAATTTTCAAGAACTTTTCATCAAATTTTCTATGGAAGGAAAGGAAGTTTAATTAAGGGGTATTGCAAGGAAACCAGGAAAGATAATAAGATATAATAGTATGACAAAGCTTCTAAAAAAGGAGAAAAGAGGTGTAATTGCACAATTATGTTGCCTAGATGTTTCCACATCAGAATCATCTATTTCTCCAGATCTCCAAAAAGTCTTGGACAATCATTCCAAGGTATTTGAGACTCCCAAAGGTCTCCCAACTATGCGTGATCATGATCATGCTATTCATTTGGTTCCAGGAAGTGTTGCTCCAAACATCATGCCGTACAGATATCCCTATGTCCAAAAGAGTGAAATTGAACGTATGGTTGCATAAATGATAGAGGCTGGTATAATTCAACCGAGTCAAAGTTCTTTCTCTGCTCCAGTAGTATTGGTGCACAAGAAGGATGGATCATGGCGCATGTGTCCGGATTATAGGGAGCTCAACAAGCTCACTATTAAAGATAAGTTCCCCATTCCTGTCATTGATGAATTACTGGATGAATTGCATGGATCAATTTACTTCACCAAGTTGGATCTTCGTTCAGGATATCATCAAATCAGAATGAAGGCTGAAGACATTCCGAAAACAACATTTAGAACTCGTGAGGGTCATTATGAATTTTTGGTCATGCCTTTTGGCCTTACCAATACACCTTCAACATTTCAAGGTTTGATGAATTCAATTTTCAAACCATTCCTTAGAAAATTTGTGTTAGTATTTTTTGATGATATACTAATCTACAGCAAGTCTTGGAAGGATCATGTTGAACATGTTGACAAGGTGCTACAATTATTGGAGGAGAAACAATTATATGCAAAAAGATCCAAACGTTTCTTTGGAGTCCAGGAGGTGGAATATCTGGGTCATATTGTATCTCATGAAGGAGTTAAGGTAGACCCTAGCAAAATTAAAGCCATTAAGGAATGGAAAATCCCTACATCCATAAAGCATCTGCGAGGATTTCTCAGGTTGACAGGGTATTATCGCAACTTGTTAAGAATTATGGGAGAATAGCAGCACCTCTAACAACATTATTGAAGAAAGATGCAATTTCATGGACTCCAGAAGCAACAAAGGCCTTTGAACATCTTAAAGAGGCAATGTGCCAAGCACCGGTTTTAGCTACACTGGACTTCACAAAAACCTTTATTGTGGAATGTGATGCTTCAGGAAATGGAATTGGTGCTGTTCTAATGCAAGATGAAAGACCCATTGCTTTTGGAAGTCGTCTAATCAAGGGAAAGTTTGTAAGAAAAGCTATTTATGAGAAGGAAATGTTGACAATACTCCATGCACTTAAGAAATGGCGACCCTACCTAATGGGAAGACACTTCAAGGTAAAAACGGATCATGATAGCCTTAAATACTTTTTAGAACAAAGATTATCCTCTGAAGAGCAACAAAAGTGGGTCACAAAGATGTTGGGTTATGACTTTGAAATCATCTACAAAAAAGGGAAGCAAAATGTGGTGGCAGATGCACTCTCAAGAAAGGATGAGGATGTGGAAGCATTGTTGTGCGCCATTTCTATTATCCAACCAGATTGGATAAACGAAGCAAGGGAGGAATGGAAGAATGACGAAGAAGTGTGGGCACTTATTCGAAAGTTACAGCAAGATTCTAGTACGTCTGATACATTTAGCTGGCAAAATGATTCATTATGGTACAAAGATCGCTTATACCTCTGTAAGAATTCCCAGCTAAAACAAAAGATTCTTATGGAATTGCACACTTCTCCCTTAGGAGGGCACTCAGGATTTTTAAAAAGTTACCACAAGGTGAAGAAGGAATTTTTTTGGGATGGCCTTAAATCAGATATTCAAAAGTTTGTGGCGGAATGTTTGGGTTGCCAACAAAATAAAGTTGAAACAATTAAGACACCGGGTCTATTACAACCTTTATCCATTCCAAGCCAATGTTGGGAGGAGGTTTCAATGGATTTTATCACAGGTTTACCCATGTCTGAGGGAAAGAGTGTCATCATGGTGGTAGTTGACAGACTTACCAAGTATGCACACTTTTGTGCATTATCACATCCATTTAAAGCCAGTACAGTTTCTACTTCATTTATGGAAACAATTCAAAAGCTACATGGAAACCCAAAGATTATTGTAAGTGATAGAGATCCCATTTTCACGGGAAATTTTTGGACAGAATTATTTTCTTGTCTTGGTACTTAGTTAGCTCATAGCTCATCTTATCATCCTTAATCTGATGGGCAAACTGAGATAGTAAACAAATGTTTGGAAGGATATCTTCGTTGCTTTGTATCTGATAAATAGACACAATGGGTCAAATGGTTGCCTCTGGCTGAATGGTGGTATAACACTTCCTTCCATACAACAACAAAAATGACCCCATTTATGGCACTTTATGGGTATCAACCACCATCCATCACATCATATTTAAGAGAAAATTCTAAGGTTCAGGCAGTGGAACATCAAATCGAACATCAACAACAAGTCCTCCAATTCTTAAAGGATAACCTTGTGTTGGCACAGAATAGAATGAAACAACAGGCAGATCAACATCACAGTGAAAGAAGTTTTGATGTAGGTGATTGGGTATTCCTACGACTACAACCATATAAGCAAATGTCCCTCAAGCAAGCTAAGAAGGATAATAAATTATCACCAAAGTATTATGGTCCGTACAAGGTGTTGCAAAAGATTGGTACTATGGCATACAAATTGGAGCTTCCTGCAGCTTCTCGATTGCACCCAGTTTTCCATGTTTCATGTTTAAATAAGGTTATAGGCGACAAGCTCCCAGTTCAAACAATATTTCCAGAACTTGACGAGGAAGGAAAAATTATATTGGAACCGGAAGCAGTCACAGAAACAAGAACTCGACAGCTACGAAATCGATCAATTTCAGAGTACCTTATCAAGTGGAAGAACTTATCCGCTGAAGATTCCACATGGGAGGATGAGAATTTTATGTAGAAGTATCCAGAACTACTCAAGCGTTGAGGACAACACTTTTTTGAAGGAGAGGGGCATGTTGGGTCCCTATAATACTAGTGACTACCCCATTACTATTGTATTTATACCCCTTATTAATATTGTCGTGCCCCTATTGCCCCCATATTGTTATTACTATGCCCCATAAAATCCCTCTATTGTTATTTTTGTGGCTTTATATTATTATTGTTAGGTCGGCTGGATTATACTATGACTCCTTAGACTCCTATATATAGAAAGGAGGTTTTGTCATTTGAATCATCCAAGAATTGTTCATTTATGTAATGTAAAGGAGGTTGCCCCCTCGAAGAGGCTGAATTCTAAGGCATTGATCTATCTTTTCTTGAGCTGGTTTCATAACATTGCAGGTGTTGGATGGTCGACACGGACCCCCATTGACTAGCGATGCAGAGCTTTCAGATTCAAATATCTATGTTGCCTCCTCTGACTCTATCTATGTTTTTGGTTTTTATGCTTCTAAATTTGGCTTGACTAATTATGCAGGGATGCAGAGCTTTTAGATTCATATATCTATGTTACGTCCGCTGACTCTATCTCTGTTTTTGGTTTTTAAGCTTCTAAATTTAGCAATGACACTATTGGTAATGACATGAGGGTTGAAGATGGGAAATAATAGCTACGAGTTGGTCGTTATGTCGTTCCTATATTGAATTTGCAAGTGGATGAGCTTTATCGACCCTATCGGCATGAATGCAGTCGCATATTTTCAGTGCTCTACAAATGAATTATATATTATATTGAAGTATTATTCTGTTATATTTATATTGAAGTAATGAAGTGTATTTCATATTTAAGTTGACAGGCATTTTTTTGTGCGCTTGGGGTGGGCTATTTATGTTGATAAGATTTTCCTTTAGGCATAGTCTATAATGCAAATTTTTGGAGTCGACGTGACATGTTTATAGATGATGTTACATACATGGCATGGATGTATTTAGGCAACTTTTGGCAACCTCGATAAACTAACAGTTTCATTTTCCAGCCATTATACAACTCTCCTGATTTGCAATCAATTCTTCCCTGATCTCCACAAGCTAATTTGAATTTTAAATTTGTTGCCTTCGTGCTTCAAGCTAAACTGACTACAAGTACAAGCTCCAAACGTATTAATGATTATTCATTTGAATTTTGAAAACTTGCCCTACCTAAACACTTAAATTTGGATTTCAAGGCATAAGGAGTCGCGTTCCCTTATCAAGATGTGCTCAAGCAGAGATGGAAGAATATAGTTCCCATCCCACAAGAAGAAGTCGTGTCCTAGCTCTTTTGGAGCTAAAGCTAGGCCAAGCTAGAGCAGTTTCCTAGCTCTGCAGGAATCTATCAGCTCAAATTGTTGCATTGCATTGTGACTATAATCTGGTGATTGATTTTATACAATCATAATCGTTGGGTATACCTCCTATGATCGAATTGTCTCGTAGTTGCATGTATTGGGTGTTGATAATGTTGTCAACTTCAGGTGGAAGGGAGATTGTGAGGAAATTGGATTGTGTCGGTAAGAGAGTTACAGTAAAGGGCGAATTCTTTGAGTTTCGTAATGTTCCCAACAATGCTAAGAAACATTGTAAGTCTATCGAAATTGTAATTGTCATGGACAAGAATGCGATGAGTGATGATGTGCCTTGAGTCCTCTAAGAGGCGGTGGAGGAGGCAACTTGTGCGTCGTGATTGCCTGCAAAATAAAACTAGTGAGCATTCCCCCCATTCTCACGACCTTTCAATTCTCAAGAATCGGGCGAGACGTGGTGACAAAAACCATCCACTGATGGAAATACAACATGCCTTTTGTGGAAGAGGATCTGTTCATGCGTGTTTAGTTCTTTTGCATTAACGTGGAAGGAGGGACGAAAAAGGATATGAATGCATTGTTCCAAGGAATGTATCTGAATGTATCTAGGATGTAAGGAGAAGTTCTTGAAGATTATGAACACAACCTTCCTAGAGTAGAAGATGGCATAGAATGGGTAGTGAAATGAACTGGATCGAGTCCACGTCCTTCATCGGAGGGACTGCTAACATGAGTAAATTGACAGAAAGATACTATTCCAACAAAGTCCACTTCAAAATAAAGTCAGATATGGCAGTAACACCACTTCCCATATTAGGCCTCCAAGGATTGTTAGACATCCTCGAAGGAGTACATACACATTTTTTTCTCCTCTGGGAGGGATAATGAAAAGGATTCCTTCTTATGCGATGCCCTTCCCTCACAGAGCTAGAAAAATCTTTGACATACAAGACAAAGTGGTTTGGAAGAACAACATCAACCATAAGCACTACCTTAATTATATGCAAAATCTTTATGTATACATGGCTTATGTTAATTATGTTGGAACTACTACACACCTACATGCAGACTCTTAGTTAGAGCATGGGACTACATGTAAGATTCCTTCTGCATGATTTACTCCTTGATTTGCTCCTTCTTTAACTTAGCAACTGGTTAGATCTTCTGCATGATTTACTCCTTGATTTGCTCATTCTTTAACTCCGCAACAGCCTAGTTTTCTCTAGAACTTGTTGTAGGTGTTGAGTCTTCTCATTGATCACCACTCTGGTGCATTACCTTGGGATCTTCTCCCAGTAATGCTATATCATGAGCATTGTAACCCATTTTCTAATGAATCATTCTTTTGTTCTTTCAATTTTCTTTTAGTGTTTTTTTATGCAAAGTTGTGTGTTCAACCTTTACTAGCTAGATTCAACTGTGTAGGTTTTCTAACACATTTACATGGCATCAGAGCCCACAGGTTGCTAGATAAAAGGTGCACAAGTACTTTATTTTGCAGGTATTACAGCTTGGAGATCGAAGATCGACAGAAAAATGGAGTTTCCTAAAGCATCGATCCTAACACCGTACAACTATCACGAATGGAAGGACCAAATGGCTCGATACCTTCATCAAAAAGGGTTGTACATGATTACCATGGCTGCAGAAGTGGTACCCACTTCAGCCCTAGAGAAATCCAAGTACCTCAACCGTATGGATGAGGCCCACAGATCCATGTGCATGTGCATCTCTCCAGAGTTGCAGTTTCATCTATCTGCCTACAATACTCCCAATGAGATTTGAAAAAAGGTTGAAGAACTCTACAGGAAACAGGATGAGATGAAAGGACATCTACTCGAAGTGGAGCTGCTATCATTGGATCCATGGAACTATGACAGAATTCAAGACTTCTTCACCAAATATAATGATTTATTGTTGCAACTCAAGGGTTGTGGAATTGACAAATCCAAGGAGGAGAGTCGCCAAATTTTCTCTATTATGTCAAAGCTCGGACTAGAATACTCCATCTTTGTGTCTACATTTCATTCAGTAAGGCTCGCAACAGGTAAATCCTACACTATGCCTTCTCTCAAAGCATTCATGGAGTCCCTTACTTTTGAGCAAGATAAACTCATTGGCATGGGGAAAATCAAACCTCCAAAAGTGCATGCACTTGCTGTGCATGATGGCAGCCACAATAAAAATCACATATCTGATTCAAATCAGAAAAATCAACAGCAAAAAGACAAGGGAAAAGTGCATTCCTATCCAAATAAGGAAGGGTACACCAAGCCCTTCAATGATTCCTCCGGCTCGAGAAATGAGAAAGGGAAGAAAGGAAACAGATGCACCTACTGTCAAAGAGGATTCCATCCAGAATCGTCTTGCATGAAGAAACAAATTGACCAAATGGCAGAAATCCTTCAGAAGCACAACCTTGGGGACCACATCCCTTAGGGCACCAAGAAGAAAACTGAGGATCTGCCACACAGGAAAGGTAACAATTTTCATGCTTTAGCTGCAATTAATTCTTCCCCTGATGCATGGATTATAGATTCTAGTGCATCACATCATATGGTTGTTGCAAAGGAAGTCTATTCCTCTTTGGATGCATGCAAAGGACCTCCCATACTCATGGGAGATGACTCACCTATTGAGGTCACCAGAAAAGGTAGAGTGGAAATTTTACACGGAAGCTTTGAAGATGTGCTTCATGTTCCAAAACATTCAGTAAATCTGCTTTCAGTTTATCAGATCACTCATTCCGGCACCAGAAAGAGAGTGGAATTCACTCTAGATGTAGTGAACATATATGACCTACATAACAGCTCCAAAATTGCAACGGTGAGGTAAACAATGGAGCCAGACTGTATGCATTTTCTGAATTTATTGAATATGAATCCTCCTTATTGCTTACACATGTTGATGATAGTAGTAGGCTTTGGCACGGGAGGTTTGGTCACTTAAATTACAGGTATATGCAACAGCTAAGCAAGCATGAGATGGTGGAGGGCTTGCCAAATATCAGTTTCTCCAAAGGAGTTTGTGAAGGGTGTGTCCTTGGCAAACATCCTAGAGAAACGTTTGACACCGGCAAGACTCACAAAGCATCCTCGCCTCTAGATCTGATCCATAGTGATCTCATGGGGCCTTTTCCTCATCCTTCCATCAACAAAGCAAGGTATATGCTTACATTTATTGATGATTTTTCATGGTATACTTGGGTGTATCTTCTCAGGGCCAAATCTGAAGGTTTTGCGCACTTTGAAGATTTCTAGGCACTAGTTGAGACACAATCAGAGAGAAAGATCAAAGCTCTTCATACAGACAATGGGGGGGAATATGTTAACACAGCACTTCGGAACCTTTGCCTTCCGTCTAGCATACAGTTGCAGTACGCTGTTCCATACACTCCGCAGCAGAACAAAGTTGCCGAGAGAAAGAACCGATCTCTCAAAGAGATGGCTTCCTTCATGTTGCATGCTAAGTCACTGCCTCATAAGCTATGGGCTTAAGCACTTAATTGTGCTAACTACGTCTATAACAGATCTCCTCATAGGTCTGTCAAGGATCAAACCCCCTTTAAGGCTTGGAGCGGCACTAAACCAGAGGTCACCCACTTCCGTGTTTTCGGCTCCCGAGCATGGGCCAGGATCCCCTCTGAAAAGAGGAAAGCTCTTGATCCACAGAGCATTGAGTGCATATTTTTTGGATACCCTAATGGTGTGAAGGGATACCGACTCCTGGTTTCCTCTACGGACAAGCTCATCATTGAGCAAAGTGTCAAATTTGAGGAAAGTCTCTCACATGCACCTCAATTGCCACATGCAGACACCTTTTATCTACCTCATGTCTGAGATGATGACTTAGTACACTCAGATGCAGATACAGAGCATGCAGATGCCGAGGTAGAGGATGCAGATGCCGAGGTAGAGGATGCAGATGCCGAGGTAGAGGATGTAGATGTAGAGACAGTGTCAGCAGATACAAATCTAGTGCATGCTTATGATGATCCACATCCAAGCCCAAATCGGGCTTCCAGCAGTGAATCATATTCCCCTGTCATAAATCAGAGAACAAGGATCTTACGTGAGATATATGCACATGACCACCCAGCTACTAGAAATGGTCTTGTGGGGGATAATTCTAATCTGCAGAGGACTAGCTCAGAGTTTATTGAGCCTTCTCTTGCCCTCACTGCCTCTGAACCATCGCCATCTCGGCATTATCATTTCGTTCATTCTTCTAATCCACAGTCTTATGCTGAGGCTGTTGGGCATCCATCTTGGGAGTCCGCCATGGAGGAGGAGTATAACTCCCTCCTCGAGAACCAGACCTGGGATATAGTCCCCCTTCCTTCAAGAAGGAAACTTGTCCAATGCAAATGGGTCTACAGGACCAAGAGTGTTGCAGATGGGAAAATCACCAGACGGAAAACAAGGCTAGTAGCTAAAGGCTTCCAACAAGTGCATGGCATTGATTATGACGAGACCTTTGCTCCAGTAGCAAATATGGAATCCATATGCCTTACACTTGCCGTTGCAGCTGTGCGGGGATGGGAAGTACATTAGATGGATGTGAAGAATGCCTTTCTTCATGGAGACCTATCAGAGGAGATTTACATGGAGCAGCTACATGGTTTCATTCAGAATTCATATTTTGTCTGCAGACTAAAGAAATCTCTCTACGGCCTTAAGCAGGCCCTTAGAGCTTGGTATGTGAAAATGTATTCTTTTCTCTTATCACAAAACTTTGAAAGATGTAAGTCTGATCTGAATATTTACATGCTCAGGACACATGATTCTCTTCTTATCTTAGTTTTGTATGTGGATGATCTCATAATCACTGGAAGCTCGACTTCAGCCATTGCTACAGTCAAGAGGGCCTTACATGATAGGTTCTTGATGACAGACATGGGTCCATTACACTTCTTTCTTGGTCTTGAGATTAGCCAGGATTCCACAGGCATCAAACTCTCTCAAGCTAAGTATGCATGGGATCTCCTCGAGAGATTTCGCATGACTGACTGCAAGCAAGCACTGACTCCTTTTCTGTCTGGGTTCGCCTTGAGGATGGAGGTGACACTCCATTAGTTGACAATACTCTCTACCAACAGCTAGTGGGGAGCTTATTTTACCTCACCCACTCCAGACCAGATATCTCATCTATAGTAGGGGCAGTTTCCAGATACATGCAGGAGCCGCATGAGCTACACTAGAATGTTGCTAAGCACATCCTTCGATATGTGTAGGGCACCATCACTTTCGAGATTCACTATGCAACAGGAACTGCATTGAATCTCCTTGGCTTCATAGATTTTGATTGGGCGGGAGACAACATTGATCGCAAGTCCACCTCCAGATATTCACTCATTCTAGGATCTGGCCCTATCTGTTGGTCGAGCAAGAAGCAGGCTGCTATTGCTCTCTCTTCAGCTGAGGCCGAGTACGGAGGAGTAGTCAACATCACCATTCAGGCTCTATGGCTACAACACTTCCTCATTGAGTTAGGCGTCCAGTTCCACCAGCCCATTGTCATTTGGTGTGACAACCAGAGCACTCGCAAAATTTGCAGGGATCCAGTATAGCGGCAGCAGACGAAGCACATAGAGATCCATATGAACTACATCAGAGACTTAGTACATGATCGGGTCATTGATTTGTAGTTATGTCCTTCAGTAGAACAGATTGTAGACATCTTCACCAAGACATTCGCTGAGTAGAAGTTTCGCTCTCTACGCGATCGTCTTGGAGTGAAGGACACAATTGCTTAACAACTGTCTTTTCTTCCTCTTTTCTTTTGATTACATTGTATTTTGAGGGGGGGGGGGTTTCCCATGAGGTTTTCCCTCTTTCCTCAGTTTTAGTAAGTTGCACCGTATTTTGGGTGACCTTTGGCCTTAGTTTCCAGGGCCCACTTTCTATTTTCCCCACAATGGTGTTTAGGGGGGGGGTGCTGGAACTACTACATACCTACATGCGGACTCTTAGTTAGATCATGGGACTCCATGCAAGATTCCTTCTGCATGATTTACTCCTTGATTTGATCCTTCTTTAACTCCGCAACTGGTTAGATCTTCTGCATGATTTACTCTCTGATTTGCTCCTTCTTTAACTCTGCAACTGGTTAGTTCTTCTGCATGATTTACTCCTTTATTTGCTCCTTCTTTCACTCCGCAACTAGCTAGTTCTCTCCGGAACTTGTTGTAGGTGTTGAGTCTTCTCATTGATCACCTCTATGGTGCATCACCTTGGGATCTTCTCCCAGTAATGCTATATCATGAGCATTGTAACCTATTTTCTAATGAATCATTCTTTTGTTCTTTCGATTTTCTTTTAGTGTTTTTGCTCTGCAAAGCTATGTGTTCAACCTTTACTAGCTAGATTCGTCTGTCTAGGTTTTCTAACACATTTACAAATTATTTGGATCTCGATCCGGGAAGTGCAGTCAAAGGAACTGCTACAGTCCAAGAAGCTGACAATTTAGACAGACTTGTGAAGGAATTTTGACACGTAATTGTAAGTTTCTTTGATTGCTAAGAGGAGTTGAGCATCGCGTGGAACATTTTTGCACTTTTCTTTCATTACACATATCACACTGAAATCATTCTCAATGCCAAACACAAGAGTGGAGCATTCATATTCCTTTGGAAAGTCATAATGAATAGAGTCATTCATATGCCAAACACAAATTTTATGAACAAATTTATATGCAGACAATATCAAATAGAGATGAACATTTTTGCTGCAATTGTCGAACGAGTTACATAGGAGAAAAATATCAACATTAATGGTGAATGGCATAAGCAAAGAAAATGAGTAATTTGGTTAAAGAGATTAGGAAGTTGATTAGGTTATATTGGATTTTGTTTTGTAAATCAATTTCAATGTAATAATCCTTATTACAATGGATTAATATTAATAATCTTCCATAATCTATTTTTCTTTATTTTGAATTTATGACTTAAAAAGATTAGGTTATTCATTCTCTATTTTTTATTTTGATTTTAAATCTATAATTAAGAAAAATATTTTATTAGTGTAATTTAATTTTTTCATGTATATTTTAAATTTGATAAAAATTAATATTTAAAATATGTTTTTAATCCAATTTAAATTCAATATTTTGACAAAATATTTAAAGCAATAAAATGATACACATTCCCCAATTGAAATATGTGATTTCACTAAATTATATTAATTTTTGTTGGGAAAAATTCAACATATTAAGATTATGCACATTTCACAATTTAAATATGAGATTCCAACCAATTATATTAAGAAACGGATGTAAGTCATAATTATTTTTTTGGGACATATCAAACACATTAACCATTATTCCCATCAATAACACTATTGAAAAGTAAATTAAATATTTAATTTTCATATGTATATATATGTTTTGTTAGTTTCACTTATAGGGATATAAACTTTGAATCTTATAGTTTACACAATATTCATAATGAGGGGTGGTCAATTGGAAAAATTAAAAGCCAAATTCACATTATTAAAAAATGAATATTCTTTTAAGATAATGTTTAATGAAAAAGATATGTAATAACATTGGTCTTTATAATAAATATTTTTTAGCTCAGTGATATGAATTAAATGGTTAATAAATTTTGATAGACATTGATGCATAGTTTGCATTGCAAAAAACAAAAATCATAAAAATTAATTAAATTAGAATTTTATTTCAAATTATTATTATTATTAATTATAAAATAATGCTATATGAATTAAACATATATATATATATATATATATATATATATATATATATATATATATATATATAAACATGAAACAAGAAAATATAATAAAAACAACTCTAAGTAATTGGAAGTGAACAATGTCATAAATTAGAAGAAATGAACATTCACTTTCTCACATTCAAATTCTTAAATATAATAATAATAATTTTTTTTAATTGAATTGAAAACATATGTATGTCTACTTTTGAAATAAATTATAACTCTTTGTTGATGAATATTTTGTGGAAATTAAATCCTATCATTTACTAATGATTATTAATCATTAAATTAAAATTCTAGAACCTCTAAGATTAATAATTATATTCTTATCAAAAATAAATTATAATGACAACAACACCACAGTGTTAAATTTAATGATCTATTATAAAGTTTGCATCTTAAAATGAAAATGATTAATGGAACTGACGTGAACAGTGATAGAACTTGACTATGACCACACACTTGGGCACTTAGTGATACAACATAGATCATCTAGAACATATGAAAGCATACTTTTCTTAATGCAAAAACCTTTGTGGCAACTTACGATAAGTGCGAGTTCGACAATAAACTTTGTGAGGATAATGATGACACTTGTGTAATAGTGCGTGAAAATTGGATATGAGTGTGAAACATGTCTATATGATGAGAACAACTCATTTTCACAAAGGTTGCCCCTTGAAGTAAATCAGAACTCCCCTTTGCTTGATGTGCGATAATTCCCATGCCCGAAGATGACACTTGCTATATAAAGATAAAAATGTGAACGACTACTTGAGATCCAAGAAGGGAGCTTGAAATCATCAACTAACCAATAAGTGACTAAGGAACGACTGATCACAGGATCCACACTAGGCTCAAAAATTTGAATGTAGGCCAAAATTTTGGACTGTGTTGCAGTCGCTACAACACTTGGCGACACACTAGTAGAATCCAACTTCTCTATTTTGGTTAACTACTTCAGTGCTGGGGCTTGGTTCTTTAGGGAGTATTGATTAATCGTGGAGATTACCTTGGCCTTCCCACTTACCCCACAAACAAGCATGGTCACCTCTATACCTTCTTAATTGAACACAACATAAGATTCGGTATAATCACAATGTTTCGAGTTAGGAAGGGTAGTGTAGCACATGAGCTTAACATTTTCAAAGTATATTTTTCATCTCTATTGTTGCTCCACTACCAGCAGGCCTGAACAGTATCCCGGCGGAGTCATGCAAGAACACAAACATTGCTCCGCTATCAAAAAGCCTACAAACTACCCTAGTGGAGTTGTTTGCTTCACCTCTCTACGTAGGAATCCTTTCTCTTCTTTAACCTTTATTAATTTATTTAGAGAGAATTGTGCATTGCACTTATTTATTTTGGGTTGAAAGAGGGATCCCAACTTATTGAGAAGAGAAGGGGTTATTCCTTCAGAGAAGCATATATAGACCTCTAATTTAACTTTCCTCATTTAGATTTTCCCCTTCACCATTTCTACTAGTTGGATAAGCTTGAGAACACCAAAGCCAAAAAAAACAAGTATAGGCATGAGGTTTCCAAACTAGAAGTGGGTTCATGGTTGGACCAAAACTCTCCTTACAGATTGATCGTATTTTCTGTCGGAACTTCATTTGCCAAAATATGTAACCAACACAAGGAAGATGGACATAAGGCTAGGCAAATGCTGAAGTGTCACAAGACTCTTTATAGTTTGGCCACACACATATTAAGAAGCCAAAATAGGTCCAAGCACAACACTTATTCACATGATGAAAAAAAATGAAGAACTGAACAAGAAAGAAAAACAACACCAAAAGAAAGAAAACACACAACAAGGAAACATAACCAGAATACAAGATTAAAAAATGGCTAAAGCAAACATGATATAAAATCAAAATAAGAAAACGAGGATAGACAACAGGGAACGAGTGCATAATGAGTGCAAGAAAGGGAAACTAGGATGCAACTAATCCTACAACTAACCTGATAGCTAGAGGTCGGGGTCATGTATAATGAAATTTCTAGTGAAGCCAGCGTGGTGAATCCCGACATGCAACCAAAAAGATATTAACAATTAAAATAGATAAAAAATGATGTGCAACAAAAAATATAAAAACCTGAAAAAAATTGCACAAGAAAAAGAAGGTCTCGCATGTGGGAAGAAAGGTGTGTCACAACCACTACTTTCATCCAATCCACATGTTTACCTTTTCGATGAATACCATTATTCAACAAACCTTAGAATCTTCTTGTGGATGTGTGATCCAGAATTATGCAGGAGTGCAATAAAATACAGATATAAACATAAACACATACATGCAGCAGAAACAAAACTTCATTTCATTAATATCAAAGAAATGAAATATGGTTACACACAGAAATGGAAATAAACTAGCTCGAACAATGGTAGCTTATCTCTGAGAAGAGATGTGGCGAGTACAGGCCTCTGAACTATGTTATAATGAGGCTCAAATGCCTATTTATTATTGAGAAACAATGGAAAACCCTAAACATCTAGAAATCTAACCCTAGGAGATGAAGCGTCAAAATTGTGGGCCCAATTTGGGTAAATCGGTGCATACTCCTCCCGAGGTCGTAACTTTGGCATATGATCTCCCTTTGAATATCATAATACCTTGTTTCGAAGATGTTGAAGAGGAGGTTGAAAAAAAAAAGGCTAGAATGGTTTGAGTCTTATTCTGTCTCTTCGGTTTCCCTAAAAACATCTTTTAGTCCCTCAAAACGACTTCGGAAGTTTAGGACCTGAAAAACTACCAGAAATAGTAAGTGTGTTGCAATTAAGGAAATTGAAAGGAAACAACAATGGGGGTCCAAATGGAATAGGCAGGTGGCCACCAACATCCACCTGGACCAATCCTTCCCCCTTACGAAGAAATGGTCCCCATTGTGTTCATTGCCTCAATGAGATGGGGAAACTTTAGCTAAACTTGGTCCTAAGTGAGCCACTTGCCTTGGTGCAAGAATTGGTCAGCTTTGATAACCTGATATAGTTTGATCTTCTGCTGGTGGGTGTTATTGATCTGTGTGTCCATGATCCGATCATTTGTGGCTTGTTCCATGTAGTCTGGTGTTAACTCTGTTTGTGTGATTTGCTCTGCAATGTCTGATTTGTCCAGTAATGGTGGAAAGTATGGTCAAAGGTAGTTCACATTGAACACTAGGTGCAGACCAAGGAATGGTGGAATGTTGGGCTCGAAATCATTGTCCCCTACAACCTTAGTGATGGGGTAAGGCCCATATCAGAGTGGGTGAAGCTTGCGGTGGGGCTCAACAAGGCACTCCTTCTGCAAATGTAACTAAAATTTGTCACCCATATGGAACTTGTGTGGCACCTGATGTTGATCATGAAATTTCTCGTATTTATCATTGGCTTTGTCCAATATGTCATGGACCTACTGGAGGATGTGCTAAATGCACCCAATGAAGTCGTTAGCCCTATCAGCTTCAGACTGGACATGAGCCGAATCTTCTTGAGTAGCCGCAAATGGTATGGCCACATCAATGGGACATAGTGACTGGAATCCCAACCCCACCTGAAAGGGGGTGTGGCTAGTTGAACTATGGAGAGCTCTGTTGTAGCAGTGTTGGACACAGGGGAGCCTTTCATCCCATGTGCGTGGATTCTTTGAATTGTAAATACGCAGAATGTGTACAATCATCTTGTTGACGACTTTTGTTTGGTGATCAGTTTGGTGGTGGAAAGTCGTGGACTTAGTGAGCTTGGTATACAACATCAACCACAGACTTGACCAAAATGTACTTAGGAAAATGTTGTCCTGATCTGAGATAATGGACTGTGGGATCCAAAATGTACCCACACTCAATCAAAGAAGAGATTCACAATGGATTCTGTTGTCATACTCTTCTTGCAGGCTGCTAGAATGGCCATCTTAGAGAATTTGTCAACGACCATGAAAACATAGTCATTGCCATGCTTAGTAAAAGGAAGGCTTGACATGTAATCCATGGAGATGGATTCCCAAGGTTGACTAGGAGTAAGCAGAGGAGTATATAGGCCTTGCTTCTTGATGGTCGATTTGGCAATGGCACAGGCAGTGTAGGATTTGATGTACTTCCCAACATCTCGTCGAAGATTCGGCCAACAAAAATACTTTTGTAGCACTGCCATTATTTTCTCTACCCTAAAATGTCCAACGACCCAACTATGGTGCACCTCCCGATCATCTTAGCACACTATGTTGAAGGAACATAGAGGTGTCCCAGGTGGCATAACTGTGCATCCTGGAGGTGAAAATTTGGAACTTCCTTTCCTTCCAGGAGCATCTGGTATGAATTTCTAAATTTTGGATCGCTCTTGTAAAGATGTGGCAACCTCACAACTTCGTTCCCACAAAATTCAAGCATAGTGGTTAGCACCATGACCAGTGGTCAGTGTATCTATGAATTTCAAGGGTTGGTGGTTTGTGTGGATGATCGTTTCCTTCCCCATAATACAATTCTTACATTTCCGGCAGGCCTACACAATGGAATAAATCTCTTTGTCATAGGTGGGATACTTTCGAAATGTGTCTGAAAGTGTCTCACTGTGATATGCCACTAGATGCCCCTGTTGGGTAAGAACTGCACCAATAGCATAGTCAGAGGCATTTGTCTCGATCTCAGAAGGTTGTTACAGGTCTGGTAATGTGAGCACTAGTGCAGAGCAGAGGCGATGCTTCAATTCGACAAACACCTTCTGTTGGGATTCAAACCAAAATAAATTTTCTTTCGCTCCTACCTTGGTGGCTTGACTCAAAGGCCAAGTTATATGAGAGAACCCAAACATGAAGCCGTGGTAGACATTGGCAAGACCTTGAAAGCTATGGAGTTCTGTTAGAGTGGTTGGGGCTGGCCAATACCGAATGACTTGTATCTTGGCTGGGTCCATATGCACACCCCACTCATAAATGATGTACCCAAAATATTGAACCTAGGAATACCAAAAGTGCATTTCTCCAAATTGGCACACAACTTGTGTTGCTTTGGGGTTTGGAGGACCTGTAGAATAAGGTGGAGGTGTTCTTCCCAAATCTGGTTGAAGATCAAAATGTCATCCAAATACAACACAACGAATGAGTTGGTGAAGGGTCTCAAGATGTCGTCCATCATCCTCATGGAGGTTGCGAGAGAATTCGTCAACCAAAAATGCATGACCAACCATTTGAAAAAGACCTCTTTGGATTTGAAGTCGGTCTAAAACACATCAGAGGGTTTGATAGTACCTAGTGATAAATAGGATTCAAGTCAATCTTGCTGAAATATTTGAACCCCTTAAGTTGTTCCATAATGTCAACAATCTATGAGATTGCATACCTATTCCAAAAAGTGATCTTGTTCAACATCTGATAATCAATACAGAGTCTCTAGGTCCCTTCCTTCTTTTGTACCCACATGAACAGGCTCCCACAGGGCCATGAACTTGGCCTGATGTGCCCTTTTTGCAACAACTCCTAAATCTGCCTCTTGATTTCCCCATTCTCCAAAACAAAGTGTTGATAGATTAGTCCATTGGGTAGTGCCACACCTGGGGTCAGATCGATGGAGTGCTTGACCTGACAATGTAGAGGTATCCCTACGAGTGAGGTGAAGATTTCCCTGTACTCATCTACATCCTTGTCCATTTGTTGTTGTCATGCAGAGGAGCCCTATTTAGAGTTCATGGCCACAATCTTCTTCTTTCCTTGAGGGTGAATCATAAGGAAAAAAATCCTGGTTTGGGAAATAATATTACTACATTGCTTCGCAGTGATCAAAGCAACAGTGATAGGCAGTGCTACCTCTGGTACCATGTACAGTTTATTGTCCAAAGTAATAATAACAGTGCAAGGCATATACTCATACACAACACGACACTTCCACAAGTATGGTTGGACAAATAAAACATCACAAACGTCAAGAGGGGCAACCATCACAAAACACCTCATCTATGAAGGGCTTGATTTTGTACAGAAGGTGGCACTGTTGGTTGATGCAAAGATCTCTCCTTTGATGAAGCTACCAGATGGTGTATGACTGCTGGTGTGGTGTGGTCAGTAGGCCCAATCACTTCATGACCTCTGCTTAAATGAGGTTCTTTTGGTTCCCATTATCAAATATGAACTATAGCAGAGAACCCTTCACCCACATTTGTGAGTGGAAGAGTCACTCCCCTTCCTCTAGATGTTCGAGCTCATCTTTCTGGGTCTTGGTGGTGGCAAGGGTGGCACTAGGCTCCAAATCGATAATCTGCTTCCTTTTTTCATTCCCCTTCTCTATTTCTGACTCAGATTCAGAACATGCATCTAATTCAGAAGCCTTCAACTTAGCTACGAGTAACTTCTTGGCTTGACACTCACTTGTGTTGTGAGTGGAGCTCTAATGGAACTCACACCATTTCCCTATGTCCTTCATTTTCTTCGTCATGTTGTTCTTTTTTTACAGCTTTGGTGGGTTGTCTTGGGTCACCCCACCTTGGCTTTTTCCTTTGTTTTGCAGTTTAGGGGCACCTTTCCCTTGCTTCATATTCACAGATCCAAAGTCTCGCTTCTTCCATTTAAATTTATGCTTGATCTTGACAGCATATCGATAGGCGGCACCAAGCAAGGATATTTCCAGGAACTCCATCTCGTCCTGGATATACTTGTGTAGACATTCATGGTACTTGAGTACCAAATTCCGCTCAGAATCCTTGATACCCAGTTTCGTGCGAAGGGTATGGAAAACATTTGTAAACTCTGACACATCTTGGTCTCTTCCCTGTCGTAGAGTGGTCCACTTCATGTATTTATCTTCATAGCTCCCGACAGGGTAATATTGTTCCTTGATGGCGTCTCAGAAAGAATTGCAAGTGGGTCTGACTGAAAGGAGTGAGGATTCCCTCTCGTCCTTTTGTTCACAGTAGGTTTCCCACTAGCCCTTGACATGTGGGGCGACTTTGAGGAGTGAAAAAGTAATATTTTCTCGATTGGAAAAGTCATGAACTGAAAAATATCCTTCCAATGGATATAACCATCTATCTATGGCATCTGCATCTATTTGTCCTTCAAATATGGGAACATTGCCCGCTCACTCAGTTCCAAGCTATTACCTATGTTTTTGTCTGCCAATCCTAAGTCCTCTCTATGTACTGTAAGCCTGTTATCCATTTTTTCACCACTGTCCTCAACTTATACAATCATGCCTCCAAAAGACAAGGGACCAGAAGAACCTGTCAGTCCTCTGATCCACCCTCCCATTGATTTTCACCACATCCCTTTGGCAGACAGAGACTATAAGATCCATGAAACTCTCTACGAATTTGACCTTTTTGAGATGTATTGTTGGATCGAGGACAAATATATAGATAAATTTGATGACATTCAACTGTGGGAATCCAATTTTCCTAGTATATTTTTCCCTTTACCCATAGCACCCTAGAATTTGTTAAGAAGTGGCATGCATGTTATTTTCCAAGCCAAAGAGCCATCATTTCCCCCACTGGAGAAATTTTGTTCAATATCACTCCTCAAGCTATAGACCAGATGATGCAGGCTCCTGCAATAGAGAATTCCACTCCTTTTCCCATGAAGCCCTTCTTGAATTGTATCATAAATTGGACTTTTCTAAGAGGGCCAAAACCCTTGAGCTTTTCTTTACACAAGATGCCTCGTTGTCAAAGAAAACTCCTCCCTATCCCTCCTCTGTTTTCCTCAAGAGAGCCAAGCAAATTATCACAGTCATCTATTACCTCCTTGGCTATTACTCAGATCAATGGGTAGATGAGGCCATCATAGGATTTATTTCCATTTCCTTTGTTGATTCCAAGCCCTCCATCATGTTTAACTTTAGACAATTTCTTGTAGATTATATTCATGAACAGTTAATTAAATTCCATATTGAGGAGGTATTCAAGTATGCTTCTGTGTTAGTTTATATGTTCTGATATTTTCAGGGAGATCAAACTTGCTTTACAAAATATGGATGAAGAAGGAAATCAGCAGTCATTCATCTTGTTGACTACACTGGTGATGAAGGAACAAAAGGAATACTCTTACAAACAATTCATAGAGATGTTTTTGCATCTAGTAATCAGTCTCTTAGGTAGCAGGACAGAGCCAAGGATCAGTGAGGAAATTAGAAAGGTTTTGCAGATATCAGACCAAGTCCAGACAGGGGATTGGTACCTCTATCACAATTATACAAAATTGAGAATATTTGGGTGTGAGCTTGCACCTTACAAGCTGCCTAAATTCCTCCCAATGAGGATTCTTTCTCTAGAGTATATAAGGAAAATGTTCAATATGGATGAGATCCACTTTGTAGCTTCCAAGAAGAATTCTCAATTCAAAATTAAAACATAGATAGGGCACATCAAATCCTACATTGCCTGCACCATTACCAAATTTACCATCAAGAAGTAAGGCCTATATACTCCTCTGCCTACTCCTAGTCAACCTTGGGAATCCATCTCCATGGATTACATGGCAGGCCTTCTTTTTACTAAGCATGGCAATGACTGTGTTTTCATGGTCATCGACAAATTCTCTAAGATGGCCATTCTGGCAGCCTGCAAGAAGAGTATCACAGCAGAATCCACTGTGAAGCTCTTCTTTGAATGAGTGTGGGTAAATTTTGGATCCCACAGTCCATTATCTTAGATCAGGACAACATTTTCCTAAGTAAATTTTGGTCAAGTCTATGGTTGATGTTGTATACCAAGCTCACTAAGTCCACGACTTTCCACTGCCAAACTGATGGCCAAACAAAAGTCGTCAATAGGATGATTGTACACATTCTATTTATTTACAGTTCAAAGAATCCATGCACATGGAATGAAAGGTTCCCCTATGTCCAACACTGCTACAACAGAGCTCTCCATAGCTCAACTGGCCACAACCCCTTTCAGGTGGGGTTGGGATTCCAGTCACTATGTCCCATTAATGTGGCCATACCATTTGTGGCTACTCAAGCAGATTTGGCTCATGTCCAGTCTGAAGTTGACAAGGCTAACGACTACATTGGGTGCATTCAGCGCATCCGCCAGCATGTCCATGACATATTGGACAAAGCTAATGCTAAATACAAGTAATTTCATGATCAACATCAGGTGCCACACAAGTTCCAGATGGGCAACAAATTTTAGTTACATTTGAAGAAGGAGTGTCCTGTTGGGCCCCACAGCAAGATTTTCCCACTCCGATATGGCCCTTACACCATCACTAAAGTTGTAGGGGACAATGCTTTCAAGCCCAACATTCCACCATTCCTTGGCTTGCACCTAGTGTTCAATGTGGACGACCTTTGTCCATACTTTCCACCATTACTAGACAAATCATACATTGTAGAGCAAATCAAACCAACAGAGTTAAGACGAGACTACATGGAACAGGCCACAAATGATCGGATCATGGACACACAGATTAAGAACACTCGCCAACAGAAGATCCAACTATATCAGGTTATCAAAGCTTACCAATTCCTACACCAAGGGAAGTGGCTTACTGGGGACCAAGTTCAGTGGAAGTTTCCCCATCTCATGGAGGCACTAAACGCATTAGGGACCATTTCTTCCTAAGGGGGGAGGATTGGTCCAAGTGGACATTGGTGGCCACCTGCCTATTCCACTTGGACCCCCACTGTTGTTTGCTTTCAATTTCCTTAATTGTAACACACTTACTATTTCTGGCAGTTTTTTGGGTCCTAAACTTTTGAAGCCGTTTTGAGGGACTAAAAGACGTTTTTAAGGAAAGCGAAGAATCCAAAAAAGTCTCAAGCCATTCCAGCTTTTTTTTTTCAGCCTCCTCTTCAACATCTTCGAAACGAGGTATTATGATAGTCAAATGGAGATTGTATGCCAAAGATATGACCCTAAGAAGTTGATGTACCGATTTACCCAAACTGGGTCCACAATTTTGGCGCTTCATCTCCTAGGGTTATGTTTCTAGATGTTTAGGGTTTTCCATTATTTGTCAATAATAAATAGGCCTTTGAACCTCATTGTAACATGGTTTAGAGGCATGTACCCACCACGTCTCTTCTCAGAGATAAGTTACCATCATTCGAGCTAGCTTATTTCCATTTATGTATGTAAGCATATTTCATTTCTTTGATATTAATGAAATGAAATTTTGTTTCTGCTGCATGTATGTGTTTATGTGTATATCTGTGTTTTATTGCGCTCTTGCATAATTATGGATCACACATCCACAAGAAGATTCCAAGGTTTGTTGAAAAATGGTATTCATCGAAAAGGTAAACATGTGGATTGGATGAAAATAGTGGATGTGACACACCTTTCTTCCCACACGCGAGACCTTTTTTTCTTGTGCATTTTTTTTCAAGTTTTTATATTTTTTTTGTTGCACATCAGTTTTTATTTGTTTTAATTGTTCATATCTTTGTGGTTGCAAGTCGGGAATGACTACGGTGGCTTCACTATAAATTTCATTATACGTGACCCCGACCTTCTAGCTGTTAGGTTAGGAGTAGGATTAGTTGCATCCTAGTTTCCCTTTCTTGCACTCATTATGCACTCATTCCCTGTTGTTTGTCCTCATTTTCTTATTTTGATTCTATATCATGTTTGCTTTAGCCATTTTTTTCTCTTGTCTTCTGGTTATGTTTCCTTGTTGTGTGTTTTCTTTCTTTTTGTGTTGTTTTTCTTTCTTGTTGAGTTCTTCCTTTTTTTCATCATGCAAATAAGTGTTGTGCTTGGACCTATTTTGGCTTCTCAATATGTGTGTGGCCGAACTATAAAGAGTCTTGTGACACTTCAACATTTGGCTAGCCTTATGTCCATCTTCCTTGTGTTGGTTACATCTTTTGGAAAATGAAGTTCTGACAGAAAATATGATCCATCTGTAAGGAGAGTTTTGGTCCAACCATGAACCCACTTCTAGTTTGAAAACCTCATGCCTATACTCGATTTTTTTTGCTTTGGTTTTCTCAAGCTTATCCAACTAGTAGAAACGATGAAGGGGAAAATCTAAATGAGAAAACTTAAATCAAAGGTCTCTATATGCTTCTCTGAAGGAATAACTTCTTCTCCTCTCAATAAGTTGGGATCCCTCTTTCACCCGAAAATAAATAAGTGCCAATGCACAATTCTCTTTAAATAAATAAATAAATGTGAAAGAAGAGAAAGGCTTCCTGCACAGAGAGGTGAAGCAAACAACTCCACGAGGGTACTTTCTAGGCTCGTTGATAGCGGAGCAATGTTTGTGTTCTTGCATGACTCCGTCAGGGTACTGTTCAAGCCTGCTGGCAGCAGAGCAACACTAGAGATGAAAATTATACTTTGAAAATGTTAAGCTCATGAGCTACACTATCCTTCCTACCTCGAAACATTGTGATTATCCTGAATCTTATGTTGTGTTCTACTAAGAAGGTATAGAGGGGACCACGTTTGTTCGTGGGGTAAGTGGGAAGGCCAAGGTAATCTACATGATGAATCAATACTCCCTAAAGAACCAAGGCCTTGCACTGAAGGAGTTAACCAAAATAGAGAAGTTGGATTCTATTAGTGTGTCGCCAAGTGTTGTAGCGACTGCAACACACTCCAAAATTTTGGCCTACATTCAAATTTTGGACCCTACTGTAGATCCTGTGATCGATTTTTCCTTAGTCACTTATTGGTTAGTTGATGATTTTAAGCTCCCTTCTTGGATCTCAAGCAATTGTTCACACTTTTATCTTTATATAGCAAGTTTCGTCTTCGGGCATGGGAATTATCACATATCATGCAAAGGGAAGTTCTGATTTACTTCAAGGGGAAACATTTTTGAAAATGAGTTGTTCTCATAATATAGACATGTTTCACACTCATTTCCAAATTTTCACGCACTATTACACAAGTGTCGTCATTATCCTCACAAAGTTTATTGTCGGACTCGCACTTATCGTAAGTTGCCACAAAGGTTTTTGCATTAAGAAAAGTATGTTTTCATATGTTCTAGATGATCTATGTTGTATCACTAAGTGCCCAAGTGTGTGGTCATAGTCAAGTTCTATCACTGTTCACGTCAATTCCATTGATCCCACACTTAGCCAAATTCCGAGGATTCCTAGCAACCTAGCCTCATCTAGCCTTCCTAAATTGCGCACTTCGCATATGCAAACCTTAAGCTTTTTCCTTGCTGCAACTATATAATATATGGAATTTTATTTCTTCTAGATACACAAAGTCAATGGGTAATTTTGATACAATTGTTGTACTTTTTTGTGCCTTGGATAAAGATTTATGCTAATACAAACTTCCTAACTATAGTTTAAAAAAGAAAGAAAAAGAATCTAATT
This sequence comes from Pinus tabuliformis, assembly GCA_031772625.1. Classification (NCBI taxonomy): domain Eukaryota; kingdom Viridiplantae; phylum Streptophyta; class Pinopsida; order Pinales; family Pinaceae; genus Pinus; species Pinus tabuliformis. The sequence goes on along the minus strand of CM062810.1, from coordinate 80,869,136 downwards.
CTGTATACATAAATTAAATAAAATAGATAACAATTTGAAAATGAAGATTAAAAAAATCATTTATATAGATAAACTATTCAATAAAACCTTATCATATTCATTTTAAAATGCAAACTTTATAATAGATCATTACATTTAACAATGTGGTGTTGTTGTCATTATAATTTATTTTTGATAAGAATATAATTATTAATCTTAGAGGTTCTAGAATTTTAATTTAATGATTAATAATTATTAGTAAATGATAGGATTTAATTTCCACAAAATATTCATCAACAAAGAGTTATAATTTATTTTAAAAGTAGATATATATATTTTTCAATTTAATTTTAGAAAAAATATCATTATTATTATATTTAAGAATATGAATGTGAGAAAGTCAATTTTCATTTCATTTTAATTTATGACATTGTTCACTTCTTATTACTTAGGGTTGTTTTTATTATATTTTCTTGTTTCCTGTTTATATATATATATATATATATATATATATATATATATATATATATCTATATATATATATAATAATAATAATTTGAAATAAAATTCTAATTTAATTAATTTTTATGATTTTTTTTTGTAATGCAAACTATGCATCAATGTCTATCAAAATTTATTAACCATTTAATTCATATCACTGAGCTAAAAAATATTTATTATAAAGACCAATATTATTACATATCTTTTTCATTAAACATTATCTTAAAAAAATATTCTTTTTTTAATAATGTGAATTTGGCTTTTAATAATATTTACCATGAAAATTGTCCAATTAACCATCCCTTCATTATGAATATTGTGTAAACTATAAGATTCAAAGTTTATATCCCTATAAGTGAAACTAACAAAACATATATATACATATGAAAATTAAATATTTAACTTACTTTTAAATAGTGTTATTGATTGGAATAATGGTTAATGTGTTTGATATGTCCCAAAAAAAATAATTATGATTTACATCTATTTCTTAATATAATTGGTTGGAATCTCATATTTAAATTGTGAAATGTGCATAATTTTAATGTTGAATTTTTCCCAACAAAGATTAATATAATTTAGTGAAATCACATATTCCAATTGGGGAATGTGTATCATTTTATTGCTTTAAAGGTTTTCTTAAAATATTGAATTTTAATTATTAAAAAAATATTATCAAATTTAAAATATACATGGAAAAATTAAATTACCCTAATAAAATATTTTTGTTAATTATAGATTTAAAATCAAAATAAAAAATAGAAAATAAATAACCTAATCTCTTTAAGTCATAAATTCAAAATAAAGAAAAATAAATTATGGAAGATTATTAATATTAATCCATTGTAATAAGCACATTGAAATTGATTTACAAAACAAAATCCAGTATAACCTAATTTGTTTAACCTAATCAACTTCCTAATCTGTTTAACCAAATTACTCATTTTCCTTGCTTATGCCATTCAACATTAATGTTGATCTTTTACTCCCATGTAACTCGTTCGACAGTTGCAGCAAAAATGTTCATCTCTATTTGATATTGTCTGCATATAATTTGTTCATAAAATTTATGTTTGGCATATGAATGACTCTATTCATTATGACTTTCCAAAGGAATATGAATGCTCCACTCTTGTGTTTGGCATTGAGAATGATTTCAGTGTGTATATGTGTAATGAAAGCAAAGTGCACAAACGTTCCACGCGATGCTCAACTCCTCTTAGCAATCAAAGAAACTTACAATTACGTGTCGAAATTCTTTGTCTAAATTGTCAGCTTCTTGGACTGTAGCAGTTCCATTGACTGCACTTCCCGGTTTGAGATCCAAATAATTAACATAAGCCATGTATACATAAATCTTTTGCATATAATTAAGGTAGTGCTCATGGTTGATGTTGTTCTTCCAAACCACTTTGTCTTGTATGTCAAAGATTTTTCCAGCTCTGTGAGGGAAGGGCATCGCATAGGAAGGAATCCTATTCATTATCCCTCCCGGAGGAGAAAAAAATGTGTACATACTCCTTCCAGGATGTCGAACAATCCTTGGAGGCCTGATATGGGCAGTGGGGTTACTGCCATATCTGACTTTATTTTGAAGTGGACTTTGTTGGAATAGTATCTTTCTGTCAATTTACTCACGTTAGCAGTCCCTCCGATGAAGGACGTGGACTCGATCCAGCTCATTTCACTACACGTTGTCCGCCATCTTCAACTCTAGGAAGGTTGCGTTCATAATCTTCAAGAACTTCTCCTTACGTCCTTGGAACAATGCATTCATATCCTTTTTCGTCCCTCCTTCCACGTTAATGCAAAAGAACTGAACACGCATGAACAGATCCTCTTCCACGAAAGGCATGTTGTATTGCCATCGGTGGATGGTTTTTGTCACCACGTCTCGCCCGATTCTTGAGAATTGAAAGGCCGTGAGAATGGGGGGAACGCTCACCAGTTTTATTTTCCAGGCAATCACGACGCACAAGTTGCCTCCTCCACCGCCTCTTAGAGCAATCACGACACATCATCACTCATCGCGTTCTTGTCCATGACAATTACAATTTCGACAGACTTACAATGTTTCTTAGCGTTCTTGGGAACATTACGAAACTCAAAGTGTTCACCCTTTACCGTAACTCTCTGACCGGCACAATCCCCAGATATCCAATGTTAATGATTTTGTGATAAGATCCAATTTCCTCACAAGCTCCCTTCCACCTGAACTCGACAATATTACCAACGTCCAATACATGCAACTACGAGACAATTCGCTCATAGGAAGTATACCCAACGATTATCGCTGTATAAAATCAGTCACCAGATTATAGTCACAACGCAACGCAACAATTTGAGCTGATAGATTCCTGCAGAGCTAGGAAACTGCTCTAGCTTGGCCCAGCTTTGGCTCCAGAAGAGCTAGGACGCGACTTCTTCCTGTGGGATGGGAACTATATTCTTCAATCTCCGCTTGAGCACATCTTGATAAGGGAACGCGGCTCCTTACGCCTTGAAGGAATGAAACTGATTTAGCCATCCCCAAATTTGAAATCCAAATTTCAGTGTTTAGGCGGGGCGAGTTTTCAAAATTCAAATGAACAATCATTAATGCGTTTGGAGCTTGTACTTGCAGTCGATTCAACTCGAAGCGCGGAGGCAGCAAATTTAAAATTCAAATTAGCCCGCGGAGATCAGGGAAGAATTGATTGCAAATCAGGAGAGTTGTACAATGGCCGGAAAATGAAACTATGAGTTTATCGAGGTTGCCGAAAGTTGCCGAAATACATCCATGCCATGTATGTAACATCATCCATAAACATGTCGCGTCGACTCCAAAAAGTCGCAATATAGACTACTCCTTTTCTTTATGGGCTTAAGGTGGGCAAATATTGTTCACCCCGGTTAAATTTGAAGCCTTCACTGTCAGGAATTTCTGGTTATTCCAAACAAAATACAGTGGAAAAATCCTTTGTTTCCACTATTGAGAATTTTCTGATAAATTCTGAAACAACAAAAATATGAACAGAGAGTAATACTCTATTTTCTGATAATTCAAAAACCCAAGAACAGAGCATAAAATAATACTCTACTTTGCCTCAAGATCAAAAACTAATCAAAATAATACTATGTTTTTGACACAGAAAAATACTCTATTTTTAACTCAGAAAAACAGAAAAATTCGTTCTCTGGAAACGGTGTTGCAGCAACACAGTTTTTTTTCAGTTGTTGTAACTTGTGCTGCAGCAACGTTGTTCGTGGTGTTGCAGCAACGTAAATTTTTTACGTCAAGTATTTTTTGAGTTACGGTGTAACAACAACAGGGATTTTTGACGTCAAGTATTTTTCGACTTACGGTGTAACAGCAACAGGTAAAAAGAAACTTCTATTTATGAACGATAAACTAATTGATAAAATAAGTCTTCCTCACATAGAGGATCTTCACAAAATATTATGCTAAAGAGCATCTTCCTCTTGACAGAGGGATTACAACAGGAACGCTTCAGTTCCACAAAGCAACTATCTCAGAAAATTTCAGCACTGCTGTGCAATACAAAAAAAACTCTCTTGTTCTACACTGATGTGTCTGCATTCTATAGTGCGGGAAAGGGTCTTCACCGCTTTAACTTGCTGATGAATCTGTTGCTCATGATTAACAGATTTGATCTTTTGCTGTATTTCTTGAGTCGGTGGTGAGGAAATCTATGGCTGATAAATGCTGCTACGGCTCGAGAATGATTCTTTTTCTTTTTCAGCCGTTCTTCTCATTAATATGGTTGTTAAGAAGTAATGATGTAGTGCTATATCTGATCTTCATCCTTCGGGAACTCAAAAATAATTAAAGAGTGAAAAGATGGTAATGGCGGTGACTTAAAAGATCGGGAAAAAATGTGGGGCGCCGGATCACGACAAATGAATAAAGTAGCTGCTGCTGTTCTGTTCACTGCAGTTGAAATTATAATTTCAACATTCACATCACAATTTGAAGCCTTCAAATAAAAATTTGACACATGGAAAGTTGATTGGAGGCAGCGGCTAACCAGCCTGCCATAGGGCATTAAATGTCCGGGGAGATGCAGGCTGGATAGCCCGCTAACACGCAAATTCGGAAACTGGACACTAAATAAAAAATGGGAATTTGCGTGTTAGCGGGCTATCCAGCCTGCATCTCCCCGGGCATTTAATACCCTATGGCAGGCTCGTTAGTCGCTACCGTCGATTGGAGGCCGCTTTGTGTACTTGGTGACTGACCAGAAATTTTTGGCGATTCCTAAATCCACCTCTATAGAAAAGTTAATGCTCCGTCCTTACACTCACCTGACAGGAGCTTGACGTCACCGGGACCATTGATCATGGGCATGCATCCATGCATCCATCTCTCCTCACCCAGTTCCGGCGATGCGTGTTCATGCCCACCTCCAGTGCCGGTGTTCCTGCCCGAGTTACCCAACGGTTCAGCGTAATCAATGAAGTAGTGCGCTCCGATGCACTGATAGTAATCACGGCATTAATGTTATTCAAATAATGAGCCCATTTGAATTCAAATTCAAATTTGAATTTAAGCGCCCAAAATTCAGTGCTCATCTATATTTCAGCAACCACATTCGAATTTCTTCAGAGCTTCATCAACCGGAAAAATCGCACATCTGTATCTCCCCGCGGTCATTTCAAATATTTTCAAAAAGGCCGGCCGCTCTTTTGCATATTGATTCTCTGTTCAGTTTTGTTTTGTCAATGAAGTTGCAGACGATAGAATATCATGACCTCGCTCTTCAAATTCGGTCTTCCAGAGATAAAACTCAAGAGCAGACAATGAACGAAGCAATGAAGGCTCTGTGCTCCACAGAAAACAGGCAATATGATGACGTTGAGAGCGCTATGGAGACAAAAACGTTCTCCATGACGTCAAATTCCAGGCCTCTGTCATTCAATATTATATTTGGTTTGGCGCAGATTCTTGGATTCCAAATCTGAGCACAAGAGGCTTATGTCCTTACCTGATATGATGCGACATACGAGGTGAGAACTGTATTAATTAAGAATTTAGTAAACCAGTGGTGTATATTTCACGGGGTACATGTAAATCTAAGCAATGCTACCTTTTGTCAGGTGAATGAAATGGTATACTGTGGAAATCCACGTTAAGTAATCTTCATCGTCATTATATTTGGGCTTTTGCAGATTCCGATATTTCAAAATTCAGATATGAACACAACAGCCTTACATATTACATAGAACAGGGGCGACGTATTAGGTCAGAAACTATACGAATAATTAAGTGAACCAGGGCTGTATTTTTTATGCGGTACAGATAGATCGATGCTTTTTCTCTTTTTTCGTTCTTTTGCAAATTGTCAATATATGTTTATCTTCTTCCTCTAAGAGGTGCTCCAGGGAATATTTATGTAATTACATTTTTTGGGACTTTCTATTACCGCATGGAGTTATCGCTGGATGCCATTATTGGATCCCAAATTTTGCGCCTCTATTCTTTTACTGCGTGATAGATCTTTGGATTCCCTCGATCTAAGAGGCTGCAATTGATTGTTTTGAGGGAAAAAGGAGGAGGAATCTGATTGGTTGTTTGGAGGGAATAGGAAATTGTAAAGTATGATTGATTGTTTTGGAGGGAATACTGAAGAAACAGAAGACGACGAGAACGGTGAGATGATCGAAAATGCCGGCAGCAGGGCTGGATGGCCGAAGAAAGCTTACTAGCTGTCGGTGCTTTACGATACAATATTAGGGCTAATGATTTTCTTCCCGGAAGGAAGCTCGATGAATTCACTCATGTCAAATTTCTGCACTATTAGGGCTATTGATTTTCTTCCTGGAGGGAAGCTCGATGAATTCACTCATGTCAAAATTCTGTCTAGGGATTCGCTAATCTCAAATTTCTGCGTATTTCTATACCAACTTCACAGACGTCTTGTGTAAGGATTGGGGGCATCGAACTGAGTTTTCAAAATATTTTGGATTAACAGAAATCTATTAATATTATCTATTTCATTACTATAATTATATGTTTAGGTACTTCATTGCGTTTGGTGTGGATACTATTATTTCATCACTATAATTATGAGTATATGTGTAGATATTTCATTCCCGCTGCTGTGGAGTTTTAAATTGTGATAGCTTTTTGAAAATGGACAATTAGTTATATGGGTAGCGATATTATTTAAGATAATCCGTTTTTCTGAGAATCATCGGTTTGATTTTGTAATTTTAATCAGCCTCTCACCTAAATCAAACCTGGTTAAATGATAAAAATAAAAAATATCTTCAACTTTTTAACTGTTAAATTTAGCATTTTTAAATTAATTTAATAAATAGCAAGGCAAAAAATAACGAAAAAAATGAGAATAATATTTATAGAAAAGTGGGTGTTGTATTTTTCATATGTATATGTATATATATATGAGAAAATGTGATAATCAGTTTGGAAAATGTGGAAAAATATAAAGATTTGCAAATATGTGTATCTATGTTTAAACATAAAGGTGTTTATATGGAGATGTTATCTAATTCAGATGCAACTAAGAGCTCAAAGAAATTTTTATGTATATTAATAATAATGTGGCATTTTAAAACAAGATGCTATTCTGAGTTGTTGTTAGGTATGGGTTTTTCATTATGTATGTTGGAACACTATTCTTTTTTGTATGAAAATGTTTTGTTGGACCAAATTAAATATAAATATGTGACTTTGGACTTGTGCATCATGGCTTGTGTGCACTGATGCTCAACTATGTCACATATGATAGGTACCTTATGACATGTTGACTATTTGTCTCACTTTTAAGTGTATCACTAATGCTCATTCCTTATGAGGCATCACTTAACTATGTCACTTGTGTTTGTTGCTTAAGTGGGTCAGTTAATAGAATATTAGGGTGTGTTGTATATAAATTGGCCACAATGCTCTAAACAACAACTCCATCGATATAATTTTTCATCATTCATTAGCATTGATAAATATATATAGAACTAGTGTCACAAATTAGTACAAGTTGGCAAAAGTGACACTGTCAAAACGCTTAAAAGTTCATCCACTAAAATAAGAAAACTATGCCACTATCTAACCTTTTCAAATTCTAGGAAAATAGGGCTATTGAATGCCACATTACTAAGGTTTTCAAGTTCCACAAAGATAGGGTATTAAAACTACACAAAGCTAAGGTTTTCCAAGTTCCAATTCAGTATACGTTGAGAGATATTGCCAACTTGCAATGCAAGATCGTTATATGTGTTTACTTACATTATCTAAGAATGCATTTAAATTTGAATTCACTGTGTTTGAGTTTTTGCACCCATCTCTTGGAATTTTTCATTTTCACTACACCTTCTCATATTTATGCTTACACTACATTTTTCCATGAAGAGAGGCATCAACCTTGTTGTCAACATAAGGGATTGGTTAATAGAGACATGAGCTCCTTACATATTTTCTCATATAGTGGAGCCATTATGTACATTGATTAATTAAATTATATGTTTTTCTTATGGTGTGTCAATTATGTGTGTGATGTAAGAACATAAATTGTGTCACATATGGTGCGTCAGTTATATTCATTGATGCATATGTGTTGATACTCATGATTCATTAATTATGTGCATCACTTATGCTTTGTTAGTTAAAGTGCATCACATATATGTCACACCTAATATATCATGGCTTATGTGCATTTCTTTAGTGCATTGATGTTTAACTATGTCACTTATGGTAGGTATCTTATGGCATGTTGACTATGTGTCTCATTTGTATGTGTATCACTTACATATGTTGCTTATGGCGAATGACTTAATTATGTCACTTATATGTGTTTCTTAAGTGTGTCACTTATTGGAGTCTTTTATTTTAACATTGATCCCAAAAACATCTCATCCAAAGTAGAATTCAAAATCACAAAGTACAAAAGTATTGGTTGAAAGTCATACAAACATATAAGGTTTTATCATCTCTTGCTTTAGTTTTTTTTAATATCCTTTGGATTTAGGAAATGGATGTTAAAATCCAAAAAAATAATAAAACCCATTTTTTATAATGCAAATAAATAAGAGATGCTTGAAGGGAAATGATGCATCTTAGTTTTGATTAGTAGAAATTCTTTCAATTTTTTATGCATCCTTTTCACTAATGGTTGGTTGATTTATGAGTGTCTTGACTAATCATTTAGCATCCACATTAGTGTCCTTGTATTATCTCAATTGTGCCTATATATTACATTTATTGTTTCTTGATTGTCATACTTTGTTTTTATACCCCTAGACAAAATTTATAATTTCCCTGTATTTCTCTAGGAAGTAAGTGTTGGAATCACCATTGCTATTAGACCAAAAGTCCTACGCACTAGTCTTTGCTTCAATCACCAGATTTAGGATACATGAGAGGTGGTTAGTCCATGTTGTGAAACACAGAGGGAGCATCGAACTCAACATCGAACAATCTCCCCTCCCCACAAGCATGAGTCATGTGAGTTACAAACTCAATACTTGTCATTGTGAAACCACTTATTAGAATCACTATTAGTATTAGACCAAAATGTGTACCCATTAGTTTCTCATAAAATCACTATAATTAGGATCTATGAGAGGCAATTATTCCATATTGTGAATCACATGTGAAACATTGAACCAAATGTCCAACACTAAGTTATGAATCACCATAAAACATAAACTAGGTCTAAAATGGAAAAATTGTAGACTCTTTTGGACCTTGGCACTGTGATACAAATAGGGACACCTCTTTCCGCTGATTCTATGGGATAGAAAATGATTTATTGGAGGATATTAGATGTTAGGATTTTGTTTAATAAAAACCAATGCAATCTTTTCACGAAGTGGTGGATTTTGCAAAACACTAGCTCAAACAGTTATGGGTAACACTGGACTTATTGGTTGGTGAGTAATGGGATTTGGCTCAACCCTTTAGCCCCTTACTCCACTTTTGACACACAATGGACAACCACATCTCACTTTTCTCAATGGACAACATTGTTGTGCTCTTACCTCGACATGAAAGACAAGGGTTGCGAACTCCTCTCTCCACGACATAAAATTATGCCCTTTTTCTATTAGTGCTTTTCCTTAACAATGTTGATGGTCACCCATGAGCAATAGTTGTGACCTAGGATGGTTTCTCCTCATTGTTCAAGTTTAATATAGACAACGCATAGGCCTCAATTTCGTAAGTGAGTTTCCATGCTAAAATCTCGCATGGATAATTCAGTTCTTAGCCTTTGGCTCCTATATTTTCCTCTAATCAGATCATATAACGAATTCCTAGAAGTGCCACCTATAATCACCCCGAGTTCGCCTGAAACATATTATGAGCACTTCACTTGCCTATTTTGAGCTGATTTCTTGAACACTAAACTGGAAGGTCAATCTTTGTTATTTGATGGGCACCCTTCCCTCTTGTCCTCTCTTAAAAAACTCCTTATAGTGGCGTCTTAGGTCTCATCCCATCACCAGGGTTTGGGCTCCTACTGTGAAAATTCTCCACCAGGCCTGGAATTTCAAAAAAAAATTGCCTGTCAATTGAAAATTTGGAGATGGGTGTTGGTTTTCCATGCTTGTCAATTTACGTTTTCAGTAAATTTATGACTGCCATTTTTTCTTTTGTGTTACATATTAAAAAAAATAGCAAGAGTTCTTGTAATTTGACTTTCTCCCTGTGAAAAATTCTTCCAGTCTTCCATCATGGCCACCAAAACAACAAATTTCTTGTTGGTTTCCAGTTTGTGTCTCATGCTCATCACCACAGTGTCGAGTCCAGTGTCAAGTTACAATAGCTGCATCCATCAATCTAAACTTGCCTATTACGCTTACTGTTGGCTTATTGGGGCCTGACCCAGGTTCATAAGTGATTTAGCCAAACAAATCTCGAAACTACTGTCCCTTTCGGCAACAGTCTGTGGTGCGCGGACTGAGGTCTCACCTGAGGTGGTATGGGAGGGTACTAGAACCAGGTTTCTACACCCTAAGGATGTCTTGATGAAGTGTGGGAAGTTCACAAACTGATCCTGCGCACTTGCACTGTGCAACTATCTGTTCTTCACTTAGCTCTATAAGGAGCGAGAAGCAGCACGATCCAGATTCCTTATCCTTGCTACGTTATTATTATAGATCTTAACTTAATCTTGTGGGCCCAATATTCTTATCAGTCATTCATCATTCATAACAAGTGCGTGCAATCATAAACTGTAAGGAGATGCATAAACATATAATAGAAGCATAAACATATAGATCTACGAACATATGCACAATATTTCAGAATCAACTTAGCTTTTATTACTCTTTTGTTATGTTACAATCCCAACTCCGCCCTACGCACTTAGCCGCAGGGGTCCGCGCACACAGTTGCAGACTCTACCAGGCCTCTGCACACACAGTTGCAGAGCCTCTTCCTACTCCTACAACCCAAGACTCAGACTTCCAGACTCAGAGCGAATATCCCATTCCAAAAACCCATATCACTTCAGATCTCATCCAAAGCTCCCCTCTACGCTTAGAGCCTCACTCTATTTATACATTCCCATGGGCGACACATTCTATATTAAATTACAATACTTTAGGGTGGACAACCCTAGACTCTCGCGCTCTGCACCAACATTTTGTGGGGTCTTACATTATATCTGACCAAAATTTGGGCTACAAGCCCCAAAAACCTGCTATGGGGGGATCTGCTACCCAACAGGCCCCCAACACAATCAACGTGACTCATCCTTAGTCACTCGGCTGGTGCGGTGATCTTTTCTTGGAGTCCATCCAAATACTCCTTCGCTTCGCGGACCTCTACCACACATTCCTCTGTTGTCCATTGTATCAATTATGCGCGACTTTTTGATGCATCGTTGTCAGTGGAACCCTCTTGCCTTTGCGCATATGTATCCTACATCTGGGCCAGCTTCCCCTCGATCATGGCGATGACCGTGAATGCTTTCTCGAGCCAAGGCTGGATGAGTGCTTTAAGCCGTGCTTCTTTCTGGCATGTGGCATCCACCTGTTCTTTCAACGCTTGGGCCTCCCTCATCTTGGCCAATCGCTGAGTAAGGGCAACCATTTGCACGGTCCCCTAGACATTGTCATAGGCTTGCTGCAATTCTCGCGCTTCTGTCTCAAACTGTTATAGCATTGGGTCCTCCTACAGTGAAGTGAGCATGAAGAGGGACTGGTCCAACAATCCTGTGCAATCATGTACAACGTGCTTTATCTCTTTCAACCCCGGTGGAATGGCGTGGTGGCATTGCTCTCTGACTTTCGAGGGTGTAGAGGGTTGTGCCTTCAGTCGCAGCTCTGCAATTTGCAAGTTCACATCCAACTGAACCTTCGAGGCCTCCTCGTGGGTCCTGCGGGCTCCAACTGCCAGTTGGTGAATCTTTTCTGCGATGGAGAGTGCTGCTGGAACGATGAACATTGGAAAGCTGCTACTAGCCTCCTCCACTGCCTATTCTAATCCCTGGTGTTATGCGACCAGGTTGTCGCGTTGCAGGCTGAGTTATTCTAATTTTACCTTCTATTCGCTCAAGACATGGAGAGCGTGGCCCTCCTTGGCATGAAGATCAGTAGTTACCCCATCTTGTAGCCGATATAGGGTTTATCTGGGAAGGGCGGCCAAATTCAACCCCCACCCCTCATGTCACCTTCAGCTTCTACTAAGACCATGCCTTCTGGTAACACCAAAGTATTCGTTGTTTGATCGCGCAACATCTGCTCGGATTCGGATGCACCTTCTGCAAGGTGCGGTGTCATCACTCCTGGGGGTCGCACTTGTAATGTCTGCAACTGTGCTCTGAGCACCCCCAACACAGTTGTCTATTCTATCATTAACTCCTCCAAAGCATCCTTAGTGGCATCGTGAACTGGTGCACTACTGTCAAGAAGGTCTCCCCCCAAGGTATTCGTTGTCTTTGTCTTTTTTTGTGCAGTTGGCTGTTTCAGAATGCACGGCCTCTTGAGGTGGGTCGATTTTGCTGTAAGGTTTGTGCGTTCCTGTGTCTCCACCTCCCCTTGTATGTCCTGCTCTGTGGACATTTACTGACCTTCCTCAGTCTCTTCGGTAGGTGCGGTTGTGGTTTCTGCCATCTGCGCTGTCGCTGCTACCTCAGCCGCCTTCCATTGCGCGACTGCTTCCTGTTCCTGGCGTTTTCTCTCTGCGAGTGTCTCGATGCACAGCTTGGTCTCCCTCTTCTGCTGCTGAGCTGTGATATTTTCCAGTTCTGCCAGGTTCAGGGTGCACTACTCTGGAGACCATGATGCCATCACGTTGAAGATTGCATCATCTGTTGCAATGAATGGCAACTTTACCCATGCTCAGGTTTGATCCTTACGCACCTGGATATATAGGTTATGCATATCTGCCTTGAATTCGGCTGCGCTTTGCAAACTGTTGTAAACAATCGTGGTCTGCGGTTGATCCATGTTCGGATGCTCGCCTCCATGAACACCCAAAACACCTTAATCTCATGAACCCTCATCGCATCTTTCCTCGCCAAGAGCGAGGTGTACCTTGCGGCTTTGGGTAGGTTCTTTTCAATCGTAGGAAATGGTTGTTTCCCAGTAGCTCCCCTGCAACCAACAAGATAGATAAGAGAAACCACGCATAGTGGAAGGCCTTACCCTGCTCCTGGGCCTCCCTAATATTTTTCAAAAATTCATCGCAGAGAAACTGCACCCAGTTGAACTAGATCCCCTCTCCACACTGCTCCGCCAATGCAATTACAGATGTTGGCACCTCATTTGCATGACATTTACTCATGAGCTTGCCAGCGAATAACTAAGTTGTGACGAGCACCCCTTTGTCCTTGAGGCTTGGTATTACATACCCTCACTTCTTCTTCTCCAACTTATATTTAGCCTTCATAGCTTCTGCGAGAGCCAAGTAGCTACTCTTTCCTACTATGGCTGCAGGATTGTTTCCTTTGATGGGTAGTCGAGAAATCTGATGAATTAAATCGGTCGTGATGGGAATCGACTCCTCCAGCCAGAGATACCCATCATTTACTAGAAACAGTAGCTACTGGATGACAAAAATAGTGATGGGCGCGTGGTGGTAGTGTGGTATCCACCGCATATGTAGTAATCTAGCCTTCTCCACACTGCATAACCATTTATTCTGTAGTAATTGCTCTGTGAAAAGCTGTGGGAACTTCTCACTGTCCACAAGATCCCAGTATTTGAACTTTATATTAGGCACCCATCCCAGAGGCGGACTGTTAAACCTTATTTCGTCCAGAAGAAGCGGGGTCTGGAGTGCACTCTTCATGGCCTCCAGGTCCTTCGGTATCTTGGGTGTCCCTTTCCATGGCGGGATGTAGGGGGTAACTTTATCACCGAAGGTATGTGGGAAAAATTCTCTGCCTAGTCGTCCTCTGCTTCAATTTAGGTGATCAGGGCTTGCAAATCTTCCTCCTCCTCCTCCTCTATTTCAACGGCAACATCTTTGCCCTTCTCTGTCATTGACAATTGACTAAATCATGGGTTTCGTGGTGACACTCGGACTAGCCCTATGGGCTGCTTGCTTTTCTATGGTCGCGTCTGTGGGGACTTGGGAACCTCTGGTGCAACTGATGCCTCTCCAAGCTCCTCCTGGGTCACATGGGGTTGTGGGGTTACTTCCTTGAATCGCACTCTAGTCCTCGCAGCCATCATTGTTTCTACTCTGGATTCGTTCGGTTGTGTACTCATGGGTGGCAAGATAGCTTGGTGATCAATGCTCGGTACTGGCTCAAATCTCAAATAACCAAGTGTTGCCTCGAGGCTACCCCAAGAGATTTTATAGTAACGTTTGAAATTGAATTCACCCATTCCCTCCACTTCGGAGTCATTAATACCTTCTTGGTGGCAGATCATCCCGAATCTAGCTCTTAATTCATGTCTTAATGGCCCACCGCCCACTCCTTTCTGCCCAGTTTCCGTATATGCACACAGTTTCTGTAACATAAACGAAGATACGTGAACGACGTGCATATACGGAAGATATGCACATGCAGGAAAGTTCATGTATCTGCATCGTATACGCGCAAATTCAATATACAGAAATTGTGCATATACGGAAACTGGGCATATACAGAAGACATGCGCATGTCTTCCGTATATAACCAGTTTCCGTATATGCACACATCTTCCGTATATGCACAGTTTCCGTATATGCGCAATTTATGTATATGGAATTTGCGCATATATAATGTAGAAGCATAAACGAAGATGTGTACAAATTCCATATATAGAAATTGCGCATATACGGAAACTGGGCATATACGGAAGATGTGCACCGTTTCCGTATATGCGCACATCTTCCATATATGCACAGTTTCTGTATATGCGCAATTTATGTATATGGAATTTATGCATATACGATGCAGAATGTCTTCCGTATATGCCCAGTTTCCGTATATGCACACATCTTCCGTAAATGCACAGTTTCCGTATATGCCAAATTTCTGTATATGGAATTTGTACACATCTTCGTTTATGCTTCTACATCGTATATACACCAATTCCATATACATAAATTGCGCATATACGGAAACTGTGCATATATAGAATATGTGCGTATATACGGAAACTGGGCATATACGGAAGATGTGCACATATACAAAAACTGGGCATATACAGAAGACATGCCCATGTCTTCCGTATATCTCTAACTTTCCTGTATGTGCATACCTTCCGTATGTGCACATCGTTCGTGTATCTGCATCATATACGCGCAAATTCAATATACAGAAATTGCGCATATACGGAAACTGTGCATATACGGAAGACACGCGCATATCTTCTATATATGCCGAATTTCCGTATATACCCAATTTCTGTATATGGAATTTGCGCATCTGCGATGCAGATACACAAACGACGTGCATATACGGAAGGTATGCACATACAGGAAAGTTAGGGATATACGGAAGACATGGGCATGTCTTCCGTATATGCCCAGTTTCCGTATATGCGCACATCTTTCGTATATGCACAGTTTCCGTATATGCGCAATTTCTGTATATGGAATTTGTACACATATTCGTTTATGTTATAGAAACTGTGTATATAGGGAAACTGTGCATATACAGAAGATGTGCGCATATACGGAAACTGAGCATATACGGAAGATATGCGCGTGCCTTCTGTATATGCACAGTTTCCGTATATGCGCAATTTATGTATATGGAATTTGCGCATCTGCGATACAGATACATGAACGATGTGCATATATGGAAGATATGCACATACAGGAAAGTTAGGGATATACGGAAGACATGCGCATATCTTTCGTATATGCCCAGTTTCCGTATATGCGCATGTCTTCCGTATATGCCCAGTTTCCGTATATGCGCATGTCTTCCGTATATGCCCAGTTTCTGTATATGCGCACAGTTTCTGTAACATAAACGAAGATACGTGAACGACGTGCATATACGTAAGATATGCACATGCAGGAAATTTCATGTATCTGCATCGTATACGTGCAAATTCAATATACAGAAATTGCGCATATACAGAAACTGGGCATATACGGAAGACATGCGCATGTCTTCCGTATATGCCCAGTTTCCGTATATGCGCACATCTTCCGTATATGCACAGTTTCCGTATATGCGCAATTTATGTATATGGAATTTGCGCATATACGATGTAGAAGCATAAACGAAGATGTGTACAAATTCCATATACAGAAATTGCGCATATACGGAAACTGGGCATATACGGAAGATGTGCACCGTTTCCGTATATGCGCAATTTATGTATATGGAATTTACGCATATACGATGCAGAATGTCTTCCGTATATGCCCAGTTTCCGTATATGCGCACATCTTCTGTAAATGCACAGTTTCCGTATATGCCAAATTTCTGTATATGGAATTTGTACACATCTTCGTTTATGCTTCTACATCGTATATGCGCAAATTCCATATACATAAATTGCGCATATACGGAAACTGTGCATATACAGAAGATGTGCGCATATACGGAAACTGGGCATATACGGAAGATGTGCGCATATACGGAAACTGGGCATATATGGAAGACATGCCCATGTCTTCCGTATATCCCTAACTTTCCTGTATGTGCATACCTTCCGTATGTGCACGTCGTTCATGTATCTGCATCGTATACGCGCAAATTCAATATACAGAAATTGCACATATACGGAAACTGTGCATATACGGAAGACACGCGCATATCTTCCGTATATGCCAAACTTCCGTATATGCCAAATTTCCGTATATGGAATTTACGCATCTGCGATGCAGATACACGAACGACGTGCATATACGGAAGGTATGCACATACAGGAAGGTTAGGGATATACGGAAGACATGGGCATGTCTTCCGTATATGCCCAGTTTCCGTATATGCGCACATCTTCCGTATATGCACAGTTTCCGTTTATGCGCAATTTCTGTATATGGAATTTGTACACATCTTCGTTTATGTTATAGAAACTCTGTATATAGGGAAACTGTGCATATACGGAAGATGTGCGCATATACGGAAACTGGACATATACGGAAGATATCTGCGTGTCTTTCGTATATGCACAGTTTCCGTATATGCGCAATTTCTGTATATGGAATTTGCGCATCTGCAATGCAGATACATGAACGACATGCATATATGGAAGATATGCACATACAAGAAATTTAGGGATATACGGAAGACATGCGCACATTTTCCGTATATGCCTAGTTTCCGTATATGCGCATGTCTTCCGTATATGCCTAGTTTCCGTATATGCGCATGTCTTCCGTATATGCCCAGTTTCCGTATATGTGCATGTCTTCCATATATTAAACGAAGATACGTGAACGACGTGCATATACGGAAGATATGCACATGCAGGAAAGTTCATGTATCGGCATCGTATACGCGCAAATTCAATATACAGAAATTGCGCATATACGGAAACTGGGCATATACGGAAGACATGCGCATGTCTTCTGTATATGCCCAGTTTCCATATACACGCACATCTTCCACATATGCACAATTTCTGTATATGCGCAATTTATGTATATGGAATTTGCGTACATACGATGTAGAAGCATAAATGAAGATGTATACAAATTCCATATACAGAAATTGAGCATATACAGAAATTGCGCATATACGGAAGATGTGCACCGTTTCCGTAGATGCGCACATCTTCCATATATGCACAGTTTCCGTATATGCGCAATTTATGTATATGGAATTTACACATATACGATGCAGAATGTCTTCTGTATATGCCCAGTTTCCGTATATGCGCACATCTTCCGTATATGCACATTTTCCGTATATGCCAAATTTTTGTATATGGAGTTTGTATACATCTTCGTTTATACTTCTGCATCGTATATGCGCAAATTCCATATACATAAATTGCGCATATACGGAAACTGTGCATATACGGAAGATGTGCGCATATACGGAAACTTGGCATATACGAAAAACATTCTGCATCGTATATGTGTAAATTCCATATACATAAATTGCGCATATACGGAAACTGTGCATATATGAAAGATGTGCATACACGGAAACGGTGCACATCTTCCGTATATGCGCAATTTCTGTATATGCTCAATTTCTGTATATGGAATTTGTACACATCTTCATTTAGATCTGCGCATATACGGAAATTCATTTGTCGACACTTTCCATTGTCCATCTTTCTGTATTTATCGGCCACCGAATCCACCCAATGTGCCAAACAAAAAAATATTATGGCACGACATGTTACCTAAAGTCCTGGTCTACCAGCTAAAGTAAACGGGAAATTCTGTAGTCAGAGAACATCGGCGGACCTGTCCCAGCAGAGCCCACAGGAAGTCTAGTCCACACGCAGCACATTGGAAGACCTCGCCAGTTAACTTACCTCTCTTTTTCTTTAAACATCTCTCTCTCCCGCCAGCAATGGACAATTCACGCGTCTAGAAAAAACAATATAAAATCTCTTTTTGGCTCCAGCAGAGCCATCTCTACATGACTTGACGGTCAAATGGCCATCATTGACCATTTTACAGAGAGATTTCCTAAAAATAAATTTGATTACACTGAGAGTAAACTTCCACACGTTTGTCGTTAAACCATACTCTTATTTTTATTATTGATTTTCTTAGAGAGTAGTACAGGGCCATTAAACCATACTATTATTTTTATTATTGATTTTTTTTGGAAAGTAGTACAAGGAGGTCACACATTAATTTGGCAAATAGTAGAAATTTTGGTACGAATTTTTTGTTAAAATTTACAGAAATTTTAGGAAATCTGGCTTAAAGTTGTCAAATTTTAGGATTGGTGCTGCTGCATTTATTTCTACCATTTAAAAATAGATTAGTCTAACATATATACCAACTAGCCTTTTTCAAGGGAATTCACCATAATTGGGCAATACAATTTTCTAGATATCTTCTTTATTTAAAATACATTTTTGAATGCATAAAAACTTATAAGGCACTAGAATTATGAAAATTAAACAATTTAAACTCAAGTTTTAAAAATCTATATCAAATTTTAATTAAAATGTTCCCTATAAATTAGACTAGGCGTTAAAAATAATTCAAACATTGTTTTAACCCAAAAAAAACCTAGAAATTCCAATGAAAATTAACTAACTTCAAGCTTGATTAGACAACGCCTTTCTGAAATTTTATTAAGACAAAATTCTTAATAATTTAGGTTAAAATAGTTCACGATTTACTAGGCATTTAATTTGAGCAAAACATCACTCATTATATGTATGTGTACTCAAATTGCTTTGTCAAAATTTGTAATGGTGAAATTTAGAGTTTTCTAAATTTTCACATTTGATTTGAGAGTCAAAATTAGTAGGAAAAATGAGGTGTCTGGGCTGTTTAGTATTAATGTTATTATCTAATTTCCAGTGAACTTTGATTTCTATGGACAAAATTACTTTATTACATGATATTCTATTAAATTATGAGTTTTTTTATTTAATTTATGAAAATAATTTTTTAATTAATTAAACATAATTATAAAATTGAAAAATTAATATAATTATTAATATATTAATAATTTTTTTATTAAACATATTTAATATTTGAATTTAGGTTTTAATGATCTATATCAAAATTATTAATATTGTTTTTGGCAATAATCACATCGAAATTCATTTGTCAGCGCGTTACGAACCAACAAGTGTGACTTCAACAAGTGTGGCTTATCTCCTTACGATGAACCACACTTGTTGGTTTGTAAAATGTCGACAAATGAATTTCGATGTGATTATTACCAAAAACAATCTCAATAATATTTAATATTATATTCTGATTTGATTTAATTTATAAAAATATTTTTTAATCAATTAGAAAATTTGTAAATCTTGATATTAAACCAAAAATTATTCCAACAAGAACTTACATATGTAATAAGTAGATATTCCTTACATATACGGTTCCCTTATATATAATTACGAACATTTTACCTTTAAGAATTCCCATTAAATGGTGGGGTGGACTCCACTAGTTGAATGTGGTTCAATTAATGATGAGGGCCAGGAATGTCACTAAATGACATCTTGCATGGGAGGTTGTACTATGGCACTCTTAACAGGGTTTGGTAGGAGTGTGGGAGAGGATGGTAGAGAGGTTTCTAGATACATGGGAGTGTATGGAAGGACAAACACTCCAAGCTCGGATTTGAGGTGCAAATGAAAGATAATTATGTTTAAATCAGGTTAAAATGAAGTATGATGGCATTGGTTGGGGGGAGTACGATGAAGAAGAATGAATCATAAATCATTTACCAGTTCAATGTCCTCCCCTTCAATATGTGCCATTGAAAGTTTCTATTCCGTGTGAAATTACTATTCCTGAGAGTGAAATCTAAGAAAAAAGACGAACCAACATATGTTGGGGAATAGACATAGCCTTGCATGTAGGGTTGGTGCTTGTCCTCAATTGGGAGTTGAGCAACTTAGGATTTTCTTTGACTAGGGAACTGTAGTTGCAAATAAGGTGTTGTAAGGTTGCAGTTTCTCTTTTTTTCACCCTGAACATTCCTATAGCTGTAAATGTGATGATAGAAGTGTTATTAGGAAATTCAAGTTATATAGTATTATGTTTTTATATGCTCGTTTTATGCCTATTAATTCTGGTGGGATTTCATTATATGGAAACCAAATTTCGCTCTTGAATTTAGGTAATGAACCCAATTTCGCTTGGCCACAATCCTTGGATTATTTTCTTGCTAGTTTTGTTGATGACTCATTCCTAGTGTTTGTATTTCCTATGGGGGTCTGATCTAGTGTTTTCCCTTTGTAAGTAGTGTTCCCCAACCTCGTTCATTGTCGATACTTTCCCTCTCTTTTTGACTCAATACCCATTGTCTCTTGCCATTATTTCATGTCCTAGGGTGGTGTATAATTGTGAGTCTAATAAGATGGTCATGAATAAAATTTTAAGCCCTCATCACATTGGACGAGGTAGTCATCTAGGTTGCCTCTAGCTCCAACTCAGCTCCCTCTACTATAGGTCAAACACATGCATAATTAGGTGCCCATGCCACATTGTTTAGATATAGAAATATTACACTTCAAGTGGAATAGAGAACCATTTATGAAGTGGAAGAGCAAATGAGACATAGTAGATAATCTATTTCTGACAACCATGTGGAAAGAGAGAGAAGGGATTGGATCCCTTATATATGTAGCTCAAATAGGGTTGGTTCTGCATCCTATATATAGACAATCAACCAATATTGGCACATCAAAACATTTTTGGGTAGGTCAATCACATAGTTGACACACAACAAGGGCTAATAATTTGTATGGCTGAAATAATGGAGAAGGAACACAAGTTATACATGAAAATCACAATGTTCGCAAAGACTTCGAAAAATTATGATAATTCCTCCTCTGATAAGAAAGTGAACAACAATCACCTGTTTAAGTGGATCCCTCTCCTAAAATATGATAAAGCCAGCCTGTCAAGTGAAGAAGAAGAGCACAACTCGGGGCATTATAAAAACATTATGATTATCCATGGCACTGTTAATAGAAAAATTAAGCTTATATTACTGGTTTGGTTTCTCTAATAATATATATATATATATATGTTTAATAGTAATATAAAAACCCTTATTTAACCCAAAAAAAAAAAAAAACAAAAAAACACCTTACCCTTAATAATACTCCAAACTACAAACAATCTCTATTACAATTTAAAATAATGCCGCAAAGGCCATTTATTTTTCACTTATGTTATATTATATATATATAGATAGATATAATTTAGATTTACATGCTATTATTATTATTTATAAAAAATAAAAAATAAAAAATATTAAAAAATTATCTATTATTATTTATTATTCAAATCATATATATAATATTTATATTGATAATATTTTGAGTTTTAAGAAAATTAAAATTTATTATTATTTTAAAAAAATTATATATTTTGTAGAATAAATTTATTAAATTAAAATAAAGCAGAAGTGATTATCAATGAATCATTACATATAGATCTTGGAAATTATAATTCCTTAAGCTCTTAGAAATTGCATTTGCTTTTTCAAACTTGTTATTTTATTAAAAATTTCATCGTAATTCACTTCCGATGGTTATCAAAGCTTTTAACATATCCATTTTTTTCTACAGCTATTGATAATTGGGCTCTTAAAAATTGCAATTGTTTTTTTAAAACTTGCTATTTTATTATGAACTTTATCACAATTCTCTTTAGATGGTTATCGAAGCCTTTAACAAATCCATTTTTTTTCACAACCATTGATATTTGGGTTTTAGAATTTTTAGAATGGTATTTTATGTAAATATTTGTTTATATTGTCCTATTGTTGGTTGTTTTTTCAAACTTGATATTTTATTGTGAACTTTATTATAATTTATTGATAGTTGGACTTTAGAATAGTATTGTAAGTAAATATTTGTTTATAGTGTCATATTGTTGCTTGTTTTTTCAAATGCGTTATTTTATTGTGAACTTTATCACAATTTATTGTACATGGTTATATAAACCTTTAATAAATCTATTTTTTTTGTCACAACTATTGATAATTGGGTTTCACATTAGTATTGTAAGTAAATACTTATTTGTAGTGTCATATTGTTGGTATTATATTTTGTTTCTCTTAACATGCGTCTCACCGGTAAATTTAAGGGATTTGAATTTAGAATATATAATATTTCATTTTTATGACTCTTGCCAATTGAGCTTTTCATATGAAGAAGCATTCAATTTCCAAGTCAACATTGTATTTTGATTAGATTAGGCGTCATTTCTTTACCAAGGGAGTTGGTTCCCAAATTAAATAAAATTGATTAATTATTTGTATTTTGATATGTTTTCAAGGATTTCTAGAAGAATATGTAATTAGGAAAGTAGTTGTAATCAAATCTAGAATATTTGAGTGGGTTGCAGAGATTTGAAGGTAGTTGGATTCCTTGAAATATTAGTGGAGCTAAAAATCCTAGAATAGAGGTTTATGTGAGGAAATGGTGGATCTGAACTTAATTAGTTCAAAATGCTTTTATATTTAATAATGTGAATAAATGGTGTGTGTAGAAGTGTGCAAGGGAGAATTCAAAAGGATTTGAGGGTGAAATAAGGGCTCAAGGTTGAGAGGGATTTTATTATAAATTAGGTTGAGAGGGACTTTTATACATATTGAGTATTTAATAGAGCAATTACACAAACTTGAACAATGTGTATTATGATGTGTTATGAGTCCTCGTAGAATATATTATATCGAATAGAATCGTATATGTTGCAGGTATTCCGAGAGTGTGCGACAGCAGGAACCGAGACCAAAAGGAGTGTAGAGCCTTAGGAGGAAGAGGGTGCATTAAAGAATGCAAAAGAAATCAAAAAGATTAGGATTAGAGTCGCAACAGAAGCATAGTGGAAGAATAAGCTCAAGAGAGATAGGTGTTGATAATTTATTAACGAAGGATCAACAATCCATTAACTAGAGGTCCCAACAATCATTTTTTTTGGGTATTGAGTCAAAGCAGAAGGAAATCATAAAGGTGAGGACCAAGATCAGATTGTAAAGTGTCAAGGAAATGTAAAAATTAGTTGTTTTCCAAGTCCTGACGAGATTCCCACCTGAAAGTGTATGTTTATGCTTGTAATTTGTCACATTATATGTAAATGTAGTCTACACATCCCAAGCAGAAGTGAAGAGTGGTGACAATCAACCAGTAGGGTCCCTCCTAAGATGTTGTGGAGTGATAGCACCACGGGGCTAGATATAACAACCAATGTGTTGATAACCACTTGTCAATACAACTAGCATGTAGAAAACAAAGACTAAGCTGAGATATGGGCCTCCATAAAATTGCATTCATGTATACACAAACTCATTGCCAAGGCCATACATATATGCGATGCAAGCACATAATTACTCTAACATTTATACTTACCTACTATGTAGGTACAATATTTCACAGAAAAAAGGGACTATTTTTCATTAAAAGAAAAACAAAAGTACTTACATTTGAATCTTTCTGTTGTCCCCATTAACTATAATTTAATATACAATAATATCATATTTTCAGCTAGCTAAAGTCCCCAAGATTTTGAAAACACCTAAGGATAAGGACCTCTCGGAAGAGAGGGGAAAACTCTGCGAACTAGAGAGTCCAAGCCTTCATAACATGACTTGTAAATACTTAAAGGAGACCTATACCCACATGTAATGGGCCATCATTCATATCAACAAGAAAACCTAAAGCTAATATAACAACCAAGGATATCATCTCTGCCTCTAAAATACGAAATTTCCCGAACTGTAAGACACACCATTATCAAATGTGGTGAAACCGATAACTCTCGATTGTGTCAATCTGCCACTTTTGGAGAGGATGTCAGCCACCCTATTTTGTTCATGAAAAATGTGGATGAAAGAGATATGTCAAAACGAATCTGACATGTGTGAATCTGATTCATCCAGTTGAAAAAAAGGGCGTCCTAAAATTGGAATGGCCCTAAGCCCACTGAATCAAAAATTAGGAGTTGCATGTAATTACAAGTTGTTTAGTTTCCAACTAGCTTTCACATCTCAAAACACCCCAAATAGTTAACATTTCTACTATATACTAGTTGATCCAATTGTTGGGTTTGTGTTATATTCTTTCCACTACTAGTCACACATATGTGGGGGGGGGTGGCATTAACAACCCTTGTTTGTTGCGTTGGGAGTAGTAGTGGGGTCAAGGGGGGGAAGAGCCCTTCTAGTTGAATGGATTCAAGGGGAAGGTGGCCCCCATGCACGGGTCTGGGGCAGCGCCCCGAGAAATTTTTTTTAGACCCTATATTAGGTGGGCGTACCTACCTATGGTTTTGTGCATGGGTTTTACACATGGTGTTGGGCATGATTGTTTTCTTCCCATGGTATTTTGTAGATCCAATCAAGGAAGCTACAATTATGTTATATTCCAAGGTTAATGGATTAGGTTTATGAATGCTTCGACATGTATATATATGTATTTTAACATTGAAAGGAACATAATGAAAATTCAATTTAGTAACCTGATTTTGGGATCCAGGGGAAAATATCTGTGTATTTGTTTTATTTTCTTGCCATTGTATATTTCTTGTTTTGAATAATTCGTTTGCGGGTAATTTCTGTACATGGTTAAAACATACACCAACACCCTAAAACCAACATGGTTTCCAAACAATATAGGCTCCACATCCACATTTCCCATCTGATGTTGCTCCATTGAAGAAACCCACTAGATTTGACAACCCAATTTCCTTTATAGAATGAAACTTCTTTTGTGGCTTTAGGCACATTGGACCAATCTCCTTAAAAAAGGCCAAGATTTTGAAACTCATGCCTCACATTGGGATTGACTTGGTCAAATATTTTGGTGTTCCTGTTTCACCAAATACACCAGCATATATAGAAGGGGAGCGTTCTATATTATTTCAGCTCCTCTATCCACTGTGATAGACACAAATCCATGGAGGAACTATCTATGACAAGTTGGATTTTATAATTCCTTGAAACCTCATGCCAAATGGATGTAGTGAATGGGCATTGCAGGAAGAGCTAAACAATTTCTTTGTTTGATACTCCACACAAAGTACAAATGCTAGCCCCCTCAAATCCCCTTTTTGTGAGGTTCTCCCACGTAAGGATCTTGTTGTGGGACATCAACCACATGAAGCACTTTAGGTTTAGAGGGACCTCCCACCTCCACATTTTTTCTGCCCATGTACCATCGTTGGAAAACATGTCTCCCTCTATGATATATTTATGTGCTTCCATGGCTGATATCTTCCCTTTTGTCACACTTCCACCCCAGTATTCTTTGTGTGATATATTTGTATGCTTTTTTGGCTGTTATGTTCCCTTCCTCCACACTTCCACCCCAAGATAAAGAATCATCTACCTTATGTAGTGTTATTCCTACATAGGAGAGCAAGTATCTATATATTTCTCACTTGGCCTCATGAGCCACCAGCAAACTAAGATATTTGGCATCCATCCATCTAGGATAAGAGAGAAATGGATCACATTGACTGGCGAGTTGACTTATGAAATCACACATGAAAATCGATAGCTGTAAGTAATCCTGCTGTAGCCACTTCATCCTGATCTTCCTTGCTTTATATTTACTTCCATTCTCCTTCTTTGTCTTTCCTTTTCTTTCCTCGATCTAATCCTACAGTGCTCCAAGAATTCTCTAAGTGTCCAAGAGTGAGAGAGAGAGCTCCAAAATTGAATTGATAAAAATGTACCAACTAATCCTCATAAGCCTTTGTATTAATGAGGCCTCTATTTTATTCAAATTTCCATTATTTTCCTTCATTTTTCTCCTCAAATGCAACCTATGACCTTTCACCTTCCTTTTATCCCTTTTTCCATAAATAAAATTATAATTAATGCCTCGTGCCTTTCTAAAGCCTTTGGCAATTTCCTTAGCCATAATAAACGAAATGAACAACCACACTAGGATTTTTTTCCAAACAATTAGCTTGGAATACGTGTCCCATGACCTTGGCTATTATTTTTCCTTTATTAACTTTATTACATGGAATTTTAATGAGGGTTGTTACAAAACCCTCTCCCTTGGGGGAACACCATCCTCGGTGTTCAATGACACCTACAACCAACAAGATTGTTGTGAAGAAAAACATACTGCCCATGGAGCTTTATAACTTAGCTTGTATTTATAATGATCAACTTGTTGAGAAGCAAACCAACATGAGGCATAACAACATGAAAACCATAATTCTTATTGGAGATTGTTGTAGCGGCTACAACCACCCTCCAAAATTTTTCCTTAGCCTCGTTTTGGAGCCTCCCTTCAACTTTCACAGTAGCTTGCCGTGCTTCGTCAAGTTCACAAGATTCGGTGTCTTTCTTTCACAAAGGCAGCCTATCGGTCATAGCTTGTTCCATTCCCCTCATAGGTTGTTCACCGGACTTAGTCCAGCTACAGGCTGAGCAGCATCCCCTTGAAAATTGCACATTTCTGGAGGGCAACCAGCCTTCCCTCTAGAAATTGTGCAATCCTCTTTGGCAGCCTATTGGGCTGCAAGATTGCGCAATCCTGCTTGCCAAAACTCCCAGCAGGATTGCGTAAATTTCCCTAGGAAGGTTCCTCAGCCCAAAATTTGTTCAAATATGGGCAGCAGTTAGTTGCTCTACCCCAGAAAAGCACATTTTTTCTCTAGCAATCAAGCAGTCTCTTGCATGTGTAGCTATGTTGACCGGTTCCCTTTAGGACTGAGCAAAACATAATTGCATGCATGGGCTATTTCTCCCAAGGCAGCATGAAAAGGGATCCCTTGTTTCAGGGATCTATGTTTAGCACTTGGAGGTTACATGTAAGGAGCAATTACGAAACCTCCCACTAAGTGTCGCTTCCCCTAGATTCATGGCATGCACATCACAACCTCAATGTTATCAAAACTCATCTACTAGACGCTGCAATACTCATTCCTCACATCAACATTACACAGCTCTGACATCCACATCACATCTAGGAGCAGTCGGTGCATTCAACTCAACTGTTTTAGGGTAAGCCCGCTTTCCATGCCTTGTGCTACATTTCTGTCACTTTTTGTGTTTTCTCTTGTGGGAGTACTATTTTCTTGACTTATTTGAATGCTCGCTGTCATTTACATATATACTAGCTTGCCTTAGCTCTATTTCATTTTTCGTTGCTATCTCACTATTGTCGCATGCATGAAACTGTTTTTCATGGACATTCACCCAGCCAACGAACCGCCTCACCCATATGCATGTTGATCTGTTTGTTGAATCTTTCATTCATGTTTTGCATGCACTGTCAATCACTTCTGCTATAACTTAGTGTCACCATGCATTTACTATCTTAGTTGCTTTTAGTTGCTCATCAGTGAGTCAGGCCAACCTTAGCCTGAACTCTGCCTTCACCAAGGCTACATTGCACAAAATGGGGAAGAAAGGTTCACCTTCCTCTCTATATTTGCACTTTCCTACCCAGCACTAGCCTCCAGGACTTTTTTACACATTTCTGGAGGATAGTGGCTGCTTGGCCAAAGAAATTACACAAATCTGTCCCTAGGCTAACAGTCCTTCCCAGCTGGAATTATGCATTGCGAAATCCTAGTAGTCAGTAGCTAGAATTGACTGTGCATTGTGTAGTTCCAGTAGTCAACCAGTCTCATAATAGCCCAGACTATGCCTGGTGTAGTCTTGGCAGTCGGTCTCCCCGACCACCTAGCCGAAATTACGCAACCTTGATGATCATGCACCCAGGTATGTTACAATCCAGTTCTCATGTTCATTTTGGTTTTTGATTGACATATTTCTTGCCATGAGTGTTTCCATTGCTCCAAGTATCCCGGGTGTTCATATGTCTCCCAGCAGTATAGGTACAATGGTTTCCAGGAAAGCAAAGACGAAGACACTGTGAGAGCACACTTGGGGATGCAGTTGATCAAGTGTCCATGGACTTGCCTACCCATGAAGACATCAAGTTGTTCATAGACAAGGACATCAAGATATGACAATATTAGCATCACAGTGAGCAGCATCATGAACAGTAGCTGAAGACAACATACCAAATGCAATGAATACAAGAGGAGGGTTTCTGACAATAGGTAGGTGGAACAAGGTTGCAAGATCAAGCAAGTCCATTGATGATGAAAGAAACTTTGGAGACTCTAGCTATGAGGTGACAATGTGACATGAAGATCATGTGAAGGAAGAATATGGAATAAAGAAGGAGATGCATGTGCTGAAGAAAAAACTTAGGAAGAACATGAAGCTGCACAGACAGACGAATGAGTTGCAACAGGAACATGAACAACAGTGGGTGCAACATGCACTCACGGATGAAACTGTACCCATACAAGTTAAGTGTCCATGCTAGTATCTGACACAGAGCAGACATGGTGAGCAGTGTTGTTGATCGCATGTAAGGGATTCAACAACATGCATGTCATTGAGTGCATGCATGCAATCCAACCCATTCAACACACTCACCAAGGCGAAGACAAGAAGAAAGTCCAACTAGGGCTGAACATGTACTTCGGAAAGTTGATGCACATGACCACCAGCACACACTTGAAGATCAGCACGGACACTATGCATAAGTGTGTTTCTAGTTCAATAGTACCCAAGAAGACCATGTACATGTTAGCAAATGAGTTGGATAAAGGGGCCAAACCAATGCACCGGTTGCAATGGATGAAAGAGTTTGCTTCAGGAAGATGTCACCATGAGGTGCATGCACACCATCATGGATGACCAAGCTTGTCATCAGCTCACCACCTTCATCATCACAATCATGTCAAAGAGTTGGTCTCATCACAGCGAACCAAGTGTCAGTGATGTCTTGCAAGGCTTGCTCAAGCCATGTTGTCTCACATGAGTACATGTGCATTGTAATGTTGAGTCATGTCAAGTGTATGTCTAGAGTCAATGGTTGTATGTAATAGTCATAGAGTAGGTGAAGAGTCATGAGGGTAGTTGAACTGTCACAAAGGGGAATGTCAAAGGGTTACCCCCACCCTTTGCTATAAATAGTCCCTCATAAGTCATTGTAGAGGCTTTTGGTTAGCGAAGCTTCTGATAAGACTACCTCGGATAATATTGGACAATATTGTAATGCACCTTGGCTTCTCCACTACACATAGCTAGTTCATATCTTTGGAGGAGCAGGCTAATGTGGCTATAACGTTGCACTATTGGGCCTAGCAAGTTTACATGGATGTACTGTATGATTGTGACATACACTTCGTTATATAATAAGAGCCAACAAATTTTCATGCCGATGTTGTTATTGTAGTTGGACTGCTCCAGTTTCCTTAATGATATATGTTGTTTAACTTACGTATTTGCGTATGAACTGATTTGTATGAAATTATATGAATCTTGTTGTTAATGTGTTGTCTATGTTGTTAATTTTGTCCCATCTGTGTCAACTGCTTTGTTAGACACCAGAAATATCTTTCACATGAACCTTGTTGTAACAATTGTTGCACTCATCTCGGACTCATTTGTGAGTATTGTACGTGTTATCTTACCTTGTATGTTGTGACTGTCACATCTAAGTGGATTACTCTGCCAGAATCTGTGCATGTCCTTTTGTGTTATGTATTCCTAGCTAAGTTGGGATTGATCCCTTTCAACCTGGAACTTACCTTCACCCACATCTCCCCTTTATGTGTTAGAACCTCTCATACACCTTCTTTGACTCATTTCATCAGTCACACCCTTGCTACTGATAGAGTTATCTTACTTGCCTCTATGCGACATCGTGGTCAAGGCCTTACCTTACGACCCACTGTTGGGACTCCTACACCAAATGGTCTGAGGTCTAATTGGGACTTCTTACCAGAGAGATCCCCTTGACATGTTGGCGAGTCCAACATTCTGGAACTAGAAGGAGGGCCTGATGACAAGCTATGTCCTCTCATCGAGTTTTGAACATTTTCATATCTTTCATGGAGTCTTGCACTCTTCTTCCCCCGAGGTGTTTTTTGAATTGTGAAGATGTCTCCATCTCGGGGAAGCTTTTCAATCTCTTGTCCACTCACACGTATGATGGTGAAGGCGAAGTGGCCTAGCCTAAGCACTTACATAACTTTCTTTCCATGATTCATGAGGAAGATGAGTTTTCTGATGAACATGCCAGTTTTTTGCTTGCATACACACTTTATGAATCTCCATTTCATTGGGTGCTCAACGTACTGGCTAACACCGTGCACTCATTTGAGAACTTATGTGATATTACTGAAGACATGTTCTATCATTTTGATCCAGCCCATCTTGACCGGAAACTATTATAGCAACAGACGGCTTCGCATGAATCCGTTATTGATTTTTGGCAGCACTTCTGTGACTTGCAGTTTCAAGCTCTGAGGAGCCAAATGAAATTTGCTTATCTTTTGGACCGGTTCGAGTACTACCTTAAGAAATCTTCATGTCCCAAGAGAAAGTTTGAGATCAAGCCTCACTCAACATTATTCGTTGATGGAGCTTCGCAATCTCATGTGGAAGCAAGCACTATCTCAACTGATTGTTTGCCTTCCTCTTATTCAACAGCTCCACCACTGCCCAATGATGTTGAGGATCATGCTCACATACCTATTCATCCTTCACGCCCTCCCAACATCACTTCACTCAATTTTCACGCAGATTTGGTGATGAGTCCTTTGAGTCCTCATATTGCATTTTTTTCTACAACCTTCGTCTTCGCACCTGGGTGTTCCCCCGAATGATGTTGTCTTGTGTTTGTCCATTCTCGACTCTTCACTTCTTGTGAACAAGGAAAAACCCACTGACGGAGTTGGTGTTGCACAACCAACATGTGTTGTCATTCATGAAGAGTATGAGTGGGAGATTGAGCATTAACACTCGGTGAAGGATGACTCCCTTCCATCCGAGCCCCCTTCATTCTTTCCTAACATCATTGGTGAACTACCATCCATGATTTTGCATGTGTGTCTTCATCCACAAATGCACCTATTGTTGATCTTTCCCAGGACACACCATATGTTAGCCCATCATCCAACAATGGAGAGGACCAATCATTCATTGGAAATCCACTTGATCTTTCATCTTCTTTTTCTGGAAATGCAAAGGGTGAACATCCTTCCTCCTCATCTACCCCTTTGTGTGATTCATCAAACCATGAGGATGCCGACCAACATCCTGAATTTTTTGATCTTGGTTGTCATGACCTCTTCACCTCATCATCTAATCACAATGTTGATCACACTTTTGTTAATCTGTCTAAGCCATTTTTCTACAAAGATCCATCTGTCAACAAAGTCAAAACCCCACAGACCATCGAGGCACTTCAGCTCGAGCTGATGGTTATGTCAGGCCCTTGCTGTCTTGAGGTTGGTTTCACTTCCGATAAGGAAATTGTTCAAACACTCAAGGCTCCTCATCACTCATTTGTATGCACTCAAGATCAATCTAACACTTAGATTTTACTTCCTCCACTCGAACTACATGATCCCATTGCTCATGCATTGGAGGAGTCTTACATTGCAAGCACTCGTGCGTGACACAAGTTATCTTTGTTTCTTTCATTTACTTGCATGTCACAGTCAAGAGTGTGTTTATGCTTCAAAGTTGCATGTAGTGTCACACAACACCATGATAAGTCTGTGAACTTCCCATCATGCACATGCACTCACTTATCTACCGTGGGCACTTTAAATCACGAAGTGTGGTTTTCTTCATTGTTATATAATTCTTGCTTACTGGTTTGCACAACTGGGTTGCTCGCGGACCAAGCCTTCACCAACATGGGTCTACCAATGCACCGATGGCTGCATTGGAAGTATCACTTCACGTGATCAAGCCCATGTACCGTTAGTGTATGAGTAGGAGTAGTGTTTGCTTTCAGTTGTTTGTTTGCATGCTTGTTTGCTTACGTGATTTGTTTGCTTGTTTGTTTGCTTGATTGTTTATTTACTTGCTTTGCTTTCATTTTTGCTTCTGCTCTTTCTTTGCTTTGTTGATTGTTAGTTCGTTTTCTTGTTTTGTTCATAGGTTAGTTTTGCATGAAACCATGTATGACTCTTGAAGCGAGCTAGGTAAAGTACAAGAGGGCTTGTACAACTATCACTACTTGGTTATCTGTCATCTTGCCTCTGTATGATGAGCTTGTTACTTTTAGTCCATGATACGTCGAAGGAAAATATGTACTGTTTGAAGTGAACCTTGGTGTAAACACAACGCTTGCACGCTAACTAGTGTCACCTTCTCTAGTCGATTGTTTTTGGGTTAACCCTTGTCAGCTCAGTCAAGTAGAGTAAGGTAAGGGGGAAACCTTAATAGGCACGTTAGAGATACAATAAACTACTTCTCTGCTGGAACAACCTCTTCTACTCTCAATAAGTCGGGATCCCTCTTCTGCCTTTGAAATGAATAAGTGCTATGCATAGTGAAAAATTAAAAACTGAAAATTCAAAAATTAAAAATGAAAAATGAATAAGGCAAAAGAAGAGAAAGGCTTCCTGCGCAGGGAGGTGATGCAAGTAACTTCGTTGGGGTACTAACCAGGCTCGCTGGTAGTGGAGCCATGCTTGTGTTTCTATGTGACTCCACCGGGGTACTATCCAGGCCTTCTGGCAGTGGAGCAACACCAAACATGAAACTAAGACGCTGACAACTATACTGCTTGTGCACCTATATACCGCTCAACCCGAATTTAAACAATTGTGTTGCCTTGGCTTGGAATGTGTGTCAATCGACAAAGGGTTTGGCATATGCTACATCCTACAATCAAGTTTGTGTGAAACCAAGATGGGCTGAAAACTAAACAATACTTCTAGAGGTGTTAGACTTGCTTTTCATGAACAAGGTCTATTCAGAGAGCTGGAGTTCTACCAGTGTGTCACCAAGTGTTAGAGTGGCTACAACCACCCTCCAAAATTTTTCATTAGCCTTGTTTTCAAGCCTCCCTTCCAACCTTCATAGCAGCTTGCTTGCTTCATCAAGTTCACTAGCTTCAGTCTCTTTCTTGCACAAAGGCAGCCTGTTAATCATAACTTGATCGATTCCCCTCATAGGTTTCTCACTTGGACTTGGTCAAGATGTAGGATGAGTAGCTTCCCCATGAAAATTGTGCATTTCTGGAGGGAAACCAACCTTCCCTCTAGAAATTGTGCAATCCTCTTTGGTAGCCTGTTGGGCTCTAGGATTGCGCAATCCTGCCCGCCAACACTCCTAACAAGATTTGGACAAATTTCCCCAGCAAGCTTGCTCAGCACAGAATTTATGCAAATCGGGGCAGTAGTCAGCTTCTCTACCCAGAAATTACACAAATCTCCTAGGCAGCTAGCCCAACTCCCAACCAGAAATGAGCATTGTTTCTCTAGCAAACGAGCAATCTCTTGCATGTGCAGCTAAGTTGATCGATTCCCTCCAGGAATGAGCAAAACAGACTTGCATGCATGGGTTGCTTCTCTTAAGGCAACATGCACAGGCATCCCTTGTTTTAGGGATTTATGTTTAGCAATAGGAGGTTACATGCAAGGAGAGATTCTTAAACCTCCCACCAAGTGTCGCTTCCCCTATATTCGTGGCATGCACATCACAACCTCGATGTTATCAAAAATCATCAACCAGATGCTTCATATCTCATTCCTCACATCAACCTTGCAGCTCTGACATCCCACATCACATCTAGGAGCAGTTGGCACATTCAGCTCAGCTGTTTTTGGGTAAACCCACTTCTCATGCCTTGTGCTACATTTTTGTCTCTTTTTGTGTTTTCAGTTGTGGGAGTAATGTTTTATTGATTTCTTTTAACGCATGTTTTCATTTGCATATATACTAGCTTGTCCTAGCTCTATTTCATTTTTCATTTCTATCTCACTGTTGTTGCATGAATGAAACTGTTTTGCACGAACGTTTTCCCAACCAATGAATTGCCTCACCCACATGAATGTTGATCTATTTGTTGAATCTTTCATTCATGTTTTCCATGCATTATCAATCACTTCTACTATCACTTAGTGTCTCCATGCATTTACTGTCTTAGTTTCTTTTAGTTTCCTGTCGGTGAGTCGGGCCAACCTTAGCCCAAACTCTACCTTCACCAAGTCTGCAATGCGCAAAATGCGGAAGGATGGCTCACCTTCCTCTCCAGATTTGTGCATTCCTACCCAACACTAGGCTCCATGATTGTTTTGCACATTTTTTGAGGAAAGTGGCTGCTTGGCCCAAGAAATTGTGGAAATATGTCCCTAGGTTAGCAGTTCTTCCCAGCTGGAATTGCGCATTGCCTAATCCGAGTAGTTAGCAACCAGAATGGACTATGCATTGTGCAGTTCCAGTAGTCAGCCAATCTCCCAACAGTCTAGACTATGCCTGGTGCAGTCTTTGAAGTTGGTCTCCGACCTCTCGGATGATGAATTACGCAACCTTCATGATCATACACCCAAGTATGTTGCAAGTCAGCTCTCATGTTCATTTTGGTTTTCGACTGATAGATTGCTTACCATGAGTGTTTCCATGTCTCTAGGTATCCCAGGTGTTCATCTACCTCTCAGCATTATAGGTATAATGATTTCCAAGAGAGAAAAGACGGAAACACCCTTCAGAGCACGCTTGGGGATGCAGTCGATCAAGTGTCCATAGACTTTCCTACCCACGAAGTCATCAAGCTATTCATAGACAAGGAAATCAAGATATGACAACAGTAACATCACAACGAGAAACATCATGAACAACAACTGAATATCGCATACCAAATGCAATGAATACAAGAGGAGAGTTTTTGACAACACAAAGGAGGAAGAAGGTTGCAACCTCAAGTAGGTCCATTGATGATGAGAGAAAATTTGGAGATTCCGGCTATGAAGTGATGGCGCGACATGAAGATCGCGGGAAGGCAGAATATGGAATAAAGAAAGAGTTGCATGCATTGAAGCAGCAACTTAGGAAGAACATGAAGCTGCATAGAAAGACAAATGAGTTGCAATAGGATCAGGAACAATAATGGGCACAACAGGCACTCACAAACGAAATTGTGCCTATACAAGTTAAGGAATCTTCCTAGAAGTTGACACAGAGCAGCCATGGTGAGCAGTGTTTTGATCACTTGAAAGGGATTCAGCAGCATGCTTGTTGTTGAGCACACACATGCAATCCAACTCATTCAACACACTCACCAAGGCGAAGACAAGAAGGAAGTCCAATTGGGGCTGAACATGTACTTCGACAAGTTGATGCACATGAGCACCAACACAAACTTGAAGATCAGCATGGACACTATGCATCAATGTGTTTCCTATTCAATATTACCCAAGAATACCATGCCCATGTTAGGAGATGAGTTCGATAAAGAGGACGAACCAATGCACTGATTGCAATGGAGGCAAGAGTTTTCTTCAGTAAGATGTCACCATGAAGTGCATGCACACCTTCATAGACAACCAAGCTTGGCATCAACTCACACACCTTTACCATCACAAGCATGTCAAAGAGTTGGTCTCATCACAATGGACCCAATATCAGTGATGTCTTGCAAGGCTTTCTCAAGCCATGTTGGCTCACATGAGTACATGTGCATTGTAATATTGAGTCATATCAAGTGTAATTCAAGTATCAATGGTTGGATGTAATAGTCATAGCATAGGTGAAGAGTCATGAGGGTAGTTGAACTTTCACAAATGGGAATGTCAAGGGTCAAGGGTCACCACCCTTGCTATAAATAGTCCCTCATAACTCATTGTAGAGGGTTTTGGTTAGCCAAGCTTCTGATAAGACTATCGTGGATAATTCCTGGACAGTATTGTAACACGCCTTGGCTTATCCAATGCATGGAGCTAGTTCATCTCTTTGGAGGAGCAGGCGAAAGTGGTTGTAACGTTCCACTGTTGTGGATAGTAGGTTTACCTAGATGTATTGTATGGTTGTGACTTACACTTCTCTATATAATAAGAGCCAGCACATTTTCATGCATATGTTGTTATTGTAGTTGGACTACTCCAGTTTCCTTAATGATATATGTTTTTTAAACTTACGTATTTGTGTATGAACTGATTTGTATGCAATTATATGAATATGAATTTGATTTGATCACTTGAAAGGGATTCAGCAGCATGCTTGTTGTTGAGCACACACATGCAATCCAACTCATTCAACACACTCACCAAGGCGAAGACAAGAAAGGAAGTCCAATTGGGGCTGAACATGTACTTCGACAAGTTGATGCACATGAGCACCAACACAAACTTGAAGATCAGCATGGACACTATGCATCAATGTGTTTCCTATTCAATATTACCCAAGAATACCATGCCCATGTTAGGAGATGAGTTCGATAAAGAGGACGAACCAATGCACTGATTGCAATGGAGGCAAGAGTTTTCTTCAGTAAGATGTCACCATGAAGTGCATGCACACCTTCATAGACAACCAATCTTGGCATCAACTCACCACCTTTACCATCACAAGCATGTCAATGAGTTGGTCTCATCACAATGGACCCAATATCAGTGATGTCTTGCAAGGCTTTCTCAAGCCATGTTGGCTCACATGAGTACATGTGCATTGTAATATTGAG
This sequence comes from Pinus tabuliformis, assembly GCA_031772625.1. Taxonomy (NCBI): domain Eukaryota; kingdom Viridiplantae; phylum Streptophyta; class Pinopsida; order Pinales; family Pinaceae; genus Pinus; species Pinus tabuliformis. Next base: position 80,832,164 of record CM062810.1, on the reverse strand, counting down.
TCATATCAAGTGTAATTCAAGTATCAATGGTTGGATGTAATAGTCATAGCATAGGTGAAGAGTCATGAGGGTAGTTGAACTTTCACAAATGGGAATGTCAAGGGTCACCCCACCCTTTGCTATAAATAGTCCCTCATAACTCATTGTAGAGGGTTTTGGTTAGCCAAGCTTCTGATAAGACTATCGTGGATAATTCCTGGACAGTATTGTAACACACCTTGGCTTATCCAATGCATGGAGCTAGTTCATCTCTTTGGAGGAGCAGGCGAAAGTGGTTGTAACGTTCCACTGTTGTGGATAGTAGGTTTACCTAGATGTATTGTATGGTTGTGACTTACACTTCTCTATATAATAAGAGCCAGCACATTTTCATGCATATGTTGTTATTGTAGTTGGACTACTCCAGTTTCCTTAATGATATATGTTTTTTAACTTACTATTTGTGTATGACTGATTTGTATGCAATTATATGAATTTATGTCAATACATGTGAAATTGAAGTCAGAGTTACAAAAGTAAAAATAATTTACAGGCATGGTGAAATCAGGTCACAAGTGTGAAATCAAGTTGAGGTGAAAATAAAAGAGGAAAGTAAAATACTCTACCAACTACAGAAAAGAAGACATGGATTTACAAAACAACATATGGTTTTTTAATCTGTAAATGAATTTCACAGAAAGGAAATTTACAGTGAAATGGGTTTTTACAGGGAAGGAGAAACAAGACATGGATTTACAAAACTACACATAGTTTTGTAAACACATAAGAAATAGAAACACGACATAATTTCAACATGGATTTACAAAACAACATATGGTTTTTTAATCTGTAAATGAATTTCACAGAAAGGAAATTTACAGTGAAATGGGTTTTTACAGGGAAGGAGAAACAAGACATGGATTTACAAAACTACACATAGTTTTGTAAACACATAAGAAATAGAAACACGACATAATTTCAAATAAGTGGACGAATTTATCCATAAATTTATTATTTAAGGAGATAATTTATTTAGTAAATTCATGAAAATACCAAATTCATTCATGGAATATTTGAAAACATTTATGATTTTGAAATTAGTGAAGCATTGTCAAAAAGTGACATAAAAGCATTCCAAATAGATCTTCAGCAACAGCTTCACAAACCCCAAATTTCAAGGCACAAAAATATCAATTGAAAGACAAATGGTGGAAACAACAACTCTAGATTTTAAAGGCATGGAGATATAAACATTCAGAACATCAAAAGATCAACAGATTGAGGATCATTCTGCAGTCATTATACCAACTCCAGATTTCAAGGCAGATACTTGCAATAGTTCTAGATTCCCTGTAACTAATAAGGAAATATTATTTATTTTTAATATACAGATCATAATTTCATTCCAGGATTGTTATATATTGTTTTATTTGTAATAAACAAGGGTCAGCTTTTGATGCCAAGACTCTACACTTTGTAATAGCTTCTCTTTTTTTCTTTATAATGAAATCCTTATGGCTTTGGTTTGACAAAATTTTGTTTTTCTTGTATTTTTTTTCCAGTATTTCCATATCTGTTTTCTGCACATTTTCAAAGTATTATAGAAATACCTGGTTAAGAACAGATTGTGTTTCAATCTCTCTGAAATCCCCCACAAATTTACAATTGTCTAAAGAGATTAGTATAGTAGACCGTATGCCTGATCTAGCTCCTCTTTGAAATTGGTTATTGTTTGTCCTTCTATTTTCTCCTGAATATGATTGTCGAGCTGTAGAAATATTCTACATGCATACAAATCTTCCTAGTTGTTATGTAATCAGTTTAGCTGCTTAGTTATTAGGAATCTCCTTACATTCTTCTGTCAAATTCTAATACAAATCAAGTCATTCTGTCAGGCTGGAAGCTAACACATTCAAAAGAGACCCTGTGAGAGAGGCTAATATGAATATGGATTGTCATTGATTGCCAACCACCCCCACTTAAAACCATAAATCTAGCCATTGTGCTTCAAAGGCTGTTGTTCAGTGACAAGTGAACAACGTTAAACAAAGCCTCGTAAGAACTGAGGGAGACCCCTCTAGTTCAAGGGCCAGATTGAGCATAAAGACTGGTTGAGTTGGTTTCCTGGCATAGGTTTTGCAGCGAAGGACTGCCTACAGGAAATAGGTACAACACCACCATTCATTGGTTGAGTTTTCCTAGGCTTGATCAAGGGCACACACCTCTAGGCTTTACCCTGTATCCCACCTTTCACTGGTCAAGGATTCCTAGCCCACTGAGGCACACAAATTCTGGCTTTACTGTAATCCCACCTTCCCGGTTTAGGGATTCCTAGGCCTTGTGTTCTTTGTCAAATACCATCTCACTCAATGTCAAAACCATTTGGATATCTAGCTTCACCAAATAAAATAGAATCCATCACACCATGGCTATCTGGAAATTGCAAGTCAAGGATGAAAATCACTGTCACACCTAGCAAAAACCATGCCAATGATGGCAAGAGAATCAAATACACACATGCATGTACCATGCATGCCAAATTTATCAAGGAAATCACACATGAAAATTGATACCTGCAAGTAATCCGGTAGTAGTCACTTGATCCTGGTCTTCGTTGCTTATCTTTGCTTCCTTTGCCTTCTTCGTCCTTTCTTTTCTTTCCTTAATCCAATGCTACAGTGCTCCAACAATGCTCTAAGTGTCCAAGAGTGTGTATGAGAGAGAGAATAGAGAGAAAGCTCCAAAACTGAACTGACAAAAGGTACCGACTAATCCTCATAAGAATTTTTTATTAATGAGACCTCTATTTTCTTCATTTTCTTCATTATTTTCCTTCATTTTCCACCTCACATGCAACTTGTTACCTTTCACCTTCCTTTTCTCCTAATTCCCATTATTTCCATAAATAAAATGCCATTAATGCCTCATGCATTTCCAAAGCCTTTGCCTTTTCGTTTTCCAATTTCCTTAGCCATAATAAAGAAAATGAACACCCACAGTGGGATGTTTTTCCCAACACTCAGCTTGGAATACGTGTCCCATGACCTTTGATACTAGTTTGCCTTTATTAACTTTATTACATGGAATTTTAACTAGGACACCTATGCCATTAAGAAAATGAATAATTGGTGCTAAGAGTAGATGGTTACCCTTCAAGACCTTAATGACACCGAGACCATATCAACCTTATCCCTGCTTCCTACCTCCCAACCCAATATAATTGCTATTTTCCAAGAAACTATACCTATGGAGGATGAAGATCTTATTAATTAATATAAAACTACTGGTTTTCATTTTTCATTTTTTTACCATGGTAAATCACTAATTTGTTGGAGTAATTTAAGGGAGGTTAGGGATCAAACCTAGCAACAACTACTATAACACCAAGAGTATATCCAACAACTTGCAAGCATAGTCCTTAAGCCATAGCGAGCCCAAATTGTCCCCGTGGGATAACGTGCCAATGAACCAACCAAGAAACTTCCTTTTTGACTTTTATGATGGTCAACGAATATTTTTTTATAGGATAAAACAATTTCAATTTGTCCATTCAAGGTCATGAAAAGGAGTCATCTTACAAAATATCATCTAGCTTTTAAAAATTTAATTATTGATAGTTTTTTATTTTTTTTAGATATTAAAGTAAATTTATAATGATAATAATAATAATACTTTAAAATTATTTCGCATTCAAATAATAAATTATATATAAGGTCTCCTTATTATGAGATTTGAAAAGAGTATGTACCAGTTACAATCTATATAATGAAATACAATGAAATACATATTTTTGTTGAAAATCCAACAATAAATTCCTAAATTAATTTTCCCTTCATTAAATTAGGAGAAATTCGAATTTCAATTTTAGCAAAACACTTGGAGGTAGTTAACTAAGGTGACATAGCTTTTTCCACTCAGTTTAGGTTCAGTTCTACAAGATTGATTGCTAATTTGTAGCAATTTATATCAATTATTTTGAGTTATTGTCAATGTAACTAGTTCTCATTGTCAGTGGAACTAGTGGAGGTCATGTTAAGTGTGTAACATTTTTCACACTGAGTGATCATTGATTTAAATTATCAATCAATCAAAAATAATTGTTGCATGGAAATAATTTGAGTTAGCCAGTTGAGATTAAAGTTCAAGGGAAGAGTACTATCAGTTGTAAACTATTCCAAGCTATACATGTCATGCATGTAGTGAGAGAAGGACCTAGAGGAATTGCAGAATCTAGATTAAGGAATTTCGTAAATATAGGGGCTAATTCCTTGAGGAACAATGCAAGGAAATAGGGGCTTGAAGGCTCAAAATTTTGGCTAAGTATTGGCCAAGGTCAGTCAGTTAGGCATAGGATAAAAATGAATGTGCATGTTGAGCTTAGCTTGAGCAGAGCATATTGTATTCATCCTGATTCTTTAATTAATGCATTACATCTAGTAAGGGGTTTTGAGCAATTATTTTCCCATAGATAAATATCTATGTATGTGTGTTAAATCTTCATGCATGTTGATGATTTGTGTTTTAGATCGCAAATTTACTTCTGCATATTATTAGAGTAGCTTCTAGTCTTGTGATTTAGAAAATTTCATGAGCAATTTAGAATCTACACATTAATTTCTACATGGTATCAGAGCTAGATTCACAGTAGAGAAGAGATTTTGAAGTTGTCATTGCAGGAGGTTCGAATTTGAAGATCAGTGTTATAGGTTTTCTCCAGGACTGAGAAGATGGATTTCAATGGACTCAGGCTCGAGTATGCTTTGGAAGGAACCATAAATTTTGTGGCATGGAATATCCACATGGAGGCAATATTGGATGATAATGGGCTGCTAGAATACATCAAGACGATGTAGCAAAACCCCCAACATCTGATGCCCAGGATCTTGCTTAGTGGAAGAAGGATGTGGCTAAAGTGAGGAGGATCATATTGGAGGGAGTTTGAGATCATATTGTCTCGAATCTCCATGGGAAAGAGACTTCATTCGCGATGTGGAAAAAATGACAAAGTTATTTGATAACAATAGTGACCACAGGAAGCTTACACTCAAGGAAAAGATTCGAAGTATTAAGATGCAAAAGAATAAAAAAATTCCGTACGTGAGCAGGATTAAACAATGTCGTGATGAAATTGAAGGGTCAGCACTACTATCCCTAAAGAAGATCTCGTAGCTTTAACCTTCGTGGAACTTCCCAAGAGTTGGATAGTTATCAAGATTCAGTAACTTGTAGAGAGAAACTACCAAACGGGGAGCAGTTATGGTCTGATCTAGTGTAGGATGAAGTAAGACAGAGAAATAGAGATGGGACTTCATCCAAGGGTGAGGATGACGAGAATTTTGGATTTAAGAGATCTGTGGGTTGTACTTTTCGAATCATTGACTGGAGAATCCACAGTATGAGTATTTTTGTACCAACGTTTCAAATCCCAAATGGGATCCATCATCAGGGTTTGAGAATGATGATAAAAGAAGAGCAGAATGGATAGAATAAATACTTAAGAGGACAAAAGTTTTAAGGAACAGCACATGGTCGGCTTGAATCTGAAATTATTTTAATTTTATTCTTATTTTAAATTATTTTTATTTTTAATAAATTAACCTTTATTTTATTGAAATTTTATAAATTTTTTTTAATTTTAATAATTAGGTTTATAACCTATAGATTAAAAAGGAAAATGAACTGATATTAAAAAATTTTCGATAATAGATTGAACTAAAAATATATTAATTTCTATATAAATTAATTAAATAAAATTACTAAATAATTCATAAATAATTATAAATAATAAATATTTATAATTTATCAAATATAATAATTAATATATTAATTAATAGTTATATAGAAATTATTATATTAAAGTATTAAAAAAAGTTAATTATTAGGTTAAAGGAGCTATTTTAATAAAATGAAGGGATAATAAATTAATTATTATAGAAATACTAGGGAATATATCAATTTCTACTAGGGAATATATCATTAGGTTAAAGGAGCTATTTTAATAAAATGAAGGGATCATAAATTAATTATTAAAGAAATACTAGGGAATATATCAATTTCTATATATAAATAAATTAATATATGAAACCAAATTATATATACCAATTATAAATAGTTGATATTTATATTAATTAATATAATAATTATATATTAATTAATCGTATATTAATATAAAAGTATTTATATGCTAATAATTAATTATGATATATATAAATATTAAATAAAGTATTTTAATATTAAAGCTTTTAATAATAATTATTATATAGATAAAAAGTGACCAATAATATAAAAGGATAGAACTTACCTGCTTGAAGGCTTACCTGGGGATGGGTTGACGCTTTTTGATTTCCCTGATCAGGGGAAGCCAGCTCCCGCTAATCTCCATACCATTGTCTCTGTTCAGATTACAAGGATGCTTAATAATTTCAAGTGCTTCTCTGATCTTTCGTCTATGTTGCTGCTCTTCTCTTGCGATAATTGATGCGTTTTCCAAGCATATGTGGTGCTTAGGTCTTCGACGAGTGTTCTGCCAAGGCTGAGGTACGAGATCTTCATTCCTGATGTCAGCGCCATGTTCCTTGAGTCTTGTCTGGAGGGAGCGACCTGTTTCTCCTATGTAGCTTTTTCCACAGGAACAGTCTATTTTATAGACTCCTTTAAGTTGCTGCTTTTCATATCATCTATGACGAGAATTGTTCCTTAGTGTAAAGGAAAAGAAAAGGAGAGGGCAGAAATCCCAATCTGAAGCAGAATCTGGTCAGGGGGCAAGAAGAAATACTTTTCCAAAATCGAGTGTTTTCATTGTCATGAACTGGACATTATGCCACAAAATTTCCACATAATAAGGCATGCAAGTAGACCACAAGAGGAGTAGTGGGTGAAGCCTTGGCTTCAATGTTTGAACTTGATGTTATCATCATTGCATGCATGGCAAGAAAAATGATGTGTATTGTGTGGTATCTCGACATGGGTGCCTCATTCCATGTTGTGTGCAACAAAAAAAATTTCAGTGACTTTGAGGAGAAGGATCTCTAGATGCACATCGAGATGGGAGTTATGATGAAGGTATAGTATGAAGGGCATCTAAACAATTAATTTCAGAGGTGTTTTGTCTCCCCTCTCAGGCTTAAGGATGTGATGTATGTACCGAGTCTGAAGAAGAATCTAGTTTCTGCCACGTTGTTGGAACACTGTGGTTACGATAGGATATTAAACAAAAGGGAAGTCTTTCTTGAGACACATCACCACGGGACAATTGAAGCATACCATTGTTTGAGTGAATAGCCTCTACAAATTAGATGTGGAAGGAATGCAACATTGAGCACGAAAGAAAAGAAGGTGCAAATCTGAGATGTCAGCGAATTATGTCATAGAAGACTTGGACATTTGCATCATGGCTCCAATTAATGAAGCGGCCATTAATGAAGCAGTTATGCCGAGATTTTCCACGTAGATTCTATGTGTGGCAGTTTCACTATAATCTTTGATTATTTGCTGAAAATATAATTCTTTCATATTGGCTCATGCTACCATTTCCCTGTATCACACCGGTTTCATTCCTTGTGCAGAATTCCGTCGAAATAACAAGTTTTAAAGCAAATGGGAAAGAAATCCAAGAGATCTGCAGCAGCAATGGCCCCTACAGTAACAGTCCAACCCACCAGTGACCCAGGACCGGGTAAAAAGGGCTTAATCTCAGACACCACATGTCTCGGCCTTGGAAATTACAAGCTGGCAAAGCATCTATAATTTAATTGAAGCAGAAGAACCTGAGGAAGTGTCGGAAGAAGCTACTGCGGGCTCGACTAATAAATCAGAAGCCTCCCTGAAAGATTTAGCCGACTCATTTTTGCACAGGATAGCAGCTCGGGAGAAAATTCTTCCATACACTGATGTAGTCAGATGGGTGGTTGAACAAATTCCAGTTTCAAATAGAACATTTTGCACAGTTGACGGAAGAATTTTCGGTTCATTTCAGCCTGATGACTTAAGGAAGATGTATCATTTGCCCGAACCTGAAAATAAATACAACAAAGCCTTTCTGGAGAAATTCGCAGCGGAGAATGAGACGGAATCAGCCCCAATTAGGCAATGGAGATAGAATCCCGCAAAGCACAAACATGAATCATCGGGTAAGTACTCTGTGGATTCCTTGTCATCTCCTTACTGTTATGTTGGGGCAATGATGTGTAGGATATGGGGAATGCATGATTCAACAAAGTTTACTATCGAAATGGATCCTTTAATGGAAGCGGATGTAGTAGTTTTGTCATGGATTGGGAAAAAATATTGTCCGATAAATTAGCCTCCGCAATTCTTTATTTTAGATTCAATTCATGCAAAACCACCAGGACCATTCCCCCTTTCTATTACAGTGCTTATGTTATGGATATTCTTTGCTATATTCTGATACCAGGTACTTGGGTGGATGAAAGGACACCACAGGACCCACAAGCCATAATCCACAATTATCGATCATATGTTATGGAAGGCACATTAT